>JAFIDM010005346.1:33982629-34112308 GCA_023159025.1 Thereuonema tuberculata | reverse complement strand
TATGCATTCACCTGAAGATGCCATGCCTTAGCGCTGGCGAAATGATTGTGAGCTTAATTGCTTTTTATTTTGTAATTTTCATTGTAGTTTTTTGCGTTGGCTTAATTTTAACATTCTATAAATAATGTATGCACGTTAAAACAATTGTATTAAAAGTAGATGAAAAATTGGTTTTATTTTAATATTTTAGGACAAGAAATGGACTTTAATTTTGAATATTAAAATAAATATTTTATGTGAAAGACTAATTGCGAGTAAAATTGATCAATGCAAAAGAATTTTGTGAGGCTATTCTAAGTTCAAAATATCAATTCTCAATCTGCTTTTTTTTTGCTTTTAAATTCCGTAAAACGCTTTGACAAGTTTCATTTTAGCTGAAGCTAATAGGAGGCGTGGCGACTTGCATTTGAACGTCCAGCGTAATACCTCGTAACATTTTTATTAAGAGGTTCTGACTCTGCAGCCATTCGATCTGATCTGTCATCATAGATAGTTGCCTGCCTGAATGCACACATCTATTTTACTTCCACAGCATTGAGCTCGGTGGGACAGGATAACGTCTGTCATCTCTAATCACGCAATATTCCTCACACGGAAGAGCCAGCTAATTGTTGTCCTTGATAAAAACCAGAAAGGGAAGAGAAATGCCATTGGAAATGAACGAAAGGAAAAAAAAAAGGGAAGAGACGATGTAGTGAACTGCTGCAACTGCTGTAGTGACGTCATACGATTTCCTGACAGGCAAGATGTCGCCATCTTAATGTCTCGAAAGGCACCACAACGGATCCACCGATTGTGGCTCGAAGAATAATGCGGCTACGCGACTCAACTCGATTAAAACTAGAAGTTATACTATGAATGAGGTCAGCTGAAGTCCTTGTTCTCTTCTGTTTTTTTTCCTCTAATGTTCTTCTAAGCTTTCTAAACTCCTGCGATGCAAATCTATCGCTGCAGTACAAAGCGCTTGCGACACCCGAGTAAATTGTTACGGGTTATTTAATCTTGAAACAAAAGTCGAATGAGACGTTCTAGGTCAGAACACAGTATAAAGCCGACAGTTCCACCAAGAGTTAGGCTTATCTGCTCTTCACAGAGAAAACGGAAACTAACAGACAATTGTATCGTCCAATCTTTCGTTTTGCCTTATCTTTCCCAAATGCATTATATAGTCTAAGCGCTTAAAGTTCATTGTTGTCAACACCGATCAATGTTGACAACACAATTGCAGCTGTAATAAGAATGAATAATGTTTGAAGTCAATCTTATTGAAATAGCTTTTGAAATCTTCAAACTAATGCTTGTCTTTTAAATTTAAATAAGCCTCACTAGCCCTCAAAAAACTAGAGATTCAATAACTCTCAAACTACAGATTTTGAATAGAATTATGTTTATGGAAATTAAATGTAGAACTATATAAATATCCTGTTTCAAACATGAAAATTATCCAGGCTACGCCTTAAACGAAAGAATTTCAATATGCAATGGTTATATCTCATTATCGTAGCTATCATATTATTGCTAATATTATCGTATAATTTTGTACTTTGATGTATTGGATGTGCACTAACCAATTAAGGTCCTCCATCCCCGATTTCTTATATATCTTATCCTTGTTATTCATTTTGTTTGTTTTTAAGATTTTCAGCTTCCAGTTAACGACTTTTCATATTTCTGAAGCTCTTTTTTGCTCTTACAACGTTTTATTATTACATCAAACAGTGCCTTAATAATTTAGTTATTTTTTCTGCCAATTATTATTATCATGGCTGCTTACAACTTATATAATTCATATTAAAGTTCTCTTAATATACTGCGGAATTTTCGGAATCTACATGGTAGTACAATTCCCACAACTTACTTATTTAAGTTTCCTAGAAGTGTATCTGTAGAATAGAGCTGTTTTTGGTTGCTCCGTTAATGCCTATTTTGAGCTTTCTTAATTGGCCTGTGGTCTGTGGGAAAATGAGCTTTTCAATGATAGGATGAACTTCAAAATGTTGCAAACATCCATTGAACTCTTATGAAGCAACTGAGGACTACAAAGCTGAAGTAACCAGGACAACACATGCAATTATTTCACTAAAGTAGAAGCCGATCTGTGAAGCCTAAGAATTTTTTTTGGAAAATCAGCTTCCATCTGAAGCTGAATTAAATGTTCACCATTACATTACAGACAGTAAACACCCACACGCGTTTTACAAAATCCATGCAACTTGCGATTTGCGATGGCAATTACATTTCTCTGCATCATATTTGCATATCACATTTACACTCTAATATGAAAATCTTTAGCTTTTACTTGTGAATTCTTGTTTGTGATGACAAAACAATTTAGAAAACATAGCCAGTTAAAAAGTATTGGTAATAAACAAATTTTGTCTTAAAAGATATAAATCATTTTTTAATAATAAGAATTTCTTTTCATGAATGACATCCTGGGACATCCTTGTTCAGCGGTTGTTTACTTTTGGTAGTCAGAAAACAAAATTTCGTTTATAAATGTTTCGGCTTTTAGTTAATTCTGCGTGGACTTAAATTAATGATGGCCAGGTAATTGTTGACAGATGAAGTAGCTGCTCTGCTTTTTTTTTGTAATGTTATTCTTTTGTTGTGTTAACATTGGAGGATCTACTGTCTTTGCACACTTGAAAAGACTATCTATAAATATTTTTAGAATATCATTAGGTAAACAAATGGATCAACCAATGGGTAGGATGCCTTATAGAAATATCTGACACTTTAGAATAAGCAGTGTATGTTCCGTCATTGAAAAACTTGCAGAACTGTTTTATACTTATTGTTATTAGTTCTCTTAATATTTATTACAAATCAACGCGTTACTCTCTAGATTATTAATTTTTCTAAAAGGAATCGCGCTATTTATAATCTTTCTTTGTCAGTAAAAAAAAAATTCCCTTCTATTTTTTTTTATTTAAATGAATAGTTTTTTGACTGAAACCATTCTTTTCTCACAATAAATTCCAGGCAAGAAAATTTAGATTAGTAAAGAAAAGCTGTGTGTCATCCGAAGTGTGTATCTTACAATCACTAACGTACCACAGTACAAAATAGCAAAGCATTTGAATGCTCTTAATTTACGATATAAAGAAAGTAAGAATCGTAAGGAGTCACTTACTAGTAATTTGTCATGAATTTTTCTTGGAAAATACGATAGTTTTCAACTCTTTAAACTTAAGTTATTATATATTCTCTAGAAAAGAAAAATTTGATTTCCATACAAAGCTTCGTCTTTTTGCTAAAGAACTTAAAGAGCAAAAAAAAAAAGAAAGCTTGAGGAACGTAAAGAAAGTTAACTTTTCACTCTTTAAAAAGCCAATGAAATTTTCCGCTTGGCTAATTTAAACGTTCACGTATCATTTCAAGGGAATCGACAGCATAATTAATTTGGGCTCAATCTTTTATTAAAGCATGTTGTGCTCTGATATTCGCAACCAAGTTTCAGAAGGTGGGAGGAGGGGTCGACAGCGGAGAGAGAGAAAGCCCACCGACCAAAGTGATTGCTGTAATTACACTTCCTTTACAACTACTGTCAATAAAGTCCAAGAACGTAGGTACAACATTCCGGGAGGACTCCATTGTGCTGTGTCATTTTGCGTTAAAGTGACACTCACTAAGAAAGTTGGTCTGTTTCAAGAGAAGTCTGTGGAACGGAACAAATGGAATTTGAATTAGTGATTTATGACTTCCTCTCCTGCACTTCATTGCGCTGGAATTTAATTAAATATTCCTTTGCACAATAATTTCTAAGAAATTAATAATTCAGAAATAATCTTTGTGATATTGCTTTTATCTTATTCTCTTCCTTCTTTTAATTACTTTACTAAATGATATCCGCTGTCATTTAGATCTTTTATTACTCTTAATAAGTTATATATCCAAAGTTACAGAACCGAAAATTGTGGTATTATTGTACTTCCTAATTGAATATTACTTTCAGTTCATAATAACAGCGATATTGGACATTCTCCATACTATTTTGTAGTATTTCTTCATTGTATTTCGTAGTATTTTTTAATAGTATTTCGTTAAGATCTCTGTTAGCTTCAAACGAACTTCTCGGTGCAGTTTCTTGTGACAAAATGTGAAATCAAATTTCAAGAAATCCATAGGAAAATAGTGTTAAGATTTAGACAAATGCTACGCTTTTGTGCTATCTTCAGTCCTGCAGCGTAGTCTAGCATCAGAATTGCAGTTGATACTTCACAGTTAAAAATCGAAACCCAAACTTTGTTTATTATATAATTGCTAAAACATAATTACTGTTCTTTATTTCAAACGTTAATACATGCAGCATGATTCTTATACAGAGGTTTGTACAATAGGAGTATAAAATATTTTGTATACAATTATTCTTTACAAATAACTAGTATATAGGCCTAATCTTTTTGTTGTGCAAAGTAGTAAGTATACTGCAGAGTAATTATCGGTTTGGAATTTGTACTTTAAGAATGGTTTCCGACATGATACAGTAATTAATTAATTCCGAGAGGATACTATTTCGATGACAATTCGGGCATATTTAATTTCGTTAACATTCGAACCGCCTTATCTACTCTAGGGATTTTGATTAAATTACAAATTTTATAATGTAAAAATGTTGTAGGTTAGTGAACTTCATAAATCGTGAAACAGTGAATAGCTAACTGTTCATATTAATAAATTTCCATTTAGTAATTTGAACAGTTTACCAGTCATTGAAATGCCATTTTTGAATAATAGCAGTTCCACAATTTTGTTTTAGTTGAAGACGGTCATGACGTATAACACGAAAACCTAAATTTCAACACATTAATTACAGTTATGACTTAGTAAAATAAGCGAAATGAAAGTTTTTAAAGTACCTCAAAGAACATTACTTTTTAACATTAACTGAATTTGGAGGAGTCGTAAAGTTATGATCATGTGACAGCCAAAATATATATTTCAGGATTATCGTAGTGATTTTACAAAAAGCAGCAGATAAATAAAGCAAATTGGTTTACTATCCCATAGCAGAAAGGAAGCAATAATTCCATAGATTATTTTTATTCAAAAATAGCAACACTGAAGTATAAAACCAAAACAAAATAAGCAGGTTTTATTTTTAAAAATATAATTTCGAAACGAAGCAAGGAAATTAAAAATTCATTTCTGCAGCAAGATCACTTTCTAACCACAAACCGCTGAAGGATCGTAAGTTTAGGATCACAGGTTTGAGAAATAAAATATTGAACAGAGAACTAACTACAACTGCATAGAAATGAAAAGACATTACTTCTTTATTGACTAATGTTAACCATTGACACTTATTTTTGAAATGGAATAAACGGTTTTATCGTCATAAATCGTATGACATCCATTGTTTTATAAAGCGCACTTACGGATGAAATTTGAATGAAATCCTATATTTATTCTGGAATAATAAGTTTTAAATCAGAACCTATTTTTTATTTATTTATTTCGTTTTAATTACTTTCAGGTTATCAAAAAGCTAAAAATGAAATAAAAAGCTAGCACACATGTTAAATATTATGAAAGCACTTTCAAACACGACATGTTTCATCTGACATTTACAAGTGAGATATGAATGTCGTGTTTTAAAGTGTTTTCCTATTTTTTAATGTATGTGTAGGCTTTTTATTTCATTTTTAATGATCATACACACGCTAAATGTTTTTTATTTAAAAACTGTTGTGTATTTATTATTTGTTTATTTCATTATTTATTTTTAATTCATTAAAATTAAGAAATATTTCTCAATAAAGTGAGGAAGTAGCTAAAATTAAAACTTCAATTTTTCTTTGCTTTCCTTTCTTCCCTACTTAAGTTTTTTCGTGTACTGATCCAAGGATATTCTAAATTTGATCTAGCAGTTGTTACAGTCGTTAATACGCAATTGACAGAAAAAAGATTAGAACAAAGTATTATGGGACGAGCTTCTAAGTTGAAATGTGGATACATTTGTCTTTCACAAAGCTTTTTGTCCTAGGTTTAAATAAACGGAATATTCATTTACTTTAAACTATCTCATCTTTTTTATTCATTAACGCTATATTTTATCCAGAGATTTTCTGGACTTCCTCAGGCTTCTTTTTGAAAATTAATAATACAGATATTTTTATGCGACTTTTGTTTTAAAACAATTTACAGACATTCTACAGACATTTTCCTGCCTACTTTGTTTTAAACAATTTATATCAATTTCACTTTGAAACAAGCTTTTTTTATTTAACACTTTATAACAATTTATAACAATTTCACTTTAAAATAAGCTTTTTTCTATTACAATTTAACAATTTTTAATAATTTTTAGCAATTGTAGATGAATTTTGCTTTAATTTTTAATACTTTTTTAAAACTTTCTATTGAATACTTATTCACTTGCAAACCTTTTGCCTTATTTATGCAGAAACAATATTAGAAAGAATATTATTATTGTTTTTGTATATTATAGACACTTCAATAACAATATTCTTTCTATGATTCCATAAGATCCAGACTGCGACACGCTAAAGAAAATGGCAGTAATATATAAGTTTAACTGCAGAGACTGCAGCGCGCCATATATTTTGGAAGCACTGGTAGGGCCTTCAAAGAGAGGGTGAGGGGAACACATAAAAGTATTCAAGAACAATACACAAAACATTTCAGACTGGGCATTGCCTCTCGGAAAAACACAACCCGGACCCAATAACCGAAGTCCTTTATCAGATAAAAGATAAAGAAACAAGACTGGATTATAGAAACACTTATTATAAACAATTTTAATTGCGTAAATAAGGCAAAAGATTTGCAAGTGAATAAGTAATAAATAGAAAGTTTTAAAAAAGTATTAAACAATAAAGCGAAATTCATATAAAATTGCTGAAAATTATTACAAATTGTTAAATTGAAAAAGAAAAAAGTTTATTTTAAAGTGAAATTGTTATCAATTGCTAAAGAAAAAAGCTTGTTTTAATAAAAAAAAAGCTTCTTTTTAAGTGAAATTGTTATAAATTGCTTAAAACAAAGTAGGCAGGAAAATGTCCGTAGAATGTCTACAAATTGTTTTAAAACAATAGTCGCATGGAAATATCTGTATTATTAATTTTCAAAAAGAAGCCTGAGGAAGTCCAGAAATTCTCTGGATGTAATATAGCGTTAATCAATGAAAATATGAGATAGTTTAAAGCAAATGAATAAATAGCTTGAATATGAATAAAGGGATGATTCCTATGTAACGAATTTTTGGCCCAAAACTATTAAAAAAAATCTTGCCACTGAAGAGCAAGAGTCATGATATCTCAAAACGTAGAGTTGAGATTCCTCGATGATAGCTTACTTTCTTCTTCCCAAACATTAATGATCCTTTAATCGTTGCTTTAATTCAGTAACTTTCAATTAATTTATTAACTTGTTTTATTATCGCTGGAGAATGTTTCTTTTCATTTAATTTCGAGCTGACACATCAGCTACATCTTTATCGTGCGGTTAAAGAAATGGTCTATGATGGAACCTTTTCAGTGTTTCATGTTAAAACGTTAACAGAGAAAAATGAATGTTTTTATTAGTTTTAAAATTAAATGCATTTTTATAAAGAATAACATTCAAAAAAAGTTTTTGAATTTGTTTGGTTAATTTTAGAGCAAAGAAGAAAGAACTTTAAAGACAATATTTTTAAAAGACTTTTTTGTTTCTGTTTTGCCAAACAAAGGTCGTTCCTAAGGAAAATATTTGGAGAGGCAGAACAATTTCAAAAGACCAAAAAAAAAAAAGTAAAGTTAAAGTAACCTACGAAGTTTTCTTTGCAATGTTAACCTTTGTCCTGATTTGCTTAAGGCTATTCATTTGACTTGAAGCGAGCAGTTACATCAAAATGTCCAAGTTGAAACATGCTAACAAGTTGAAGGAGGTTTAACATAGTTGAGGTAAGGATTGTCATTACAACATCTGGGAAAAAGGAGTGGTGTCCACGCAAATGAGCTCCGCGCTAAAATACTCTTGCGTAGAAGCTGCACGTGGTTGATGAAAAGGCTCACGAGCTTCGATTTTCCTCCTTGCTCGTTCATAATTAACCGGCAAGTGGCCAGTCGTCCGCTTTCCCTGGAATGCGCAACCTGTCCATTGATCAGAGACCGTTTGGGGAACATTGCTGGCTCGGGCAGCTGCTACTCTCTCGGCAGCTCTTTTAATTACGGAGTGGGAGGAGAGACCAGTAGAGAAATCTTCCTCTCCATTGAGTTCCAGCGGGAACCACAACCCTCCCCTCCTTTCTACGTGGACTCCTTTACAGTTAATAGTTACAGAAAGAATCTGCACTAATCAAGTGTCGGTATAAGAACAAGGAAAAAAAAAAGAATCTCTCACTCGTGATTTTCCTTTCGTTTTTCTGCCTGTGTTGAGAGAAGAGATGAAGAGGTTTTGCACATGATTCCAACTGCTACAGAGATGGAGGAAGTCTCCAGTGAATTCTTTCTTAATCAAGCGCAGTTGCCTTTACGGTTTCTCTTATTAAGCACTTCTCTGGCATGCGAACTTTGCACAGGAAAGTATTTAAACAAGAGTATATTAAAGTTGCCTAAGTTAAACGGAAACCATCAACTATGTATTTACGTTACTTAACACAGTAAATAATGTTGCTTTTTTAAAACAACTTTAAACAAAGAAAAAAATATCTAATAGGATTTGTTAAAATTTATTTTATTATAAATTACTGAGAATGGAACAATAGTTTTATAAAGAAAAGGTTATTGAGATTTGTGAGAAAAAAAAACAATTAGATTACTTCGTAATTCTTCAAAAAGTATTTCTTCGTTTATAATTCTTCAAAAACATACATAGCACATAATAATTTAAAAACTCTATCAGCTTTAATTCCCACGACCTCAAAGAACACACAGGGCTGTAGTGGGTTACTTAAATAATAATTTTATTCACTTCATATAACATAATTGAAATAAATAAATCTAATAAATTTAAATAATCTTAAAAAAAAACTTAGAATCTAAGAGCATTATATGTGTTAATGTTCGAAATAAAAATCCTAGAATATCCATACCTCTTTTAATTCAGCTTTTGTTGTTAAGTTGATTGCTCGCATTGTTTTGTGTAAGTCAGAATTATTCTTAAGTTTATGATAGTGTTGGCAATATTGTTTAGATTAAGTTGTTTAATATGGTTTCATTGTAATCCTTGAATTTTTTTAGTCTTCTGTTAAGATCAGCAGACTTATATTCCCGTTTTGTCTGCCACGTAGGCAAGTATCATTAAATCTCATTAAAATCTCATTGAATTATCATTAAGATCAACAATCCCAACAATCGCAACAATTGCGCCTTTTGCATTCGCAACAATCACATTTATAGTTATTGTTGTGATTGTTGTAGAGCTGCAATATAGAGGCGCAATTGTTGCGTTTATTGGAAATAAACACAAGGAAATTAAAGCAATATCAATTCTCAGAAGACGTTGTGCAGCATTGTGATTGGTTTACTAATCGCTTTCCCTACCTTCTTTTTATTATCTTTTGGTAAGTTTTGGTTTTATAGAAAACCTAACTAACTGAAGATTAATAACACAATCTCCATATCCGTCGTATTAATAAAAACATTTTTGACCGAGATGTCCTAAGATCTTTATCAGCTCCTTTTTAATTAAAAAGTTAAGGTGAAGAAAATTAGAAAATATTTTGTATGTTGGACAACTGATGTCCAACAGAAATACCCTTTTCGTTTGAATGACGTTACAAAATATTATAAAGCAAACAAATCTTGATCGATCTTTCAATACGAAATTTCGAATTTGAATATCTTCTTTTTTAAATAATTTTTATGGGTTGGTTTTTCTTGAAGACTGAGCTTTGTTTAGATTCGAAATTTTGGAATACGTTTAAGAAAAATATTAATTTTTTATTGAAGTCGTTGCGTCCATGTTGAGTAGATGAAATGGTGTTTTTGTCAGAATTGATTCTACAAATTCATTGAAGTTTCCTGAAAAAACATTTTATACAAACAAAAAATAAAAATTCAAGAAATTTCCTTACCAAGTCTTCCAAACAAAAAATTAAAAAAAAAATATTCTTTCTTTCAGTGCTTTTCTTCAAAAACATTACATCCCTTTAATATTGCATAAAATTACCTGAATGTTTATTTATTTATTTCCGATCTCTTACCCGTTAAACTTGGGTCATTCTTTAATGGGGTTCCGATTTCATTTCCATTAGTGCCAAATTTTATTAAATGCCGGATTTCATCGTAGTTCCTCTAAAATACCGAATCTAATTAAGCCTATTAGCTGAATCTGGATAATGAAAATTAAGCTCTCAGCAGAAACAATTATACTCGAGCGATTCACAGACATTGAACTCAGGATCTGAGCAATTGCTACGTCGTAACTTATTGATATAAATTAAAAACAACAAGCTGAGAATCCTGTTTTAGTCCATTTCTGTGACCACTGTGAGCTGGCACAGTAAATTTGATCCATACGTTCTTTTAAAAATATCATACTAACAATGATCTGAACTATTAATATCTAAAGCAACCTATAATCGTTTGGAGATTTTCATTGATAAGTTCCTATAGTGATATTGTCTTATACTACCTTTCTGTTGCGGAAGCACAACAAAAAGTATTGCTAATTAAAATTAATTACAACAATTATCTAATGGAAAGAAACCATGCATTAATAATTTTCTTAACCATGTTTTGTTTTTATTAGAATTTAAAACCATAGGTGTTTTTTTTTATTGTTATTTGGTAATTAACTTGGAAATGATCTTTTAAATTAATTCCATTTTAAAGCAGATCTCGTTTTTTGATGCGAATCTCGGTTTTCACATCACAATTGTAAATCATTGTCAGAGGTGCTTCCTAGTTGACGTTGTTGACTTATTTTGTGTTTTGTTTACTTGACTTGAAAATAAAGATCTACAAATAAATCTAAAGGTTATTTTAAATCAATACTTTTTCAGTTCTAGGTAAACGATTCTCAAAACAGTTTTTCCGAAAAACATGTAGTTTTAAGATATTCGAAAAATTATTGTAATGCTTCTCCATGAATTTGTTCGAAAAACTATATTGTTTTCAAGAATTTGTATTTATACAAACATAAACGAAAGCATCATCTTGTTATTTCTATACAGTCGTAGCATTTGTGATTTATTATTATCACGTTCGTAGCTAAAAAAAGCAATACATAAATTGTCAATTCTATATAAAATGGGATATTTTGACTGGTTTTATATTCTTCAAGATTTTTATTTTATTCATTTTTACTCTTTAATAGCAGATAAATATAAAAATTTCTCTTTAGGAAGAACTGAGATTTTTAAAAATACTTTCTAAAACAAAATACCATGACAATGTCATTTATATTCCGATATAAAACTATTGTCATGATTATCATCATTAAAAGTATAATTCACTTTTAATTCATTCATTGAAAAAAGAAGATTGCTGTTTGGCATCAGAAAATAGCTTTCATATCTGTAATTGCTTTAAGTTATAAATTTGTTAAAACGTAATTTTTGTAAAATATTTCAATTAATATTAGTTATAAAGGTTAGGAAATTTAGTAAATTTTTTGAGTTTTTCTGAACTGTTTTCTGTATGAACTTACATCATTAGAGCAAAATTATTAAAATGATTTTTTAAAAGGAGTAAAATGAAAAATTTATTTAAAATATTTTTTTGTTAAGGGTTTTTTTTTTATCCTGAATGGCCAACCACAGAATAAATCATATTCTTCCAAAATAATCTAATCTAATAGATTTAAAACTCCTAAGTATTCATTCAACTGATAATCCTAATCAAAAACCAACTAATCTCACAAATAATCACTAGAATTTTTAACCAAAAAGGTAAAATAATTATACTTCGTAACTGCAAATATTACTAAATTAAATGGCTTTAACTGTAGGTCATTTCTAATCCTTGGACTTTGTCTATTGTTATTATTGATTTTAATCATTTGTTTTATTTACCAATCCTTTAAAAGGATAGGGTCTGTCTAAAGTGATATCAGCTTTAATAGGAGTTATACAGTATTTAGGTGCAGAAATAGCGGAATACGAAATTAAAATGTAATTACAAAGCTTCCATTTTTATAGAACTTCCATTTATAAAAGTATGGACAAATTTACATTTCTTAAAACATATTTAAAACATTTTCTTATCAAACATTTAAGATAGCATATAATAAATTATATAAGGGATTAGCGGATTAAGACTTTAATTTCATTTAGAAACAAACAACCTGGATAATCTCTATTCAGAATATACGACGGGTATTGGTATGAAGGCAGCTTTTCCACAAAACATGCCCTGACTTATCGATCAATGCTCAGTATATTTAACGGTGTCCTACAGAGTTTGGAATGCCCAATTACTCTTTAATATGGTTCATTTAATTATTTATGGATATTATTACAAGCACAAATTGGCACGAACGCTCTTCTTTAATCATTTTTCATTCACGGCAACAAAAAAAGAATGCCGGAAACAAAAGATATATGGAACAATAAACACCTATCCAACTAGAGAGTTTTCCGCTGGCTCATTTGGGAATTTATATTTAATAGGAAACCTATTTTTCACATCAGTATCGGAAATCTATGAAACGATGAGGCTTTTTTTCAAAAAAGTACAGCTATCTTTCAAAAAAATTACATTAAAAAAATTTATTTTAATCGAGTGAATTAGTTCCACTGATATCCGAATATTTCTAAATTTATTACAGCAAACAATAAATACTGCGGAATTCCCTGAAGTACATATTTTTTTTTTAACTTTTCCTTTGTAAGCTTTACATTTTTATAATGGTTATGTACTAATTTTGAGTTAAGTGAGGACATCTATATTTCTTTTTTTTAGTTAGTAATTTTTTTTTCTAGTTTTATTTATCATCATGAAAACAAAAACAGTTTAGGAGATAGTTCTTGAAATATCAGAAAGTCTTAGTTTTTTTTATTGGTAGGAGTGTAACTATCATCACAACTCTGACATGTGACATACAATCACTGGTGTATTATCACATAATCACTGCTATATTCAGGAAAACCACGTCACATCTAAATGAATATTATGGAATATCATAAAATAAAATATATATAAAAAGAAAACAAATCTTAAAAACTGTAGAAATAAAGTTTAAACATAAGGTTATTGTGAAAGCATATTGATACAAAAAAAATTATAAATAAAAATCTATCAAGTAAAGAAATCAAATTAAAATAAGCATTTCCAAATTAAATTTAAGGTTGTTTTTTTTTTATTCTTTTACTTTAGTTATAACGTAATTTTTTAATCGATACAGCAGCAGAAGTATAACTAAAGAATAAAAAACTTTTCGTGTACTGAAATACTTTAATACCATTAATATAGCCATACACCTGATTAAGTTAACAAAACTAATTTATACAAAAATGAAAGTTATACAAAGAGCGACTAGTTTCTCCGTCGAGAGACGGTTTTTTCGAGCCTCGAAAAAAACCGTCTCTCGACGTAGAAACTTGTCGCTCTTTGTATAACTTTCATTTTTGTATAAATTAGTTCTGTTAACTTAATCAGGTGTATGGCTATATTAATGGTGTTACAGCAGAAGTGTGTTTCTTGAAATATAAGTCGAACGAAAACTATTCGCAGATATGTTTGAAGGATTATAGACTTAAACATTTTAAATTTACTTAGGAAATTTATTGAATCTTAGTTATTTTTGTGCTGAAAGTCCTTCAAAACCTAACATTTAATATCGTTTTAAAATCTATCCATTTCTTACAAATAAAAAAATAAATGGTAGTATAACACAATAAAAAACATACATGTACACGTAAATAAGGTTTCACATAGCTGTTTTTAGTATTTTTGATACCGGGAATCGAGGACACATGTTTCTGGTTTCCTAACCATCATTAGATGGATTCGCCCAGTATCTTACAGCTCAGTGATCTCAAGAAACATATAAAGAAAATAAATGTCAACAAGATAACGGACCTTCATATTAAAAACAACAATATATAAATTAAGAATAAAAAAGGCCAGTCATTTAATCTCCGCTAGCAAACACTTAGCTTATAAAGGATTAAATTATAGAAAATAATAAATGATTAAAAATAATGATGATTAGTTATAGAAATATAATGTATCCTTACTTTTCTTTTGTCATTATGATTGCCGACGTTAAATTTGTTCTTATAAAATAAATCAAATTTCATGAATTTCAAATTACCATTTTTTAAAATATTTAAATACCCAGCAATTAAGATCATTGTAATATAGAATGCTGTATGTTGGAAATTATCATCTTTATTTATCAGTTTTCTATAAAAAGTACTTCGAATTTGATTTAGAAGTGACTATATACAGTAGTTGAATAAATCACCGATGTGACACATTTTAAACTATTGTTCTATTTTTAATAGGAGCACTTCATGTCCATCATGATCCCATCTGTAATATTTAAATCGCATAGATTAATAAATAAATAGTATAGATTTTCTAGAAAGCACACCTTGATTTATAGAACACACATAGAGCGCTAAATATCGTTTAAGCAATATATAATTACAGTGTTTAGCAAACACATTCGTTTAAATAAAAGTTTATTTAAATATATACTATTATCTTTTATTATTGCTAATATTTATTTACATAACTTTATTACCATTCTAACACTCTTAAAACCAGTCAATTCCGAAACAGACAGGTTTTTATGATCAAAATGACAATTAAATGTAATACGAGGTGTTTAAGTTTATAGAAAAGAAGGTATTCTTTCCTTTAAATTTAAATAGCTAAGGATTATTAAATATTCTATGGACAAATAAATATTAAAACATTCATAACATAACTTAAATTTCAAATATTAAACATAAATTATTATTAAATATTAAACAAATTATTTTTAAATATTAAGCATAATTACATAAAATATTAAACCTAAATTTCAAATTTAATATATTTTAATTCCCGTCCTAACCAAAATGTTGATGGACTTCAGTGGCCTTAAGAAACTGTGACTAAATTGGATACCATTTCGGTGGTTACTAATCGCACCACAGTCTAGTCTGTTCTAATCTCTTCTTGACGTAAATGAAAGATGGTCTTTGCCACTTTCTTTCGTGTAATTCCAGTATCTTAGCAGCGATTTGAGATGCTTTGGACCTCTCCACATATGGCTATTTTCCAATATATTCCTACTTATATACAAAACATCGCTCCCATTAATGCTTTCATGCAACAAAATAGCGTTTATTATTCTACATGTTGGTACTATTCACAAATGATGTTCGTGTAATCCCGTACGATAAATTTGTACCAAACATCACAGTAAGCTGTAAATGTAAACGTGTTTCAGTGTTTGTAATCAAATGACAAATGTCCATGTAGTGGTGTAATTAAATGTAGAAGGTCGCCTGAGAAATCTATCACTTTTGTATCACAATTTCAGTCTTTGGGATGCTGTTTTAAAATTAAGCCTTCGTATAACGACTAAGTAAGCTTTTAAAAACCCTATCCACTTCATATTTATTACTTTCATTTTATATTATTTCTTACAATTTGCGTTTTCTTATTAAATAAAAACATATGTTTATTCTCCGTCTTGTCTGTTGCGAAATATGGGAAATAATTTTCAGCAACCATCTGTTTCTATGTTTGCAGTTGTTTACCTCATGGACTAAGACTGCAGCAATTGGCGACTCGCTTTGCAAACAGAGAAAAATGGCCGATTCGAGAAAATTCCGTATGGTGGTTACTGTCTGTTTTCATCCACACATTTTTTCTTTCTCTTTCTGTCTGCAAGTGTGGGTGTATTGACGGCTGTGATCAGAGGAAGAATGGGAGAAACGTGTTGGAATTAAGGAACGACGACAGAGCTGCTTTAGTTCACAGCCTTGTTTATTCAGCTTCCCTTATCGAGTTCGAATTGAAGTCGGGGGCTTCTGCATTGGACTTTCAACTTACGGTGGCTGTCTTCTCAATCGGCATTAATGAATAATTAATCACTGTACTCGTTTCACAGGGTTTCTTCGCAATGAAATGCTCGAAGTTCGAACGCCTGAAAGTTCTTAACAGTTATTCATCAACTTTTAAGCTTAATATGTTACTGTCAATAATGAATTTTGCAATTCAGCCCAAAATTTCAATCGAGCTTGAATTGCGTTTCTTTTATCTTCGTTTACTTTTCAAGGTTCATTGACCACCAAAATTAGGTAAGGTAAGACTTTACTGTGATGCTACTGCATCCTCCCGTTTTATTTTTTTTTAAGAATGGTTATCGTCAAATTGGTGAGATTTTTCAGAGACTCCATAGAAGTCATGAAGGAATAGTTAAGTAACGAGATCTCCGATTACTGAAACCCGATCGAGCAGTTATGGTAAACTATTTATTGAGAGACTAATATCCATTAGCTATGATGAGTCTTCAGTGTGCGAAATGGAATACTTTTTGCACAGAGTTCAACAACAATATAATTTAATCAGCAGGGGCTGTCAGATATCAAATTAGCTATTAACCATTTGATAATTTACAATCTGAATCTCAGGTATAAATTTCACAAACTATATCAATAAAAAAATATTTGTATTGTCATATGAGTTTCAGTATCTTAGTCGGTATATGCTTATTATCTGGGGACATGGCAGTGTCCCCGCCAAGACGAGCCGAAGGCAGGAAGCACACTACGTACCTTTTCTGGAAGCGTTTCGGCGTATTTTCGAACCCTCATAGCTCGGGCCTGGATAATACTAGAGAGCTCATTATGTTTACAGTATATACTTTGCCACTGTTACTTGGATTTTTTATCAGAAACTTTCCTTATGATGAGTTTGCAGAAATGAGACAATATTAAATTCTGGGAAGGACAATATTAAAATTTTCGTATCATTACTAAGAATATTACGAAGGATACTACGTAGTCCCACCTTCTCTATCTACTCTAATCTCAAGCTATCCCTAAACTTGTGATCTCTTTAAAAAATCAGGGCTTTAATGTTAATAGTAATGGCTGTGTCTCCTTTTTTTGTGTGCTATTGTCAAGATTTATGTTAGTATAGATTAGCTTTATTTTTTAATGTAGTTCCCATATTTCCACTTTTTTATCCATAATAAATGTCAATGTATCGAATATTAAATAGCTTTTTGATAGGTATTCTATAGTACTTCTTCTTGAACTAGACGATTCTATCTGTTGAGTTCTATCAAAATAATTTTATGCGACTGTTTCAATGAAAATGAATCGGGATTTTAATATAAAAGGAAAAAAAAGTTATATTAATTTTAGTTTATCGATGAGAAGCCAGAATATAGTTAAAACATGAGAAATCTAGTTTTAGAAATGCGTTTTAAAATCGTATTTCTACAAAGACTTAGGCGTGGCACTATTTTATATTAGAAACTGATTGAAAAACTACTGTAGAAATATATAGGTTCATAATTGGAAACCGTGTTAATGTGGAACATTAATTTATGTAATTATTATTAATTTACAATAATTTTATGTTAAATAGAAACTGAGTGAGTGAATGCGTAACAAGAGTAAATATAAATTATTCTGGCTTAAGCTGCTAACATATAAATAAGTATAATGTACGTACGCCTCATAATGTATATATACACACACACACATGTGCTGTATGTATACTGCGTGTGTGTATGTGTGTGTGTGTATTGTCTGACACATGGTTCTTGATGATCGCGTTTGCGCGGGAATCACGGAAATTACGAGATTTGGCCATTAGCCTCTTCCGCAGGTCTCAAGGAATGTAGTATTGTGAATGTCTGTCACTAGGAAAATGCTAGAGAAAAAATGTTAAAGTTGGAATTTTACCTTCAGCATAGAGGCGATGGATGCAGCGGCGAATAAGGCATCGGTCAAAATCGTCGACATCAGTAATGGGGCTTGCTCGTGGACGCTTCTTCCCCGGAGTCGATAAGCCTTTTTTCTCCCCATTTTGTGAGAAGACATGGATAGAGGCTATTCTCGCGTCAATCACGTGAAATCGCGAAAATTCGGGATCGACAAGAACGATGTGTCGGCCTATATGTGTCTCTGTTTTAACCAAAGATGCATATATTCTATAATTTCAACATATTTCTCTGGTGTATAGTATGGATTTCATGATTTGAAAATGTAAATAAGGAGAGCTTTAAACAGAATATTATCGATCAAATGACTCCTTCTTTTCTTTGAGATTATTCCCATTTTCTTAACCTTCAGTCCATTAAAATAAATTGTGCTGATGAAGAGAGGCTTTAAGATATCACGAAATTGTTTTCATCTTCTGCCACCGACAAACGGAAGTCTCTGAAAACGAGGATCAGTAGTAAGGAATATGGATTAATTAAACTCCGGCTTTTGTAAGAGGTGGAATGAAACCGGAAAAGCAAGAGCAGGAAGAGAGGCAAAGTCGCCTGAAAAGCCCCGCCGCTTCTCGCGGTTCTAGAGGAAAAAAAATGAGTGAAATACGTCTGCGACTGTCACGGCACTTGCTGTCAAAAAAAAATGAATAATGGATGTACGCTTTAAATAGACTAGGAACGGAGGACGAGTAGAGAAGGGAGCAAGGAGCAGCGATGCCGAACACCCCCTTCCTGTCTCCGTCTCTTCTAAGGCGTTGCCTTTTAATCAGAAAGAAACAACGGGACTATTGAATCGAAGCCGAATGGGAAAGCAGAAATAGATGTTCTTACCGATTGTAGTCGCACACACACAAATTGAACTTTTCTCGCGACGGGGGATCTGACGATCCGCAGTTCCTGTGCCCCGATAATATAAGCAAATTGAATGTGTACCTCCGTGCCATGTATTTTTATATCCAAATTTCTTCATCTGAGACACAGAAAGCGCAGAGGATTAGCTTTGCTTCAATTGTATTCTTGTATCATATTGGAACATAAGACTTTTGAATGCTAACTAAAATCGATTGATTTTCACAGGAGAAAAAGAAACAACTTGCGAAAATTAGAGAAACACCTGCGCTGTGTCTTGTCAGCGATAAAATTTTTAAATGTATAGCTGAGGTAAATTGCCATCGATTGCAAAAAATACTCTTTTTCAAAAAATGTAAGAATAATAATTTTTTTTTAAAAACGGCATTGCGATTCGAATTATGATTCATAATATTTTTCTTTGATGATTTTGTCTCAACATCGCGGATTATCAACTTCAGTTCAAAGATCTGATATTGAGTTTCTTAGATAGAAATAAGGTAAAAAGATAATAAAATTTTAATATATAAAAATACTCTAATAAATATAAATATTTTATTATAAATAAAAAGGAAAAAAATAGAAAGTTTTTATTTTAGTTGATTTGTAGTGGCTTTTTTCCATTGGCTCCACCAAAGATTATATTGCAAACCATCCATTATACATTGCACTTGAGGGTTCTTTTTTTAATAAGAAAGGAAAGATACATTGTTTTAAAAGTAAATTGTGAAATTGTAGAAGAGTAAAGTAGTGACTTCCATTATTCTTAATTGTAGTTTCAAAACATTAATTCCCAGGCAACTTCTTCTAAAACCTTTAACATATTTCATTGATTTTTAGAATTGAAAATTATTCAGCCAGTCAGTGAGATACTAAAGACATTGTCTTATCGCTGCAACAAAGTACTTCTACCTTCACTAGTTCTTTTTAACTCATGATAACTTCGAAATTCCAGTAACCCTTTCTGTTTCATTTAAAACTTTGCTTCTAGGCCTTCCTCTGGCATTTTTTTCTATAATTTTCCCTTCCGGAATAATTTTTAAAAAGCTGTTATGCCTAATCACAAGGCCAAGAAATGTTGGTTTTCTTTTCTCAATGTCCTTTATTAATTTCTTCCGTTCTTTTCTCCCGAAACCTCTTGATTCGTTTTCCGATCTGTCCAATCAGTTTTTATCACCGTCCTCCACATTAAAATTTCGGCTGCCTGAAGACGATTAATCTCTTGTTTTCCTAACATCCAGGTTTCACTACCATCCAGCAAGATGCTCCATAAAAATGTTTTCGAACAAGCCTTTTAAATTCCTTTTTAATATCCTGAAAATTATTATCGATATTTATTTGCATTATTAAAATAATTAAATTTTCAGAGAATGCTTTCAAAGCCTCTGCCTTTCGTTAGCAAAGTAACACTTAGAGTCCATTACTTAACTATAAATTGCAAAAATAGAGCAAATAGAATGCTAAGAAGATACAAAATTACTCTGCTGTATGAGACAAGAACTTCATCAATCCAAAATTAAAAGTAAACATTTAATGGTTGCCGCATGCAGTGGAAACTAGAAACAATAGAAGATACAATAGTTTACATGAGATTTGCTCTCTCCTTTCATTTTGAAGCATGAATAACACGTAGGGTACAGATACCACCCAGTGTTCATCCACCAGTACACATCAAAAATCTTTTTAATATGTAATATGTATGTGATTGATCATATTCAACACTCTTTCCGTAACAAAAGAGGACATTTGTACTTTTAAAAAGATAATTCCTGTTGTTCATTTGTACCCATATTCTTATTCTAAGCTGTGTTTGCAGTTTTGATTTTATTGTTTTCCCCTTTTCCACGTCGTGAAGGGCGATATTACATAATTAGGTTTGGTTCAGTATAAAATTGGCAAAAATTAAGGCTTCATTAAGCTTGATTAAGGCTTCGCTGTTGTGTTTGCAATGACAGTGAATGGAAGAAGTATTTGTAAATATTTTAAATATCACGATCAAATACAACAGATGAATAAAATATTCCAGTAAATTTATTAAGAAATAAGCCAATAATGACAAAAATAAAATTGCTATCTAATCTTACATATTATATTTCCTGCAGATTATGTTTTTGTTTAACTAAGTTTTTATAATCCCAGTACAGCACTTCATAAGTTCCAATTCCTCTAAGTGAAGGATGGTATTTAGGAAAATGCAGTAATCCTATTGATTCTTTAGGAAACTGATTTAGATAAACTGTCACTATTTCAGTTGAACAATTAGGTTTTTAAAAGAAGATTGTCTATTTATTTATATTTTAGGAATTTATTATCACGTAAGATAGATCATAAACTTTTGTAAAAATTATATATGATATTCTCAAAACTACATGATATTAAAGTTACATACGAAAAATAAAAAATCATAAAAAGTGCTAATCTTATTATATGATTGTTCATATATCTTAAAGTGCACATACTTACAAAAGTACAATATTTATATGAGGCTTTTATAGATTTATTTATATAATATATACTCAATCTAAAAGTTTTATTTACTTTTTTACATTTTAAAATTATAATGTATAAAACATCGGTAATATTTTTTAAATACATAACTTTTAAATGCAATTATTATAGCTTCTGTTTGGAGGAAAAAATATATTCTAATAATAAAACGTAATTGCTGTATAGAAAGTAAGTGTTATAAGCAAATCTATTTTCTTGTGTTAACGAGTGGAATATCTTATTGTCATTACAGTGTGTGTGCAACAAAGAATAGAAACTATTTCAATTCGTTTATTTCTTTGTATCGTTCATAATCAATACACATTTAGTTCCCAGCAAAGAACGAAAGCTTTCTAACATTTGTAAACATTCTTTTTTAAAATTAACTAATGTTGCAGGAGCAAACGTAATCAGATACCGTTTCATTTTTTTTTTTTCTGTAACAGTATAAAACTTATGATAAAAGAATGGGATATTCTTAGTAATTAACTTTCACTATAGTTTTCCCATTTTTTAATTTGTTATCCAAAGTTTACATAATGTAATATTTTCGTCAAAAGATTTATAAAAAGAATAAAACATATTTCAAAACATCTTTTTAAAA
Organism: Thereuonema tuberculata; assembly: GCA_023159025.1. Lineage (NCBI taxonomy): Eukaryota > Metazoa > Arthropoda > Chilopoda > Scutigeromorpha > Scutigeridae > Thereuonema > Thereuonema tuberculata. The sequence continues at coordinate 34,090,530 of JAFIDM010005346.1, read as the reverse complement.
AAGGGACGTTTCAACCATTTAAAGGAAATTGATAGGCCGATTTAAGCAGCTTTTGATCACAATGATTGGATATTTCACTATTTACAGTAGGGGAATTGATTAAATGCCATTATTCCCTAAGAGCATGCCAGAAAACTGAATTGGCTTTACTTATTATTCTAACTTTCTTCAAAGTTAGGGCTGTGATGAGTAATTTTCCTATGTTTATAAGTAAACAGTTTGTCTTTATCTTTATTCTTATAATTGGTTCTATGCTGCAAAACCCTTTTTTGAAGTGATTGTGTCGTATATCCCATGGAAGTTTTATTGGAATCGCTGCAAAGAATACTGAAAAAAAAGTTAGTTTTATTTAAAACTTGTTTATATTCTCATTTGTTTTTCTCATTATTTAACTTGTGATTAGCATTGTTTACAACATTGATATGATATTTATTTAATAACTTTCTATGAAGTACTTAAAATTGGCCGTATCAATTTTCTTTAAATTTCTAAAAATAGCTGCTTAAAGCAATTGAAACGTCCCGTTTTTAAAAGATTTTTTTTAAAGATGTTTATTATTTTTCTATATTTTAAAATTCTGATTGTGCAATATTACATTATGTAAAAGATTACATTAAGTAATCTTTGGATATTTATATAAAAAATGGGAAAAGTTTCGTGAAAGTTAAGTATAAAACACAGTAAGCTTAAGTGGTAAAGACTTCTCCAGCTTGTTGAGTAGAAAAGTGAAAACTTCGATTTGCAATACTTTCAGTTGAAACAGGAAGTCTGTTTAACATAGTGTAAATAGTCAATGATTTTTCGTCTCCAAGACATGCAATAAAAATGAAGAAAAAAAGGAAAAACATAGAATAAATCAATTTGCAAATGCCTATTTAGAATTGCAAGGGTCAGGCTTAGGTGAAATGACTTACTTTATATATAAATGCAAGATCTTGAAAACATTACTGTCAAATAAAACTATCTTTTGTGTTCCCTTTCGAACATAAACTCCAGTTTTACTGTTTTCATGACTAAATTACCTGACTGAATGAAACCAGTAATAAAATTTGTTGGCCAAAAGTTCTAGCGTCAGAACAAACTTATTGAAAAGTAACCTATTCGATCAAGAGAGCGTAAAACATAGTATAATGTTCGGCCCAAAAGCAATTTGCAATGGAAACAGTCTCCAAGGAAGCATTAAACTCAAGATTTCTGCTGGAATCTAACCTTTTCTCATCGAGTTCAATGAGAATAATGAAATTGGATTGGATACATAAAACTGCCGCTTGTTCTAAGTTTTCAGATCTGCTTAGTTTAAATAAAAAGGATTTGAATTTATAGAGTGGCTTGAAAATTCAGTAACAAAATGCGTTTACACTAGAGTGCCATAAGCCACTACGACGTCTGATTGATTGTTGTTTAAGAGATTTCCTTTCGCCATCATTTCGTAAAATGATCGAACCCGTGCATTGATTTTTCCCGGAAAAATAGAGACCTGAAAACATGGTAAAAATGGTTTAGCCAATATTGGGATGTTTCTGTATGGATTGGCAGTTTTCCAACACTTCGTAAGGCCATAGTTTGCTTCCCATAAATTTTGCAAAAATTATCTTACAGAATTTAATTATAATTTTATGCCCTGTAAAACTAACGTAAAGTCGTCCTGGGAATTCGAAATCTAAACTGTTTTCCTCTGAACAAATCCATTTGAGCAGTTCCGTCAAATCGCTGACTGGTTTTTCTGTCAAATGGAGCATTGTAATTTCGCTTTGTGAAAGTTGTTTCTCATTTTATTCTGTGTATTTCTGAATAAAGAGTTAAATAAGGGCTTTTCAAACGAAGCGAGGAATGCATTCAAGTCAATCATTAACATTCATACGACTCAATCAAAATCCATTTGTTTTTTAATCAATTTCTTTGTAGGGTAGACAAAAACCAAAATAATGTGAGTTGCCTTCAGCATCTCTCCTCTTCATGATTAATGAATGAATTATCAATTTTTACATTGTGCTATAAGATTAATGGAAGACTTGCAGTAAAGAAAGTCATTTAAACAAGATTTATTTGCTTAAAATTAATGAAGAAATGAGTAGCACAATATAGAACGATACGTATAATTAATAGCTAAGTGCAGTAAGAGCATAAAAGTTAGAATTGGTATGCATGAAGATATAATGCTGATAGCAGTGTTCTAAATACTATTAATGGGGAAGACGCCTGAAATTAATAGCAAATGCAAGTGATCATTCATTTTTTTGCTGTTATTTGTAATACTGCTCATTGTTTTTCTATGAAATCAAAATTTCTTGAAAATTCGAAACATTAATGGTTGAGACCAAGTGTTGACTTAGTGACATCCTAGAACAGGCGTTTCATGCTCTTTTGGCGATCGTCAGCTAGAAGTAATCACCGATAAAGAGGAAGGTCTTAGTACAGAGGATAATATGAACAATGTGGGAATCAATGTGGAGCCTCGAAACAAAAACAAATACGATCTCACTTAGTAAACACTTTTGTTTTATTCTTTCAGTGTGCTTCGAAAATTCATTTGAGGCCGGCGAAATAACTTGAATTTTTTCACCTACCTTTTTTGGTGAATTTATAATTGCTTGTTTTAGATTCAGAGACTATTGATTTCCACAATTGTTCCTGATAATTCAATACCTTTAAGTTTCTAGAAATTACGATGCTTGCTTCGGCAAGTGCTAGTACTTTTTTTTGTTTAAATATAAAAAAAAGAAATCAGAATTTAAAACATTGTGCTTCAAGTGGTAAAATCAACTTTTTTCTTTAAAACTTCTATAAAACTATCAATTGATTGTTATTGACCATACCATCCCCGATTGAGAAAAGTAAAACTAATTATTTGAGAAAAGCAACTAATTACTAATTTCTCTTATTTATTAATAAAACTAACTAATCATTGGTCGAAGAAAACAACTTAACTAGAGGATTCAGATCACTATTAAGCGAAATGTTTATTTTAACTAAAATTCCGGTTAATATGTCATAGGAAAGTTAACTTTAGGTAGAATAATTAAGAAAGAAATGGGACATTTTTATGAGTTCAAAATCATAAATTGAAATTTATACGGTAATTATTTATAGTTTGATTGACTTGAATTTGCATAAAAATATATATATGAAACTATATATGGAAACTAAGATATCGAGATATTTAGAATTATCTTTCTAAAAATTATATATTACCTATTACAATCTATGAATATTTTGGGCAAACTAACGGATAAATTTCATATTTAAAGAATACATAGAAAATTCAGCCTTATAATATTACAGGTTTGGTCGTTATCATATTTGTCCGGAAAAATTCCAAATTACGAACACAGCAACTTTATTAATTGCCTTTTTACTTGTTTTTGCTCCACGGTTTTTTTTAACATTCTTCTGTACTCCCTAATTACTTCTGTTTGTTTCCCTTTTTTTCAGAAGATAATGTTTCTATCGTGATTAATAAAAATGCAATCACTGGTTTATGTGGGACAGAGCAGCGAAAACGATTAGATCCTGTACAAAAAAAAAAGCAACTCACGAAACTTCAGACTACACTTTCTGTAATTGATTAGGCAAGCGTATTAAAATAATGCATGGAAATTACCTTTAGGCATGGTAATCAGGAAAAAATTACATCCATAAATATTCATTTCTGATTTAATGGATTTTGTCACGAAACTGAACAAGTCAAACCATTTTTTTTTCTTTTTTACTTGGTAAAAGTTTCGTTGAGTTTGACACTATTTATGCTTTAATCTTTGAAGCTACAATTCTTGATTTCAGTAAATTCTTTTTTACAGTAGCTTTCAAATTTTTCAAAGGATTTGATTGCTTCAACTATAACGTCTCAGCGTTTCTTAATGGGAGAAACAGCTAATTCTTGTTTTATACAAGAAATAATAAGATATCTAAATGCCAACCGTGGGGGAAAAACCATTCTCTTTCCATTAAAAGCGTTTAAAATGTAACACAATCACTCTATTATGTTCCACTCCGAACACCTGTCCCACAGATATTATTGATTAAATTATTTATTTACAAATCTCTTTATTTGGTATTTCGCAAAGTAAGATAACTATCAGAAAAGTATACGAAAGTAATATTAAGTTGAATTCCTTCCATTATCAACATACATTAAAAAACTAATTCCACGGATAACAGGAATTTGGGCTTTTTTTGTTCACGCTATTATAGCATCGTTATTAAGCTATCTGTAATAGTCATGGGTATTTAAAATCATCTTAGGCATCACCGTAAAGTAATATTTCGTACACTAAAATCCACGGCGTTATCGAAGGTGATTGGCAAGGAAGGCTTTTTTTAAATATGAATACCTGTTGGAAATGACCATCTGGGAATAAAATAATATTTGTTATGTTTGCATTTCGTATCATTGTAAGTTTTCTTAAGTAATTGAGAAGTAATTTCCCTGTCCCCTCCTCAAGAAAAAAAATAATATACAGAGAAAGTACTAAGATAGGATGGAATCCTTTAGTCCAGTGGCTTAGGTGCGGGACTGTAGGACCCAGGGTTCAGTTCCCGGCGATGGTCGTGGATTTTTTTCACGGTTATTTTTCTTTCAGACGGACCCTAGGGTACACCCAGCCCTATATCAAATGTTTTTCTTTTATTCGGAGGCTAAAGGTGAGCGAACGTCGGGCTGACGATCCGACATCAACTAGTCCTCATGGTCGAGATTCGCTTAGAGCCTAAACCTCTCGGGCACCCAAGGACCTCCATGGCCTGTTGCGGTACAGTTTAACCTTTTTATTAAGATAGGATAGGTGTTTTGATTAAGATAGAATGACATGTGCATTTAGGTGTTTGAGGAATTCTGTTTTAAGGTAGCATAATCATAATTTAAAAATAAAAGTATTGTCAGGACAAGTCTGCAGATACATTTGGTAAGAAAAAATCTACATGAAATAAAGCTTATTTCTCGAAACAGATATAGATATAGTTAAATGGGTCAAATATTTATCAAATACTTCTGTCTTATAGACCCTAAAGTAAGAAGATCCTGACCTAAACTTTTGCATTAGCTCTTGCGTGAAATATATTCTGTAATCGCTGTATGCCGTGAATGTATTTAAAGATCATGAACAGAGTGAAAAATTAGTTATTGAAACATCGTGTTCAAAAATTAAAAGAATGTAGTTTTTTTTTATCAAAATCTATTAATACATATTAATAAATATTAATGCATATTATGGTAACATGTGTTGTTGCATATTGATTTGTTGAATTAACATGTATTGTAATACAGATTGTAATAATTTTGCTTATTTAATATTTTTAAGAATAATAATAAAAGAAAATAAAAAAAATGAATAAAAATCAGAAATGTATTTGGAGCTTTAAAACATATAGGATGCCAGTCACTGCAAATACTTTTATATTGTCCTACATCTAATGCTCAATTCTTATGTTAAAGATTCCTTGGGTAGAAAACTGCTTCGCAATACTATTTCAATACCCTTAAACTTTATGTTTTATTTTGTAATTAAAGCAAATTTAATAAAAGTGGAGCTGTTATAATTAAAACGTGAAAGCCTATGGAATTTTTACATTTTTTTTCTCATTTGTGACTATGTTAGGCGTCTTTATCTTAGGGGAAATCTTCGCATTGATGTGGTATGGGAGAGGTGCGCTGTGCGATGCGCGATAAAATTCGTTGCCGCAATGGGAGGTCGAAGCGTAAACAGAGCGTCTTTCCGGTTCGATACGTGACAGTCTGGATTACGGCGACATTCGACCCAACGAGTTCTCGCCTCTCATCAATCAATGCATAGAACGACATGGGGGATATTAATAACGGTCGCCTCCTCCTCCTCCACTGCGGGAGATGAGCTGTGTGGTGGCGGGCAAAGGTGGAAGCAGACCTTACTCCCTGAAGTCGCCTTACAGTTTTTTCCTGAATGTTAAACGATGTTTCATAAATAGGTCTAATAATGGCTTTGGAAGGAGTTTTAAAGTACGAGACTCAAACTTTCCTTAATATCTGCAAGTTTTCTGTCTTCCCATCGAAACCTTGAAGACGCTAATTAATACTACTTTATATCCTTTAACGTATAATCCCTTAAATATTAATTACACCGAAGCATCCCTAAAATTAAGAAACTCGAGAACTGAAAGGTGAACACATTACGTAGTTCTTAGTTTATGAGGTTACTTGTCTTTTACCCTAAAAACACTTGAGAAGTACATGTAACTAATGTAAGCTCATGATTGCTATGAAATGAAGTGTTTATAAGTAATACATAAAATAAATAATAAACACACAAACACTGCAAAACCAGTTTATTAGCTGTGGTTGCCGTTTACATTAAGAAGGAACGCCTAATAATAACTTGGTACCTCTGTACATATTAATTAATTTCTAAAAATTAATACTTAAATTTATCTTGGAATGAAATAAAATAGCTTCAAATTTTTAAATAAATTATATTTTTGTAATTGATTGATTGATGTTCATTAAAAGATATAATATTTAGTGCATTGTTTATTTAATTACAATGCTTTTATATAAGTAACTAATACTGTTTTTCTTTCTTTTATTTTAAAAGATACCGTTTTTTTTTTCTTATTGATATTATTGATGTTTTTCCTGATAAAACTTTGCATCAGTGATATTTTTCAATTAATTTATCTCAGGTTCTTCATAGTTTTTAAAATACCAAAATAAAATAAAATGTCATTAGAAAATTGAAGAAGTAATAAAAAGTAGGCAATAGAAAGTAGAGTTTCTTATTAACAACAAGTAAATAGTAACTTTTGTGATTCTTGATAATTTTTTTAAATATTGGAATTCACGCCTGTTTCGTAATTTTTATTCGTCATCAGCCGAGATACCGACAGGGTATTTCTGAAGTTGAATGCTGCTGCTGTTTTGCAAACTGTGTCTAAATTATCAAATTCTATTTGATAACTTGATAACTGCGGCAGTATTTTTAGCTTTGAAGGCGTTCTCAATTGATGTTTTTTTTTTTCAGAATAAACTTTAAATGGATGATCAAGGGATTGAGACAGTACAACAGAAACTTAGCTCTGGTTTCAACACATTATTATTATAGTAAAATATTTATTTCAATAATAGTAGTAGTCCTTGAAACAATAATAGTAGTAGTCCTTAAAAATTATAAAGTATATGCTGACAAGAAATACAAAGATAAAACAAAATATTGACCAGAGTCTATGTAATTGAATCAATAAATAAAGTTTCTAATAAAAACTAATAAAATAACATGAATTTTACTAAATATATTACACGTAATTAGGGCTTTAAGTGATACTTAAAAGATAACATTTAATTTTTTAAACGTAAGTTCAACTGAACATCAGGGAAATCTTTACCTTCCTGTTGTTCATCATTAGATGATAATAGAAATAATAGATGTTTTACCAAATTACAAAGAATTCTGAAAAAATTATAATTAAGTTAGTGTAATTTTATGAAACTTAACTCATCTTAAAAATACTTAAAAGATATAAAAATATAAAATTAATTATTAATTGTTTACAATTCAAAAAAAAAATAATACTTTAGGGTGATGATGATGAAGGTTTAACGACAATGTCATTAATACAGCTTTGTTATACACTTTTCTTTATAAAAAAATGTAGGCCTATGCATTTCGATTACTTGGCTGATATTCAAATTTTACTGGAAATTCTTTTGTATCTATCAATCATTAAAAAATTTAGTATAGCTTATTTGTTTGTTATTTTTATTTATTTAATAGTTAACATATTTGAGTTTTAAGGCAATAAAAATTACTTTAGATTTCTCTAGATATGTTCCATTTCTTTTCAGATTGTTTTATAGTTTAATTTTTTTTAATTAGTTTTCAAATAGATTTTATTTTACTATTTTCAAGACATTTCTTATCTCATATAATTTTGTCTGTGTCTAACCACTGTCCAGACCTGTCTGTGTCTAACCACTTCCAAACACACAGGAAGACGTATAAGGGATCAAAAGGTTGCAGTTTCGATTCTTGTCGTGGCGTTTTCATTGTAGAAATTATTTCTATTTTTACAGAAAATTAAAATTATTTTCCAAACACAACGTGTACAACAAGAATTGAACCTCCAACCTTCTGATAGCTAATCAGACATCTTATTCATCAGGCCACGGTGACTACATTCAAATTTTTGTTGTTAAATATCTCTTTATCACTCCCTCTATGTTTTTTTTTTTTTTTTTTTAAGGACGGGAGAAATGCATTTACGCATACCAAGGAATTGGTAATGTGAGACTCAGTCATAAAAGACAACTACTCACTAAAACCCTACGTCCGACTTCCAAAACACCCTACAGGGAACCACCGTCAGGTACTACATCGCGTAGGGCAGAATGACTAAAAGTCCGACTCAGATATCATTTCGCAACTGATCAAGTCTGATTTTCTCAGCCATACGGAGTTTCCGTATAATAGTGGCAGCGTAGTGTGTGTTGTGTGTGTGTGTGTGTGTGTGTGTGGTGTGTGTGTGTGTTTGTGACGCAATTAGAGAAGAGCCAGAGAAACAAAAAAGAACTCATTAATTTTAGTCTACTAGATTAAAATTTAAATTTCAATATTAATTTTTCAGCCTACTACAAGCGCAGGTCAGACGAGCATTAGATGCAGAAGCTCGCCTTCAGCGACAACTGTTAGAGACATTTCTCGACATAAATGAAGAAATTAAAAATATTTAAACACAGAAAAAACTTCTACTTAAAATACTCTATCTCAACTAAAAGCCGTCACATTGTTCTCTCGTCATTGTTGATGGGGCATGTACGCTAGTTCTAAATTACAGAATACATTTTTTTTAGAAAATAGTGCATTTTCAGATAAAAAAGTTTTAGTGCTAGACTTTCACAGAAAACAAGAAAAAGCAAAAGTAAGATGATCTATTGAAGGCGCATCTACATAATAAAAATCTTCAAATAAAAAATTGAAACTTCATTAATTGAAAAAAAAATAATTTTATTGAATTTAGATAAAAAAAATAAAAAATATAATCCCCTTTTTTAATTTTTATTTTAGTTAAACAGAAATATTGTTTATTAAACTATTTATCAAAATAATCTAGAACATATTGTAACGTAGTTTCCGTTTTATTGTCTTTATCGAACAGATCAATATTTCAATAATTAACATTATGATAAACATTAGCCATTTTCATGTTTTCATGTTTTGTCAGTTCATGAAGGAATAATTAAAATTTCTACTCGTTTTTCATTTTTTGGAAAGCGTATGACTTTGTTTTTTCTTTTTTTCGCTCACCTATTATTTGCATTCAGATTATACTGTAAATTTAAGTAAAATCAACAACATGTAATGTGAACTAGTATTATTTAATATATAATTCCTATCTATAATTATTGTTTCGAACGTAGCTTAATATTTTTTATCTATTTTGTAAGAAATTACTTTCTCTTTCCTCTTGTATTTCCTGGGATTTCTTTGACCATGAGAGAATCGATAGACGAATTCAAAGGCAATTGAAATCGATTATTTTGCTAAATCCTTAGACCCCTATCTTCCCCTCACTCCCGCTAACAATCTCATCATGTAGCTGAATGTTTTTCTAGTATGAGAAAGTGAGATAGCCTCGAGTTCTTAAGACGTTCTTTTTTTCTTATCTGCTTCTGCTGTGGTGAAGGTCTTCTTTGCGAAGATGAATGGCGTTTGCTGTTTCTTTCTCATCACTGGTCCCCCTGGAATTCATCAATATCTCATTGGGGATTCAGTGGCCGTCTTCATTCACTGAAACGTAAGGGGAATTCGCCTTCAGATCGGAACACGAGATTATGAAGTTATAGGAGTGACTACGTTACCACTTGTTCAGATTCACTAAGATCTTCACAAAAGATAGTCTTTAATTCGCTGAAGAAAAATTTAAAAAATTACATTCACCATCTACAATGAGTGAAGTTTATGAAATAAACTTTTATACTTCGGCACAGTTAAGTTATTAAAATTATAAAATTGAAAATTTATAATCATGTCAAATTCGGTCGGAAGACAGCATCAAAGGCATGGGTAGAAAAATATGCTATTACGTCAGAAGGTATCCAGAAAAGATCTACATGGTGGTATAATTTTATTTTTAGAAATAATCTTTAGAAAATAAAATTTGAAAGACTAACTTTGAAAGACAAATTTGAAAGAGATTTCTTAATGAAATAACATTAATTGTTTTCGTAAATCGTTTGAATCATTATTATTTCAAATTTTATGTAATGAAGATATAGTATTCTATATCTATATGTAAATATAGTATTACAGCTTAAAGTACCCGGCGTAGCCCGGGAAGGGGGTGTGAAGTCCTAGTTCTCCCCTTCTCCAAAAACATATCACATTAAATCCTCCTCAATTATTCCAGAACAATATTTGTGTAACTTAGTTCCATTGTTGCCACCAGGTCCATTATGTGGCGCTATTTCATAGATTTCACCCCTTTTCACCCTTTTCGGAGTGGTTAACCGGGTTCCAACGTAGCCTATCTTTTCCGCCGGATAGTAGAGAGTATCTATGTAAAATTTGGTTCCGATCAGTCAAACGGTGTAAAATTGTATAGAAAACATATAAACTTTTCTTTTGTATATATGCACAGATATATTATTTTGAATTTTTTATGTTCTGTTATTATAATTACTCAGGAAACCTTAACAGGCTTATTAATTACAAATTAATTAACTTATAAAACAAATAGTTTTAATGATTATGATTCCTTTTTTTCATGTAATTAAAGTGTAATTTCTTTGGGGCTTTGTGGAAAGTTTTCATTTTTTACTGCATAATGGAGTGACTCAACAACGTGATTTTTTTTTCATTTAGTTTTCTGTTCATTTTTTTATTGAAAATTTACGAAATTAATAGAAATTAACATTTAATAGTTACCAGTTTTTCGTTTGAACGATGAAGTGGTTTTACTTAAATTATTGATTAATAGGATGAAAATCATAAATATAATTTGAAATAAATATACATTAAATATTTATTACATTTGCTAAATTGCTTTAAATTGTATTCGATCTTTAGAATTAAGCCGTACAGCTATTAAAAATATCCCGGGATCAGTAGCAAAGGTGTATGTTAAATCAAATCGATAATAGTAGTTTTACTTCTTCTAAGTCAGTATTATTTTTTTCATGTATGATACGTTAAGAATTCTATACCAGTAATGATATTCCTTATTAATCTCTGTAAAAAAAAAAACTTCCTTATGCTCCTCGAATAAAAACATGTTTAATTTGTCATCAAAATAAAGTTTTTTGTAATTGCCGCAGAGTGACATTTGAATAGTAAAATAAATATAGTTCATTTTATTACAATACAAGAATGAAATTTTAATTAGGAATTAACTATAAAACTGATCATAATATCTTACATTTCATTTCGACAATTATAATGCAAGTTATTATTAAAAATCAATTGGTTGATGATGTTTAAGTTTTCAACCTTCTTTTTGTCCCCCGCAAAAGTCAAAATTGGAAATGAATTATGATTCCACTTTTTTACTTCTGACGAATCATGCAGAAGTTCATAGTAAGTTTTATTCGAGTTTAGGAGACATTCAGATGACGAAAGGGACGTTCTTCACTGTCTCTTTTTCTTCAGCTTCTATTGCAACGGTGCTTCGGTAGTTCCAGACACGACTTAATGTTCCTGAGTCTCACGAACTTTAATAACAAGAAAATGGAGGAATGCAACAGCGGCAGCAGCATTCAGCCTCCCTTCTTCCCTTCGTTTCTCTCTCCCCGATGATTAAATGTTTCAGGGCACACCAAATTGAACCGGAGATTATAATGCCTCTTTTTGGCTCCTCTGAAACCTGAAGTTAACGAAGCTGTATTTTGCATAAAGCATCATCCATTCATGGAAAGGAAGGTATGGGAATTGTTTTGGGAAGAAACCGAATGAAAAGAGACAACATCTAAGAACTGGAAACTTTTCAGATTTTTAATCATGAATTTTCAGAAAAAAAATTGAAAATTTTTTTGTAAAATACTCCGTTTAAAGACACTTTAATTTTACTACTAATAAACGTGTATTTAAAAAATTCCAGAATGAGTTGAAAAGTAGTAAAGTTAAAAAAGTTAAAAGTAAAAGTTAAAAAAAATAAAAATTTTTGTGTTAATTTATTGATCTGTATTTTTTTTAATTAAGAAGGCAAGACTTAAAGCACATTCATCATTACATTAAATGGGAAGTAAAATAGGTTCCCAACAAAATATTTTAATAGTTAAATAATTTTAACTTCGATAGCTGATCGTGAATCCAAGAATGTTTTTATTACAGAAAGAAAAGTGCAATCATGAAATTATATCAATCAACTGATTTAGAAAGTAATAATTTCTTTAAAAATTCTTAAAACTGATAAATATAATGGTCAGCTATATGAGTCATAAAACGATACAATGTCGTGATAATCATTAAGTTTTTAAGAAGTCAGAGTGAATCCAATTTGAACAATTTTTTGAAAACTTGAATTTTGCATTATGAGAAGTAAATTATCAAATTATAATAAAATTGAAGCCCCCCCCCCAAAAAAAAATAACAAAAAAGCTATTTTAATGCTAATTAATTAGTGGAAACTCTTATATCAATTAATGTTCATTCTGTATGACAAGAAATAAATGGAGGACCAAGCACTCAATATCCAGTAAACAATATGTAAATAAATCATTCTACATTACATGTTTCGAGGTGTTTAACCTCAGATGTAAACGAAAAAAACAGAAATCAAAAAGGCTTATTAAAGGATACAAATCATAACGTACAAATAATAAATAGCGAAGGAACATCAATAATAATATTGATTTAAATATTATTGTAATAATAAATACTAATATGTATCTGATACAATGTTATTATTGATGTTCGTTCGCAATTTATTATTTGTACGTTATGATTTGTATCGATTTGTATCCATTAATAAGCCTTTTTGATTTCTGTTTTTTCGTTTTCATCTGAAGATGAGGTTAAAGACCTCGAAATATGTAATGAAAAATGATTTTTTTACATATTATTTACTTGAAATTGTATGTTTGATCCTCCATTTATTTTTTATATCAATTAATTTGAATTACATCCTGACCAAAACAAATATGTGTAACACTAGTAAACTTTGTAGACATTACATTTCTTATGGTTCAGTGCATAAAAAAAAAGACATCTCTGGAAAAAAAACCTTCTTTCGCGATAATATAGAAAAAGTATTGGAGTTAATACTTTGATAAGATAATTTGATGAAGATTGTTTGTGTTCGGAAACTCGAAACGATTCTTTGAGTTGTAGAGACAAATAGATTACGACTCTGACATTTTTATGAGCTTAGTAACATCTTTGTTTTCAAGAAAGGTCGAAGTCTCAACAGGAATAAAAACTAAACAGCAGTTCCGTAATGGGTTTCAGTCATCAGAGAGATGGACTAGGTGATAGCCATCTTGTTTCGTTGTATTATTGCTTTAAAGCAGTGATTCGTAGGTCGACATATGATTCGGTCTTTTTGCCTTGCTTTATCAGAAAAAAAAAAAAAGAAAAACCTTTGAGGTGATCTCATTTTTCCCTTCCCTCAATGTTAGAATAAAAAAATAAATTATTATTGTAGCTTTTATAATAAGAAAGCGACTTTCGCGTTCCCGTTCTTTACTTTAGATGATAAAATTAGAACAATATTAAAACAATTTTAAAATATAACAATATTTTTATAATGTTAAGGTTTTAGTGATATGTTTTAGAGCTAGATGGAGAGAAGAAAAACAATTTTATTGTAACTGTTGAACAAGATATATCGAGTTGTTGGGAAGATTAAGTAGATATAGATTTAGTTGCACTTTGAATTGGAGCTTCTGGTTTCGGAGGATATAAGACTTATCCTATCAAAACTTCAAAGATTCTGAAATAGTCGTCAACAACCATTAGTCAAAATAGAGAAATTTGTCGTCTGGGAAAAATAAATCACGGATTTATCCAAGGTGATTTCTGTTCGGTGACTAACGCCATACAAATAAATCAAGGAAGGTATTTTTGAAGATTTCTCATAAGTATATGTTTGCCTTTTTAACAGTATCTTTAACCAATGCTTAATAAACAGTTTAGTCAAATGATTTAAGAAGAAATAAAACAGATTAAATCTGAACGTATTGCACATTTAGTTCCTTGATACTGAGAAAAAAGAACAGTCTCCAAAATAATTCTCTTGTAATATAATCAGAAGATAATTATGAATTGATTTGAATTAAAGTATTTTAAGAAAGAAATCCAGTACCAAACGTATTGTGATAAAGATTGGTGAATTTCACAATTAAAGTATTAACATTTGTATTCTTTTTCTTTGGTTGATGATGATAAATAAACTAATTAATTTTAAAAAAATATTTGTATATCAAAGCTATAAAGTCAATGATTGGAATATTTACAAGTAATATACAATAATTTGTTTTTCAGTATATTTTTAAAATTGAGGACAATTATGAAAGCAACAGTTGAAATTTTCCAAAGAATTACAGTCAAATGAATTTATATCCCCTATGGTATTCACAATAGGCTTCTTCTCAGATGATATTTTTCTTGCTAACGCCTCAATGTTACGTACTGTTTCGAAACTGATTGTCTTCACGGGCATTAAAGAAGATAAACAAACGATTGTAGATATCAGTTTGCAGTCTGTAGTTAAAATCTCACCTGAGAATTCTGCACTGCAGAAATAGAAAGGATGGTATGCTATAGGTTGAACTTCCATTGGAATATGTTGCACCGAATACCCGTAGACAATACTAAAACTGATAGAAAATAACTATCCTTTGTTGCTCATGTGATATATTTTTCTTGATGATTGTTTTTGGAGACGAAGAGATAGTACATGTTGCAATATAGTAGCGCGATTTTGTGCTACTTTTATTGGTGTAGTTTGAAAGTGCTTTCCTCAATATGAAAATGACTTCGGGTCTACCATGGCCGGTAAATTCACCTGATTTCAATTTCACGCAGCGCATCTAGAATATCATTGATCGAGAAACACGACTTCCAAAACAATTCTAATGTACAGCACATCAAGCCTTGCAAAAGTTCAGTACATAATAAGAATCTTTGTCAACTCATGTAGCAATAGACCTAATTAGGACACCTAAAAAAACAGCCACGAACTATTTTGATCGTAGTAACATGTTGATATGTTATTTGCTTAATTTCTTGTATTTTAATGAGTCAAAATTACTTTCTTCCCTCATTAAAATTTAAACAGAAAAAAATTAAAAATGTTCGATAAAATGTTAAATAGTTTGGTCTTCTCAATAACATATCATTTGCTTAATTGAAATCAACTTCACAAAATTGTAATGAGATTATAACGAAGCAATATTTATATTGATTCTAATGAGAAACCATTAAAATTCAAGAAATGTTAATAATGTCCATTTGCTCGTAAGCGTCAGCTATAAATAATGCACTGGCATTTTGTGGTGAACCAAAGTTTGACCATCGTCGAGGAAAATGGAATAAAGAGATTTTGTGGTGCGATATACAAATGTAATCAACAGTAATGTCTATTAATGTTGAATTTGTTTTTCTAATTCTTGTATTCATTTTCAACTGACAACTTTTAGTTAAATCTCCAGGATCAAGTTGATTCAAAATTAATTAAACTTTTAAGTATGCTTCATATGTTAATTTCTACAATAAGAAATGGAAATGGTAATGAAAACAGTAAAAGTTGTATAACATAAAATAATAGTATGTAACAGTAAGTTGATTGATATCAGGTAATAAATACTATAATTATTTGTAATTGAAAATAAAAGATGAAAATACTGACATTCAGTATTTCATTATTTATTTAGAAATTCTTTACCTAAATTGTTAAGAATAATAACAAGTTCTAATGTAGTAAAGAATGTAATAAGAAAGTTTAAATCCATTCTAAAAAAACTATTGTGTGGTTGAAATTAATTCAGAATTGAAATCCACGATGATGTCTATTTTATCTATTCAAACATTTATTAATGCTGAAAGCAAAAGCTGAAAATTTGAAAATTATAGTCAACTAAGTATTCCTTTGATTAACAATAGGCAAATTTAGATTTGTATAGATTTTATGGTAGATACAAGGGTTCAAAAGTCCCAGACAGTTAATGACTGCTGAAATAACACTGTACAATGTGCCCTGTTATTACCCAGTCGTGAAGTATTGCTTTTTAGATAAGGATCATTCTAGCCTAATCATTAACTAAATACTGATAAAAATAAGAACAAAGTCGTGAAAATTAAGATTAAAAAATGTAAAATTGCACTTGAAGTTTATGAGTTGCCTCTTTTAGTCTTCTGATACAAGTATCAGAAGACTTATAATCCCGCTTTTTATGTCCGTCTGTGGACAGGTATCATTAGCGCAACAATCACAATAATTGCAACAATTGCGCCTTTTGCATTCGCAACAATCAAATTTATAATAATAAGGAAATGAAAGCAATATCAATTATATTGTCTTATACGTATCAGAAGATGTTGCGAAGCATTGTGATTGATTTACTAATCGCTGTCTCTACCTTGTTTTGTTTTCTAATTATAACGTGTAATGGTAGGTCTTTCGTAAAAGTACTGATAGGCTAACAGATTTGGATCGATTTTACTTTGCTTCTGAGTTCTTTGATTTCAAAGTCCTACCGTTATATATTAAAACTTTACTCTGTTATGGTAACTTCTCTAGAATGATCTCTCTTCCTTATTTAAACATTTGTTTTACAGCAACTCTCTTAGCTTGTAATGATCTTAGCTATTAGGTAAAGAGCATTAAATTAAATGTGCTAAAATGCTAAATAAAAATACGAAATAAAATTTAGAATCTGAAACGCTTTTTAATGTTTGTTGTAAAATCAAAGTATTTACAAATAACGATTATAATATGTACAGTAATACATTATATTAATCGTGCTGCTCAGATTAGACGTAGTAGTCAATCGAAAGTACTGAAGTAGTCCAATGAATTCTACATACACTAGCTCATTTTATATTAAGTCACTTAAAAATTAATTTCGAATTTAAAACATTTAACGCATGTAAAATTTTATTGTATATGAAAACATTCTGTTCAGAAAATTATTAGTGAAAGATTAAGAATATTGATCTGTGTCGGATTACGTTTTTCAGTAATTTTATTTGTAAAACTCATATGATTGCAGATTAAAGAAAAAACGATGGAAATTCTTGAATTAACGAAAAAAAATGATTGTGTTATTTACTTCAAAAATACAGATATCTTAATTAATATCTTAAAATTACTCTTCTTTGATAATACAGTGAAGTCTCACTTATACGAATATTTCGTGTAAGTGAATTACATATAGGACTACGTGGGTTTCGCCGGAGAATGAGAAATTCTTCGTATAACTGAATGTTTCGTATAAGTGAGTTTCGTATAAGTGAGACTTCACTGTAATTACTTCACTGGATTTTTTTTGAGCCATATCTGGAACCTCGATAGACATATTCTTGTTTTTGGATAATGAACACCATTTTTTTTATAAGATATTCCGTTAAACGGTTTAGAAAAATTCATTTCAAATTCAGTACCTTCCCTTGAACTTTTCAGTGTGGTATCTTGAAAAACTTGCAAGATTATTTCTTAATCATGGTTGCTAATATTTTTTCTTTATTTCCGGGAGGGGAGCTCCTCTTATCTATCTTCTCCCAAGAAATACTTCTTATTTAGATAAAAACTCGAAATCATCCTTGATTCCCGCTGAGAGGACCTAAATATTCCACAACATAAAACTGCAGAAATGTTTAACTTCGCGTGAAGGACTTAGAGTTATAGTTGGCGGAGAGTGAGAGCGATGAGACAAAGAGTCATAAAAAAGTAGCAGAATTGTCCAAGTCTTGTCCTGTTATGATAGCCATGCAGCTGCTATGCTTTTATTAACTCAAGAGGGAAATGGTGCCGATAATGAACGCATTACATTTGTATGCTGGGCCACATTCACACCAGTGTCCTTTATAGCGCTCATAACCCAGGTCCGCCAGGCTCTCGAGTTGTAATGTTCGTTATTCGACCGTGCTTAATGTCGATCATACACGCCCAATCTTCACGGTTTTACTTTCTGGGGATATTTTCATTAAATTTTCCAGCATTAAAAACTCATCACATGAGCGAACACTGGGGAATGAAGGACTTGGTAGGGAGATTTCATCATGCACACCGTAGGGTTTCACATATGGGCAATTGTCTGGTAAGTTCAAGAGCGCTGTGTGCTGTATGTATGTGTGTGTGGGTGTAT
This sequence comes from Thereuonema tuberculata, assembly GCA_023159025.1. Classification (NCBI taxonomy): domain Eukaryota; kingdom Metazoa; phylum Arthropoda; class Chilopoda; order Scutigeromorpha; family Scutigeridae; genus Thereuonema; species Thereuonema tuberculata. The sequence continues at coordinate 34,072,265 of JAFIDM010005346.1, read as the reverse complement.
TACTAAAGCACGTGTTACAATACTTTTCTCGCATTTCTAATAGGTGCGATCTTTCGCACGTTATCTTAGAGGAGTTCATTCTAGCAGCACTGTTTTGCATTCTGATGCAAGAGAAAAGGGAGAAGAGAAAGCAAGCGGAAGTGTTTCTCAAGCTGATGATTGCCATTTGTTATTTTCCTGCTGTCAGCCCAGAGTGGTGGAAGGCTGGCGATGATTAATGATAACGTGTTAAGTTACTTGCCATTTGGTCGGCGGCATTGCAATCCGCAGTAATCAATACGCGGCAGACGAGCGTATTCGGCGTCCGATATGCATTCGTACTTCTATGCAAATGTCCCCTGGCTGCTTCATTATTTATTAAAGTCAAATGATTAGTAAAATAAAGAGCGGAATGTGTGTTCGTGTGGCCAATATGACAGCCACAGTTGACAGCCCGTCTGTCACTCTTTAAGTGCTAGAAGTGTCCTCATTAAGGAGGGTGTGTGTGCGTGGATCTCTTCCCGTCTTTCCCTTCGTTGTGGAGCACAGCTGCACTTCGCGGATCTCTACCCACAGAAATGGGGATTGATGTTTCACAAGATTAAATCGCTTGCAGAACTCAACAATAATTTCAGTCGTTTGCGACTCGACCCTTCCCCTTCACTTCACCCCCTCATTTAACCCTTCCACCAAAAGAGAGAAAAAAGCAAACACTGAACAAATAATTCGATTTGAACTCTTTTTGAGAATAAAAGCTAGAGTCCTTCTAGAAAGAATCTTCTAGAAAGAATGAAGGAGAAGGGGGAAAAAAGCCTTCAAAGAGATTGCCATTTCCATTTCCGAATTATTCTTATCTACCAAAGCACGCCTCCCTTATAATCAAAATGCTTGGGAGACTTTTCAACGGCAATTAACTTGTGATGTCTGACTCGGAATATTTTTTTGTCTGCGATAATGTCTGCGGTGGCGTTGTAAGAATGAAGAAAGGAAAAAAATTGCTTTCTTCGGTAAATCCGTTTCACTGCATTTACTTTTTATTTATACAGCAAGACTTCTTTAAATTAGTTCGCCTTCTTGTTAGATTGCACAACAGAAATTCTCCTTATATGAAGATTGCAGAAGGCTTGTATTTGTAAGCCAAAAAAAAAGTTCAAACAACATTATTTATTTTTGCAGTATTAATAATTATATGATCTGGCATCTAAATATGACTAAAATAAAAATTAAAATATGTAACTTTAAAATAAAAGAACTTTGTAACTCAATTTTGAGATATTGTCTGTAGGCGAAAAGAAGCCCTGTTGAAGTTCCAACGTGGGATAAAACATATTCCCTATAAATGTTATTTCTCTTTTAGAAGGGTTCGCAGATTGCCCCAGCCTTCTATCAAATTAGTGTCTTGTTTCTTAACTTATATTAAAAAAATTTTTCGGTAATCGCAGGAGTCTTATCTTCTGCTCTGGCTATCTTTTCACGAAGGCAAAGTAGAGATACTTTAATCTTTAAGCTTAGAATTAAAATGAATTAAAAGAAAACCTAAACCAAACGAGGCAAAAAAAATGATTTCACAGTGTACAGGAAAAAATAGCAACTCCTAACATTTGTCTTTTCAGCCACCTACTATAAGAAAGAAAGCGACCGCAGACCGGGACTCACATTTTCCCAATTTCTACAAATCACAAGATCTCCAATAAGATGGCCCTTAAGTCTGTCCGACTGGTAGTGTTGGTTGGAAAGTGGCGCATGCTTCATTTTCTGCCACTTCAAAAAATAACCTCACACTTTAATTTAGCTTAGGATTATAATTTTTGGTCCTATTTGTGATATAGGTATTATTAATTTTACATGAAGCGAATTTACTTTATTTTGTGTGATTTGTTTCACTTTACATCAAGGTTTTTATTACTTTTTATTTCATTTGACTCACATATTTTAACAAAACATATTTCTTTTGTCAATTTAGTTTTGCTTATCAACCAAATACTATTAAGCCAGCAATTCTTAAATTTTATCTTGAAGATGGGCCTTAAGATTTGATGAAATGGGTGTATCTGCCGTTTTCGGGTGCGAGAAAGCGATTTAGCTAGGTATCGACTTCGGGAAAACACATTTAGGAGGAAAATGATTGCCCTCGGTACTAGATTATTGTACAGTATTCTTTCTTTATTTTCGTTTTATTTTATTCTTAATAAATTCGTGCGTTTTTACCTGTAATCAAATGATAATTTTACTATATAATAACCTTTACAACTTTTTTCTTTCAACGCCGCGTGTATTCACTGCGGAGCTATCCATTTTCCCGAAAGGGGGTTAAACAGCCAGGTGATTGTCTACAGTGTTCTTACTTTCTTTTCGTTTTGTTTTACCGAGCCAAGCTCTTCCAGATACTTCGAATACATGTAAAATTTGTAAATATATTCATTTCAAATGGCTAAACCAAAAGTTTTTGAAAAACAAAGTAGAAATGGCTTCGTAATAATGCAATGTAAACTCTAATATTAATGTAAACTCTAATATTAATGTATGCAAAAGTTTCCGTTTCTGTATCCTTTGACCTTTCAGCAACATATTGTAAACTATAATTATAAACGACCGAATGGATATTGTAAGATACATGTAGCTTGATTTTTTTTTATTTAAGGGGTGATTTCCTTTCTTCTCGCAGTGTTATATTTCTAACATACTATATTTCAAGACAATGACCAGTATAGAAGAATCCATCACAAATCTTAATAAAATGATTGAAGGTTTGAAGAAAAATTTCTAAATTTCCTGGACTCTGGCTAATAACTACAAAGAACTAGAAGTAAATCTGATGAGATGCAATATTGAGGATGATCATCTCCGTTAAGAAATTTAATGATTGATCGTTGAGTAAAGGAAGAAATGGATGAAAGCGAAGACTACATTAAAATATTATGAAATATAATGTTATTCGAATAATTGGGTGAAAGAAGAAAGATCATTTGGTTTTCGGGATTACTGGAGTGAATCACAAGTTCTCGACTGACTCTCTTTACTTTCACACAAAGGGGTTGTGAAGATCTGGTGGGAAAAAATTTAATGCGAAATAGGGTTCTGTGGACTTGGAATCAGGCAGCAACTTTATAAACTTAGAACAAGAAATAGTTTTCACATGGAGATCAACTTGGCTACAGTGAACTGTTCTTTTAATAGGTTTGATGAAACAACTAGAGACAACTGTAGTTATTCACTTAGGAAAATAATTTTCATTTTTTATAGAATTTTGTTTTGTTGACATCATTATTTTTTATGCTAAAAACTTTAACGTATGTTGTGAATGTCAGAAGAAGTAACGCTCAAGGTATTCTGGGACGCCGCATTACGTACATTACGTAAATTACTTTCCTATTTAGATTGTATAAAAAATGTTGATTGTTTTTTTTATAATTTTCTATCATTCTCCTGAAGAAACTGATGGTCTCGCCAAAGAAACCGGTAGCGGTTTTCTTTTAATTTAACAATATTTTTATTTTTAATCGTATTTTGTGTGTGCAAATAGCATTATTTCTTCTATCATTCTATTTTATTTTGATAGATGTGTACTAGCTACCATTTTTGATTTTGCTTAAAACGAAATAACAGCAAAGTAAAAACACTGAAAATAGCTTAAATTAACCTTATTTATTCACAACTTCAAAAAAGTATCCAACATTCCAAGTGCAGTTTGCATTATTAGACAGAGTTTAAGATAAGTACAACATTTGAATTCAGATTGTAGAGTTGTTGTGTATTTCAGTGGCATGTTACGAAATATGGTTTAAAAAGTATTTAGAAATGGTATAATGTATGGCCAACAATTATTCTGCGAATCAATCAAGATAGAGAGCTCTGTAGAAACGATAAATTGAAGTTAAAATCTGATGCAAGACTGGGAGCATGATAAGAAATGTAAAGCAAGCTTTTTTTATAAGCTTCTTGATGCCTAGACGTGATGATAAATATAAAAAATAACAGAAATAAATCTAGAAACGAAGAAACGCTATTCAAGCAGTATTCAAATTCCAAATTAATCATGTGATATCTGAATTTAAGCTGAAGTTTGTAATTCGCCATCAGATGTTGTTTGGGAAGATGGAATTATAATGAGATCAAATAAATTAAAAGGAGGACTACGATAACGAACCATCTCGATTGGAGGTTGACATTGAAGAGAGTTTTAACACATCTGCAATTATTAGGATTCTGATTTTTGCAAATGTATCTGTCATCTACGGATTTCTGTCAACAATCGTGTTTTCATTCATCACAGAAATCTGAATCTTTCTAAAATTTGAAGATAATCTTTAAATTGCAAAAATTGTCGATGGGTTGACAATTACAAACTTTGTGGATTATATATATATATATATATATATATATATATATATATATATATATATGTAATAAGTAAATACTGAACTATGAATCGAGCATTGCAATGCATATGACTGCATAAATATAGTTTGTACTTGTAGTTATTGTAAGAGCTTCAAAAAATATAATAAGTTATTATAATTTTTGAAATTTCAAAGCAACACAACATTTTTAATAATTCCGCCTCATATCTCAAATTTCTTATTATTTATCAAATTTGACTTAATTACTAAATTTAGTATCAAAATTTATTGAAATGCCTGGTAGCCATAAATAAAGTACCCAGAGATTTCTGTCGTTACAACTAATAAGTTAATGTCGCGAGATTCAAGAAGTAAGCTATCCCAGGCATGGAGTTCTATGAAATAAAATAAGTTCCAAAATCTTTAATAGGATGAAGTATGGCTCTATGCAGGAAATGCATGATAAAACATCAAGAAATGAATAACTAAGTCAAATTTTTATGTTTGCTCTTTTTAAAAACGGAAACCGACAGTGAACTAAAGTGACATTGATTTTGGTGTGATTTCCATTGTTCTGGGATGAAATTGCATCCGATACACAGTGCAAAAAAAAGCGATAGTGCAAGAAGAGAGTAATGTTCCACCAATGCTATGATATGTTATCCTTTAAAGCTAGGCGAACACGGAGCGATTTTATGGCAATGTGATTGGGACAAGTTGACCCAATTTGATTGCGGACAACTTTATCAAGCGCGAACACAGAGTTTTTCCTGAACAAATTTTGCCGTGAATTTTTATGGTTATGGCGCTTCTCACTAGGGAGAGCTAAAGAGAGAGCGTGTTTTCGTACAGAATTGCTATAGTATTAAACGCCGTCCCTCTGTAAAAATCAATTACGATTCTTTCATTATCAATTGACAAAATGTTGTTGTTGGAATTATCTGTTTTGGGCCGACCAATTTTGCTGATTTTAAGCCTTGTTTCTCAAAGAAAATGACCGGCGTGAGTGACTGAATTTCCGATGTTCAAAGTCCCGCCTCCTTCGACGTCAGCATTGTCACGTGATTTCATCCGTTCATTTGATTCGCTTTCTACCAGCAATATTTTGCGACAACTAATATTGGGGCAATATTGTTCCTTTGGTACCGACAATAAAATTGGGGCAATATTGTTCAGTTTGGGGCAATCAAATTGGGGCAAACGGTTGCCAGCAATCAAATTGGGCCTGATTGTCCCAAAATATCGCCTCGTGTTCGCCCAGTATAAGACAACAAGGATACGGACATTGGCTTTGAGGTAAACTAACAGCCAAAAATCACTAGTTATAAAATATGGTCATGCAATCGGAAAGAGTTGACTAATGACTCTTTCTTCAATAAAGTGATGTCATAACAACTGCTGTACAGGATGTTCAATATGAGGAGGAGCCTCATCTTCTATAAAAAGTCTCTCATCGAAGCATTCTATTGCTATCGTTTTGGAATGCTGTAAAGGAGCAGGGAAGCTCCTGATGGTGCAATTTCTTTTTAAAAAATGACCCTTGCATTGCAGTGCAATCTACTCAATCTTACAATTCACTCTATGTTAATTTCTTTCTGTTCGAACCTTATTTCTGCCCTGTTCAACGAAAGATGGTGATACTGTGATCTTACATTCTCTTGTGACGCTAAATAATATTAACTATTCAGTCATTTCTAAGTAAATTGGCATTTGGAATCCTCTTCGCCAATGCTTACAATGTTACTTATTTAATGTCTTTATTTATTATTATTATTTATTATTATATCGATTGTTCCCCTTGAGGAGAGCGATTGAACTTGAGTTCATGATTTCATCTCTGCTTGTTGTTCCTCTTTTCGTCCCAGAATCTCTTCATCCTCTCGGAATGCTCTTTCTTCCGTTCCTCCGTCCATTTTTTCCCAGGTTGTAATGTCTTTATTTGTTTATTTAATTAAATAAATGTATTTAATGTCTCAGTTACTTAACTTTAAGTGTTTTCTTTCTTTTTGTTAATTAGGGCTAACTCGTTGAATCATCTCTAAATTGAATTAGTTAACTTTGTATATAAATATCATTCGTTTGAAAGTTTAAAACGTATAATAAATGCTTAAGCTCGAGTGGCTAAAAATAATGAAAAAAACATTACGCAGAAACAATAAAAAATATTGCTATGTTTCTAGATTATATGTGAATCTTGAGGTTCATCAATTGTTGCACATCATCTAATTTTAGTATTTGAGATATTAATAATAATAAGAATTGCTAAAAAAAATGATTCATGGCAGTATTTTAGGTAGATATTATTTACTATTCCGTATGTATTAATGTCATATGTTAAGTACTAAGTAGGTATTTCTCTCTTTTCAGAAATACACCTTTTAATATTTATCTTGTGAAACGGAAGATCAAAAGTAGGCCCTTGCTTAGAAAGTTAACAGGCATATCATTAACAAAATTTTCAATTGTTTCTGTTGACAACGCTATTTGATTGTCGAATTCTTGAACTAATTTTTCTTCAGTATTTTTTCTATTATGTGGAATTTGCATAATATTAAATGAAAATATAAGAATTAAGGAAAATCATCTTATTTCGCAGAGAATTTTATTTCGAAGAGAAGAATAATTTGTTCCTATAATTAACTTTGAGCCATTTACTCAAAATATATGATAAAATATAAAGAAAAATTATTGTATACAGTTAAGTCTGTATCATTATCTTAAAATGCCCATCGTTAACTACTGGTAAATAGTTACTTCAGTTACCTTTTTATAAAATAAAAATTTATAAGTTCAAAAGATTGGCATCTGACATAAGAATAGCTACGAAACAATTGTCCTATAATCTTAAAGTAACAATTTGTAACTTATTTAGTTAATATTACTTCATTTCTTGTTTTCCAACATTGATTTACTCTTCAAAAATCTTTCTCCGTTTCATCTTTGAATATAATTACATAAGAAAATACATGTAGCAAAGTTTCGGGAACGTCCGCTTTCTCATTCTCAAGCCAGGATTCATGGCTTGAGAAAGGGAAAGCAGACGTTCCCGAAAATTTACTACATGTATTTTAAAATAAATATTTTTAAATACTAATGGAAGAGTAGAAGTTGTTTATATCTTATTGATTTACTCTATATATTAATAAGATTAGAAGTCCAGTGACGCTAGAAAACATTGTCACAATTTTTATTTTGTAATGAAATGAAAAGCTGATAATTTGTAAGTTTTGAATTTTCTCAATATTTTATTCCGCATTCTATCTTGTGTTGCGTTTCCGAAATTTTTAAAAGATTGCATTAATATTTCCGAAAACCAAAGATTTTTATGATTCTATTGATTGGAAAGTCCTGGCGTAAACCACAACTACAAAACAACTTTGACCTGAAAAACGTTTTTGGTAGCTATTAGGTACATGGCTTACTATTGTCTGATTTCATCAAGGGAAAATCAGATAGAAAAATCCTTGTCCTTTCACGATCGATCCATTGATGCTAGTTAGCCCAGAGGTCTGGGTTTGGTGTTTCCTGTATGACCGGTATTATTCTAAGGAGTGTACGAACGTTTAGAAAAACCAATCAATGACATTCGAATATATATAAAAAAAAATAGAAAGTTATTCGGCTCTCTTAAGTAAAGCAGCACAATGTATGAGACTAACATACGTTAAACAATTATACTTGATGAATACGAATTATCCAGATTCCTAGATATGTGGTTGCAGTATTCGATTGATCGCATGCAATGTCTTCCGTCAAGCATACTTTGAACAAAGCACATATTCAGCCGCAATTAGATATTGAATAAAGTTTCATTTTTTCTACTACTTTTTCATAAGCAAATCCCCTGTTTAACATTGATTATCCTTTGAACATATATGTCAAAAATAAATAATTTTTTAAACTGAGTTTTCAAAGAGAAACCTTTGGAACGAATTAACGGCGTAGTCTAGAGCTTAGTAAAAATGTATTATTACTCATACAAAATTGCAATCATATAGTTTAAACTGATTTGACAAAAACTTTGCTTGCAGGTCTTATATGTATTATTTTGCAAAGCTCTAATTACAGAAAAGATGTACTGCCTAATGCTAGGCGAATACGTAGCAATCTGCGGCAATATTGTAGGACAATATTGCCCCTTTTTATTGCTGACAACCGTTGTCAGTTCAGATCACGCGCGAACACGTAGTTTTTCCGCAACGAATATTGCCGTGACAATTAATAGTTACGGCGCTTCTCACTAGGGCGAGCCAAAGAGAGCATGTTTCCGTACAGAATTGCTGTAGTATTTAAACGCCGTCCCTCTGTAGAAATCAATTACAATTCTTTCATTATCAATCGACAAAATGTTGTTGTTGGAATTATCTGTTTTGGGCCGATCCATTTTGCTGATTTTAATCCTTGTTTCTCAAACAAAATGGCCGGCTTGAGTGACTGAAATGCCGATTTTGAAGCCCCGCCTCCTTTGACGTCACCATTGTCACGTGATTTCATCCGTTCATGTGATTCGCTCTCGTTCCAGCAATACGTTGCGACAACTAAAATTGTTCCTTTTTTTCCGACAATCTCAATTGTCTTGAAATGGGCAATCTTTGACAATATTGTTCATTTTTATTGCCGCAAACGGTTGTCAGCAATGAAAAGGGACAATATTGTCCCACAATATTGCCGCAGATTGCTACGTATTCGCCCAGCTTAACAATAAAGGAAGAAAAAGAAAAACATCAATCTGTGCAATTATGAAACACAAATTCGACGTGTATGGTTAACTCAGACATTGAAAATGCTGCAATAAAATTTACGTAATGATTTAAAACGAATTTTGTATCGTTCAATAAAACATTTCGATTTACTCAGAGCTGAGTCGTCATCAGTAACACTCAGTGCAAAGGTCGAAAATGACGTTATTAACTTAAATTAATTCTAATTGTTAATGCATGTTTTATTGTTATTCATTCTAATATTAGGTAATCCATTTAAGGTAATCTTTAAGGATCAGTTTGCTTTCCTCTTCAAATAATTATCGTTTTACTAAAGACATTTCTCTTAGAACAACAATAACAGGCTATTACAAATAAGCTCAGAAAACGGATAATTTTAACATGAGAATAAAAGTTACAGCTGTTAACTAAAGAGAAACATCGTGTTGGCTAACAATAGGTGGTATTCGTATGGCAGAACGTTGACAACTCTGGTCGGTTGATTCACTATTAGGAATTAGAAGCCGTGATTCTATTTGGTTCCTGAGAACAGTGTTTGTTAACAATGCATTTATAATTTGGTTGTCGCTGTCTCTTTTGTCATACGGCTACTTCACCTTCATCATGAAATTTTCACTTTATTAAATTGTGGAATTGTGCCTGTCTCCATTCCGATGTCCAAATATCGGCTCTAGCCTCATAACGCAGACGATGCCCATATGGACTCTAATAAAATTAACTGACGGAACTACGCACAGATTGTGCGGCATTTAATTTGCTGCCGAATGAATTATGGTACAGGTGGCCAACAAAGGTTTTCATATCAGTCAGGTACAATAAGTATTGATGAACCTTGTCATCTATTTCAATTACGCGATGCAATGGCTAAACAGAATGGCTTTAAGAAGACAATGCCTGAGGCCGGGGATATAATGACATTTCATTTATTTCGCTTAATAAAATTACTACTCCTTAATTTGGCTTTATTACTTGGTTATTAACAAAATCTTATGACTGCTTTGATAATAATTCCCCTGCATTGTTCTTATGAAATTCCATTTATGGTGGTGTTGCAAATGTATTACATTTGAGATTTCATTAACTTAATATATAATGCTAGAAATAAAAGTTTGTATTTGAAGAACTCTCACTCGATTCATGCTTTAACGAAGGTTTAAATCATTCCTGAACATTCTTAGGTACCAAATGCTGTAAAATGAAATATTTACCTAAAGAAAGTAATATATTACAAAATTGAGGATTACAGTAGATTTATAGTATAAGTTACTGTCTATCTATAAAATGTCTATTAAAAATAAAAACTATTTGAAATTATAATTTCACTGCACTATAATAAGTATTGTATTTCCAGCAAGGTTGTCAATAAAACCTGGAAATCAGCAAATTCAATTTCACTAAAAGCAGGAGAAGTTGGAGGAATGCAAAAAAAAAATACATACATTTCTTGTAAAAGTTGTAAGAAGGGATATTTAAAAACCTCTAATAATAAGAAAAAAAGTTTTCGAAGGAGAAAATTATATTTTTTTAAGCATTTCAAAACTAAGAGACTATGAACTTAAAATTACGAAAGAATTCGGCAGTTTTTTTCTCCATTAGAGTATTCCTGAAAATAATCATATTTTCCTCTATTCTCAAATCACGAGATCCATAAATAACTAAACCGTACCATTGGTCAGTAAAAGTAATTCTAACTGTTGCTACAGTAATTCTTACTGGGTTTTTTTGTTGCCATCAACTATAATCATTTACTTAACGTAAAGAAAAGCACAGTATGATTCAGAATTGAGTGACGAAAGTGGAAGTTTTGTTTGAAGCTTTCTAAAGAAATTCACAATTTCACTATTTAGTTCTGAATATTGTGTAATCAATCTGTACATATATATAAAAGTTACATATATATAAACGTCAGAGCTTATATATTTGTATGTTTGTATGTTTTCTATATAGTTTTACACCTTTTGACTGATCGGAACCAATTTTTGCATAGATTCTTTCTCTAATACCCTGTAAAAAATATAGGCTTGGAATCTGGTTAAACATTCCCAAGGGGGTGAAAAGGAATGAAATCTCTGAAATAGCCACTTATGGACCTGGTGGCTAGAATGGGAACTACAGAAATATTGTTCTGGAACAATTGTGGAGGGTTTGATGTGATAGGATTGAGGAGAAGGAGAGAACCAGGACTCCCCATCCCCTTACCACCACCGTCTACCCACCCCTCCCTAGTACTTTAAGGCTAGTTTGAAACTAAAAATCATTACAGGCACTGGCGGATCCAGGATTTTTCAAAGGGGGGAAGCTAACTTTTCTAAAGGGCTGACTACATCTGTGAGTCTGAAGCACACGTTAGTAGCAATTGAAATCGTCGTCAAGGCAATTTTAATGTCTATCAGGCAGCAGCCTTTGTAAACCCCATTTTATACAATCTATATTCACAGCTGAAGGCAAGGGCTACAGCCCCTATTAGCCCCCCCCCCCGCCTGGATCCGCCGATGATTACGGGCATATGATACCTAATTATATTCATTATGTAAGCTATTTCAAATAAAAATTTTCGCCTGTTAAATTCAGATTTTTTCGCTAACATATAAAAGACAAAAAAAAAATCATTTTTTTTTAAAATTTTCATAATGGAATATCGTGTATAACTTTTTCTATGAAATAATACCTTGCACTTAAGCAAAAGAAAGGGTTAACGTGCTGACAAATTTCACTGAAAATGTCTGTTAAGCCCAGCACAAAAGGCAATTGTTTTGTTTATTCTGTGCTGGGCTTAACAGACATTTTCAGTAATACCATGCACTTATTTCAAAAATGTCGGTTTATATGTTTTTTAATTAACATATTCGGATAACATATTAATTCACACACAAAATCAGATGAAGTATTTAAGAAGTGCTTTAGAAATATGAACAGACCTTAACTGACTTGAATTCAAAACAAATTCCATTTTCTCGAGGCTTATAACTGACAGGCTTTATTACATTTCACGTCAACTAATCGTTACATCATTGGAAGGGGTAAAGTGACGTGTTGTGGTTAGCAATTACGCGTCAGAAAATAATCCTCGGATTATTATTTTAAAGAAATACTGTCACATTAATAATAACTTTGTGTTGTAATTAAATATACAGTAGTATTTATAAATATCTTGCTTTCAATTCTTTCAAATGTTCATTTAACGTTTTATTTTATGAAATTTATTGCATACCCATAACTTAGTCTAAACAGAATCTTTTTTATCTGTGAGATATTCGCTATTCTCGATAGACAGCAATGATAAACGCATATTTAGTTTATTAGTCTATGGTTTGATCTCTGCAATGTAATATTACATGACTGAAACCTCCATTTTAGTGTAATTCCGCCATCTTTTTATTCTTAATTATCTCTAGTTCTTCAACAGAATTAATTATACTGAAAATAGGCTACGTAGAATGCTTTCATCAATATTATAGAAATAAGGTCGATTATTGATTTCCTCAATATTTTTAATTTCTGTGTTTTGTTATTTAATCTTTGTGTTTCTTTGACTATATTTCTCTGTATACCACTTTAATGACGGAAAGTCAATATTTTGTTTGAAACTTCCTAAGGAAATTCCCAATTTCGTTACTTAATGGAGTTGGTCTTTTGTATTTCAGGTGGTGAAACTGTCAATGCCTCGGCTGTCGTGAAAGGACGTGTGGAACTTCCCTGTGATATTTCACCGCCATCACCAGATGACAAAACCCTTTTGGTTCTCTGGTACAAAGACGGGTCCGGAAGTCCAGTCCATAGGTAGGACAAATAGAAATCTTTCGTGTGACTTGCTTTATTTCTCAAGGGAAACAAAGATCAACATCGATATTATTGCGTTGGCCAAATCAGATCAAGACAAAATGACCAAATGCGTAATTCCAGAATGGATTAATTCCAGATGTTTCCAATTAATTCGGAGATTTCCAGAATAGAAGTTAACCTAATTACGCTGCTGTTTCTTGATTGTAATTTTAAATGAAAGCAAAGTAATCAGGAAAACAGTCTTTAATGATAGAATTTTACTTTTTTTTAAAAAAAAACATCAATACTGTTATTAATGGAAAGGAGAAAAACAAACTTTCTTAGGTTGAATTTGAGTGATTTCCTGTCAGTTCCAATTCAGTTTAGGCGTTGATGTGTTTAAAATTCTAGACACATAACACCCGAAATGCAGAGCATTGGAAGCCAATAATTGCTTTTTCTTTTTTGAAAATAAAACAATAAAATTTACACATATTAAGAGGAAGCTATATGTAAACTTACGAATAGGTGATCAAACAATAAAATGAATGATAAAACAGCAGTTGACTCTTTAAGATAGCACCCAGTTTAGCTTTTTCTTTCATAGTGCTACTTGCGTTAATTGTTGGATAAAAGAAATATCGTTTATTTTATTGGTTTCAGGTCTGATTTGAATGAAACAAGTGAAAATGCATAAATTTAAGGGCGACCCATGATAATAAAAAAATTAAAAATGATAATAAAAAAAATACATTAACGTAAGGAAAAATAAAATATAGTTAGGAAAATTTTGAAACTATGAAATAAAATTCCACTTGGACATTGAGAAAAAAAAGATTAAGAGAAAAAGAACAGGAGACATACGGACTCGAACTGATTACCTTCAGCATATGATTCCGAGACCTTAAGCATCAAGCTATAGCTGACAACTGAAATGAGATGGTTGCATTTCTAACAATTAAATTAATAGCTGAAACCCAATGGGTTAATGCCAAATATCTCGAACGTGGGGGGCCGTTGACCCCTTAAAATACCCCATTCCTAGAGTGTTTGAGCCTCTGAGTACGATGGTGAAATTCGTTTGCCGATCCGATCTTCCGTTCAGGAGTTGTTAGAGGTGGACAGACATGGACGAACGGACAGGACAAGTTGGCTCCCAAATGGGTCGCTAAAAATACTTCTCTACTACATAGTAGTTTGTGAATTGTTGTCTTTCTTTATATTTTAGTTTCTTTTATCACTCAACTCTATTAAATTTTGTAACTTAGATTAAAGAAACCTAGAATAAAGATATCAATTATGAAAAAAATACAATTTTTAAGCTTTGAATGAATTCATTATTTGATAGCGCGCGAACAAATAGGATAAAAGTAGGATTGGATATTGGGGGACCAGCAGTAGTCCAATGGTTATAGTTCCTAACTGCGAGGACGCAGGTCCTCGGTTCGAATCCCATGCAAGGCGAAAAAAATTTAAAAAAAAAGAAAATTTTGTGTTCTAACTTTCTCAGCAAGGGAAAACTAATAATTAACAATTGCGCCGGACAGACAGACAGACAGACAGACAGAGAAATAAAAGATTTTAGTAATATAGATTTGACGGTATTCGAATTCTTAGATCTTGAATAGACATCTTGAATTATTTCTTTCTTGTAAGAAAAAAAATACAAAAGCTTTCTATTGAATTTTCATATTTCAATAATTTGAATTCGACCTCAATGCGTACCGATGCGGGGAAAGGAGGAATGGTTGGATTTATTGCATCCAAAAATGAAAGAAATGGATTTTTTTTCATTTATGCTGTTTAGTTTTTTGGTTGGAAAGTCATCGTTTTATTATTAAAAAAACCCTCCATACGGAAGAGGATAAAACCTTTTCTTTTTGGTTGAACCACAACATAACTCTTCTCGTTCCAAATTCCTAGTACGCCTATGGTACGCCGTATACAGTATATATATATAACGCTCTTTTGAATGCTGCATCATGAAGTTTCAGATACTTAATATGTGGCCTTCCACTGACAAAAGATTCTGTTGCTTTCCATTCTGTAGTATTTTCTGTGTAAAGGCAATTTATTTCGCAATTTTTAAAACAGTTATTATTTTTTACATGTTCACAGAGTTATATATTCACATGTCACATATTCCCAAAGAATTAAGTGAAGAATAAATAAACAAATATGTAAAAATAGCGCCAGATAGTGTATCCCAATATGTTTTGTTTTTGATATTTCCCAAAATAAAGAATCCGTTACATATTCTGGTAACATATTAGGAGAAACCGGCAATCCAATGGAAGATAAACACTGTGCTCATATTCTCTCAATGAACACAAAGTTCTTTATTTACGCTTCCACAAAAATCAAACTAAGACAAAGCCTGGAGTAAAACAGTAACTTCTATTGATGTAGTAGAGCTACTCATGTCGATATTATGAAAATCGTATCACAGTACACCTTAGTAGAACGGACGACGACTGTATTTCTTGCAGTATTTGAACCGAAAGATGATAAAGTCTTTATGTCTCAATATCGTTTTCCAAGAAGTGTATGTTCTCAAATACTTTCTTCAAGGTCCAATTGGAAGCAGACGGTTACCTTAGTCCTTAAGGTATCGTTACAGGAAAGGTGTGAGGATTTTCCGTTGTCCAAATGCGATCTTTGGGCTCAATTGAAACTTCCGTTGAAAGTCTTATATAATTCCACCCCGGAAAAACCTATTCTACAAATACCCCATCTCCTTACACGCCTTGAATATCAATATAATGTTTTCCGATTTTCTCCAGTTCCACTTTCAGTAATATTGATTTTCGACGAATAATAGACAGCGCTCAAGGTATTACTACCTATATTCTGTATTTATACAAATGCGTTTTTATGTATTTTTTTCTTACATCGATTGTAATACTTTAACCATCGTTCAGACCATATAGTTATACTTTTGTTTCTTTTAACTTCTTTAACCGTAGAATAAAATACACGATATTTCCTCCGTATTTCCTTGGAACTGCCTTTGCATTCGTATTCTTTTTTAAAGACAGCATTGCAAACAGTATGTAAGACAAAGAATGTCAGCAAAAACACGCTGATGTTGAATAAAAGTTTTCCATATTCTTCTATCACTGTCAGGAATTGCAAACAATCTAAATTAGCTTCAGTAATTCAACTACTGTGTCAGTATTTACTTTGGTTTTTAATTATCTCCTTAAGTCCTGAATTGAGTAAGTCGAAATTATCTACAACAAATTAGTGATTGGACAACATGTTATTCCGTAAAACAGAATTACTTCAAACAAGATTCTATACTAAATCCTTCTTATTCTGAAAATTGGTTAAAATTTACTCAAAATTGCCGCAAAAATCTACTTAAAATTGCTGCAAAAATCTTCAATTAAATTGTGGGTTCAATAAACTTTGCTTCATACGGTACCTAATTCTAACTCCTTCTTAAAAGCATATAACATCATGCAGTTCTACCTTGCTCAATGAATCCTATTTTAAGAACCAGTTTTGAGCTCTTCTAAAATAAAATAACATCTTTAATTTATATACATTCATGACATGGAGTCTGGCCTTAAAACTAATATACTCAGAATATAACAAAGTTACCTAGCTCAAGCAACCTGCCACGACAGCAACAAAACCTATCAAGACAATCATCACTGTCAATATAACAAAGAGTGTGCTGTGCATTTTTGAAACCTGTATAATTTCAGATGAATATATTTCTCGCAAAATATTGCAAATTTTACTTCTTTAAAACTAGCTTACGCTTGACTTAATTTCTCCATTGAACGAAAAAAGAAAATCGCGAACAGCAAAGTTCGACTCGCGAACTACAAATTGGTTTTAAAAATATACTTTTACGTTAAGATATAGAATAAAGAACATACTGATTATTCCAAATTCAATTTTTATTTATGTTTTAAGACTGAAATATATTTTAAGATATAAATTAACAGGTTCTTCATTAGAAATAAAAACAATCACAAAAACTACTTTAGTAACAAGGTAGTAGACCATTACCACACTAAGCACTGACAATAAAAACATAAAAACATAAAACATAAAACAGACATGTTATTTTTTTTTTTACTATTAATGCTTAGTGTGGTAATGGTCTATTACCTAGTTATTATTACAACCGCACGTTAAATATGCTTATTCCAAATACTTTAGAATCGGACAATAAAATAATAGAAACCAATAAAGTAAATGTTTTAAATATTATAAAGTTTAAGTATTTAACAGGTTAATAACGTTGTCTTAAACAAAATCTACGGTGGCTAAATTTATACTAGGCCTATAATATATGTAAATGTATGAATGAGTTTACTTTCTACAGAAAATGTAGAAAATATTGGGAAAGTGGAAAGTACATTCTTGAAATCATTAAGTAGCCAGAATAACAATAATAAGTCTGGTCTCATTTATTACGGCCAGTACAATTCAAATATATTCTGTATTTTTTGGCTAAGTACTTCTGAACCGCCTTAATTCTTTGTGGAAGTTGGATGTAAACTTCGGCGAAGAAGGGTTGTTCCTTTTCTCATTGCTTTTGTAACATTCTGAGTTAATCGTTTATTTTTTTGTGAAAGTTTTGAAATCTATGTTTCTCTTTGTGAACTCAACATTCCTATTCTCTTCCACAGCCTGGATTTGAGGGGGAAGCAAAAGGAGCCGGCGTCGCAGTTCTCTCCAGACGACATTCGGAGCCGCACCGTCTTTTCGACCGAGAAGAGCCCTGCCACGCTGCTCATTCAGGACATCCGGGACGAGGACGAAGGCATCTACCGATGTCGAGTCGACTTCAAGAAAGCACCCACGCGAAACAACGTCGTCAGCCTTGGCGTCATTGGTAAGAGAGAGAAAAAAATACAACTTCACCCTTGTAAATCCATCCTATTATAGCCGACGAGATAATCCTGATCCTAAAAAACGATACGACTTTTACTACTTTCCAGAAATGTATGTATATCTATGTATTTGATGACACTGCTTTATAACTGTCGTAAAAGCAACTGCCTTTTGTTTCTTTATCTGTTTCAAGAGCATCTAAAAGACATGAGAATAATCTGGTTGCAGTGGAAACTCTACAACATTCTTTCTCCCATCTCTTTGCAGAACGGTGGAAGAATTATAATTTCCAGTTTTATGGCTTATTGTAATGTTGCATTACGTGCCGCAGTTAAAAATAATTATTTCCATTCCTTCTTCCAACTTCCTTAATTTTATATTTATAGGAACTTGTTGAGTTTAATTTCTCTTTATCTGAGTAAATATATATTATTAAATATGTCTCTATCATGCAGTTTATGGGCACACATAAAAACAACTGATAACTATCAACTTAATTACTTTTTTAAATAAATAAAAAATTAACAGAATTTCAGCTTTATCTATCCCTACAGGCTTTTGGATTCCTGCTTTACTAAATACATTGAAAAGAAAAGAAAATAATTGTTGTTAATTTACGATAAGAAAGAAGTGAAATCTTCAGAAACCAAATAACATTCGTACAGAACTTACTCGTTGGAATGAAGGAAATTCTACCTATAAACAAAAGAAAGAGAAGCTTAGGAATTTATAGTACAAGATTAAAACTTTAATTACTTTTCTCGAAAGAAAAAAATACTTAATAACTTTGCAAATTAAGAGTATTTCAAAGAAAAAAATACGGTTTTTGGTAGTCTTTGTAATCTTGCTCTATAGCTTTACTTTCATTTCATTCCTTTAAATTCATTTCGTTAAAAGTATTTTAGCCACATTTGTATCCTCACTAAAGCGTAGCTACTAAACAGTGTTAATTTGGTTGAAAAAATTTGTTTAGGTTCTTATACATCTAAGTGAAACAAAACTTTGAAAAATCTAATAGATTTAACACGGGAACGAATTCGAAGGAAAAAAAAGTGTGAGACTGCAAATTTTAAGTCGAATTTAAAAATTGCAGATTTTTCATAATATTTTTTGGCATATGTCAGAAAATCCCTCAGATTTATCCTAGAAGTCAGTTTTGTAGAGAACATAAATCAAGCGGTCCCGTACAATTTGCAGTCTATCAACCACTTTTATTGTTATAGTGAGACTACAGTTGATTGGGCCGTAAAACTTATTTATTCAAGCGTTGTATTTCAAGAGTGAAATAAAAGTTCCATCACCGCTTCCTCCATACCATTGACAAACAAGCTGCAGCAAATTGTTGCCGTTCAAGCATTCCCAATAGAAGCGATGCCCTTATTTGATGCTAAACAGCCGTTTTCCACCATCCGGGAGACTCTAAATAATGACCAGAATATTCGTTCACCGAGACTATTTGTAGTTGATTCATTATAAACAGACCCAGTTTTGTTCAATTGCCATTGTTTTACAACCCAGCTAAGCCCGGAAGAGGTCTGGTGACTTTCCTGAAACCTTCGAGTCATGGTGAGTCCAACGAGGTATGACTCATGGGACTCCGACTACTGTTTTGGACTGTAGAGGGCTGTTTACACACACACAGAAGCATGTACATACCTACAGATCTAATGGTTCCTGTTTTTATATTGAGAAATTTTTATCAGACAAACTAGTTATATAAAAAAAAAACTAAACTCGGGATGGAGAGGGAGGAAGGGAACCTATGTCACGGTTTCTCTTTTCGTCCAAAAGAAGGCATCACGATTTATTATAAATATATATTGCTTCTTTTCTTAATAAAAAGTTATACTATCTTTGAAAGATTGTCCTGTAGCTCATTTTATGAGAGCTGTCTTTAACACTTCCAATCTAGAGAAAAACCAAACTTTCACATTTTATAGAAAGATATATAGAAGCTTCATCAGCCTAATTATACGAATTTATGTTTATGCTAAATATAAAATTGCAATAGAAAAAAAGGGAATTGGATATCTTTTATTTTAAGCATAGCCGTTCCGGCACAGCCTTGAGGTCAGTGTGACGGCTTCCATAAGGCAGATCTTTCTGAACCTGGGTGCGAATCCCGCAGTAGCTATGGATCATTACTTTTCATCTTCTTTATCTGTTTCTGCAGGTACAGTATGAGCTGCCTTCTATGCTGTATCCTGGGGCTAAATAACTCGCAATTTTTTAACTTTAATTTAAGCGTGCACTGATGTTTATATATAAGTGGGCCCGGTAGCCGAGTGGGTAAGGGCGCTTGGCTGCGGGTTGGAGGTACATCGTGCAGTCTCGATGATATTCATTACCACGTCCTCAGCGAATAATGCGCCTATCATCAACGGTGTTATGTTGAATTTCTTCTCATCAGATAAAATTTTACTTCCATTAGTCTGTTGTCCATTTGATATGATCTTTGCCCCATTCCAATCGAACCTTTTTCATTTTCAGTGTGAGAACGGGGTTCTTCTTCGGACGACAGGCGACAAGTCCTTGTTTACTGTCCTCCAAATGAAAGTTGGCCGGCGGAAGTTTGAACTGCGCAGCCCTTCCGGTAGCTGATCAATTATGTTTTCCTGTCACAATGGACGATGGCGTCTGTTTTCACTGAGAAAAACATGTTGATAACGCCAAATTAAAACTTCTCTAGACTATTTAGCGTTATTTCAATACCAGTTGCTAACAATAAGTATTTATATAAATAAATAAATATATATTATTTATAAATACAATGCTATTTTGCAAAGTAACAAGCGATTACCGTAATGGCGGCGTCCTGTCATAAAATCAGACGGAAGTGCCTGACCAGACTAATCGATCATACATGCGCAGATCTCACAAAAACAGGGGCGGCCATCTCTTATTTGGAGGACAATAGAAAGGTGTATTCTGACTGTTTCTGCAGTTGCCACTATTCCCGTATGTTCTGCCCATTTTTGTTTCAGCATAGCAGAAGAAGTTGTACGATTTTTAATACATAAGCGGATGTAGAGACTGGTTTGTGACCAGTTTCTTTATTTCTAACTGCAAACTGTTCCTATGACTCAATGTTGTTGACTTTGAAAAGAAATCTATTGACTGTCGACTGAATATAAGATATACAATTAATATTACCATGCGTAGAAAATCCTTCCTCTTTTAAAACAGGATTGTTTTCTTGGCGTCAACTATAGTTGTTATAAGTTATCATGCTGACTGCAAATCATGGAGAGGGCACTTCTGTAGCTGAAAAAGCAGATGATGCAATACGTCTTATATTTCATCATGGAGTACGATTGTCAGTCAGATCTGTCTCAATCCCTACCAGATATTTTCAGATATTTATATAGAAAACCTTACAATTTTAAGAAGTGATGCAGTTGAAACTGTAAATATATTTATACGGGAGCTGTGTAGGAACTTTTATTAGGTACTTTTATCTTTAATAATGTAATGCTCATTTATTGAAATTAACTTAAAAAGGGAGAATTACATGAATGTTGTATTATTGCTTGAAACCTTCATAGCTTTCTACGAATGTATAATAATATAGCGGTAATAAAGACAATCAATAAATGTAATGAACTTAAAATTCATATTCTGCTTCATATAAAATTTTATGGGCAGCAAATTAATTGCATTCCTATCCATAAAGCAGTAGCTAACGAAGTCTATCTAAAACAGATGTTAAAATATTGTAATCTACTGATGATGAATTGCTATAGAACACATTGATGGGAGATTGTCTTTGATGAGTTCGCCACCAATTGGTCTTTTCTTGGTTTTAAGTATTTAAGTCTGCTTTTTGTGGGTCATATGGAAGTAAACCGTTTATGTACTGAACATCAAGCACCAGAATTGTTTACTTTCAGGTACAATCGATGCAGCACCAGATTCAGAAAATGGATTTTGTCCATTATGCAATCAAATAATCAAGACGGACACTATAGAATTACTGTGCCCGTCTGTCACAATAAATGTATCAAGAGCAAAAGGGTTTAATTAAAAAGCACTCAAAAGCATTGGTATTGTAGAACATTGACAAAGAAGCACTCAAAAGCACTATTATTGCAGAACATTGAAAAAGAAGGTTGATTATGAAATAATTGTAAAGTTGTCTTAAATAAAAAAATTTAACAGCGATTAATAGACACTTTTAAGTTTAAAATGCAAAACTTCAAATTCAGTAACATTAGTTTATCAAAAAATTTTACCTTCTTATTTCATTTAAGTGAGAAAAATACAAAATTTGCTATTGCTTATACAGGTAAATACAGGATATTGGAGTTATCGAATAGATTTTAGTTAATTTATTAATTGAATTTATTAATTATAGCTTTTAAAAGATAGAAGTTCTGTCAAGAAATGATAAGTATCTCTTTTTCGGATTTCATCTTTGGATTTCTTTGGCATTTTTGGATTTCTGAAACATAATGGCTATTTACCATTATATTTCCTGTTACTCGATAAATGGTGTGCATAAGTTTCAAATTTATTAGTTTATATTCGGTAGTTTCACATTGCAAAGAAAAATTATTGATAGGAAAAATTATTTGATCACAAATAGGCCTACCTCTTACTAAAAAGAAATTGTAGTTTGCGAATTTACATCTGATTCAGATTATCTGTATTGTTATCCTATAATTTTTTTTATAATCTAAGATTTCAAAAGTTGATAAAATTGACATTCTCATTCGGATTTGGAATCTAAATTATTTATTTTTAATAGTCCACTGAAGTTCACTCCGTTGTAAAGCTTCACTTATTAACAATTGTATAAGAATCACACAGGTTTTTTTTTACGGTATTCGAATATAACCAGGTCGATCAGTTACCCCTGATCAGTAGCATCAGATTCCAATAAACTGTGAAGTGTTTTCTGTGCTTGACATTTAAAGATTTCTCTTTAAAACAGAGCGAAAAAAAAAGGTTGAAACATGTAACATGAAATATTCACAGTGATTCGAAGTAATGTAAATAAAATCTTTTATTTAATTCTGCTGCAGATAACTCTTTGAAGAGCGACATAAACAGCTGAGTGACAGTTTTAACATGTTCTATGCTTTTTTTCATTACCGATCAAAATTTCTGCCAATAAAATTAATTAATGTTTAAAAATTAAAATAGGTCATTCTGTGATATATGATAATCTCAAATAATATTACAATTTAAAAATATTTAACAGATAGATGGCATTAGGTTCAAACTATTTCAATGTGTGACATTTAATAGTAAAATTATATAATTTTAATTGTTATTTTAATTGTTAATTAATAGTATCTTTGATAGTTGAGTGATTTTAGATATCAAAATCTATTGGAAGTTCATTGTTAGGAAGTACATATACTCAGTGTACAGTGTTAAAATGGAATTCCTTGATTCAATGTAATTGAAATGGGAAATTTCACCACTCTACGGAATAGGACGATTTCCTCCTGTACTCGATGATTTGAAATTAGTCTAACATATAATACAGTAACAATGACAGTCAATAGATTATAATAAATGAATAATTTCCTAAGCCTTTTTTTAGAAATTGATTATTCTTGCAGGTCACTATTACTTTCTAGGAGGAAATTTGATAAAAACAACATTATTGGATAAATTGGAGTTAAGTAATTGAAGAAAGACATCTCCTTCGATAGTTTCGTATTTTAAGAATCCAAATAAGGTTGCACTAGCACCAGATTTCATATTTGTATCTTCGGGGCCACACAAAAAAATCCCAGAAAATTGAATACGATGGTTGAAATCTCAGATTTATGAATTCAGTCAGATCATGCAGAAAAGTCGAGTTTACAGACTTCGATGCGAATACTGATTGGACGATGATGGTTCCGAGGTGAAATTTATGTTCAAGATGAATGCAGAAGAGAAGCAACGATTCAACAACCTTAGAAAACTAACTAAAGTCAAATACAACGTTCTATTTTCATCACATTCTCTGTCATGTATTATTTATCGAAGCAATTATATCAATAGGGTTCAAGAATGTCAAGTTAAAATTGTAATTGAAAATTGCCTCAAAAATAAAATGTGAAAAATATCTTTTTAATTTTTTGTTTAATCAGACCATTTTTGAATCTTTTTAGATATACAAAAAGGTTAGATAAGTTAAGGCTATTATTTGCCATTTTAATCCTTACGGCGCTTTATGGATAAGCGAATGTTATCTTTCTCGACTCTCGCACATCAAAAAATAACAAAAAAATAACTGCAGATGAGAACAAATGGCCTCAGAAACGACCTGAATAATCAACTTATAATTTCAGAATAAATGTTAAAGCTTCATGAGGTTGAGCAGCAAAGCAAATTGAGAAATTTTCTAAAATAAACGATAATGTCATTAAATCACTAAACGCCTAAACAAATAAATAACACTAAAGAATATTTACAATTAAAAACGGCCGGTTTCACTAGTAATACTGTCCAGTATTATCAGATAACTTTTTGATAGTTATCTGATGATACTGGAGTGTATTGCCAGTGAAATCGGTCGTTTTTAATTATAGATATTTTTGATTGTATTTATATGTATAGGCATAAATTGGCTTAATGAAGATAACTTTACACACGTTAAAATATTAAAGCATGATAATTATTTCACTGAGGTTTGGGTAACTTTAAGATCACTCTGAAGAAGAAATAGCCAGCAAAAAATCGTCAACCTCCGATCGGTTCGAACGTGGAGCCTCTAATCCTTAGAAGTCGCTATAACGCTTTATGAACCGGCCCATTTTTTTTGCAGTTTAACAACAAAAACTGCATGTTCATATTTAAAATTAAAAAAAAAGTAACTTGAGTTGAAGTGTGATAAATTTACGTAATTCTAACCGTAAGTATAAATTAAAAATGAAAATGTTTACTTCTATGATAGTAAACGTGTACTAGCGCACACATCTAAAATGTATATTCAAACTAGTATAATAAAATGAACAGTTTCATTTAGTGAGATTTTCAATTTAATTTAAAATTAGATAATTTATATTGTACGCTTAAAACAAGAATGTTAGTAAAACAACTTGGGTTTCGAATTTAGAAAAATTGAAAAGAAAAACAAAAAAAACCAAATAGTTTCAATATTACTGATTGTAAACTGAGGCACTTTGAGCAACTATCAAATGTTTTGGATTCAACAGAATCGCCGTCAACTGTAGATAGGTATCCTTATGTTATGTTTTCCTTATCTGCTTTTATATCGAATAGCCAATTATCGTATATTTTTCAATTTAGAATTATTCTCTCTTGTAACTAACTTCTAATTAAAGTTACCTTATGTTCCAGAATTTTTAATTCTCTTGATAATTTGAAATAAGAGTGCAAGTTCAATAGAAAAAACAATAATGAATGTAAATATGAATTGTATCACTTCATGAAATATTTGTTTAAATATCCGTAATTCATTTAAATAATTTGTATAAATTATCGATGGCCATTAACGAATTCTGATACAGCTTAGCGTGCTCTATCGTTTGAACTATTCCAATAACCTTTGAGATATTTTTGTTGGATTAAAAGATTCGATTTTCTATTCCATTTATAATTAGTTGGTCGGAAATTAATAAAGTAGAAAAGCTATTGTGATTTAGCTTTAAAATATTGACTGAATTTCTATTTAAATTGCACAAAATACCAATAATATTTTGTCTACTGTTTTTTGTTAACCTGAATTATTCTAGTTTATATCTTCAATTTAAATGTATTACGTTGATTAACGAGCTTTCTCCGAATTATCTCTGGTATTCCTTTATCACTATCTGTTTTCTGCTAATTGCACTAAATTCAGCCTTTGTAAGATGCAAATTATTTTAACAATTCTGCAAAATTGTATCTTACGAAAGAGGAATTCTAGTTCTGTGTTTCGTCACAGGCGTTTTTTTGCTCTAAAATTATACTATACTCTGGGCATCATCTATTCATTTTACTTTGTAATTAGACGGCATTCCCACCCCCACCTCGCTTACCTTGTCAAACCGTTGATTCTGCTCGCTTCGTTGTTAAACGTGCAGTGTGTAATTGTTCTGGATTCATCCGTCGGATGACCTGAGATTACAGCTGTTGTTTCTCATTTACGGCGTAGTTCCCTCTTTAACCATCTTATCTATTTAAATGTAATGACAATATCACAGATGGTCTTTTCTACATAGTTTGTGGCTATGTTGATAACCTAACATTGTCCTCCTTCTATTGGTTTCTACCAAATTAATTCTCTAATCAATTTCTCGCCAAAAATTCGTTTACCAAATTTCGTTAATGGAAATTCGAAATTTTCTGCCCCAGAAGCACCAACAGCCTTACAAATTTCAGAGCTCTGTAGCATTCCAGAACAGCTCTGTTCTGAGGGATCAGGTCCCTGTGCCATGACTTTATAAAAGTAATTGAGAAATTAAATATATTTTAGTTGTTATTGCTAGTATTATTGTAATAAAAGGATTACAAAATGACTTTGAAGATTACTTTGTTTAAATTGAAAATCAATGGACATCACTGTATTTTTGACATCATTTTATAAAATACATTTATTTTTATTGATTTTTCAATTAAAAACAAAGTAATCTTCATGTCATTTTGCAATCCTTTTATTATACAATAATAGCAATCACAATATAGATTACATTCTTTACGTTCTCAATTACTTTATAAAGTCATGGCACAGAGACGTGATCATTATAAAATGATATCAAATCTAATCGGCACATTTCCCGATTTAGAATATTACTAGGAATACATATTCTAATTTTTATTTAAATTATGCGATATAAGATGCAAACTGATGTTCAATTTTCATAAGATGGCTGAAAAGAAATCAAGGACCAATGAAATGATTTTTTAAAAGTTCTAAAAACCAAGACATTAAATTTTGTCAAGGAAATACCTTAAAATATCAATTTTAAGACCAATGATGAAGTTCAATGAAAAGCTTTTCAGGAAGCATGATTTGAATTTTCTTTTTTGAAACACATCCTAAATATTACCTAACTGATTGGAACCACGAATTTGCTAATAAATTTATATAATTACGGATTCCCAACTGTATTAAGAGCAGTAAAAATCGATGCAGGAAATATTAACGGCAACGGTATTAATTTTAAAATTGGCAGTGATTGAATTGGTAACCATATGGATATGAATAAAATATATAAGAAATAATAAATGATATCAAGATTTAAGTAATTGATTTTCAAAAAGTATGCTTTAAGAACCAGATATTTAAAGAAAAGAATAAATCTTTGGAGAGATTATGAATATTCGCTATGTACAATCATATCCTGATATACTCATAGAACTAGTTTTAAGATTTGCAAAAAAAAAAAAAAGAATATTGAAATTTATGTAACTAAATCCCTGAATTCCGGATTATTCCCCTAAAAGTCACTTCCTGCTAATATAGATAAGAGAATTCAGGATTAAGATAATCTTCTGGACAATGCAGCTACAAATTCCCTCAGTGTATTTGTCTCATTCACCTTAAAGCTGGTTATGTTAAGCCCGTTTAGTTGTAAAATAGCTGAAAACTGTTCTTAAAGTACCAATTCCAGTAGGGACGAATTTACCATTTCGCCACTAATTTGCAACATTATTTCGCACTCGGTAATGACGGATATAAAGGATTATTTGAATGACAGGTTGACAATCGACAACGAACGGAGTAATGAATGAGCTGAACATTGTCCATTGCCGAATTGATTCGAAAACTACACAAATTACATTTAGATTCTTCATCAGAATCAAAATGACATTCATGGGAGTAAACGTGCATATCATCAGTTAGAAAGAAAGAAAAAAGAAAACGAGAAAGGAATTCCGAATATTTAAATGTTTCCATCTGAAATTGAATGGAATCTTTAATTATTGTTCAGGATCGTGCTTACAATGATTAGCAATGATTATTTTTTGTTTATCTTAATTACTTTTTCATTATTGAATTTCATAAATGTAAAAGGTCAGATACGTGTATCTATCAAATGGTAATTTGAGGACAACTCGTCTCAGTTGGTACCACTCTAACGAAAAATCACTTGGGAGGAAAAGCTGTAGAAGTTAAAATGATGTTAATTATTAACAGTAAAAACTTTAATTGAATTTGTTTACAAAATAAAAAATAACAAGAGAAGGTATTTAACCAAAATCAAATTCATATATGACCATCTCAGTCATTCATATATGACGAATATATAATCTGATGAATATATTGTTAGAAGAATTTCTTTGAAAGTTACAGACATTATCAAGTGATTTGGATCCTGACAGAGATACTCGGGTATGAGGTTTCTTTGAGCTCGATTCCAGTTGCTGATTTTATTTTTTTTTATTTTGGTGTTGTATTTCCTCGAGTGTAAAATACACTGCCTTCTAGTCAAACCAATGATAATTATCTAGTCGATAGTTAAGTAGGCAAAATAGTCTATGACAACTTATCTGTTGAGACTCAAAGTACAATTGTCAAAGAATTTAAGCATTAAATAAATATTATGCATAATTTCGTTTTTTATAAGTTATGAAAGCTGACAGTAATATTTATTAACAAATGTAAAACCTAATGGAACAGGCAATTTAAAAATGCTTTTTGTTTTGTTTTTCGATATTAGAAATAAATATAATGAGCTCTCCTGAACACTTTTGATAGTAAGTAGTATATTAAAAACGCCATTTCTTTCTCCTAATGAATAGTTATACACTAGATAGAGTGTTCATGTTTTACATCTAGAAGTTATGAAAATAGTCATTAATTTTGTATTGGTTCTTCTTTTGCTGCTGCGACAGCTTCCATCCTCCTAAGAAAACTTTCCATAAAGATGTTGAAGCGTTGCTGCGAGAATTTGCTCTTATTCTAGAGTAGTAGTGAGATCAACTTCTGAAGTTGGGCGCGTTGGTCCAGTGTGGAATCACTATCTCAGTTTAATATACATGTACTTTCTGGAATGGAAGTAGGACCAAATACGATTTAATAAAGTCCAGGAATATTTTAAGAAATTACGCATTGTGAAAGATTTATAGTCTATTGTAACTTAAAGTTAGGAACGCACAATTGTTAAAGAAGTCACAGTTATTGCAGTATACTGTGCTTTAGCTACTAGCATGCCAAAGTCCAATTACAAATAACAGTTTCTGATGACCCTTCTATACCCTTTATAGTTTTTAGCATACTGGAAAATATTATTCTCCTGACATCCGGTACACTATCCACCAGTGGCCGGACCTTTCTATCTGATCCAGATACCGGACCACACTTGCGAAAGGTCTAGCGAGAGTCAACACGCCAGAGAATGAGATTATACATCTCGACAATCCGATGGAAACATTCTACACTACTTAATTATCATCTTATCTGCTTTTTCGGCCTTAGAAAACAGAAACCTTTAGATATCGTCGAATAATATGCAGCTTATGGTACCATTATTCCAAATATTTTCCAGAATTATGTACACGTCTACACTGAAGAATAGTAATTTGACTTTACATAATTTCAATCTTCGATAGTTCCGAGCAGTTATGGGCTCTCTGCATTCAATGTTGTTTTGCGCTAATTTGGGCTTTTCTGCTTTAAAGACAAACTACTCACAAGATAAAGATAGTTAACGTCACTCAACTCTTTAATACTATTTATTCTAGTAGTACTTCTTGTCTCTGATGTTTATTGAGCTCTATCCATCTTTTTTATATCTTTTTATGTTATAACTACGATAGAAAGACTCTCATTATTTCTAGGGCGTATGATATTTGTAAGCAATGTGTATAGTAATTATCCATCAATCTATCTATGAGTAGAATAGAAATATAGATAAAATGTTATTAGAATTATGTAAGGGCCCTGCTGTTCCAGACCCTTTTTTGCATAAAATTGGACTTTTTCATTGCATGCGAAGAACCGATCTGAAATGTACTGTTTTAAGGCAGGGAACAGATAAAAGTCCCTGGGAATCAAATTTGGCCTTTATGTCGATTGATATACCAAAATTTCCCAAAAATAATGGCGAACTCAAATTAAATTTATAGTGGTTGGAAACTTTTCTTTTCTGTTCCAGAAAAACCCTTTAGACATGTGGAGGAAATGGTAAATAGATAAATAATAAAGTTAAAGAAACCTAAGGCTTTTGGTTTGAATTGTTTCTTAGTTTTCCTTAAAACGTTCCAGCCTCCCACATCTTTAGGTTCCACGGGAATTCGTTAAAAAATTTATTTGTAATGTTTCTATAATTTACTTCAGTAAGCAACCTTTCAACAAATATAAATGCAGCAAATGCATTATGTAAGGCTATTTTCTTTTCCGGCTTATTTCTAAGTATTTGTTTTCTTAGGCTTTGCAGTTTCTTTTTAGATTATGTTAATTAATTGAAATAACTAGTCCATAAATAAAACTGGAATGTCTAATTCCTAACAAATGTTGACGTTGGGTTCAGTATTTCTTTATAAAAATAAACATTGTGCTTCAATAGCTTTCAGCGACCTTATTATTTGAATTCAAATGAATACATGCCACGATGATATAAAAACAGACTTTAAAAGTATTTATTTAAATTTAGAAGATATTTTATAGTCAAGAGTTTCTAACAATTTCATTGTATAAATAATTACTGTAATATATTCCATCTCTATATCATCACGTAATAAAAGGTAATGATATTGGCAAGGAATATTCTGTTTATTCTTTAAAATCTCTTCTCACTTCCAGCGTGTTTGGCACTTTGACAAATGTATTCCGTGGAAGCGAAGGCAGTTTTGCTAAAATAAAATTCCCTAATAATCTCTTGTACTTCTTTAAACTAAGTTTCAATGGGCAGGCAATGATAATGATTCCATTTGAAAACCAAAAACCAATCCAGTTAATTATCTCGTCTAGTGGTAAATAACCATTAAACTTCAGCTAAAATTGAATGGCAACACGATTAAACACTTAACTTTAACCTAACTTCCTGATAGAAGCATTTTATCAGGACACTTAATGGTTAAACGCTCATTATCTTAAAAGTAAACTATACATGTATAAAAATGAATGTTTGTTTGTTTGTTTGTTTCGTATGCACTCCTAGGCCCTTTGCCCTATCTGGACCAAGCTTTGCAGAATTATTCTTTAGAACCCTGCGCAAAAGATAGGCTACCTTAGAACCGGCACACACCCCCGTCCAGGGGTTGAAAAGGGGTAAAAATCCGTGAAATAGCCAAATATGCACCTGGTGGTGACAATGAGAAATAAAGCCATTCATAATGCGTTCCTATACCATTCATCAGATTGCGATGAAACTTTGGGGAGTTGTTGTGAGCACGCCCGCGAAGCTTTCTGAATTAGTAGAATAACGGGCCCTTATATTTAGGGCCCCTTCTCGGGCCCCCCCAAGTCTAATGCAAAAAGCGAAAAAAAATCGCTCTTCTACGGGGGCAGGGACACCACACTTGGTGGGTGGAAGGCGACATGGCTACCTAAGTGTCCCATCCCCGACCGACATCGGGCCCTTACATTTAGGGCACCTTCTCGGATCCCCAAGTCTATTGCAAAAAGTTAAAAATTCGCTCTCCTATGTGGGGCAGGGACACCACAATTGCGTGGGTGGAAGGCGACACGGCTATCTAAGTGTCCACTCCCGACCGATACCGGGGCCTTATATTTAGGGCCCTTTCTCGGGCACTGGTAATCAAAATTAACATCTTTGCTAGATAATGCAAAAATTGGAAAATCCGCTCCTCTATGGGGGGGGGGGGCAGACACCACACTTGGATGGGTGGAAGGCGACAAAAGGACTTAAGTTTCCCACCCCCGACCGACACGGGGCCCTTTCTTTCTTTGAGTGGCACTGCAACGCATGCCGGTTAGAGCTAGTCCTTTACATAAATCTTACTGTTCTACACTAAAGTACATGCAGTTAAGTCATCCAGTTTGTTTATAAAAAAATCCCAAAGGATTATTCATGATGTTATTTCTAAAGTATTCTGAAACTGCAGTGATTAGATTAATGTTTATGACAATTCCTTTTTTCTTTTTCATAATAGTGCTACACAATCCATGAAGTTCTTTCTACTAGTTAATTACTATTTTGTTCTACTTAATTACTATTAAATACTACTTAATTACTATCTTCTAATTCGAATTATTTATTGACTAAGCAGGGAAAAGGTTTCAGGAATATAATGAATATAAATGAGACTATGTACAAATCAACTTAAAGGTAACTGAAGTCTTTAATTAATAATTTTAACTTCAATTTGTATTTCACTACTTTGAGTTTTATTTTGACATTATCTTTATTTATGTTGAGTTTTATTCAAACATGAATTTAAAGAACTGATAACAATGGTCTATGACACCGTGGTTACAACAATGATGTAAAAAAAACAATTAAAGATCTACAATTTTAAAGATAAAAAAGCGAAATTTATACGGTACTTATGTTTTAAAGCTAATTATTGAAATGAATTTAATGTATAAAATGCTGAATACAGAGAATCGTTTTAATTTTCCATATTTCGTATTCAACAAGATGTATCAACAGTTTTAGATTTACTGGTTTAAATAATTACAATTATGGTGTTTTATTGTTTTTCTTCAACTGATTTCGTCAAACAATATCAATGTCAAACATTTGGTAAATCCGTAAGAATTAACCCACTCATAACAACCCATGAATGATTATTGTAATAAATGAAAAAAGCAGTTTAATGATAGGCAGGTTCAATGGTAATAGTTTAGATTGGATAGTTTTTTGAACGACAACATAGACGGCACAACTGTTAATCATATGAATAGATTTTAATCTTAAAATAGTACTTTACCTAGCTCTGAAATTAGCAAGATTCATAAGAAATATCTTACAATATGTGTCCAAGTTTGGAATCCAACATTTTTCAGTTTTGTATGTGTTCTCAGCCTAATTTTGCTGAAAAGCAACAATATTCATTTTACAGGTATAAAATAAATGTCAATTATTAAATATCCATGTTAAACAAGTAAAATTAAATATTTAAAGAAAAGGAAAAGAACCCAAATGTACATCAAAACAAAGATTTCGCACCCTGAGCCATCAAACCGGGAATCTGGTAAAGTTGTTTCAGCCTTATTAGGCTTCATCGGCCAGATTTACCGTGGTAATAGGCTCAGTGTGCGAATCAAATTTAAGGAAACACCACCGCTCCCGGATGTGGCGGCTTCCCTATAAACAAACAACAATAATAAAAAAAGCGTGAAAAGTACCTTGTGATTCCTTATCCTTATCATACACCAAGACACAGACGTTAACAGAAGGATGGAAGATCTTAAATAAATAATTCATGAATTCGGGTAAAATCTGACTGATGAAGCCTAATGAGGCTGAAACAGTTTGCCCCAGTTTTAGCTGAAGGTGAAAAATTTTTGTTGTGTGCTCAGGGTTCATGTTTGAGTTTTTTTTCTTGCTCTTTAATCAACATGTGCACGCTAAAATTTATTTTTCTTCATTAAATATTTAAACTCTGGAACAGAGTAATCCCATCACTATAAAAGTTGAAAAGTTAAAAAAGCAACAAAAAAGTAATATTTTAAGGACTTACAATTTGATTAGAATTAAATTAGAAAAAAATAAGATTTGTAGTTACCCTAAGAAATTAGATGGCTGTAATAGAGCAATTTCAGAAATTTATTATTAATGAAATTCAGCATACATCATTTAACTCACAGGATTAAAGCAAAGTTCCCAGTTTCCTTCTTTTGCTGAGGCTTAAACGTTCTTAAAGTGCATAAAACAAAACAACTTCTACCTTTAATATAAACGACCAGACTGTACTCAGATGAAAGGAATTTTATGAAAAAACAAACTGCATTTAGTCTGGTCGTTTATATTAATTTCACATCAGACGTAAAAAGTTTCAATTAACTTCTTTGCATACCTTTGTTGCATTGTCAATATGAGCGACAAAAGTTGGTATGTTTGAGTTCCTGTGATACTCAATAAGTTTAATAAGAATGTTAATTCTCTGGCTGTGGAAGAAGTAAAACACAGAAATAGTATGGGGATATAGAGAGATGAGAAATAGAGATGAAAGCTAAAGTGCTCTTATGAACGAAGACGATAATATTTGTGGTTTTATATGATGTAGTGGCAAAAGCGTTATCGATAGTGGAATTAAAATAACTATATTTACGACCACAGTTGCTTTGGTAAGGAAGTTATACGTGTATTACCAAGTAACAAATATCAGTAACATTAGCTATGAAAACCTAATTGCAACAATGAGGAAGCTCGAAACGTATACTTTTAGAACAAATATTATAAATTTTGAAGAAATTGAAAAAGAACCTTATTAGATGAAAATAGTGCTTTCTAGATCATTACTGTTGACTCAATTTGCAAAACTAATAATTTCTCGAAATGATTTGATAAATTCTGATAAAAGTCTAAAAGTGTGGTAAAATCTCTTATGGATGAAGTTTGTTGTGCAGAAATTAGTCACTAGGCATTAAAATAATAATGATCGTGCTATTAGAAGATTTATTTGGTCTTTAATTTCTGAGATTAGTTTTTTTCTTCAGGATAACATTAAAATTAAATACGGTTTAAGTAATGAAAAGTTCAGTTGTGCAAGTTGTGTGTGTTTCATTCAGATTTCTAATTTGACAGATTAGGGAAGACAATAGGACACTCAATGCACCAATTTCTTTTTGTTCGTTTTGGTTTAAATAGAATTGTTTTCTTTGTTTCTTCAGTTTCTGACCGTTACGACTTTAACGGCTTGCAGGTCTCTTGTGCTGCACCTGACTGATAGACCTCCAAGTTTTCAGAATCATTCTTCCTCCCTCCCCTCCTCTGGCGCTCCAAGAGCTCCCCCGTTGGGTTCCCATCTCCTGGGGGTTATCTCAAAAGCAATCACCCTACAGGCCATTCCACTATTCTCGTGGATGACTTGGGGAAGAAAACGTTTTCTCTTTTTATTTGTTTTCAAATCATTAAATTCATTGCAGTTCTGATGATCTCCGGCATCCCTCTTGTTTTTGTTTTATGGGATCGTCGTCCATCCCGGAGTGGAAGGGCCAGCCACCTGCGCATAAAACTCGACTAGAGCCATAGATGCGGAATTTGGAGTTGATACTTTTAAAAATAAAAAAAAAGCTTTTCGGTGGCACTCAAGTGGTAAGAGAATTTCTTGAATCAAGCAATGAAGGAACAACAGATATGCTGTTTATCGAACACCGTATCAAGTCAAATTGGCACAAAATTCCGAATGACTATACGTGTATTTATGTCTTCTACTCTAAACCAAGATCAACCGAAGAAGGCATTGGTCGAGTTGAGATCTGCTGCAATAAAATAAAGTTTTTAAATCAAAAATGAATATCCTCATTGCTTTCAAGGGATTTTAAGTTATTTACTTATGTTTCAATAAAATCATTGAAAGGAAACTGGAATTGATTGAATCTGCGGATATGCTGGATATACGTAAGTACCACCGAAAGAAGCAGCTATAATGGAAGCCCCTCATAAAAATGGCATGATAAATATAATTACACAAAGAGATGAGTCGTACGGAGTTAAAAGTTTATAATACCATTTAATATGTTAGACATGGAAAGGACATGGTGAGTAACCAAAAAATTGGAATACAATATAGTATCGAAATATGTATGTAGGCCTATATCTATTCTTTGGAGGATATTAGGATATCTTACAAACTCATTTATTCCAAGAAGCTAAAACTTTAGATAAGAATTCTAAACATTTTTGCACTGACCGAACTCATTCGTAAAGGTAACAGCCAAAAACTACGAATATATGTTGTCTTAGAGGAATCATAAGTATAGTAACTCAAGAATGCTGAAACTTCAATGGTAGGCCAATTTATTTAAAATAAAGCTCTTTCTTGATGTTGAAGTATTGAATCTATCTATGACAAGCCGAGATTTATGTTTTCATCAGACATCTTAAAGTCTCTGTATTTACTAGTGATTGTTTCTATTGTGGGCCTTCGATATTTGATATGCCAATTATAACTTCGTTTTATTTTAAAAAACATAGAATGTCTACTTACGAAATAAATAGAGCAAACCCTGAATTCATGATATTTTTTGTAATAATTTTCCAAAGTAAGACTTTGTTAGATCTGAGTAAATCATCTTAATCTTTGATTTAATGGAAATTATGGTAAATAAAAGAATGTTTACCATATTCTTGTCCTATGTTTATGAAAAAGATTCTAAAACTAAGGAATTTCCTATATCAGGTGGATCCTTTGATAGGTAATTAATTATTATTAAAGAATTCTAATAATAATTTAGTGATAACTTAGTAACTGTATATTCATAAGTATACTAGGTTTTTTTTTTAAAGCAATTGAATATTTTTCTTTTATAGCAATTTTGAGATAACTCTAGTTCTGTGTGATTACTTATCTTCTTGTTTCCATCTTGTCATAAAATTCTGGTAACTACAGTCCTCCAAATGAGAGTTGGCCGGCGGAAGCTTGAACTGCGCAGCCCTTCCGATAGTTGATCAATTATGTTTTCCTGTCAAAATGGATGACGCCGTCTGTTCTCACTGAGAAAGTATAGTTAACCTATAATAGGCTAACGTTTAATTATCGGAGAAGTTCTAATTTAGTAAAATACTTGTTTATTTACAGAGTTTTATTTATAGACTTTCATTTATATAACTGTTTTTTTTTTTCTTGCATGTGCTTTTCGCCAGCAGCAATGTTTGACGACGAAGAGTGTTTCCACAGCTATTTTTCTCCGCTGACATGTTGATAACGGAAAATAAAACTTCTCTATTATTTAGCTTTATTTCAATACTAATCGTGACAATAAATATTTTAATGATTTCTAAATACGATTCCCTTTTGATTAGTAACCAGCGCAATGGCAGATTCCTGTCAGAAGATCAGACGGAAGTGCCTGACTAGACTAATCGATGCTACATGCGCAGATCTCACAAAAACAGGGCGGCCAACTCTCATTTGGAGGAGTATATTTTCATACATAATTTGAAATAAAAATTATTTAAAAAATACCTCAATTCTTAAAAAAAGGATTATTTGACCAACCACATCTGGACATTTCTGGAATTCTGTTAAATTCATTTAGATAGCAAGAAACTGTTTTTTGTTTTAATTGAGAAATGATGTCCTTGCTTTCAGTGATTGTTAAATGTATTGCCGTTAAATTACATCTTAGGTTCTGTGCTTTATTCTTGGAAACAATAAAATTTGTAATTCGTAACTATCAGTTATGTGAATGTTACACGAAATAAATCAATTGTTAGTCTATTAACTCATTTTGACGTTTGACATACATATTCTAATTTTATCCCCATGAAAGTTGAAAAGAAAGAAATGGATGACTTAAATGGAGTTTCAATAACCGTAAAGAAAAGGTAAGATTCTGTGATAAAACATGACATCATATAAAAAAGGCATTATGAATATACTTGAATAATGTAGATTTAATATTAATCAAAAAGAACCAAAAATTCGAAATTTTACTGTCGTAACTTCAGTATTTCCATTAAAGTACCGTAACGATTGTCTTTTCAGCTAAGCGAAGAAATTATTTATCTACAAACAAATGAAGGTCTTACATTTTTTACTTATAATATTTTACTAATGAAAAATATAAGCATTCCAACATATTCAGTGTGGTGAAAACAATTCTTTACCTTAACAATTGAAAGAAGCGATTGTAAATCTGAATTTAGTAGACTAACCCATTAAATGATTTTAATATTTTTTTCAATAAACTTTTTTTTATTCATTCTCTCTTGTTATAGGTGTTTATTACAGATAAAAATATTGTTTTTAGTAAACGAAATTTCTTTTGCTATTTTCATTTCTTTTGCTATACAGCACATTCATTTTTCTCCGTTTATCAAATCCTTCTTTTGAATCTCTTTATTCGTATCAGTTATTTTTTTAAAAAAATGTTTGGACATAACATAGGGTTTACCAGTTATTTATAGTGACCCGGTGATTGTTCGGAATCAATCATTATCAAGTTCAGTTTCTTTTGTAGCCGCTTTTTCAGGCTCTGTTTCTATGTGGTGAGCATACTTTCTGGTTGACAAATCTTTCTCTTTCCATACCACTCTTTCTCCTTCTATAACCCAGTGCTAAGCACAAAAGAGCACCCAATCCATCAAACCGAGGGAAACATTTATTTAACACGAGCCGTAGGGAAACAATCAGCATCCCAGCTCCGATAAAGATGCACTCATAAATAACTCTACGTAAGGGGAAACATCTTTACACAAGATGTCAAACAAGGGCAAAGAATTATGTCAAAGCTGTCAAGAAATGTGGTGAACTCACCAACTATCCGATTTGTTTGAAGACAGAAAAAAAGAATATCGAATCCCAGACCATTCAAGTTCCAAAGTAATTTAATAAAAAGAAAGAAAAGAAAAAGAATTTATCCGCAATAAGATTCGGTATAGAAGACTTCCTAGTAGACAAAGTACACAGAATGTGTCACTAGAGATTGCAGCTTTCTTTGAAGTTAATGTGTTCTTGCAATCCTTCAAGATTTTATATACAAGTGATATATAAATGTTACATGGTAATCGCCAACTGTTAATTTTAAATTTTGACAGGATTTTTGGAACAAGGTTTTGTTTTCCTTAATTAATGTCAGTTGAAATTAAAAAAGGGGAAAGTTATCCTGGAAAGTGATTAGGAGAGGCATTCAGTAAAAGATGAAAAAAATTGAGGAAGAAAGAGCAGTAATAAATTTCAATTTGTCGATGTTAGTTGTGATACTAACATATCTCACATTACAATTTAAAGGGGCTTTCATTTGATAAAGATCGTCCAAAATTTATAGCCACGGAGGATTTCAACTGAATCTGCGGTAACAAATCAATAATACTGATACCGCATAGTTATAAATTAACAGGGATTTATCTCAGTAAATCAAAGAATAAAAAAACGGATCCCTGACCTTAACAGCAAACTGTCTTATTCCAGAAGTATACCAGTAAAAACCGCTGACCACTGATCCAAAGGCTTTCTGATAAATCTATTAAAGAGCAACTTTTTCAAAAACTGCCATAAGGATTAACGATATTCAGAATAATGGTTATTAGTGTAATTAATAATTGTGTAAAATTTATTTGTATAGATGTAAATAGAAATAGATGTTTTCAGAACTCTGAACTCACTTCCATTATATTTGGAATGACTATAGTTGAGTTATTTAGAGGTCGCAATAAATCAAAAGGTAACAGAGTTATCTGTAGGAAATTTCCTATTTCTTAGTTTAGCCACATTGCATTGATCTAACTATATCTTGGTGTCTGTATGTTAAGAAATAGGTTACATTAGGTAAATCTTCAAATAGATCCTTTTTCAGGACAACTTTATTATCTGTAATCCTGAAAACTGTATAAAGTGGAAGAGAAATTGTAATATTGTGTTAATAAATTAAAATCAAGATCAAAGTTTAATTTGATAATATTTTTTCAGATCAGATAATATTCTGATTTGTAATACCATGAAAATTTAAAACTTTTAGCATAGCTTTGAAGTAAAATAATAATATTCATATTTTCTTTTTTTACCCCTAAAAATATATATATATATATATATATATATATATATATATATAATATTAGCAGAAGGTCCAACGAAGTATCAGTTGGTTGCAGAAGATTTCACATATAGTAAATCAAATGTAGAATGACACTTGTTACTTCAATATCTTTTATCTGGCAAAGTTATCTCACATTCTTGTAACAGCATTCTATCTCAGAGATTAAAAGGAACATATTAGCAATTTAGAAAAGTGGATACATGAAGGAAGATTTACTGGATAATATCAATTTTTTTCGAATTATTTATTTTTTATGTGCTTATGTATCAAATACGTATCAACCAGAATTACATCTTCCATAATTTTCAGGAAATTCAAACAAAAAAAATTACCATTTCACCAATAAGTGCTTCTACCATCAAGTATTAATAAACCTTCTCCTTTAAATTCATCAAATGAATTTTCTACGCTTATTTTTACAAAATTGATAATTTACATAAAAAAATGAACATATATTTAACATGGTCTATCATATTAATTTTCAACTGCATTTGAATAATAGATCGTTTATTTTCCTTTGGCAATGCCAAAAGATATTTATGAAATAACCTATTGATAATATTATATTCTGTAACATTTACTAGAATGAAAATTAAGTATTTTAACTTTACTTTTTAACGCATTTAAAAATTAGACAATTTTTTTTAATCATGCAATGCTTCAAGTTGTAGTTTTTAAAAATGCTAAATCATCATTCCTTTGTAGAAAGAACAAAGCAAACCTAAATTGCAGACAACAAAATGTTGCTTATGTTGACTAGCAACTTTCATCAAGAAAACTAAATTAAAATAATAATAGGCAAAGACTTCTTTCCAACAGAAATCTCGATTTCTTCATCACGTTTTTTTTCCAGTTTTGAAGATTACATGTTGTTATAAATTAGTTTCAACTAAAAGAAATATTTGATCTCGCAATTTATCTTTTAACCTATAACTCGTCTTGAAAAATCAAGGAGAGGGCAACAAGAAAAGTTGGATATTCCTTTGTGAATTAGCGAAAGAGAAAAGAGAGGAATTGTGCACTGGCTCAGAGGGATTATGATTAAATTAAGAGCAGAGGTTGCAGATGGGCAGAGTTCGCACAAAAGTTTCCCAGAGGCATCTAAAAATGTTTGGACCAAAAACACAGAACAGATCTAATGGAAGTTATACAAAGAATGAAACATGGAGTTGCTGTTTCTGCAATAGCAGTGGGTTTTTTTTTGTTGAAATAAAGCGAACAAGAAGAAACAAAAACTTAAGGAGGTTTTGGAATTACTTGCAAGATTTGAAATATTTAAAATAACACAACAAAATAAAACAAAGCAAAAAAAAGACACGAAGTTTTCAAGAGATGAAATGCGCTATCTTTTTTATTCAAAAAAAAGATGAAATGTGTTTTCATTTTCGCCGAGCAGCGTTGAATGCTTCAGCAACACTAAGGAGTTTTATATTCTAACATAAGAAAGTTCGACTAGTTATTTTTTTTCTTTATTTTTGCTTTCAGTCAAACTAAAATAAAATAATATTCCAATGCTGATGCTTAAAGTAAAAAACTTTTCTAATTAAGATTTAGTTCAACATAACGGCATTTGAAAAGTATCTGTGATTTAACTTACATACTGAAAGTAAAAGAGGCCTTTCGTGTCCCACTTCGACATCAGACACAAAGCCTTGTCTCTTCATTATGTGGATTAAAACACAGAAACTCTTCACTCTCAGTTAATCCGTCCACAGTAATATCGATACTGTCATTCAGCTTAACACAGTTTTGTTGTTGTTGTATCATCCGTTCAGTCGTCTCCTACTCTTGGCGATCCGAAGAACAAACTTCCTCCAATTTTCACGATCAATGGTGGCATTCTTTAGATCACGGAAACTCAAATTAGTATCATTCTTGATAACATCCAATCACCTTGTTCTCGGTCTTCCTCTTTTTCTTTCCCCCTCAACCATCCCAAGCATGATAGTCTTTTCCGGGGAGTCTTCTTTCCTCATAATGTGGCCAAAATATGTAAGCCTCAGTTTTCGCATACATGATTCTAATGACAGTTCTGGTTTGATTTGATCCAAAATTGACCGATTTGTTCTTTTAGCAGTCCAAGGAACATGCAAAAGTCTTCGCCAACACCAAAGTTCAAAGTAATCAAAAAAACACAGTACCATTGTTTATATATTGTGAGTGTGGGTGGCAAGAAAGCCGAGCACCGTGACTGCTGGTCTATTGTGCTATCGCACGGAAATAAGAACAGATAGACATAGAGAGAGAGACTGATGGCAGAAGTGCAGGGGAAACGGGAGAACTCCGAGAAAACATGCCCATCACGAAACCTACAAGAGAACCGAACTTCGGTACTGAGAGGTGAGAGGCCAGTGTCTCAGCGACAAAGCCAACCGCGCGGCCAAAGAGTCCCATTTGTTTTCTACATGTATTGGCTTTGCCTCGTATGTTCGAGAAAAGAATTTGCTATTATTTTTATTTTGTCTGTGTCTACTTTTTTTGTGTTGAAACGTTTTAACTTAACACAAAAAAAGCAAACAAAGAAAAAAATACAAAAGGTAAAATGTTTTAACATTCATGATAACTTT
Source organism: Thereuonema tuberculata (assembly GCA_023159025.1). NCBI lineage: Eukaryota > Metazoa > Arthropoda > Chilopoda > Scutigeromorpha > Scutigeridae > Thereuonema > Thereuonema tuberculata. The sequence continues at coordinate 34,030,483 of JAFIDM010005346.1, read as the reverse complement.
TTTGATATTTTCTTTCATTCTTTATATACAATGTCTATCTTCTTGAGTTTTTACTTTTTCAAGATTCATAAAAGAAGGGTTCCGTCTATGCTGTAACAAATTTGTAATAAACAGGAGAAGCTGTTCGTTAATAAAGATTTAAGGGTATTTTTCTGTAAATGCTAATGTTAGAAGATATAGATTTATTATATTTATTTCAAGGATTATTTTCTTTATTGGCATGTTCTTTGAACCTTTTACGTAATTGAAGTTCCTTTTTTTGTCTCAGTAAAGAAGTTTGAAAGTCAAACATTTGTTTGTCATCTTTGATTCTGTTAAACCTAAAAGAAAAAAAAGTGTCCAATCTTAGTTTCTCGAGATGCTCTTTATCCAGATTAAATTAAGACCGAAGTTAAGAAAAAAACAAAGATCAGAAAGAGAAAAAGAGGACATGAAATAGGCATCTCTTCTAGATTTTGGTGACACTGTCGTCCTCTGTGAAATGTCTAAGAGGAAAATGACGAACAGGGGAACGTGTCGTCTTGAAACGTAAGCTTCCAACAATCGCTCGTATTTGCTGCAAATAGGGAGCCCCAGTCATCTGACAAAGAGCCCTCCGTAATGACCCATCCCTTGGCGGAACTGACCGGCTAAATTGACGCTCACCAGACGAGATGTCGAAGGACTCTGCGGATCATTGTCAAGCTCCTCACAGTGACTTTCAACTTTTCAAACTGTTACAGTTTTCCATTTCGGCTTGAAAATGAATTGGAACTAACAGTCATTTCCTCGACAACGAGAAATGTCAGGGTCCATTGAACAAATAGATAGATATACTGCATTCAGAATAATTAATTTAAGATTTGTAGAAGAAGGATTGTTTTTTTGTTTTTTCAACCTGAAAATAAGTTCAATGTTGTTGAATAATCAACAAGATAATAATTCTCTGCTGCCTCATTTCTTAAAGTTGTTTTTGCTTGATTTTAACTGAAGCTTGATGGGTTAGAAATAAATCTTTAGGCTCTTACAAATCGAACTTAGTATGAATTCTGAAAATCAAAAACATAAAAATAAAGCTTCCCTAAAATCCACAAATGTTTCACAACAAGTACTGCTCCATTGCACAGAATACAACAATAAGAAAATATCTTTTTATAACCGAAAACATTATCCTGCTTAAATTGTGAAATTGAGAGATTTAAGTGATGTGGGGTAATGACAATGCAGCATTGGAGATAGAGACTTGGGGAGATCAGTATCTTGATCAGCAAGCCACTGTGATGCATTGTATCTCTAAACAAGCAAGAAACCTATTCCCGATTGGAATGAATCTTGTGGGGCCATCAACAGGAGCCATTTGAAGTCTAGGATTTCTGATCGAGTTTGAAAACATTCATTATCTCCTCTTCCATTTGAGACTGAAACTTCGAATAAAATATCTAGAACTTGTAAGTATGGCAGTAGTTCAAGACATTATAGCAGTTTTCAAAAAAGAAGGGTTTGCCATATATGGTCATTACGATCGATTTTGTCTGGAACAAACGTCACTAGTCATGACGTCATCAATTTGACCTCCGAGCAGTCAGTCCAAGATGGCGTCGTTTTGTGTTCGCATGAGCGTGACCAAGAAAGGATAAAATTTTCATAGCCAAACAAGGGGAATAATTCGTTCAATTTTGTAATTCTTTCAATTGTAATTATTATTATGTATTCGTAACTGTAGAAAATAAAAAAGCCAGAATGTTTTCGTAATGTTTATAAGAGTCAGTTACGGATTTTAGCGAGAGATGGCGCTGTTGCGTCCCGGAAACATCAATCTATAAGGAAATTACGTCATCAAAAGCTCTTCTTTCATGAACTAAACTGTTGGTTCTTTTTTTTTTTCCTGTAGTCTCTTTTTCAGACTTAATGGTGCCCATAGTGTTTTCCCGGGCTTTTGGAAGATGGCCGAAGATTGACCTTCTGACACGAACGTTATACCCTCGAGACAACAAAACAACTTTAGGGATCCTTTTACTTACATATTAAGCAAATACATTGAAGATCCATCTGTCACTAATTTACTAAACGAACGATTAATTAACATACAATTTAAGGTTCGCTTACAATCTGGTAAATAAATTACTGATGCAGAATTTTGAAAGTGTAACATAAAATATTGATTCCATTTAATTACTGTCATTATTGGTTTAAATTGAATAAGTCTTTTAATTATGAGTTAACTGCATGACACTAGAGTTGAAGCAATTACTTAACCTTCACTTGTTAATATTTTATGAAATATTTCATTAAAATTATGAATTTGGAACCAATGAATATTATTGATTAATTTTTATAGAAGCTGATATTTTAAAAATGAGTAAAATACTGTATGGTAGAAATACTTATTTTCTTGTTTTTTTAAATTTAAATTTTAGATTTTTGGAGATGTTGCTAATTTATCTATTTCAGTGCTTTTCGAAGTTTTTCTCTTCACTATACACTTTTATGCTTGCAGAAAACTAGCGGCACAAATATTTTTTAAAATGATATGAAAACTATATTAATACTTTCTTAACCTTCATTATTACCTCGAATGAAACAGTATATTGTAATAATTTTCAATTCACTGTATATATTCTCATTTCTCTGTTTATAATAGTCCTATTTATTCATTGTATATTCTTAGTTATCTTACGTGTAAAGATTATTATAATAATAAACGTATGATAGCGAAGAATATACAATGAATAAATAGGACTTTTATAAACAGATAAATGAGATTATATACAGTAAATAAAAATTATTGAATATTACACTATAATTCAAATTTGTGGTTGCCTAGATTATTTGCTGCCTAAAACTTAGTTTAGATTAGAGCATTTGGTCAAATATTTATTACAGATACACTCTTTTTTATTATATAAAAATTGATAATCTCTGGTTTATTTTAATTGTATCAAACTGTTATTGTCCTAAAAAAATGCTTTCATGGAAGACAACTGTATGCAATAATATATAACAGTGATATGTAAAGAGCTTAATTGAATCGCAAATATGAAAAAGGTACTAAGTCATAGATTTCTAAAATGAGAAATACCAAAATGAGAAAGCACAAAAAAACCATCCACATTCAAAACTAGAGCCAGCAATTAAAAATCCATTGGTGTGGTGTGAAACGACTGTGAATCCGACCCATGCCTGTCATCTGTTTATTTTTAGGTCAGTATGCAAATGTACTAAGTCATAATTAAAAATTCCGACTTAGTACCTTTTTCCAGATTATGGGTGACTTAGGTACCTTTTTCCATGTTTTGCAATTACATTGTCGCATTTTGCAGTTAAAATAAAATGTTTTATTTTAATTTTTTTTAGTACAAACTTAATCATATAAGTTATATATATATATATATATATATATATATATATATATATATATATATATATATGTTATATACAGTATCATATGGCAATGTAACACTAGTGCAAAAATTATGAAAAAATTTAAAGCAGTATTCAAGTTTTTGACCTCCTGAGACTACTGGAAAAGCCTGATTTAGTTCCCATTTAAATGATGCATGGAATGAACACAATTGAACCCATTTTCAGTCCTAACTCAAAATGTACAAAAAGTTGACTTGATACCTTTTTCACATTTGCGATTCAATTATGATTACTAATTGAAGCAAAAGTCTTTTATTTAGAAAGTTAATAATTTTCCCTCCTTCTAGAAATCGTTGTAGTTTAGTATTTAGTTAACCCTTAAATGTTATCTTTGTAAACTTTTGACGATTCTTCAAATTCTACATTTTGTTTATTACAATAAAGCAATTGGAGCCATGGAGTTATTTTAATATTTGTCCAAATGGATCAGGCCTTTCAAATTAAGTAATCATCAGCGCGTGCGCCTGGCTTCTCACATGTCGGTGCCTATGAAATATTCAACCTCTGTACACAGATGGGGTCGGGCTTTAATTAACGGGCTCATAAAAACAGTATTGTATTTGATTTTGTTCGTTTTGCGGCACCTGCAGCCCCAGCAGCATCGGATTTATCCGATACATTTGAAATTACTTCTTGAATCGATTGACAACAGGCGTTCCACTCTTAAAGAAATTGCTCTGGAATTGAACCGCTTCAGATGGAACAGCATTTAGTTTCTTCATATTACAACTAAAAGAACACCGCTAAAAGGGTTTTCGTTTCTTTATTTTTAAAGCCCAGGCCAAACTCAGACAAATTATTTTTTTCTCTATATACTTTGAAATAGATAATAAAATAAAATTGATTGTTATTATAAAGCAGGTGTACTTTCTAACCTGGACTTGTAGAACATCAATACCAGCTACGAATATCGAAGTCAATATCTGCAATATTTATTTTTCATATCTACATTGGAACAAGACTTAATGCAAAAATGGATGTAAATAGCAAGATTCCCAAAGCAAAAACTACTAAGTACAGAATACACTGTAAGATGACTTTAAGCCTACTGGGGATCTCAGAAAAACTGTTTAATGCTTGTGAGCTTTGTTTGTTCAAGCCCACTACTCAGTATTCATAAGGGATCTAGGAAGAAGAGTAAATTGTCAAGTTGGAAACTAAATGTAGTTTCTTAATGAAAACACTATCTAAACCCAAAAAGAGTTCAGGTTTTGCCTGTCGAGCTTCTATTCAATTTCTTTAAGCTGAAAGCAATTCTCGGTTTACTGTTAAAGCTACAGAAATTACTAAGTACCAGAGTTATCAATAATTTCATTCAGTTATAGTCAAATTATTAGTTCCAAAATGTTTTTAATGAACATAACATAAAGAAAGAAAATGCTTTCTTAAGTATTTTTTTTTATTAATTTTAAAAGAAATTAACACATTAACACTCCTCAGGAATATTCTAAATAATTCATAAAAAGGGAAATCTTAAGAAACTGTTTGAAAAGGATAACAAATAATAGTATGAACAAAGATTTATGCGAAGAAAAAGTACGAAAGTACTTAAAAAGAAAACTGAGTATTAAGGAATACCCATTAAGCTTCATAAATAGCTGTAATAGGAATTTTTTTCAAATATAAAGACCAAAAGATCAAGAAGATGGATAATGAAAGAAATTATAATAAGGTAATTAAAGTACAAGACGGTGTAAGATTAAGTAAAGATATAAAGGAAATGAAGCATACAAACAAGATTGAATTTGTATATACCAATGGGTAAAACTTAATTTGCAATAATAAAAAAGAAGTACAGTGAAATGAAATACTCAATACAACAGGGGTTGTATTTAAACTAACTTGTTGGGATTGCAGAAAAATTTATTATGAAAGAATAGGCAGAACCTTAAGGGAAAGAAATACAGGAATATGTAGGAGCTTATAGGAGGAACAATCGGAATAGTTCAGATTGGACGGATCTTTGTTTAAATGAAAAGCATAATCCTGATCCGATAAAAGATATTAATGTATAGAAGTAAAGATGACAATGAGAAGTTTATTATTGAAGCTATGATATCAGAAGTTTCGATTTAAGAACAAAAAAAAAAAGCAATCCCATAAACAGGCCATGCTGATCGACGGGAGCGCGGGAGATAAGGCTCCCAGCGTTTCGAGACCAACGGGACTAGATTGAGGTCGGGAGCGATTTAAGAACATTTAAATGATTTACACTGCTACAGATTGTTAAATGTGGTTATGATATATTACGTACATATGTATTGTTATGTTAGTTTCATATTTGATTTGCAAATTGTTCTTATAATATTACGGAAATGTGGGAATAAGCTTAGGGAACGAATTAAACTTGTTCCGCATGAAGAAGATTGGAAAATGTTGCATAGACTATAGAAGTTCTTAAGAACATGCATAAATTATGATGTAATTCAAGTTTACGTATGAAATTTCAGAATTATTAATAGATTAATTTTTATTAGATCTGTGAAGATTCGAAGGTGATTTTTTACAAAATTTTCAAAAATAATTTCTAGTATGCCATATAACTAAATATTTTGTTATTTTGCAAGTTTAGCATTTTTGGATTTTGTCAGTATCTTCTTTTACCTATAGTTATTGTTTTGAGAATTTTCAACTTGAATTTATTTTCAAATCTTATCTATAAATTTTCAATTTGAAAAGTCTTCTTTCACTTTCCAATATTTAAATTGTTAAAGCAGTAGCTTTCCTGAAATGCAAAATTTGGCATTAGATAAAAAGCTAACGTTTTTCGAAACGTGAAATTACATTGTGTTGATATTAATTCACTTCCTATGTTTTGAAGCCATGTTTTGTAAGTTAAGCATTTTGCTATCGCAATAAGCATATTCTTTCCTGTATTTTTCTTATTTACTTCAGAAAAGAAATATCATTTCATTAAGACTTCTTCGTGTTGTAATGGCGCCAGTTTCTATTTTCACGCAAATTATAGATGCGAATAAATTAACTGATCGGTTGGAGATGGCATTTTTGAGGACAAAGAACGATAATTGTATTTTAATTATAACAAGTTAATTACCATTCCTTTAATTGACAATTAGGCGCGCAATTTTTCATCGGATTGATCGCTTCTTCTGGATCTGCACAGAAGTGTAAACAGGCTGTTTACCGGGGTCGCCAAGTAGATTGCCTTGAATGATTTATTCTTCTACACACACTTCTACATTTTATTCTTATTTTTTTGCTGCAGGAATCTACTGATCTCAACTCATTAGATTAATTTTGTTTATTTCTTTCAAGCAAATCAAAACATTCTCTGTATAATTTCCGACATAATTATAACCGGAAATTGCTTCATTAAGGCCCCTCTCCCCAAATCGTTACACCAAGATTATACTTTGAAATTTTTGTATAACAATAAGCGAATGGACCTTTTTTTTCATCTATGTCTGAAAGGAAATTAATGTAATTAGTAATGTTGATCTCAGAGATGGTGTTTTTTTGTTTTGCTTTTTACGTCTTCCAGCCGCAATGTTGTTTTTCTAAATTTAATATGGAATAAAAAATAGCAATTTGAACTACTTAAGGAAAAACTCTTAATTTATATAAGTGGTTCATAATTGTTGGCTTGATGTACGCTAATTTGCTGGGACCGCGTCAGATGCGGATAACGAAATTTCAGATAATCTGGAATATATTACATGAATTAAACATGAACTGTACATATACTTACAACAAATATGTAAATTAAATAAATAAACACAAATTCTTTTCTTCTTCCAGATCAACATAAAATGTTTCTAAAACATCAACTGTTGTTTTAATCAGGTACATAATGGATTAGTTTCTTCTCCTTCAATCAAATCAAAAACATGAAAAATCTAATTTAGTTTTGAAATATTGTGTGTTGATTTGGAAGAAGAAAACAATTTGTGCTTATTTATGTAGTATACATATTATTAATTACATTAATTACTGTACATTAATGTTATTAATGGAGTTACAATTATATAGTTAGTTATATAATTGCTTGTATAAGCTATTAAATATAGCGTTGGAAAAATATTTTCTTATTTTTTGTATTTTTTGTAAATGATTTAAAAATCGTTTCGGATAAACCATTTTTTCAGATAAATACGATTCGGAGAAACGAGTTTTTAGTGTATTTCATTTGCTTAATTGTAGTTTTAACTCATTACCAAACAAAATGAATTTAGAGATATCGTGGTTAGGTTAAATATAATATTAAAATCAACTTTCGAAGGTAGCCAAACTGTGGTTTTCGTGTGAGCGGCATGTGAAACGCAAGATATGTAAGAGGTTTTCATTTAAAAGTGTGATTGAATCACATTTTTATGAAGGGAAAAATCGATGCAAGATACTAAATCAGATAGGCCACTACATAATTTTTGTTTGTTTTTGTTTTGTGTTCCTACATGCTTTCACTGGAAGGTTAGTCATCAACGAATGCTGAAGAAGAATAAGAAAACTGAAATGCAAAAAAAAAAAAAATTTTTTTCACTTACAGAGAAAAATAAAAAAGATTTTAATCTTAAGTGCGGCTGAACATGTGAAATCTGACCACTCCTCTTGAACATTTTTATACTACGTTTGTCTATATATCTTTGATGGTAGCTCAGAGTGCGAGACAAATATGCGAAACCACTTCCGCTCCCCGAAATGGCCCTCGAGCAAATTCAACGCAACAATGATAAATAACCGTGCACCGCACGGCCTCAAATTCTTTGTCTCAGCAACCATCGGGCTCAAAAGAATTTAAGCAAGGATTGAGAACTCAGTTTTTAAAGTTTAACGTGCAGGGATATATAATAATGTGAAGAAATACAAGACTGCACCTGAGTAAACAAAAGGTTCTCGCACTCTGAGCTACCATCAAGGGTATATCTGTCTGAAGAAGCATAATAAGGCCGAAACAGCTGTCCCAGATTCCCGACATGATAGCTCAGGGTGCGCTTTTGTTTACTCAGGTGCAGTCTTGTATTTCTTCACTTTATTATATATCCCTGCACGTTAAACTTTACATACATTTTACTTCCTATTAAATTTAAAGTTAAATCCAAAAAATTTTTCTAACACTTTTTTGTTTTCTCCGAGTCATATATTATTATAGTCAATTTATTAAACTACATCTAATCTATTAGCTTGCCTTATTATTTCCTTGAGAATTGATAGGATTTTTAATGTAAAGCATGCGATCCTAAATTCGGCTAAAGATTAAAGCTATTTTAATGTTTTTATACGAAAAATCAAAAATTTGTCATATGAAGATAATGTTATCAGGGCAGTGTTTGTTTTTTTTTATAGAAAAAAAAACAAACTGCAGGAACTCATTTTAGGAAACTCGTATTCACTTTTTAGAGAGAAGTAAGCGGACAAAGCGTTTAAATTATATAAACAATTGCTTTAGAAATACTAAAATACTTTTGTTGACTAACCTGTTTGTAAAATCTTATCGTATTATTTTAATGTCAAAAAAGATACCGGAACGCCGTTCCAGCCGAAAAACTATTTGGCTAATAGATGCCCCCCCCCCTTACTTTGAACATCAACAAAACAAAGAGATCTTTGTCGAAGTTAGGAAACAAAGGAATGTAATATTGCCGTTTCAAGATATCTGATTGACATCAATTGATATTTTTATATAAATTAAGAAAATTAATAAAAAATCTTAAGTAATATATTACGTATACAGATTCGTAAGCATTGTCAAATGTGAAAAGTTTGACAAAGAAAACAACTCAATTCACGAAATGACGTTTAAAATTTATAACTGAGAATAAATTTGAAACTAACATTCCATTGAATACTGGTGATATATAAAATTCTTATCTTTTTTCGGGAATCTTATCTTTTTCCCATATTCTTCGTGACAGTATCAGTTGCACAAACTGAAGCAATTCTCATCAAAAATTAAGACTGTAAAATGCAAGAAAATGGCTTTCAAATAATATAGAGAATCTTTTTCAAATCCTTGTAATTGCATTGTTCACAATGAATATCTATTGAGCAATATTTGTAACAGTAGACATAATCACATTTCAAGCGATGAGTAGCCAACCTACCTAATTGTTCTTTGCGTACTTGTTGTTGTGTATTTGGACAAGGAATATCTGATATCCGCTACCTTACATTTATAGCTTGCTTAAAATACGAGTGACGAACATAAGGCCAGCTACCTTCAATAAAGTGTAGTCTGCTTTCTTCATTTCTTCTTTATTCACTTAACATCTTTTTTTAATGTTTTTATTTTATTTATTTTATTGTAATGTTATTATACTGTCCTACTAGGTAAAATATACCTGTTATGTAGGTGCTGGGAGTTTACAATTATTAAAAATTATAAAACAATTATAAAAAACTATAAACAAATAAGAACTATAAACTCAAGATGTTAAAGTGAAATTACAGAATAACAAAAATTAGAAACAATTTGATTATTTTAATAATGTGATCCTTCGTAGAAATTGACTGACTGTTGACTCTGTATCAAAATTGGAATACTTACTGATGGAAATAAAATAACATATTTTCCTATTTCATCAAAATGTATAGATTCTAATTATGAACTTCAAGAAAAAGGTGTGTTCTGTCTGTTGCAGTAATTTATGTTTGCCTCTTGCAGTTCATGGTTTTGACGTCAGATGGCGTTATATATTTTTAATCATTTATTCATATTTCTTAAATTTGTCTTTCATATTTGATGGATTTAATTTAAATTTAATTTTATTGCTATTAATTAGAAGCATTAATATTTGTAAAAGCAAAATCTAAATCATTTAATTTATTAAATGACAGATGAGAGTCGGCCTCGTTTTGGAAGTCCGACATATTGGTAGTTTCATTGAACCGTGTGTGTAGCCAATATCCATTTTACAAACTCAAAAATACCAAAATTAGTGATTATGTGAATTATTATTCAGTGAACATTTATCAAAGTAAGTCAAGTCCATCTATTCATTAACATAAGGATAAGCTTTTACGGTTTAACAATCAAAAATAAGATAATTTTTTTTCTTAAACCGTTAAAGCTGATTTTAAATTACTCACACCGTAAACGTGATTTTTGCAATTGGATATAAAATAATTTTCCTAGGTCTTGTACTTTCTGTGCACATTTAACATTCTTACGCCACATATTTTGAATAATTAGCTAAGGATTTTAAATCTTAGTTTCCGAATTATTTGAGTTTAGAATACTTTTTCTTCTTAGAAAGATTTGAAATATTGGTACTTAACGTCTTTTTTTTCTTTAATTGCTATTATCATCAAGGGATTATTGTTTTCATTTCCACTATCTTAGTTCCCATTGCTTTTTGTCTTGACTTATAAGATTCATCTACTATTGATTTCAACGTTTCTAAATATCTCTTTATTTGTCACGTTCTTTTTATAAAAATAGATGTCAACAAATGTTTATTTGTTTAACCACAGAACGCAGGGGTGAAATTAATTAGTTAATATACATTTCGAATGGGAATCTTCTACCATAAGCTCTTTACATATTTGTTCGTTGATTGCATACATTTCTGGCTTTTAAAAATGTTTAAATCTTGTTGTAAATACAGCGATGAAATTATCTCTAAAAATTATTTTCGTGAACAGTTTCTAAAATTGGGAATTTTAAAGTTTTGGGGGATGTAAGATAATAAAACCGAATAAATAATCCTTTTTTTCTTTTTTTCTTTAGTTCCCCCGAAAGATCCTACAATATTAGGGGAAAAAGGATTGGAATTAAGTGCAACTGTGGGGCCATATAATGAAGGATCTAGTCTGTTTCTCTCCTGCGAAGTTGTAGGAGGTAAGTTTTTTAATTGTTTTTATTTTATTTTTCTGGCTTATTTGAATAAGAATGTCTGAAATATGTAATCGTATGTAAAATAAGATAATGCTTTTAGACAGTGTTTGAAAAAATTAAAGCCTGATATCCTTATATATTATTTCTCAAAGGTGTTTTTGTGTCATAACTCCCTTAATACTTCATCAGAATCAGTGATTGAGACATCCTTTTGAAGATTACATTCCCCGCTAATGACGAAAAATAAACAACTTGTTTAAAATTAATGTTTTTATTAAAAAAAAACTTTATTTTAAAAACCTTTTTGTAAAAATGTAGATACGCTTTAACAGAAGCGACTTATCTTTCGAAAGCGAAACAACATTTAAAATATTGCACAGCGTCGTAAACTTCAAATATATCTATATTTGAATAAAAATGCTCTTTAAAATGATATTTCTTAGTTTATTTAATAAGAACAGATAAAAAAAAAACAAAGATTTGTATTTAATAAAAATAAACGATTTATTACAATAAAAAACATAATAATTTGTCAACTTCTCATTTATTATTTCTCAAAGGTGTTTTTTTTTTTTTTTTATTTCCCTTAATACTTCCTCAAAATCATTGATTGAGATATCATTTTGTAGATTACATTCGCTGCTAATTACGGAAAATAAACAAAATGTTTAAAATTAACGTTTTCGTTAAAAAAAACTTTATTTTAAAAATCTCTTTATAAAAATGTAGAAGGCAATATGTTCATTTATTTATTTCCACATTACCATTCGGGGACTCATCAAGATACCATGCGAATTATTCGCACGGGTCAACCTTTTTATAAAAATGGAGAAGACGTCATCTATTGACAATGTGTTTAACTAACATGCACGACAGCTGTTGGATTTGTTTATTATTTATCAAAGGTGGTTTTTGTTCCGAATTATTCGCACGGGTCAACTACTTATTAGTTTTTCTTTTAAGACAGCGTTTTGCAGGCAAGCTGTAACCTAGAACCCCCTTTAGAACGCCTTTAAAAGAAAGAAAATGCCTTGGGTGGGGATGGGGTGGGGGTCACCCACGTCCAAAAAAAATCAGACCTGTAGGAGCACTCCCTGACCGGAAGTTGGGGGGTCAAAAGTGGTCGCTTCCGATAAAATTTTGTTTATAAAATTGTGCATATTTTGGGGCCGCTTTGCTTTTAACACTGTCTGAAAGCATTAATTATCTTGTTAAGTATCCAGTATTATACATCTGAGCTTTATAAAAGTTTTATTTGACATTTGCATGAACATGTGGTTTATTTTTTAATGTTGAAGCAACTTTTAGTAACTTCGCATATAAATAAGAAGTTGTTGAAGTTGTTTCGTAAGATTTCTTTAGTAACTCACCAATGATACTTAAAGAGTGTCACAATTTTAAAATCATTTATCTAATCTGTAGCAATCATCGTTACCATGAGTATTTTTTGTTACTTTACTTTTTATGGTTTAAGTTGATTTCCGTATTTTTATTGTTGTTTTTAAGTCTGTTTCCTTTTTATCTCCTTTATGTAGCTGGTTCAGAATTGTTTTATTGTTATTGATTGGTAAACCAAACTTGCCTCTAATTTGAAATTTCACCTAACTTGCCATTCGTTTTTTTCTTTGTTTTAAAACCAAAACCTCGCTGCATTTGTACGTGGAAATCTTAATAACCTTGGATTGGCTTAGAAATAAATCGGGGGAGAGAATTGGGAGAGACATTAATTCCCATCACATTTATCGTAGTCAAGATCAGACGGCAACTCCTTTGCTATTATTGGAAACTTTGGGGGCTAATATTCGACAGTTGGCGGGGGCTTAAACGACTCGCTCAATAATCCGTGAGGGGATTGCGAGGGAGGTAGGAAGGCCAATGACTCGGCGCTAGATTTATTCGACAGCCCGAGACGACAAGTTTAATTACTAGCGCGCGCTCACATACAAACAACGAGAAGCGCGAACGCTGGCGGCGTTGGTGGCGACGTGAGCAGCGGATACTGGGCCGCAGATATGCAGGCCCACCCACGCCCACGGAATCCTATACATTTTGTGGATTCTGAGGACGAGAAACTACATATCTGCGGACGAGTAGCCGTGCTCTCATCGCGCTGTAGAAGTTAAAAAAAAATGGGTAAAGAACGTGAGCTGGACTAGAAAACTTTAGTAGAATTTATAAGTTTTAATTCCACTTTCTCGTCACGAACGTTAATGGTATTGGGAGAAGTGTAAGAAGATAAAAAAAAAGTGAAGAAAAAAAAGAAATAACCGCAGATCTATTTGGAGAGGGCGTCACTTGCCTTCTGGGCGATCTGAGATGCATTGACTTATTACTAATTCAAGATTGCTCGGGGCTGTGGGAACGTACGAAGCGGGAGGATTGACGAAGTTTATTCATTTCTCCAGAGGCAAAGATTTCGCTTTTCTTCGGATGGATCTTGCGTATTCTAAAGGATACCTCTAAGTTAACCACGATTGAAATCGGAACAGAGGTTGTATCAAGCACTTGTCCCCCGTCCTGTGCTCTCCCGACTTCCAAGCCACAGACCAAAAGCAACTTAACGACATGACAGATATCGTTACTTAACAGCGACCGGACTTGCTTCAACGTGTCCCAGCAATAATACAAAAACAAATACGTGTGAAAATGACATCGCTTACCGAAATTTCCAGATATACATAAGCTGTGTTCGTTTACCTAAGATGGAGTTTTTTTACTAAGTTCTTAGTTCAGGCCTCTTGAGAACAAAGTAAAAAGACAAATTTTAATGTCTATAGGCTATTTTTAAGTCAATTTCGTTAATTTTGATTAAATTTCTGTAGTTACTGTTTTCATAATTTGAATAACATATAAATGCCCTTAACCAAGTTACTGTCTACTTCAGAATTATTACATCAATACTGCTAGATAATACATCTAAATTATTTAAATTTTTAAATTGGATTTCAAGAAATGTAATTTTTTTAATTGGAATATCTAAAATGTTTTGAATAGAAATTCGCTCTTATTCGTTTGCTGTAGAAATATACATTCTGGTTTAGAAATTTGTTCCTGAGAATGAAGGACATGTTTAGGCAAAACTCTGCAAAATAATATTCAGACTTACATAATTAAATTAGAAAATTCAGAAATTTTTTTAAACCTACCGTAAGTTTGCATTCTGTTTTCAAAGCGAGTCTTCTTGATGCTTTGAATATGTTGAAAGTTATCGTGGAATTTAAAGATTAGTTTCAGAAGTGGGTTTTTTTAATCTCTATAGCTATCTATTCTCACTGCCAACTCTTGTGGGGTTTCAATTGGTGAGACCACCAGTCTTAAAGTGAGGTCTGTCATTGGCCGCGAACCCAAGAGACTTTGATGAAACACTACGCCCAGCAGCATTTTAGTTGATGAGGACAGACGATGAACAAAAAAAAAATACAAGAAGATTGAAGGGAACATTCGAGATACCTCATCCTGTATTCGAAGCAGGAATTGGTTGCTGTCGTGACCACACAATGGCCGAACCTTACCAAGATCCATGCAAGGTAATATCTCTTGATCTGGCCAAATTTAATTCTGCCCTCAGTCCGGGGAGTCCTATCGGCATCCGAATGGCCTTTCCCTTAAGGTACTCATTATCTACGACTATTGACTTCTTATCGAAGAGAATCAACTTTATGTGTGGACCCTTTGCTGCCAAGAAGCCGTATCAGCAGGTCATTTGTTGGCATCAATTTTGAAAGGATATGTCTCATGGTCACTTAGAGATTCTGCACATTCCTTTCTTTTATATATATAAAAAATCAATATTTTTTTAAATTTTACCGCAGGTTTAGAAAGCTTAGTAGAATACTTATGCAGAAATAATTCACTCTATATCTTGGATTTTTGATTATTAAAATTATTTTTGTTCTTCCTGCGAATAATGGCAACAGCTTGCAGCAAATATAATTCTTTATGTTATTCATCTCTTTGTGATGATGTTTCGATGTCGAGCAGAAACTTTCGCTACAATAACAACATGTTTGTTTGTTTTTTTTTATCTTTTACTGTTCGTTTTCAAAAGGTAGAATCAGAACTGGCGGACGATTTTACTCCGCAGAGGGGTGATACGCTGAGATGGGCACTTTCCTAAGAAATTCTTTTGGACATTTTCGCTTTTAAGAAAAAAATAACGGAGGAGCATTTTTGCAGTAGTATTTATTCTTTCCATAATTCTTTCCCGAAAAGCGGAAATAGAACGCAGCTACTAGAAAACTAACACTATAAAAAGTAAAGATCCCCTCTTTGTTTTCTCCTCACCCCTATTTTGCTGAAATCGAAGGAGACTTAACGCATGCGCAAAAGCGTTGAAAGCTCTCGTAAACAAAACCGAACAGTAGTTGGCAGTGTTTCGAAGATTGTATTAAACTTTTATGTAAATGGAAGAAATTATATCATGAGTAAATTTGAATGAAAAGAAGGAAGAAGATTTGAAAAATTTCCGAGTGCAGAAGTAATGAATAAGTTCATAAAAAAAGAAGAATAACATACAGTGAAATAAGCATTTATGTTATGAAGAACAATTATTATAAATAAGAAAACTTTATTGCCATCTATACAGCCTTTCTCTGGTTCCTGATGAAAATAATATCTGAATGTTGTATCGTTTACGTTTAATGCTGAAAATGCATGATTGGAATCACTAAATATCAGTATGATAATCTAAAAGTGAAATACAGATTTTAATTCGCCATCTTAGATCCTTGAGGACAAGAACAATAAAATTATCAAATTTTAAGAATATTGGAAATTAAATAAACTTGAGAATTTCTTAATAAGCAATAGTAAAATCCTAGAAATTAACAAAAAAACTCAGAAAAGTATTTTTTTTAAATATTTAAATGTTTTTCATGTATAGTAATGATATTATAATTCATTACAACAATTATTTTAAATTACAGTAAGTTTGGTTAACTATTAGTTTAGATCTTTTTAAACGAACGCACTTCCATAATTACAAAAAGCGAATATCTGCTTAAATACTTTAATAGTTTACTTGCTGTACTAACATGGATTTGATGTTCTATTATTGTGCCTAAAGTATCTTTAACATTAGATTTTAAGTACATCTTCAAGCCAAAACTACTACACGAAAGACAACGACGTCTTTACTGGAACCAACAGCCAACAAACATTTTTGGAAAAAAGTCATTAAAGCGAAGACTCGATAAAGAGCTGAAAAATGATTACGAATTTCGCAACCACTTGTAGAAATGTTGCGTTGGAGCAACTACTTTACAATTGAATAAAATTAACCGATTCCCCTTAACAAATTGAATACAATGAAAATTTACAATTTCTTAAATAATTAAAAAAAAACCTGGGGGAGGGGAAATGGGGCTTGATTATGTTCGCACAACAATGGAATTTCTCAACAATTCGCATGACCGCTGGCAGGCAACAGGAATATTGTTGCCTGATCCACTCTGTCCGCAACAATAGGTTTCCACACGCGCGTTACTAGGCAACAGGAGTATCGATGATCGTTAACTGCGCAAATTTGCGGCTGTTCCAAATGGATATCAGTAATGTATTACATATATTTTTTAGAGTTTAAACTTTAATTTAATTTTAGTTTTAAGTTTTAGTGTTAAGTGAACTTGATATATATTATTTTTTGAACTTGATATACATAATAAAGAAAAAGTTTTTTTGCCGTTACATACACAAGGCTTCCGAAGCGAAGCGACGGGCAGCCGTCTATTTATATCGATTTTTAATTGAATTGAAGAAGAAAATTCAGACAGTTAGAATTTGAGTTCGAATTTAAGATTTAAATATTTTAAAAAGATTATATGCTACTTATAATTATCGTTTTTTAGTGAATAATTGCAGCAATGTTTTAAGTTACATTAAAAAAAATAACCTATAGTGACTAATTTAAAAATTGAGTCAAACCATAAAAGCATATTTACAATTAAACTGACCTTGCGACGTTTTAGGTCTCGTACATTGGAGATCTGAAGCGTCGTAAGGTCAGTTTTGATTATAAAGAATGTGCTTTTATGGTTTGTATCAATTTTTAAATGTTTTAAGTTATTGTTTACAAAACATTTTGTGATTAATTTTTAGCTTTCAATCAGAATTAACTATTTTCGGTTATTTTTTTTTCTTATTGAATGCACCTATACATGTCATGAATATCTTTGAAACAGTTCCTATATGAAAACTATTTTGAAACATTGTCAGATTCACTGTGATGTATACAGTTGCATATTTAGTAAGAGGAACTTTATATTTACTTTTACTATACATAGAAATCAACGAAGTAAAAGTAAGTTGCAGAGAAACTCATCTTTGTTTTTGTTGCTTGTTTCTTAGACAAAAGAAACTCTTCAGTGGTTTGGATAATATATTTATGCTTTAATATGTATTCTTTATGCATCTTCGGCCACAGAAGGTGATTACCTGTAATAGAAAAGTTAGAGTTTGTTCAGCAAGCTTTAAATTAAGTCCACCCTGAAAGTAAAGAGACAAAGTATTTGCTCTTCAAATGGAATGTTTTGCTCTAAACTAGAATGCGTAAGCAGAGAAGATGCTTGCTGGTCGCTTACAGACATAAGATCTCTTGATTTCATGCGCTGATGTTTTAATAAGATAAGTACCGCCGTCAATATGGTCTCTGTGCCATTGTCAGAAGCTGATGCATGAAATTAACTGTAATTAGTGCCGTTTTTAAACAGGCCCGCACAGCTTCAGGGTAATGTAGCACCTCTCAGACACCAGTTAGCACGCCTCGCTTGCAATGGTCCACCATTCTTTTTACCCTACTCATCTGCCCACCCCCAACTATTTAAGGCAACAGCTGCTACGAAATGTTCGACACAGACCACAGACACTTAAGTAGATTTGTCACGTAAATATTTGCACAGGCGTTAAAGCTCTTGTAAAAGTGGCTTCACAAGGTGCTCTACTGCTAAAGTATTTCTTGTTGTCTGGTTATTAGATGTTAATAGCTATCAGGAAAATAGAAAAAAAATATTAAAGAAAAAAGCATGAAAGTTTTTGGTTTCGGTTTAAATATGTACGGTCTTCAATCTGTGGTTTTGTGTTTTCACTGTATTACCAAAACCAGAAAACTTGCACAAATTAAAACTAATTGAAACATAGACATTGTAAATATACAGAAAAAAATATTAGAATTTTCAAAATACGACTATTTCTGTCCTTTAAAGAAAAGCAATTTTACAGAAAAACATTAATTTCACAGATGGGAAACGGAATTCGGAAAATCACTTAATTTTATATTTCGCATTATTTTATTTCAACTTATTAGGTTTCTATATATTTGGTAACCATTTTATCTTGATTAAACAGTTTTATTATTCCTCGATAGTTCTTCATTATTAAATAACATTATCATCAAATTATTCAAATAAAATTCTTAATCTGTATTACAGAGGGATAATAAAAGAAATTGTTGACTAAAATGCTTGGAAATTAATGATGCTCCTAATAATATGTGATTTTATTTCCTTTTTCTAAGAAAGAAACAACATACCCTGTATATCTTCAATTTTGATGCACTTTTGGGCGATGAAAGTACACACGAAATACTTCAAAATTATGTATGGGTTTGGGGGCCTCCACAGATTTCAAGATATTTGACGTTGTTTTCATTGGATTTCCTAAAATAGCTTAATTGTTAGAAATGCTATAATTCCGTTATCGGAGATAGCTCACATAACCTGACGCACGTTTCTGCTGAAGATACCGGGACCGGGATCGCTGCGTGCTTTTTGTTTGTTTTTTTTCCTTTTCATGGTTGATTTTTTTTTTTCTTTCATTTCCTATCTTGTTTTGTTTTTGTTTTCTTATGCTATTACAGTTTTTTTTTTGTCTGACTGATATTATTAATGCGGCAGGAAATTTTAAACATTATTTCTTTTAATTAGAAAACAATGTAAAATATTTTTTATTTTTTGACTTTATTATTATATAAATAATCAAAATATCGTTTTCTTTCTTCATTTTTCTTCTTCTTTTGCTTTCAGTTTTCTTTTTTTCTTCATTCTTTGTTTTTCTTTTTTTATTATGTTAATTCAAAAACGTATATATATAAAAACGTATATATATATTAAATTAAATATATTATATTTATTGCCTATCGATAAATAAATACAGTAACAAAGTATTTTAATGCTATCCAAGTTGAATAAAACTTAATAAAAGTAAAAATGCATAAGATGAACAATACAGATTAATCAAGCGATGTCTCTTTTTGCTACAATATTGTTAAAAGACAAACTTTCTATTTCATCTCTTGTAATAAAATATTTCAAATGCAAGCATTTGCCCGTTCAAATATAAGTAAATTGTTAAGATAATAGATAGAAATGTATTAAATATTGGCCAATTAGAGTTTGGTGTGGTTAAAATCAATCTTTATCAAAATCTGCCCCTCAACTTTCTACTCGATCCATCAATAACTTTTCAAGATCAAAATAAGTATATTAAACAAATAAGACAAGATTTTGAAATTTTCACATCTTCTCCCTTTTAGGTCTTATATTAATGTTTTAGTTTTTTAAAATCAACATTCACCAGCAAGTTGCAAAAAGCATCTTTATTTTTATGTAGATTTTGCAGCAACTTTTTAAATTCTAAAATTTTAATGAAATAAGGATTTATAAAATTCCTATTTTAAAAAAAATAAGATATTGCGTTTGAAATTATTGTTTTGAATTAAATGAAAGTTTTTTGAATAAGATGTTAGTTTGTTTGTTTTATATATATATATCAGTAAATTATTCTTTTTGATATCTCTAGAATTTACATCGTTCTTTATTACTTCAGAGACAACGAAGTAATTTCGTACTTTATTGTTATTAGATATGTAGTTCATGAACCAGCAAAAATAAACAATAATCGATAAAAATATTGTATTCTGCTCATCAAAAAACTTCTTTCATTGTTAAGTGATATTTTAAATTGAACTCTGTATATTTTGTTTATATGAATTTATTTATTGCAGTTTGGTCTTCGATAAAAAACACGTCCTGATGCATCGTTGGGACACTTTTTCTTATAATTCTATATTTTTGTTTAATCTTCTTCTTGTCAGTCATCCACCTACTGCGATTTTTTTCTTATCTTCTTCTGTGCGTATCTCTTATTTTTTTTTCTTTTTCGCTCTCTCTCCGTTGCTTCCTATGTCATCCTTTTCTTCCATCTTCGTCCTCTTCCGCCGCGTATCCTCCCTTCTTTCCTTAATGCGGAGTGCCTTGGCAAGGTCAAGATGACGACCCGTCTTATCGACCGACAACACAGCAACGGATGTGCACCATCAGACATTAATCATAGTTACTTCTATAATTCCGTCCACCCAGTGGCTCCGCCTTATTTCGGGTTGTTGAAGCCACACGAAAAAAACATGAGGCAAAAAAAAAAAATAATACCAAAAAATCTTATCTAAGTGGAGCTCAGATGGCAACTGTTTATCTGACAATTAGTCTCATTGTCTATAACCCAGGCAAAGGCCAGATAAAGGTGTTCTTCTTCTTGGATGAATGGCAGTTGTACATTTCAGGTTACTATCTTTAAAGATTTTTTATATAAAAAGAAAGCGGTTTCACCAAGATTCAAGTTGAAATTTCAAATCAACTAATGCCGAAACATAGATAGTAAAAACTTGATAATAACTAACGTAACAGAAAAGCAAAGAAAAAGACATAACGGAACTCGTCAAATAACGTGATGGATTTCTTGTATATAAGAGATCTGCTGTAAATTAATTTTTATGAAACATCTGCTTAATAGAATATATAGTTTTTGATAATAAGATATACAGTTGATCGTAGATGTTGATATAACTGACCAACTATTAAATGGTTTTATACATCTTTTCCAATTCGAGCGTAAAATTATTTTAAATTAAATTTTAAGTTTGATTTTTTTAGTTTCCACTTACCAGTTAGTGTCAGAGATGCTAATTTATAATTTGAATATGCTAATATTACACTGGGATCTTAAAAATTATAACAGAATCTCATCGAAGTCTAAGAATTATTCAACCCTTTTTCGAAAATAAGATTTGAATGGAAAAAATAATTACGGCTGAAATAATTTTCAGTGGAACAAAACCTCAGAAACTTCTATGTCAAAAAGTTGGTTTCAGCATCTTTGGAAGGCACTGAACAGTAGTTGATAGGTTTTTCTTAATATTTGCAAGAGATCATTTTTTTTTAATGTTTGCAAAAATAATGTTTGCTTTCTATTAGATCCTTGTTTCCCAACGTTAGGCGCACGCCCCACAGGGGGTTAATTTGATTGTTGGGGTGGGGGGCAATTCGAAAATGGAGCAATGTTGTTGTTTTTTTTTTATTGTGAAAGTTAAAAAAGTTGTTTTTTTTTTTTTTTTTAATTTTTTCTTTTTGAAAGTTATACCTAGCATACTTAAGATACTTTGGGTGGGGCACAGCACAAAAAAGGTTGGGAAACACTGTATTAGATCATCGCAACAAACAATAATGTTATTAAAATAGATTGTTATTGTGATCTAACAAAACGAAAACGTGCACCAATGTTATATCAACAGTTAACAATAAATCGCATAAATGTGAAACAGACTGAAGAGACTCATCTTTGTAAATGGACAAAAATGGAAAGAAGAGAATTATGTAAATTGAAAGAGATTTACATTGTCACATCTCTTCTTCTTTTTCATCAGGAATTTGATTGTCATAAGAATAAGCATCTGACTGCTACTTCCTTTGAAGGTAGCTATTACCATAAGACCCTAACGAAGCCTTCAGCTTACCAAGAACTCTGCCGTTTTATGACACTCTTTCCAGTACAAGATCATTATTAACTCATACTTCCCATTACTAAATAATAGACATAAATGAACTATTACTATTTAATAAAGATGTTACTATTTAATAAAGATTTCACACACAAACGTAATTTTCTGCTGAAGTCAAACAGTAGTCTTGTAACTTTTATGACTACATGACATAATTTTTAGGCAACTTTTTCTGGAGTAAGTATTTTTTTTTAAATAAATCAATGTAAAAAAGATTAGGAAAAAACAGAAATTAATAGAAATCAAGATTTTAATAGAATAAACAAAAAAAGAGAAGTGTTTCTTTATTAGAAAACCAATCCATCGATTATCTTTTCGTATTATAGCAGCTGTATTTTCGAGATAAGTTACTCTTCCTTTTGATGTTAAACAAACTTCAAGAACAAACTATAAAAGTCGAAGATATCGATTTAAAGGAAGTGCTTTTCACACCGATTGTTACTAATGACTAAACGTAAGAAAATAACGTTCAAGAGGATGCTGGTATCAATATCAAACAAGGAAAACACTGTTAATAAACAAGACAAAAAAATCAGTTGTTTAGCCTCAGAATTGTAAGCATTTATCACATTCTGAAGCGGCTTTGCTTCGCAGAAAATGTCACGCTAAATACTAAAGCCAGCCATCAGCCAATTTTTGAGAATCGCTGGATCCCAACAATACATGACTGATACTGATATAATGACAATGTAATATGAAAATGCCAATATAAATATAATTATTCTGTTGAAGTTCTTAATAATTTATGGACATAGATCTCCATATAGCGATAATTTTATAATGTTGAGAAATTGGCTTTTATTGACAAATTGTTTATCATAATGGTAGTAATTGGTTAAGAATTGAGAAACATATACAGAAACATACGGAAACGATCTGTAGTATGTATACATCCATACATATATATATATATATAAATGTTGTATGTTTTATACAGGATGAATCTAAAATAGTGGAGAAACTGCGGGGGCGGGTTCCCCCATACCAAATGAAGTAAGAAAGGTCAGATATACGTATGACGGGAAGTCATGGTTCCGAGTTATTCCAATCCTAAGAAACGAAGCCAAACTACAATGGAAACAATGAACATGAAGAGTTTCTTTATTGGTAGCTTGTAGTTCGTACAATACTACAGTGTGGTCACTGCACAGTCATAGTAAATGTTCAAGACGCTACCAATAAAGATAGTGTTCATGTCCATTGTTTTTATTGTAGTCTGACTTCATTTCTTTGGATTGGAATAAATCTGCAACCATGCACTTCCCGTCATATGTTTATCTGAGCTTTTTTTACTTCATTTGGTTTAGGGAATCCGCCCCCGCAGTTTGTCCTCCTATTTTATATTCACCCATTTTACACCATTTGACTAATCGGAATCAAATTTTGCATATATGCACTCAATTACCCTGAGGAAAATATGGGCTACCTTGGAACCCGATTAGCCACTTCTAAAGCCGCGCGGTTGGCGTTGTCGCGATGATATTGGCCTCTCACTTCTGAGTCGAGGGTCGGTTCTCATGTGAGTTTCGTGATGGTGGACGATCCGCGCTGGGTAGGTTTTCTCGGGGTTCTCCGTTTCCCCTGCACTTCTCCCACCATAGTTTCTCAGTCTTTCTCTCCATCTGTTGTAACTTCTGTGGGTTAGTGCATAGACCTCCGGTCGCAGTGCTAAGCTTCCCTGCCACCCACATTCACCACTTAAACATAGACATAAAGCACTCCTAAGGAGATGAAAGGGGTGAAACCTCTGAAATAGCACCACAAATGGATCTGGTAGTGACAATGGAAACTATACAGAAATTGTTCTGCAACAATTGGAACAATTAGAGAAGGTATCATGTGATACGTTTGTGGAGAAGGGAGAACCAGGACTCCCTACCCCTTTATCCCTTTCCCACCTTAAAATATAGGCTACCAGAATACCATGACTCAGTATCCTGCCCCCTCCCTGGGCAACGGCAAATACTTTAAGCTAGAACTGTATAAAAATACTTGTCTTTCAGAATGTGTCACCAAATTTGACTTCGGAATTATTTAGACCCGAAAAGTTATGGAGGTAAAGATGAAAATAGTTTACTTTATTGAAATATCTTCATATTCAATGCATCAAATAAAATCTAGTCATTATTTTTTCAAATAAATACAATATTTCAAAGTCAGTTGACTAGATAGCCTACCTTCTAACGCCTCTAACGAATTAGCATTAACAAATAAAAATCAATTGTTGAAAACAATTACAGTAGAGCCACGATTATCCGCGCGATTGGGTGGCAAGGGCTTCGCGGATAACGAAAACCGCGGATAACCCGAAAAAAGACTAAAAATGAGGTGTAAACACGAAAAAAATATTTCACCATTAAAAACTACGTTTTATTGTACAAAAAACATAATATGTAAAACTTTTACAATATGTACAGGAAAGCAGAAACCTTTGCTCTACGTTTGCATCCACAAATTCCGAGAAGGCCTATAGGATCACGATGCACAATAAACCTGTCAGTAATTTTCGACCTTCGCACTGTACGGCCTATTGTATTTTTCCCTGTTGTTGGCTTGGATTAAAATTGTTTTCTTTTTGCTTCGTAATTATAAAAAATTTTCGCGGCATTCGCGGATAATCGGGGCTCTACTGTATCAAGAATGAAATTATGCAATATTTATGAAGAATGTGCCTACAAATAATTTATATGAAAGTTTTGCAGTAAAAATTTAGAAAAGTTAATGAATTTATATACGTTGTAAGTAATAAATTGGAAAATTGCCAATATTTTTATACGTTTTCACACGTGTAATCATGTTTAATAATTAGAATATTCATAATTCAATAGAGCAGTCAGTTATAAATAGATTGTGTGGGTTAATGAACAATTAATGAATTTGCTGTTCGAACATTGATTATAGACTTGATAGGAATCTCCTATTGGCAAATTGATGT
The DNA here is from genome assembly GCA_023159025.1 of Thereuonema tuberculata. NCBI lineage: Eukaryota > Metazoa > Arthropoda > Chilopoda > Scutigeromorpha > Scutigeridae > Thereuonema > Thereuonema tuberculata. Next base: position 34,005,526 of record JAFIDM010005346.1, on the reverse strand, counting down.
TCCTTTCGACCATAGTAATTATTCAGTTTATAAAAGTATAATATAACTATTATGGAAATCTGAAAGCTTTGTTCTAGTTTTCATTGATAAAAGCCTCTAATAAATGGTTGTATTTAAAATTATCTTTTATTGCTTGATATTATCCGATGGGAAATGTCCATTTTAGTATCTCTCTAATCAAGTTCAGATACTGGAAAAAGATGATGTAATCAGAGAAATACTTACAAAATTTGAAATAAAGATGAGATCAAAACGCCATTTCGTAGAAGTTCAGTATTAATTGAAAACACACATTCTGGAGGGGAGCTTTTGTTTTGGCAGAAGAGGAAGAGAACATCCACTTTAAAAATACTCCTACTTTATTAGTGAGACTCATTTTGTGTGTGTTATTTTTTAAAGATTTATTTGTAATTTTCCCCTGAAAGAGACTCAAAAAATATCAAAAGCGTTAATATTGACATAGCAATTATTATTTTAGCTACTATTCTTAATAATTGTCTGTATCTTGGATGGCAAGATGTTGGCAAAATTGTAAACATTGGGAAGATCAGATAAGTTGTGAATATAGGCTTTATGTATACTGTATGTGTATTTATTTTGTTTTGTTTGAATGAATTATTAATTTTTATCCATTTTATCATTACCATTTTCAATACATCACTATAAATTCTGAAAACTTATTTGCATATAAAGTTAATAAATTTTTAAACATTGAATGAAAAAGATGTTACAATACAAAAAAAATTTTTAGGCTTCTGAAATTCGCCTTGTACCCCAGTTTGTCTGTCTGTGGACACATATCCCACAATGCTTTGCAATGGCTTCTGTTAGCTCAGTTGTAGGTGGCCTGAATGTTGAATGTTGTAGGTGGCATGTTAGCCCAGTTGGTTAGAGCGTCGTGCTAATAACGCGAAGGTCGTGGGTTCAATACCCTCATGGGCGGTTTTTTTTTTATTTTTTTTTAAATTTTTTTCTCCCCATTTTAAATCCTTTCACAGTTTCTCAACTTAAGTTTTTTTAAAATCATTATTAGGAATTCAGTGTATTAACAAGGTTTGAGCTAAGAATGAAGATTATTCCATATAAATAGGGGTGGGTAAGATAGCATGTAATAGAAATAGCTCGTAATTGGTATTAGTTTTTGACCCCTACGCCATCTTACCAGAAATCATTCTGATTATTGTATTCTCTTCATCCTAATAGAGCTGCACTAATTTTCTTTAACGCAAGATTCTTAGAAAAAATATTGCTTTAAAGGAAGGTGATTTTTGAGTTATTTATGCTACGCAGTGAAACATTTGCATTTCAAATGTATATATTTTCTATGAAAGAAAATAAAAATGGTAGGTTTCTAGTTTTAATTTTTACTGATATTCTAAAATTTATTTTTTATTTGTTAGTTGTACCAAATATTCTTACTATGACAAGATTCCATTTCAATCATTTATAAAGGCGCAATGTGTGGAAATATAAAAACCTAATTGATTAAAAATCTAATGCAAGAATCATAGGGAATAGTCAAACTACATTTGCATCAACAATGCAGCGCAGTTTATTTATCTTTCTTATTTACAATAAATGCATCTTCATAAAAATCCTCAGGGAAAAAGAAACCGAGAAGAGAATATAGGAATATGAGATACGAGCTTAGAAAACCTTATAAATGTATTTGCTCAAGAACATCAATTGTTTCGAGTTAGAAAATTTTTTGCGCAATCTACTGTATAAACACAAAGTATAACGATATCAAATTCAATTTCTTTATTATTATTTTTTTCGAAATAATATCAATATTTGAATTTTCAAAAATACAGTTACAATACAGACAGTATTAAAATATCACATAGAAAACTATGTCGAATTAGCAACGAAGTACTATTAACATTTTAATGAAGTAAAATCCTAAAATATGTATAAAGTCTAAATAATTACATATACGGATATCTTTTCTGGTAATGCAAAATTATTATGGACACCACACCATTATGACATAGTGCTCATTCAAATTCTATGAACCAATAAAATATTTTGTTGGTTTGACAAAGTTTAATAAATATTGGATACAACTAGTGATAATATATACGCCCCGTCAACAATGACGGGATAACAATGTAACGGCTTTTAGTTGAACGTATTTACGCTCGTCATTTGTAATTTCTTCATTCATGTCAAGATATGTCTCGAACGACTCTTCAGGTGATCGCTGGAAAAAATTAACATTGAAATTTAAATTTTAACCTAGTTGGCTAAAATTAATGAGGTATTTTCATTTTTATCTGGCTCTTCTCTCATTGCGCCACACACACACACACACACAAAGGGAGTGATAAGAAACAATACTTTGAATGTAATCTCCCTGGCCTAATGGATAAGACGTGTGACTTCAGATCAAAAGGTTGCAGGTTCGATTCCCGTCGCGAACGTTGTAGTAATTTTTTCACAGGAAATTAACAATTGCGCCGGACAGATAGACAGACAGACAGACAGAGAAATAAAAGATTTTAATAATATAGATTTATGAAAATGGAATCCATTCAAAGGATTTATAGGCAGCAATTACTAATCTCTTCTTACTAATAGACAAGTATCTCAAATTGAAACCAATTCATCATCTTACTTTAAATCAGTATGTAACATTAAAAGATTCATAGTTAAGTACAGCATAATTACTATTCTAAACTAAATTTACAATAGAATAATTTATCATATTCGCTTGTTCAAAAATCATTATTTAAACTATGTAATTCGTAAATTAGAATTAATCTGAAAGACTTTCGGTGAAATGCAGTAAGTTTTCAGTGATATCAGTCAGTGTTATAAACAAGTTGTTCACCGGCTATCATTACAAAGATGCATAGTTGCCAAATTATTTAACAATCAGTAAGGATTTACTGGTAATCTTATTTCATATTTCCAGCCGATCTTAAATTCTTACTTTCTTCTTTACATTTCAAATATCTGAAAATATCTCAGAAATTAATATCAATTAAAATTATTAAAAATTGAATTATAATGAACTATAAAAGAAAAAAAGAAAGTATTTTAATATACTGTTATCTATATTAAGAGGACACCTGGTACTACTACAAAGATATATCTTTTATTGAAGATATACTTTATTTATATGCACATTTTAATGAATGACTAAGCAATTCATATCAAAATGTGAAAAATTCTTATGCAATCCTTAATATCTTCTCTAGCAAAAGTGTATAACTTAAATTAATGAACTTCCCATTATCACTCGCTTTATCATGAAATAAGCATTTTAAAAAATTTACAGTCTGCCTTCTTGCAAGGAAATTGCAGTTTTTGAACTGTTCAAAAATGCCTATTTTTTTTTTAGTTTTTCATAAAGTTTGTTGTGTATTATTCGATTGTCATCTATTGTAGATACTGAAAGAATAATATTGTATTGTACTCACTTAAAATTATCTGTTCAAATTTATAATAAGCAACTTTTAGCTGAAGTTATGCTTCTTATCGATGTTGAAAGCTTTTAAGTTACAATTCTATTTTGAATTTCAGATGGAATGCAACTTCTAAAATGTTTTTTTAAATATTTGTAGTTCATTTCGTGGGAAATGAGAAATTTTATTTTATTTTCATAAAAGCATACTATAGGTGACAGGTTGTGACAAAACTTTCTTTTTCAAAAAAAAAGGAATTTCCAGTAGATTCCGATTACTTAGATCTCTCAAATTCTGTTTAGGTGAAAAATGTATGAAATAGAGTTAACTTTTCCTGATAATACCGCCTTTAATCAATACAAACGCATTAATTTAATGTAATTTAATTATAAGGGGTTAATTCAAAGACAGATTAATCGGTTATAAATTAATTTGAAAAGTTGAAGAACCTGCATCATTCAACAAATAATTGAAACATGTTTCACTGGTAAGTACCAAAGTTGGAAGATAACCGCTTCCGAACTAATCCCATTTCCTTTTGTCCTTATTATACTGCTCTACTTTTCATTAGAAACCGCTGAAATAATGAGGATGTGAGAGATTAAAGCACCTTTTATTTGGGGTCACATCAAGGCGTTAATTATATTGATTGCAGAGGAGATGAGGTTTCCTAATGCGCAAACACTAATAGTCACCATACATCGCCAGCTTCTGTTTCTGTGTGATTTAAGATTGTAATCGGTTTTGTGGACACACAATTAAGCATATCTTTGGGCAGTGGGCTTGGGCCTCTATTGCTGCTAAGCGCGGTTCTCCTAAGCTAACACACTGCCATGTTTGATCTTCGATGAAATAATTAATTAACGGAGAATTGCTGGTCTTAACGCTGCACTAAATCTTTACTTTTCGGTTCATTTCAGATTAAGGCTAAGAAAATTTAAATAAACAACTGTCTGTTGATAAAGGGAATGGCTAGGGTGATTAACTGCGCCGGCAATGTCAATGAATCACTTGTCAGTAAATAGATGGGAATGAGAAGGACATAAAAGGTCCGGTTGGAATGTCCACTCGGTCTTTACGAGACGCTGCATCTTGAAAATATTGGCTAATAAGCCAGTGCTGTTTCACTGTCATTCCTGATGTAAATATTTAGAGTTTAACGGTTCAACAAGAATAATTAAAGTGACTGTAATTGTAAAACTGACAATGAAACTATCATTGAAGCGAAAGTTCTTTTAAAATATATTGATCACAATTTTAGATAATGCTTAGGTTTTCTCCCAGGCTTAAGATTAAAATTCCAAATTACTTTTAAAGGTATTATAAAAATTGTGGATTTAGTAGCTCAAATTGGTGAGGCGCTTGTCGATGAGATGAAAGAGTTTGAAGTCCGAGGAGAATGCATTAACTTTATTATTTATTATTACTCTTGATGGCTTGTATATTTTCCCAGTGTAATATCTTGATGGCAAAGATATGCGAGTGTCAGCTTGTCATTCTATTTCTGTCATCAAGCGTTTGAAGCTACATCTCTATTTTACTGTCAGCAAAAGTTTACACCGAAGTTTCGGTTATGTTACATTGAGTTACGTAAATTTACGTTGGATAAGAAATCGTCACTTCATTTAGCATTAGTTGACAAGATCATGAACTAAATTCAAGGTAAATTGAAGATAAATTTACCATTCACTTTTTTATCGTATTTTTACGAAAGATCGTATTTTTCTGGATCAAATCTTCTATTAATTCAAAAACATTTAATTTTTATTTGAAAATAATAATGAATCAATTGTAAATAAAGAAACCAGTTGTGCTAAAAAGAAACCTAACACTGCCTCTTGTTCAGAAAACTTTTAAAATTTTCAAATGTTACACTACCTGTAATTCATGTAATACAAAAGCTATCATTCTAGCTCGTTATTAAGTCGAAAACTAATGTAGGACGAAGTTGTGATTAATTACAGCTTTATAGTGCAAAGTTATCTAAAGAGCAATATGCTATCTTGTTTTTATTTTCCACTTATTCTGAAATGTGAATACATAAATTGTTGTATTAACATAAATATATCCAAAATAAATTAAAATCAAGAAAATATTACATACAAGTTGAGCAAATGTTACAGTTCAAAGGTAAAATTACAAGGAATGCTACCAGTTTCGTCTACAGTTGCAGACATAAGGCATTAAAATTGTTGCACTCCTCGCTTCCCATGTAAAAACCAATGTTTAATGTTTTAGTGTCTTATGATGTCTGCAGACGAAACCAGTAGCATTCCTTGTAATTTTAGTTTTAAACTGAATATTTGCTCAACTTGTGTGTAATAGTTTCCTGAGCTAAACAAATGTATTCATATTGACCAGCGCATGCTTTCATGCTTTTTATGTATTTGGTATTGTTGTGTTTTGATGTGTTTAAAAGGCTTTTTATGTTGTTTTTTTTCCTTCGAAATGAAGAAGAGACTGTCTAACGTGTGCTATTGTGTTTCAGGTCGACCTCCTCCTCGGGTCACCTGGTGGAGAAGGAAAGTGATGTTAGATGACAGCTACGAGGTCACGTCCTTAGGTATTGTGAGGAACGATTTGGTGGTGCCATCACTTAAGCGCCAAGACTTCAACGCCATTTTCACCTGTCAGGCGTCCAACAACAACTTCACTGCTCCTGTAACCACGTCTATTACAGTGGACATGAATTGTAAGTACAGTTCGATTCCAATATATATTCCATTCTAGTTTTTCTTCTGTAACCAAACCTTATGATTCCGGAAACTTCTGTGAACGACGAAATATTATGGAATAAAAATAATGAATTAAACAAAGAAAGAAAATTTCATCTTCACACATTTCTATGTAGCAAACACTATATTAAACAACCTTCTGTAGCAATGGTAAAAATGTCAAAAATATATTGCTGATAATTAATGATACATTGCTGTTATTGTCCTCCAAATGAGAGATGGCCGCCCTGTTTTTGTGAGATCTGCGCATGTATGATCGATTAGTCTGGTCAGGCACATCCGTCTGATTTTATGACAGGACGCCGCCATTACGGTAAATCGCTTGTTACTTTGCAAAAGAGCATTGTATTTATAAATAATATATATATATTTATTTATTTATATAAATACTTATTGTTAGCAACTGGTATTGAAATAATGCTAAACAGTCGAGAGAAGTTTTAATTTGGCGTTATCAACATGTCTTTCTCAGTGAAAACAGACGCCATCGTCCATTGTGACAGGAAAACATAATTGATCAGCTACCGGAAGGGCTGCGCAGTTCAAACTTCCGCCGGCCATCTCTCATTTGGAGGACATATTTTATGGTGATTAACAATGAGTTTTGTAATAAGGAAAACTCTAATTAACAAATAAACAATAACTTAATAAATATATAAGGTTCATCAGAATTAACTGTAATCGAAAACGAACAGCACAAAACATTAACAAGAAGTTATTGAAAGAAGTGAATGCTTACTTACCTTAAATGTTAGCGTATTTTTTTCTGAAAATCGTGAAATTATACAAAGTCACCGAATATAGCAACGGTAAATCTTAATAGCCTCGTAAAATGTAATAAAAAATGTAAAGAATCTAATTTCCTCTTCCATTTGCTCAAAATAAACATTTCCACAAAACTTGACGTGAAGTCGCTGAGATCCAATTAAATTAAATTAATTAAACCCAATTAGTCTTAGTCCAATCAACAATGAGTCCAATATGGGTTACGATCGATTGTAAGACGTCGATCGAAATTCATTACATTTCAGCTTGAAATTTTCGACAAATTCAAATACAGAAGGTTTATCGGCTGTATCTATATTTAAATATGAGGAAGAAGGCTCATTCATTAATATTAATTTATTTAGATTATTTATATTAGTACAATTCAACTGTTTTATTCAATTGATTTTATGAGATTGGAAAGTAGGATAAAACAAGGTAGGGAAAGCGATTAGTAAACCAATCACAATACTGCGCAACGACTTCTGATAAGAAAATACAATTAATATTGATTTAATTTCCTTATTATTATAAATGTGATTGTTGCGATTATTGATATTGTTGCGATTGTTGTGCTTGTTGTAGAGCTGTATTATCAATGTGATTGTTGCGCATGCAAAGCACGCAATTGTTACGATTGCTTTGATCGTTGTGCTTGCATTGTGGGATACGTGTCCACAGACAAAACGGGATTAGAAGTCTTCTGATCCTTACCAGAAGACTAAAAAATTAAAAAGTTACTATTTAAAAAAATAAAAATAATATTTTTATTACTTCAAAATCTAATATGAGATACATTAGACTACATTTCAACTTCTTTATTAGCAATATTTCGCAAGATTAGAATCCTCTTGCTTCTTCAAGCCGCCTTCATGAATTATATTAACAACAATAATTTTATCTATATTTATAACAATAAATAAGCATGTCTACATTTGTAATGATGCATTATTTAAATTTGAATATAGACAAGATTATATAGATATGCTTATTTGTTGTCATAAATGTAGATAAGCTTATTGTTGTTGATATAATTCAAAAAAGAGGCTTGAAGAAGAAAGATGATTCTAATCTTGCGAAATATTGCTAATAAAGGAGTATTTTTGAAATGGAGTCTAATGTACCTTATATTAAATATTATGATGAAATGAAGAATATTACTTCAAAATCTAATAAAAATTGTATGGATGAAGGAAAAACTTCACCTATTTATTATGTTTAGATTACGTTATCCGATAAAATTAACTTCCGTTGAAGATGAAAGATCCTACAATAAACTCTTTGAAAAATAAAATGTTTCTCTGTATATTTAATCTTAACTCATTTACTTGATTAATTATTATTATAAATGATAAATTTTATTACTTACAGCAAGAATACCCATAGAAATCCTGTTCTAATTAATTATTACATTTTTAAAATTTAAGTTTAACATTAGTACAAAGGAATTCTAATTTTATTATAGATTTAATAATGAAAATCAGACATTCTGTTCACAAAATGCTCCCTGAATAAAAAGAGTAGGTTTCGATGATAATGCCTTCTTGGAATACCTTCCTTTCTAGAACATTCCTTTTATATTTTCTCCACCCTTGTTCGGTCGAATAGTCGACGGTCGGCCATTGCTTCCTTTCCGTTTAAGTTAAGGCGCCCATTTTATTGTTTGGTCTTGTCTAGTGTAGCGGAAGAGGCAGGCAAAGGAAAAATACACGGCCGGGTTTATCTCGAAGTTTCTCGGTGAAATACGTACACGTGTCTCCCAAGTGAATTTGTGGGTGCGTGATTCGGTCTACCGCCGTACAATATTCCACGAAAATATACGTGGTTCTGCTTGGCTCGCCTCCTTCTCTTCTCACCCGAAACGGAATTTTTTGGGAAGTCTTTTACAATAATCTGTTTCGGATTTTCAATGCGGGGCTGGTGGACAGAGGTGGAAATGGAAGAGGAGAGAGGCGCTTTCCTAAAGGCTTCGGGGGTCAGCGGCAAATCCAGCGATCCATCACGTCTGTTTGGCATTGATTTTCCATTTCTCGCAACACCTAGACTTAAACAGTGACATTTAAGCCGAGGGCTGGAAAGAAAGCGCGCGACGGCAAAAGAAGCCAGGTTGTTCAGTGATGGGTGTCCATCTGTAGGATATATACTAGCACTTGTGCAGTGTATCAGGTGTGTGTCATTTTCCTTATGTGGTTGACCTAAACCTCGGGGGTAACCATCGCTCATCTGGAGCTTTTGACCATCTCCTTCCATTTCCTAATCATTCATCTCCTACTCCAGCAAGAACTACCCCCGTAAAGCCCTGGAGATAAATAACTCGTGGTCATCATCAGTCTTACAGTTTCCTTTTTATTTATTTATTGACCTCATCATCTTGGGTAATAAGTTGATGCCTATAAGCATTTCGCAACCGTAGTTCAAATGCTTGAAGGAAAAAAAAAGAAAGAACCAAGAAAATTGGTTGGGCTATTACCAGGCAGAGGGCGCCAGCAAAAGAATGTCAACTTTAGGACTCTTTAACAAGCAGATACATAAATTATTTGCGTAAATAATTAACAGTAAATAATAACGTCATATCTATCCAATGAAGTTGACAGCTTAGTGATTATTATATTTTCTCATTTTTATTTAATCCTAATTATTTGTTAAAATGCATTCTTAGCTGCTTCCAATTGGTCCGAAAACAATAAAGCCTATATCTTCGGCCCACCCGTCAGTCAGCAATGTCTTGAAGGGGAAACAACTTCATGTTAAAGATATCATTCTCTCCTAAAGAAGAAACTGTCAACAGTTCGGTAACTCAAGTACTAGTTGGCCCATTTGCAGAATATTCAAAGATTTCGTGACTTAATTATGCTTTGAGTCTATTAGAAAAAATAAAGAAACATCGAACGATTGTTGATGATTTTTAAAATAAATATGACGAATCATCAGAGTTCACGTAAAGGAGGTGAATGGATACCGTAAGGGCCATGAGATTTCAAATGATGTCTGAAAGACATAGTTTTAAAACTATAATACGAAAATTGCAAATGGAAATGCAAAATTATTATTAACTTGGTTTATAGTTTAATTGTAAAAAAAATAAGTAAATTGTAATTATTAATAGATCTTGTAATGCTTGTAATGCTAACATGAGATCATAACAAAGTACAATATTTAAAGATGAATGGTTACAATAGTACATCTCAAAAATTAAAATCACCTAAATTATTTATTTTCAGAACATAAAGTTTTATAAACTAATATTTTTTTTTGAAAGAAAAGAAAAAAAGGGGAATTTAAAGTTCTTAAAAAAAGCAAGTACGAGCTCAATTCGCATTAAGGACGATATTATGCAATCAATTCTAAAATTTGAACATAATAAGAATGGAAATTTACGATAAGTTAACAACAGAAACCTCCCGAAAAGGGCCTAAATTAGACCAAACTTAATCAGGACGGCAAGAAATTGGGCTTTCTATTTAGTGTTATTAAAATTATTGTAACAAACAACTGTAACTGAAAAAAAATTACGTAATTAAAAGTCAAAACCAAAGTTTTTAAAGGTTAATTTTTACATGTTCTTAAATTAATTTAATAAGTATTATTTAAGATTTCTAATGTTTCTTAAAATGCTGCGTTTTTCACTTTTCTAAGTTTTTTTAAAAGTTGTAAAAACAATAGAAAAAAAAAATCCTTTTCTTTTCTAAATTTTAATAAAATGTGAATGTAAATAATCATTTATTTATCTTTCCATTAAATGAAAGTTATTATATTGTTACAGGGTTATGTAAAAGTTACCTAAATTTAATTTTAATTTTATGAAACCAAAGTACGTGCAAAATTTTAAAAAAGATTACAATACTTCTGCGAATTTCAATAGAAGTCCATTGTTTTCAATCTTTTTTGAACTTAATTTTTGTTTTCGAGGAATTTTGTCTCCTTCTCAAATTTTGATACAGAGAAAATTTAAGTGGATAAGTTTTGCAAAAAAAATAAATGAAGGAATAGATTCTCTCTTATAATTGTCCATTCCGGTTTCCAAATAAAAATTCATTCACTGGTTGAAAAGAATTCGTTGTTTCCTTGATTTAAGGAACCGTTAGTAATGCTTCGGTAATTGAAGGTCAAATTTTGGTATCTAGACATTGATTGTAGACAACAGTTCACAGCTGCTTTTTTTTCCCCCAGTAACAGATATTTGAAACTCAGGAATGGAAGAACAAAAGACTCCAAATTGCATTCAGTGGCTTCTTAAACGAAGAAAGAAAAAGAAAGACGACATTTGGATACAATTGGGCCCTGAAGGGTCATAAGTACTCTTTTTCTCAATCCTAAAGTTCCAATGAAGGTTCGTGATTACACAACTAGAGCGAAACTCTCTTTCATTGACAACCCGGGACTAATTTGAGCGGAGTGTAAAAGCTGGCTGGGTGGTTTTTCTTCTTCTCGCGTTACGTATGTATCTCATGCTCCAACCACTGGCTTTTGTCCCGAATGAAATTCCGATCTTGTTGGCGACGAGATACGGTGAAAGGGAGATGGAGTAGCGCGAAAACAGAAGGGCCGTCGGATTCGGCATTAAGACTGCGCGACCTCCCCAACCTTCTCTCCCTCGATCTCCGCAGGGCTTCCGCCCGCCCTCCCTTATCTCCCGCCGAAAACAAATAACTCCCCGGGCAGCCACGGCGCTCAGTCTTTGTTAAGACGGTCGCTCCCGTATCACCACCTCTTTTCATCAGTTGGGGCTGGCTAATAAATCAGCAGGAGCACAGGCCAGATAGACGTGTGGGCAGCGTAATTATCGCCAAATGCGGGATTTAACGTTGGCCATGTGGGACTTGATTATGTACAAATACGCCAGAATGAGTAGCAGTTTGCCATAAACCGGAGTTGCCTTAAATAGCGGGCTATTCACTCCAGCAACTGGGAACCTCGAATTGCGCATATTTTGTTATTAATGGCATTTCCGCGATAAGAGAATGAACTTGACATATTCTTTTTTTTTTTTTTGCTCTATCCCACCACAGTACGAGAATAGTTTATCCTGTTAACTGCATCCTACAATAATCTACTAATTTGGATTTCAAGCGACCTGATTTCATTGCTGGTATGAAATACGATGGCTTTACCACATCCAATCCAATCCGATCCATTGGGAATGGGTTTAATTGGGCACTTAATAAAATGATCTGCTTCATACTGTCAGAATACCACGGTTGCTTTACGTTACCAACCGCTTTGTTACTTGGCATGAAGATAGGATCGCTTTGTGGGCGGTCACTATTAATGGCTGACAAGGCTTTTATGGCAAGAGACTAAAGTAATTCACCTATCTTCCTGCCCACATACTTCAACTCACTTTATGAATGTGATTTCCGGGCTTTAGTAATGTTCAGGTCCGCTTTCAGAAAAAAGATTTTTGGATGTAAAGTCTGTGTTTCCACTTCTGCTCATATCTAACATAAAATTTAAAAGATATCCAATGTATATATAATATCCGTAATTAAGAAAGACAGAATATTTTAGTAATATTTAGAACTAAATTTAAAGTACAATGTAAAATATACCGATAATCAATATCTAAATTATTTATTAATTTGCATTTGGTGTTTATGTATGTACAATACTTGCACTTAAGTAAATGAAAAAAGTTATAGTAATGTTTAAGTATTGTCCAATTAAATACATGAATTATTTCAAAATACCTTGTTATTCTTCTGTATATATTGAGGTGTAATGTGTTTGATATTCTGTGTCCTGTTTCATCTCAAAATAGGATATTTACGACATGTTTTTCATATTTCTTTTACATTATTCGAAGTACGAGGTATGGGAATGAATATAATTGCAGAACTTAAAGAATCAATGTTTGTTTGAAAGATCATACAATTTATTAGCATTTAAATTATTATTAGAATTAGTGGTACAAAATTTTCATTCAAATTATTCTTACTTATGCCGTGATATGTTTATATTTTTGTAAGTAAAGTTAACAAAAAATGTTACAATTGTTCCTGATCTATATTGACTGTAACAAATATAAACAGGTGGACAAATATAATCATGATGCATTCATTTTCTATTTTGTGAATTTCCTTTCACATTGCCCTATAATAGTATTCTGGAATTATTTCTTTGGCTTGTTTCAGCATCAGAATTGGCCATAGACTGGGTGTTATATTTGTTATATTACAATATTGTTTTCCATCTTTATACATGATAAAACATTGATTAATGGAGGCTAAATCCTCGGTATTTGGTCTCGATAACCAAGTGATCCTGGCGGAGATCGGTGTTTTTTCCACCCTGACTTCTCCTAGGGTCCAACCAGCCCTTTGTAAAATGGGTACCGTGTTTCTTTTCCGGGGGTTAAAAGCGGGCGAGCGTTGGGGTGACCAATCGACTCAGCTTTAACCCTTAGGTCACGAAAGGACAGGAGCCTTATCCAGGACCCCCGAAGACCTGCATCCTCCAATACTGGAATGCGTTAACTTTTAAATTTCTTCAAAAAAGAAAACAGCCATTTTCTGCTTGTTCAAATTGAGCAGATGTAGATCAGTTTTTTTAATATTGGCTGTTCATCTAGGCAACATAGTGGAAAGTGAAGAGATATTTTCAGAATGTCCTGCACTTTTTCTAATTGGTTTCCTAAAAGTGAATTTAAAGTGACGTCCTTTTTTAATATACTTTATTTAATAATATAACATAACCTATAACTTTTACAATCCTCTCTTAGAACACAGTCATCTACAATTGCTATCTTACTTCCGAATTAAGATAAAAATGAAGTAAAAGCCCACATATAAATCCGCCTAAAGAAACCTCAGCTTAAATCAACTTAAATGTCATAACAATTTTAAAGTTACTAAATAATATCAAGTTTAATAATCAGAAAGATTTTTGACGGCAAATACTATTGAATGTCAATAATGCAAACAGAAATATTGCGCACATCGGGATTTAATGTTTTATTTCCTGGGGTTCAGTTGGCTGCAAAAGAACCTGAATAAAGTTTTCAAACGGTTTACGGAATTCGTAAACTAGGCATAAACTTTTCGAAAATAAATACGTTTTCGGAAAAAAAAATTAATAAGGTATATTCTCACTTTATAGTTGGATCACTCACTTGTCTATAGAAATCCTTGATAAATATTTGAAAAACTTGATTCACTCAGAGAAGAAAATTAGATAAGAAAGGGATTTCGTGAGTCATCGTCGCCGAGTAATAGAAGGTGGCTGAAGATAGCTGACGTCTGCAATGTGACCGACGAGATGTAAACTTAAGGCTGCTATCGCGCTTTCCACACGTGCTACTGTTCACACACTCGTCTAGACCATCTTTGCTCTCTTGATTTATGGCATCTTCAAGGTAATTGAGGTGCGCAGCGTAGATTGAACAGCTATCAATACTTGATCAACCAAAGATGATCTGAATGTTGTTACGGAGATGCGACAATTCACCTTCAAAAACAAGTTCCCTTTCGTCCCGGCTACATATCCTTCGTTCGGTTAAAAGGGACAGAATTTTTTTCGTTTTTTTTTTTTTTTGAGATGAGGAAAAAAAAAAAAAAAAAGACTCGTTGGGCCCGCTATCCCAGCGGAGACATGAAATGTTAAATTTGAAATATTAACCGTATTATGAATGGTCGCTGCTCTCTGTGGAGCTGTGAAGAGTGGAGTCTGGGAGCATGAATCTCCTTGCTGTCGAAATTGACGATTCCATTTGACATTACGACGAAAGCATCGATCCTACCTAGAAAATTCAAAATATTATAAGCAAAGGAGAAAAGGAAAAAAAATGGGAAGCCTTAGCCAGGGAAATCAGAGAAAATGGAAGCATATTTCAGTATTTAATAAAAACAGTATGAGGATATTAAAGCACTTGTAATTCGTAAAAAAAAAATACTTGATATGAACACTTAAGCTTTCTGATTCAAATTTTTAGAAAGAAAATTTAATTTTTTACAGAAAATCAAATTGAGATATATTAAGTGGAATATATTAATGTAACAATATCGCGATAAATAAAAAACATAGGCTAGGAATAAAAATCTACAAAAGCGATTAACATTTACCTGAAACTGTGCTTGAACAATTATTTCTCCAAAATTACTGGGATGTTAACAAAAACTTACAAGTATTCGATTCTAGCATGACATTTTCACCAGAAATAGAATGCAATTGAAGAAATAGCTTTGTATTTTCTTTATAATTTCCGAATCTGAATGTTTTTAATTCAAGTTCAATCTTAGATTTTCAATATTTTATAAGTTGTCCGTTGTTAAATAAATTGGACCACTTTAAGCATTGAAATTACTTTACATTTGAAACGGAAAATTCTTTAAAGGGGTTCGACTTAATGCCTTCAGGTTACAGTCGTGGATGAATGAAAATTTAAAAGAATTAAATTTTGTTAACTATTCACAGTATATACTAAAGAAAGCCATAAAAGAATAAACATGTTCCTTATGTTGGCAAATTACTCATCAATATGTCGTTTCATCTACTAATCCTTCTTTTCTAAGTATTTTGAGTTAGCTATGAAACAAATTGTAATTGCAGCGATTGTTAGTCAGTAGCATTGCTGGGTCATAAGAGATATCCATCATGTTATGGTCCTTGGAATTACATCTTTCATTTCCTGGCTGGATTTCTTTTTAACTTTGGATACTCTCCAGATTCTCAGAAAAAGAAAAAAGTTGTGGAAGTAAGTGGTTTCACTGAAACAATTGAGTGTTGGGCAAGTTTCCTGTGATTCAATTTATTATGAAGTAGAATACTTCAAATAATATGTAATCACAATTATGCACTACAGCCATTGCGTTATTTTCGAATAACACCATTACCTTAGAAGGAAATAAGCAAGCCATTAATAAAGCCTTTAAGATTCTGCTTTATATTCTTATCGTTTTGGGTGTGATAATGTACTAAATGTTATTATAAAATTTTAGAATTAAAAATTCGTATTTCACTTGACTGATGACATCTCTATATATAAAAAGAAAAGTCCTTACTCACTCACTGACTCATCAACGCCCAGCCCAAACCCTTGGACCTAGAAAGCTGAAATGTTGCACAGAGGTTCCCTTTATGATGTTGACAAGGAATAAGGCCGGATTTATCGAAATTCCCACGGGATAAGGGAATAAAAGGATTTATATTTTCGCTTTAAAATGACCATGAAGTGTGGCGGCCAACCCACAATATATCTGAGTTATCGGAGAAGGCCACAGCGGGCTGCGAACTCATATATTTTCCGATCTCCATATTAATTTGTTAAATAAATATATTTTTTTTTATGCTATGTATGCAAGTCGCTTCGCTCCAGAAGCCGGCTAGTTTACAATATATTCTTTAAAATCGATATGTAAATCCCAACTGTAATTTAAAGCAATGCTGGAAAACATTACGCCAGTAATGAAATAACTGGATTATTTTTAACTAATACATCGAAAAACGTTCACAACATTTTTAGAATAACAGTAACAGAAAATGTAACGAAAAATGAAATCACTTTTTTTTGCTTGATTTATTTTCTTTCGGTTACCTGCACTCTTTAACGAATTACGAAGCAGGGAAATGGTGATTCTCCAAATGCAAAAATGAAACGTAGAAATTCATACAAACAATTTCATTCAATCTGAATTTCTAAAACGTCGAAGCATTTTTGTTTTGCTAGAAAAATAACAGAAGCTTTTGAAAATCAACAAACTAGTAACTCGTGTTTCAAACTGTTTAATTTATTAGTTTATGTTCTTTACAATTGCAAATTTCTCCAGGCTTTACTTAAGTGACAAATAGCAATTTTTCCTCGAGAAGACTTACGCGTTTTTAAGCATCTGGGTTTTATTGTAATTTCAAGAAACAAAAAAGAAATTATGAAGCCAGCAATATTTTTCCAACATAATTTAATACCACTGTTATTGAAGAAGCCATTTACAGTCAAGTAGAGATGAAGCTTAGGAAGTGACTTATCAACTCTATTAAAATCTAAATCTTCATTTAATCACAAAACCATTGAGGAATGTGCTCTTTCAATCGATTCAATGTGAGTTTCAATTTAACAAAAGTCTATGCACTGAAGTGATCAATTAAATTTTCTGCGCCAAAATGAATTCCGCTGAAAGCTTCATTGATTTTTCCTTTTGCACCAAAATAAGGAAAAATTCAAACTTTGTTCAAGTCGTAAATCGATATTTTTAGCGCAGGCAATTCATTGAATTGCGAGGTGAAGCAATTGTTTCACCTCTTTGTAATTCGGCCATGTGCGTTTTATCTCAGGGCTCCTAAGGAGGGCCAATTAAATTAAGACTTGGGACTTTTCAACTTCTATTGGGATAGACACTTTTCTCTTTGAGTTCAATGGAAACCAAAGACCATTTTCATTTAAATAAGACTTGACTGCAGTCGAACTCGCTTATATTTCAGGCTTAGTACTAAGAATTTACTATAAAACTTAGGATAAAAGGAAATCTCCTAAAGTTCCTCACCGATTGCTTTGAAATTTTGACACAACGTTGCATTCGAATTCGCGCGTGTTTTTATATACCTAATATATAGATGAGAAACATGGGACAGGTAAAAACAAGCTTTTTGTGAAAAACAGCGCCGTCTGTTGGACGTAAAAGCAACACACGTGGAAAGGAAAAGGTGAAAAGAAATATTCCATATATACAAATATGGAACTAAATGGAACTAAACTATTGTTGTGCATAATAGTGACATATATGTACGTGATGGCGATAATGGGAACTACACAAATATTATGGTGCAACAACTGGAACTAAAATGTTGTTGTGCATAGTAGCAACGGGATTTTCGGGATAGATGTAGATGTAACTATACGAATTTATTTTTTTGTACCAATCGGGAAAGTTTCGAAGTGTTTTCTTTATCATCCATATTAGAACATTTGTTTTTTGTAAACCTGGCGAAGAACGGGTCTTTCTGATAGTATGTATATATATAAAAGCACCTGTGTATATGATTTTATATTTTTTTAAATTATATTTTTATACATATTCCTTCATACATTTTCATGTCAATTTTAACCATTAGATTATGATTTAACTCAAAGTTAAAACATGCACATTAAACTGTTTCATTTATTAAAGGCGTTCCAGTTTTGTTGCTCTGAAAGTAATCACTAGATGGAGGCATCTTCTAAGTGGCATTGGTGGTGAACGAAAAAACGATGTTCTTTAGTAACTTAATTTGTGGCAAAATTAAACTTATGACCTGTAATCTTATTCATTCACAATGAAATATGGTAATGGCCATTAAATTTCATTGATCCGACAATACAACAAACAAGGTGTATTATTATTGGTGGACTATGGAAGTCAAGTTGTTTCATATATTCGGACGTACAGACAGATGTACCATCGGCAGTAATTGATTTCTGCACTGTGGGAAGCAGTCTTATCATTTACGATTAATAATTGCGCTGATTGTAGAATATTAATTTGAAAAATAAACTGATATTTAGTTAATCAGTAATTAACAATAGAAAACTGAAGATCACATAGAAAATAAAATTCTTTACATTATAGCCATATAAATTAATTAATTATATATGATTTATATTGACAATTCCTCTTTCTAAAAATCTCAAATTGTAGATGCAATATTCGTATGACATTTTCTAGGTAACAGATCTGTTTGTTTTAATATTTCGCTTTTGGTGTTACAAGTTGTGCTTAATCCCAATGTCTTTTATGTAGTTCTTTCATAAAAACGACCAACCATTTCAATTTGTTTCAGAATTACAGAATCTTGTCTTCATTCGTATTTACTTTCCTTCATTTAGTATTGTAGCATATTCTCATTCATTATAACATTAATGAATTCACAGATGAACAAACTATTGACTTTAGTCCCATTTGTACTTATTTTTTTGCTTTAAAGAAATTGACGTAAGAGTAAGTTATCTGTAAAAGGAATTTTTGCTGTGTTTTTCGAGTCGTTTGCATCTGTTTCATTCCATTGGAAAACGTGTATTTAAGAAGGCTACACTCCACCCGGAATTAAAGAATTTCTGCTTTGTGAGCTGACGACTGCCACCATTTACATTCCAAGAGCATCTTGATTCATTCTTGGCCTCCATAAAGATTCAGGTAATTTGACGCAAGCAGTCTCTCTCCTTGGAGGCAAAAGAGACCATCAAATACGTAAAGTGGGCGTTTTCTTTCTGCAAATACACCCTCGGCAACTCTTACCAGTGTCATTCAAAAGTCTTACAAAGGTGACTACATTCGTAGGACTTCTGAATGATACGAGGTTGGACTTACTTGATCATCTTACCATTTGAGGAGAATTTATGTATAAGAAATTGAACGTATAGTCATTAGCCAAATCAAACAATCAATATTTTAAATATTTCATTTTAGATAGTAAGTAACATTACAATTCTTCGTTAAGGGTATGATTTTTAATTTGAACTGAAATAATGGGTTGTTCTTACAAAGTTCAAGTCTTTTTGATATTGAAGCAAAACTAATAAAATTACAAAAATCCTGGAAATTGAAAATTCAGAAATTCTTTGTTACATAAATGTAATACATATATTGTTTAATAAAATGAAGCTAGAAATTAACATATTAATTCAAAATCAAGTAGGCCCCGGATGTTTGATATTGAATGGACAAATCCGAAATATAGCCAACTCGGTAGTCTTCGGAAAAAATTGGTAATTGTAAAAGAAATTGAATTTGGTCCTAATTTTAATTGCTGTTGTGACTTATCGCCAGATCCATTTTTCGGATCGTTGAGTTGCTTTCTATCCAGGACGCATCTGTAAGGTGACACTCAGAGTTCGCTTCCTATGAAGGGAAACAAACACCACACGGAAAGATTCGAACCCAATTTCAGATGTATGTCTCATGGCAGTCCGTTGCCTTGACTACAAGACTGTGCCTAAGCGGCAATGTTAATTAATATCGTATTTCCAAAACCTACAAAATTACCGAGTGGACCCAGTAGCCGAGTGGGTAAGGGCGCTTGGCTGCGGGTTGGAGGTGGAGGGTTCGATTCCCGGCCTCGGCGGAGGACGGGAATTTTTCCACGCTTCTTTCTCCTCCAAACGGGCCCTAGGGTCTACCCAGCCCTCTGTAGAATGGGTACTGGGTTTCTTTCCCGGGAGTTAAAGGCGGGCGAGCGACGGGCCGACCCCCCGTCCTCAACTTTGTCCCGCAGGTTCTGAACGCTGGAGTCTACCCTCCAGCTGCATTGCGCGGTCCTCTGGGCCTGATCGCAACTTTAACTAACAAAATTACCGTAAAATAATTACGTATGTCAATGACAATGGGACATCGGCATATTGTATCCAATAGTAATAGTATCCGGTGTAAACAATTATGATATATTTTAATTCCACGCTTTCAATAATTACTATTGATATATGATATATCATTCCATGCTGTTGACCTAAGAAATCTCCTTCGGATTGTACATGTGCAAATGTAGTATGTAGGAAGATCAGTCAATTAAATGCTGATTTTTGAAGAACATGTATTGCAGTGACTGATGAAGTTGTCGATCGCTCACAAGATAATGAAAACTTTGTCTTATATATTTTTAACGCTTTAGTTGGGAATAGTTGAATGGAAAATTAATAGATAACAAAGCTCGCAGGTGACCTGCTTAAATACAATTTCTATAATAACTAATCAAGTGACAATTTTAAAAGAAAATTCATCTAAATACGAGAGAAAAATAAAGGCTAAAAACTTAGTTGACACTTGAAGAATATTGAAAACACTATATTAAAGTTTAAAAGTTAAAATTAACACTAAATTAATGTAGCTAATCTATCGTATATTAATATATAAAGTTAAGCAATTCATTTTAGGTTTTCATTACTTTGAATTTTCGTTATAGGCCTATTTCTTTTTTACAACGACAAATTTGCTCGTTAGCTTTTTTGTAATATCTTCAGTAAAAATGTGAAATGTAGAATATGAAGTGATAAAAAATGATGATAATTGTTGTTTAAAACTTAATATTTTTTAAAAGATCAAAAATTACCATTGAAGGTATTTTTTTACTATAGAGTTAATAACCTAATTGAGTGAAATCGGATATAGGCCTAATTAATAGATTAAAAGCTGTGAACATTTATAAAAAATACTTTAAACATCAAATGCAGAATACTTTTAAAAGAGGATCAAAATCAATAACGGTAATAATTATACAGTATAGAATTGCACATCAATACATTAAATCATATCTGAAGCTTATCTATAGTATCTGTTTGAATGGCTGTTTGGAGCACATAATTATTGCTGCTATTTTTATTTAAATGCATTTCGCATTGAAAGCATTCAGAAATTAAATATTATGCAAAAGGGAAAAATGTACAAAAATTTACAGATTTTTTTAATTTTTTTATATCCTAGTTAAAAATTCTGTATCGGAGTGAACAAAGACGAAATGATTTCTTTGATTTTACTTTAATAAAAAAAAGGTTGCATTTAACACAAATTGTAATAGAACAAATTGGAGGAAAAAAAATATATCAAATAAAACTATTTCGATAAACGAAATTTGTATATTGCACTGATAGAAATAAACTCCCTAATAACTATTTTAAACTTGGTAAACATTTTTTGGCAAACATAAAATGTTTATCCAAAACAGTTATAACATTTAAAAAATATCACACACATTTAAAATATGTTCTATTTATAAACAATTGAAACTCAAAAAAAGAACCAAAAAAAATAAAAAAATAAGTAAATGTTACCATAAAATGTCAGGGTTTCGACCTGCGGAAACTGCAAAGTCATCCTCAGCTCTTGCACCCGTCCTGTTTTATGGTAATATGTATTTATTTACTTATTTTGGTACTTGCTGTTTTAATTGTTTATAAAGGAACCGTATTATACATTTGTGTGATATTTTTGAATGTTATTGCGATTTTTGATGAAAATTCATTCTAGATGTTAATTATACTATATAAATCCAACTTCGTTTTACGTCTTAAGAAAACAAATGAAACATATAAATCACTCAGTTAAACTAATGGATCGTTGCTTATTGTGTCTTCGATCAGTGTTTCCAGATGACTAAATCTGCAGGTGTAAAGACCTTTTATTACGTTTTCTTTCCTAAGAATAATTACAGTCTTAAGAGTTTCCGCTCTTCCAGAAGTTAACCGCCAGCTGGTAAGTCAGACTTCAAAGCACTACAAGTAATTGGGATCAACATCTTGAAAAAAAAAATTATCAATTAAGCTCAATACAAGATAACATTATTAAAAAGTTCTATATAGTTCTATAACAGAGTACTCTACAAAACTGAGTAAGCAATATTAAAAGCATAAACACAATATTTTTCATTTACTGGTCGATACAATAATATTATGCAAGATTCGTGCTGCCTATTAGACTATGACTCCATGCACCCAACAGATATTCTTCATGAGCATAGATCTTTAGGATCTTTAGAACTCAAAGATCTAAATTTACCTTAGTTCTTTATATGAGATATAATTCATAACACTGAATCTTATCGTAGAGATAAAGTATTTATCTGTATGATACCTATTTTACTGCACCAATCATCTATATTCCACGAATTCTGCGATGATCGCAGTTGCTGTGAAACCTGTACATAATTATGTTTATTATAATTATGTTAGCTGTGGAATTTTCACTTTAATTCTTTCCGATTTATTTCCACATCACTTGAGATTTGCACTGAATTTCATATAATTAACTTTCTAGTTTAATATCCATGTTGTTCTGCCAATATGGATTCCCTTGTTTCTAGATCTGTTACTAGCCATTGCTCTTTAGACCTTTTTCGTTCTCGACTACCAAAAAAAAAGCCATTTTCGTATTTGGCAATCATTCTTCCCTATGCGTTTTCATTAACTCACGTATTGCATTCTCGTTCTGCATTTGCGCGTTAGTTACATATTTCAACATATTGTTTCCACTTTTTACAATTCCGTAAGACACACACACACACACACACACACACACACACACACACACACACACA
>JAFIDM010005346.1:33941962-33982619 GCA_023159025.1 Thereuonema tuberculata | reverse complement strand
ACACACACACACACACACACACACACACACACACACACACACACACACACAGAAAAAAATTGTATCATCATATATTATTAATGGATTAAATTAAACACTTAATACCTCGAAAATTCCATACAAAGAAAATGTGATTCCAGAAAAACAATGATAAATCAACATTAGCGTTTATTAAGAAATTCGTTGTGGTGCATTTTGACCAAGTCGAACAATGAAGCCCAAAAAGAGTTGTCAATTAAACAAAATTTCTTTAAGTTTGTCTTATGTAGTAAGCAATAGCATGGAAGAATTTGTTTCATCTTTAAAGGAATAGACAAAGCATTTGATCTTCGGTGATTTTTGTACGAGATTAATTATTAGAGATATTGTCAATAGTAGGAATGGCTTCAAAAAAATGTTTTTGTGAGATTTAAGAATATATATTTTTTTGTAAAATTTTGAGAAAACTAGTTAATTTTTTTGGATGAAATGTCTGTATTAAATATTGTCTGGAGATTATTCTAAATTGTCAAATAATTAAACGAAAAATCGAATAGAAAATTTCTGATTTCTAACTTAAATGTTGTAATTAAATTTTAAGAGATGTTATTTCGGAGCAGATGAGTGAAATGACTTAGTTTAATATCCTCGTGTAAAGAATCAATTGAAAGCGCCCTTCCTCTGTTCTTATGTTATTTATAATTAATTTCTCCTTGGTTCTAAGCAATAAATCTTAATTTGTGTTAATTCTGTGTAAATTGATAAACTGAGTCCCCGCGCTCAGAAACAATCGCAGATAGTCCAATTGCCTTCCAATTCTTGCCACCAACAATTCAGCGAAACATATGTTTCAATAAAAAAAAGAGTATGTAATCCTTTCAAACTATAGTATTAAAGCAACATCCGAATAAATTAATGGAAATCCCTGAATTACAAATTGTTCTCTTGCTAATTGTATGTAACAACGGCTTTCATTCCAAATTGAACTACCAGTTCCATAACGTTTTAATCGATAACGGTCTTGTTTAAACCGACCCGTGTTATTCACAAATTCTCGCAAAAGCCCACAGGCCATATAATCATGTTGACAGTTAGTATGACTTGTTCTAATGCAGCATGAGGTTTAATTCACATTAAATGTAAATTATGTCGATTGAAGAATTACGATGAACAGGAGTTTCGATTTTCTGAAGAGTTTATTCATTTTCAATTAATTCGACAAATTTAGATTATGGAAAAATATGAAGTTTTACAATTAAATGAAATTGGTTCACCTATAGCTATTGATGTGCAAGAATTAAATTTACTGAAGAATTGATTTTCGGGTTGTTACCACAACGGAATATTGTTTCAATGCAAGATTTCACTGAATGACATTAAAGTAGCTTTGATAGATTAAATTGCAGTTTATTATCAAATCAGATGAAGATTAAACTAGCTTACGAATTTAGTGAAAACGTGTCAATTTATCAAAATTGTACACTGAAGGTGTAAGAAAATTACCACATTCAGACATTATTAGATTGTGAAGTTAAGGCCGTGGGCTAAACGAAAAGCTTCGAGACAAGGGGAGACAAACTGGAGTCCCATTGTTTACTTTTATTTTTGGTTGGAAGGTATTATCGGCTGGTTTATTTTCCTTTGTTTGATTGCAAGACCCAATGTTTTTTTCTTGGTAGAACTTAACATTCTAGAACATTGCGTTCACAGTATCGTGCTAGATAAAAACTATCTATGCCACTGTATTTAAGACAGTCCTGTTTATTTCTTTAGTCCTGTTGGTGAGGAAACACTGGAACCCTTACTTCCCACGACAGAAGAGCCGATAGATCTGTAGTGGGATACTCGAACTTAATATATCTTCATTTCTAATTAAGATTCATTTGATTTTTTCTATAGTTTATTCATTTTTTATGAAGAAAATTACCCTCAATTTAACTAGCTTTTTTACTTTTTCAATTGTATATAATTGTAGCATTCTAACTCACCATGTAAGTTTCAGCGTTAGTAAAGCTCGAATCTCTTAAGAATGCGTTGACTTTAGGGATCAATACAAGAGTTCTCTTTTGCCCACAAATAGCTTCACAAATAGCTAACGGTTTTTCGTTTGAAGTAGATGAAATGTCTTTGAAATTAAGAGTGATTTCACATTAGTTTTTTTGTGTGTGTGTGTTCGTCAGAAATAAAAAAAAGAGATTAGTAACTGAGTATAATAAGGAATATAAAAAAGGTATTTCTTTTTAATATTTCAATGAGTGAAAAAAAATGTTGTTTTAATCCAAAATGAATCAATTAGCTCCCTTTGAAAGCCAACAAAACATTTCTTTTTGAAGTGAATAATGCATTGTGATCCATTTTGTACCAAATTTGCTTAGTTAATCGGGTGTAGACATCTTATACAGCTTAACTTTACGAAAATAGAAGATTTGAGGAAATATTGTTTTTGTGTTTGGCAGTTTATTTCAATAAATACGGAGTATTTTTATTTATCTTCTCACAATTTTAAGTAACAAAGAAAAAAGACATGTGATAAACACGAGATACGCTTTGTTTTCTTCTTTGTTTAGGTTAGGGAAGCATTTTGGACTACAAAAATCAAACGCTTTAATTGGTAAGGAGATCGTAATTAGTAATGATGATGTAGAAAGATTCGTTACTGTCTTCAGGCTTTAGAATTTAAGAAAACACTCTCCAGAGGGCGTTTGACGTTCTTGGAAAAAAGCACCTCAACTTGACATAATCTAGAACTTAGTAGTGAAGTAGACTATTTGTTCATCAGATACTATGACTATATATTAATTATCGCTTCAAATATATTATCATTAAAATACTATAATTGCAATACTTAATAAACAAATGAATATAGTTTGTGCTAAAGCATAAATTTACGATGGCCCATAATAATAAAAAAATTAAAACTAATAATAAAAAAAGGAAGTACATTAACGTAAGGAAAAGTAAAAAAAAAAGTTAGGAAAAATTTTTTAGGAAAATAAGGAAAAAAATAATCCACGCGGACATTGAGAAAACAAATTAAGGAAAAAACAAAACCAAAAACAAAACCACAGTATATATATCCAGATTCGAATCGACAATCTTTAGCATATTAGTCAGTGACCTTAATGTTCAAGCTATACCTTAAATGAGACGGTTGGATTTCTAATATTTCAGCTATTAGGGGAAATCCAATGAAAACAATGCCAAATATCTTAAACATGGGGGAGCGTTGGTCCCTGAAAATACTCTTTGGCTTCTGAATACGATGGCGAAGTCCATTTGTTGATCCGACCTTCCGTTAGGGGAGGACAGACACGGACGAACGGACAGAACAAACGCAATAGCTCCCAAATGAGTTGCTAAAAATTTAATAGCTTTGCATTTATTATAATTAAATTTATTCAAATACTATTTTGAGAAAATAGATTGTATGTAAATCAAAGATTAGCTACAAAGGTTTTTTATGACAGTATAACTTAATTAAAAAATTAAACTTTTCTGAATGAAGTAGTGATTACTTTCCTTGCAAGTTCACTGATTCGGTGAGCTTTTATTAAATCCAGTATTATCTTATGGAATATTCTCTGAATCAGAAATGTCATTCTTTCATTACTTACACTGGTATTCTTAAAAGCGAAACGTAACGAAGCTATATTGTCTTGAAATCATTTCATTAGAGATGTGCAAAGTCGTTCTTTTTACTGAACTAGTTCTTTTGAGATAGTTCTTCTTATTGAACTAGTTCAAATGAACTAAGTCGTTCTTTTTACCTTAACAACCAAAAAAAAAAAGGTTATCAAATACTTTTACAACCCAAAAAAAAAGGTTCTCAAATACTTTTACAACCCAAAAAAAAAAAGGTTCTCAAATACTTTTACAACCAAAAAAAAAAAAAAAAGACTGTCCAGGTTCAACAAACAAAAAAAAAGGATTCTCCTGTTCAACTTTCAAACAAAAAAAAAATTCAACAACCAAAAAAAAAAAAAACACGGAATCTTAACGGCCATCAGTGGGGTGGTAAAAGAATGAACTAGTTCATTTGAACTAGGTCGTTCGTGAACTATAGTTCTTTTCATGAACTAGTTCATTTGCACTAGGTCGTTCATTGAACTAGTTCTTTTTTACAAACTAGTTCAATGAACTAGTTCGTTCACGAACTACCCATCCCTACATTTCATATATAACGTTGCTTTATTCAATTTCCCAAAAGAAAAATATTTTTAATTTTAAAGGAAAGACGTTTTTTGCTAATAAATATTATATTTCAAGTTGAAGATGATCCGTTCACTATTTACAAATTTATGGAGATACATGTAAAGGTATTTTTTTTTAAAAAAGCTCTTCTTCGTATCAGAAATTCAGGTAACAAAGTTAAGAATATGTTTGATTTACGTGCTTTAAAAAATAGAAAGAAGAATCAGGCAAAAATGTCTTTATTTGATCACGTCCTTAGATCATGCCTCTGTAAATCATTTATAACTCTTTATTTATAAATCATTTATAATATTTTTCTTTTATACCATATTCTTTGACTCGAGCTTTCGAAATTAAGCGTCGTGTTCGAATCTTTAAGATATTTTTTTTTAACCATGTGCCTTAATTAGAGCTGTGACGTCTTATTTCTGCTTTTCTTGTCTTTTGCAGTAAAACCATTGGACGTGAAAATTATCAACGAACCCCGTCCTTTATCGGCTAACAAGCGGTATGAGCTGACGTGTCAGTCAACTGGGTCTCGTCCACCGCCTATTTTGGCCTGGTGGAAAGGGAACAAGCGGATGAAAAGGACGGAGGAAACGATTTCTGCCGACAGCAACATCACCATCAGTGTCCTCAGCTTTACGCCCACCAGCGAGGACAACGGAAAACACCTCTCATGTCGCGCCGAGAATCCCGCCATTCAAAGTAGTGGCATCGAAGATGGGTGGAACTTGGATGTTCAGTGTGAGTACACTCTTTGGTGATAAACCTTCTTGATTGTAATGATGATAGAAACGCATTTAATAAGCAAATAGACATAATGACATGTAAGGTGTTAGTTTCTCTAACACCTTTTCTCCTTATAAATAATATACAATAACAGCAATAAAAAGTCTGGTACATCTTAAAAGTCATATTATTTACAATAAAGAAATACTCACAAACACACAAATGTTCAATTAAAAACTTTCTTGCTGATGATGGAGGCCATGTGCCTTTGAAACGTCCAAGGACCTTTTTTTAAATTTTATTCGTATTGTATATATTTTATTATTTTTATTAAGATTTTAAATACAACATTTTTTAATTGAACATTTGTGTGTTTGTAAGTATTTCTTTATTTCAAATATTTGATTTCACACGTAAAATATCTCTAAGACTCATATTATTTACCTATTTTGATATGTAATTTATTACTTGAACTTCTTTTATTTAAAAATAATTAAAACATATATTTTAATATTTTATTATTTTAATATTTACATATTGATGCGTTGCAATTATGTACTGCGTGTTTTTCCGAATGCCAAGCATACTAGTACGTACAATGCGGGAACATGAGATTTGTACAAATGGGAGACAATTTATAGAAATGAAAAATTGTCTGAAAGATATTGCTTTTATTATATATGTTGTGTTGGAAATTGGTTAATCTGACAATAGACAATGATAAAAATGTAACGGTGAAATATACAATAAATGGCAAACAACAAAATGGTTAAATGGTATACAATAAAAGAGAAAATTTATATTATCATTCTACTTTTATCGGAGAATTTGTCTCGCAATTGTTTCTTGATTTTCAGATTTAAAATTAAGTATTCAGAAATTTTCAGTGACTTAAATAAAAGAAGCATGCTATTTACTGCAAAATAATGGATTTTATTTCTACAATTCCGAAATGTTTCTAAGATAAGTGTATATCCATTATAATTAAAATAACTGCAATAAATCTGAAAGTCATGGCAACAATAGAATCGCATAATTCTACAATGTAAGTACTTGTAGCAAAAATTCCTGATATTGACAGTTATTGTTTACAGACAATTTTAATTTTATATTAAAGGATGCGTCTATTTTATATTTTCATGCGTCTATTTAGATTTAATTAGCAAATAATACAATAATGTAAAACAACTTTACTTTTAATATTAAATCCATTTATGTGCTACATTAAAAATTTTTACTGTAAAGGTTTATGAAATTTATTTTCATTGAAACTGGTGATAAAACCATAATTATTATCAAAATTTGGCGTGATAAACATCAAACACGAGAATGAATATTGTGAGCAGCTTATCTTTCGAGTGCTTCAAAATCTTTAACCATATGAATCGCTTATCGTGTTATTTGAAACATGATATTGGAGACAAAATGCTTAGAATTCCCTGAACAGCAAATTGGAAAGTGATGGACGAAATTAAACTGTAGTATCATCTATAAAAGAAAGCCAATTTGTTTTAATCTGGAACGAGAAATACAAATATGGTGACACTGATATACAGAAAAACATTTGTGTTAAACGTAACCACTTGGAAGACCTCTAGGTCTTTGTGGAGGACTTGGAGAAAGTCAACTGTAAAGAAGCCACATGTACAGCTGACAATAAAACGATCTTTAGAATAATAATAATAATAATATTAGGATCTTCGGAATCTGAATCAAATACATAATACACGTCGGTCATGAAGCTAGATAGCATATATGTGCTAAGTTTTGATATTGTAAAGATTGTATTATCTCAAAGTAACAAAACTACAATATTGGAAATACGTACACAGAAGCTCGGTTATAACGTGATCTTTCGGATCCAAGATCTCGAAGATCGCGATATAATCGAACTTTTATTACTTCGCGACGTCAAATGTCGTATATCGCACCCTACTATCGCCCACACGATTCCAAATCGATTTAAAAATGGTCATTTCGCGATTACCTACATCATTCAGAGCTACCTTTTCAACACTTTGATGGGTTATAATAGCCAAAATCGATTTGGCGCCGCCATCTTGGCATCTTGGCAACCGCTTCCTCCAATTGAAAAATATAAAATGATTAGCGGTATTACCCAGTAAGTATTAATTGTAAGTAGCAAATCGCGAGCAGCTCTCTAAAATCAATCAATTTTAGGCGAAAAAACGGTAAATTTTGCAATTTTACAATTATACACCTTTTCCAAAATAGAAGGGGTCCAAAACCAAATCGCGTTACATCCGAATTCGCCATATAAACAAACGCGTTATAACCGAGCTTCAGTGTATAGACCATATTTTAGAGTTGTTTCGACAAATTTGAATAACCTTAATGCCTGGTTAAGAGGTTGGTAAATATGAGGATTTCCAATATCATGAGAATCTTGTAATTACTTTCTTTTTGAGTTTTAATTCATTATTATTAAAATTATTTAATTTACATGTAATTTTAGATAATAACTTAATGCAGAATTCCATCGTTTTAAAATAACTAAAATTTATTAAATGAATTGATAGGTAGTTCATAAATAGTCCAACATTCTCACATAATAAAAAAGAAACTTTGTCGGCTATGATTTTGCTAAAATTGAAATTGCTTCAAAAGGGTACAATATTTCGAGAAGATTGTCAAAAATGAGAAATTTAGTGAAACCTTTGAAATGAAGGCATTTGAAATGAGGCATTATTCTCACAATTCCAAGAAACACAATAACCAGGCTGAATGTTCATTGTTATTAATTAGCCTTATAATTGTAAGAATATATTAAAATATAACAATGCATTCCGGATTGACACTTCTTTGTTGTATGATTTAAAATGATACTATTTAAACTTTGTTATTATTAAGAATATTCATTATATTTTATGATGTAGTTCTGGTTACTTTATGTTTTTAGTTATGTACACATCTGAAGATGAGAAATTCTCGAAACATGTTATGTGAAAGAAGTATATTTTTGTTTAATAAGATTTGTGTGTTATGGTCCCTTATATATTACATTCTACACACGATGAATTACTATAAATATAAAATTATAATGTCGACAAAATAGTTTTACGTGTACTGTTCATATTATAAATTTTAGATTACAAATCCGGTACACCTGAATAATTTACACAAAAATTATTTATTTAGAAGTAAATGCAACTAGTTTCAACTTCAAAACAACCTCAGAAAAGGCTTCTCGTTTTTTGAAGTTGAAACTAGTTGTGTTTACTTGTAATTAAATAGTTTTTGTGTAAATTATTCAGATGTACCTGCTTTGTGATTGAACTTTATACAAGTCAAGTTCATTTTTATTGTTTATTTATTCTTATTAACTTATAAAATTTCTATATTTTAATATAATATTGTCAAAGTTTCAGATGAGCTATTTAAATTTACACTGAGTTGATATTTGAATATGATTTGTTTAGAGAATTCGTTCCCATTTTGGTTTTGCGAATTTATTCAGCTATTTATTAATTCTATTTTATTTTGGAAAATTGAGAATTTTTATTTCTAAGTTTAGTAGGGAAAACACGTTATTTTGAGACTCAAATTGCCATTCCAAAGTTGACAATCTCTTTTACAGTTGGAAATTAACCCTTTAATCTGAAGGCACGTGTTTCCCTCTTGTTAATCCTTCAGAAAATAATGGCCCAAAATAGCAGTCCTTCGAAATGCGACATCTGACTAATCACAGAAATTATTATTGTTACCAAACCTGTTTTATTGTAGAAGAGAAGGCAGAAATTACGATATTCGCTCTGCTACTTAAAACGAACAGGAAACAAATTTCTTAATGGAAACACCTTTTCTAAGCGTAAAAGTGTGTTTCAGGTACCATTTGGGAGCAATTTGAAAATTTTTCATTAAATTTCAGGTGATTTTATTCATTATCGTTTCAGTTCAGAATTTTATTTGATGTAATTTAATTGGAAGCATCCTTTTTATTGATGTAGTTTTAAAAAAGGAAAGTCACACAATAATTCATTGAAAATGATCGGCAGGTCCGATCGAAACCTGGTCGAGATTTTAATGTGCTTTTATGTTTTTTAATTATTGTGTGTGTCACGCCTTTTTTAAAACTACACCATTACTTTCACACACGTTAAATTTCTATCTTTTTTATTATCATGGTTAAATTTTCGACATTCAACTTTTCAATTACATATCTTAGATAGTCACAAAAACCAATGAATAAAGTAAACATTCAAAACAATTACAGTAAACTCCCGATTATCCGTGGAATTGGGTGGCGCAGCAACCACGGAAAAGCGAATTCCGCGGATAATCCGAAATAAGACGAAAAAGGACAAAAATCAACACAAAAATGCTTTTAACATGTTTTATTTACATTAAAATAGCAGTACATATATTATAAACAATTATTTTATTTTATTTTACTTTATTTTCTTAGTTTTTAACAACAACAAAAATCAGTTAATTGTTTTTGTTTTTTCGTGTCGAAACACGAAAAACCCCTACTTGGACGTCGCTGAATGTGCCTCTTTTATTTTTTTATCTTATTCTAGATTTAAAAAATGTTTGTTGATTCCGTAATTTATTGACAGTAAAAAAAATGGAAATTGGAGAGGTCCGCGGATAATCGGGAGTTTACTGTATCATAATTTGATAAGCTTTTACATTTTCAAATTAATAAATAATTAAGAATAAAAGTTTGTTTCTCAGAAATATATTTGTTCCACAACTTTGGAATTTAAATTTATTTAAATTTCTAATTTCTTATCTTAAATATTGGATCAATGGTCGTGTTCTGTAGTTTGAGAGGCCTATAATCTTTCGTTGTAGATCTAGCCTACGAAATAAATTTAATATTTATTGTTTTTAATACTAAATTTATTACTAGTAGTTATCGTAAGTTTAATTATGTATAAATTTAGTATAACATCATTGTTTGACAAGATTCGATTTAAGTTACAGACTTTTATTTTGTTTAACTTTTGATGTGTTTATATCGGTTAATAAAAAAGATAAGAACTAGATCAGAAAAATTGGTTAAAAGTAGGAAACAATACTTATTTAACTGTAAACAAAAAAATTTTGTTATAAAATTCAAATTTGAAATTTAACATTAAGCCTAATAACAATTGATGTGAGTCAAACTGAAATATAGCAATATTCTGTGTAAATTTCTTTGTTTTTTAATGCATTTTCGTTAATGTTAATGTAACAAACCTATTGTCTCAAAACGGCTATTTCTACCTAAATGGTTTTGATTTTTTTAAATATAAAATAATATATATTTTTTAATCAAGATTGTTATTCATAGCTAGAATGAATAACATAAAACTATACATAGAGCATAAAACTATACATAGAGTAATTCATTAATATTCTATAAAATTAGAAAAGCTAAATAATTTTTTTTTATGTGTAAATTGTTTATGCTTTTATTTCATCTTTCGAATAAATTCTGAAAATTCGAACAATTCATCTATTAATGTTATTAAAAAAAATTAAAAACATTTCAAAGGGGCATTTTCCCCCAGAACCTCCGCAAATACTCCCCATTCACATTTTCTACTCTGGGAAAACACCCTTTTTGAAACAAAATGAAGTAATAATCGAATTATAAAATATAAAAGATCTACAATTTATTATAAAAAAACCTTTAATGAAAGTAATCAAATGTTTTAAAAGCATACTCATGTCTTAAAATTAAATAAAAAAACGTTAATCATTTTGAGAAGCCCTCCTTTTTTCCTTCCACATCTATTGTAAATTGGCAGATATATTCTGCAAGTCTCGTGAATCCGTCTTAGGCAAACAATGCATTATATCCAGTCAGCTTTGGACTTAGTATGGTAATAGTTGTCGCTGCACATTGATCATCTTCATCAGAAATCTCCTCGGACGGTGACACAGCATCATCTTCAGATAGGCCGAGGTGGCCGTCAGAAAAGAGCTGGAAAGTCTTCGTTTTCCAATTTATTATTGTTGGTGCCTTTCCATGCATCCACTTACCTTCCTCCTTCTGATCTTTAGCATTCTTTTTTTCGACAGACACTTGTCTCTTAATTATGTGTTCTGGGGAAGTAAGAAAGTTAGTTGTTCGCTTTCTCTTAGATTTATTTGTAGCAATTTGAGGGACTCACGTAGGTGGTTTTGGAAGTGACCTGCTTCACGGCCTTCATCAGAGCATTTTCCGTCCATTCCTGCCGTTTGGTTGTCCTGTTGTAGGGTTTCTCCATGTTTTGAAATAAAAGAAGTGAGAAAAACCTGGGGCATATTTGCACGAACTCATGTGGGACGTATTACCAGATCTAAAGAGAAAACGCCACGATAACGAAAACATTAAGAAAATATTCTCTTTCTTTTTCCAATGCACGGTCAAACTAAGCTTCATGTAGTCTGGTTTTCCGACAAATAATAGTTTTACAGAAATTAACAACACAAAGTAGAAAAATA
This sequence comes from Thereuonema tuberculata, assembly GCA_023159025.1. NCBI lineage: Eukaryota > Metazoa > Arthropoda > Chilopoda > Scutigeromorpha > Scutigeridae > Thereuonema > Thereuonema tuberculata. The sequence goes on along the minus strand of JAFIDM010005346.1, from coordinate 33,971,279 downwards.
TTACGCTTAAATGTCCTCACCAACAAATTTCTGCACCGCTTTTCTACTTTATTCAAAATCTTTTGCAAATTTCTCAGTATCAAACTACGACTTCACTCGCTCGCGTTCTCACGGCACAATGGCAAACACTTTCGGGAGCGGTCATGGCCCCATCTCTGTTGTATATTCAGAATTACAGCTGGTAGGACGCATCTGCGGAAGGGGTGATTTTGCCAGAATTACTGTAGGTATTGTTATCATTGAAATTAAGAAAAATAATCAGAGTAAACGCTTACAATCTCGTAGTAATTATATATATTACTTAAATTTCATGAATTTATAAATGAAGTTATTAATTATCTTTTCATGTTTTCTTCTTACCTCCTCTCTCTCTTCATATTTATTTAAAAGAATAATTCATCTCTCGAATTACAGCAAATAAAAATCTACGCAATTCGAGAGATGAATTATTCTTTTATTAATTACCTTTATCGATTTTGTAAATCTAATCTATAATAGTGACGAACATATTCCTATCGATTTCTATGATTTCCGTAGGGAAAAAAAGGAAATAGAAGAAAAGACAAATATTTAGATTTAGATGTTTTTGTTATTCTTTTAGTTTTTTTTTTCTCTGATAAGAATTAAATCAAACATGAAGTCTTCTCTATTGTAGAGGTCATATGTTTTGAGTTGCCTTCGAGAAATGTAAGCAACATCACGAGTTGTTTTAATTATTCCACGGCAGAACTCGAAGTAATGGTTTTAATTTACCTACATGAATATTTAATACCCCAAACACGGAAACATGTAAATTGTCTACCGCTGTCTTAAAAACAAAGGCGCAGGAACATCTGTTTACATTTACCATTTCTTCTACAGTTGGGTTGAAGATGCTCTCGAAACCTGAATGGAAGCACATTCTCATTTTACTCGATAAGTGCTCCTGTCTGTCTTCTGATGCATGAAAACGAAAGTGCCAGAAAGAAGCAGAGAAGAAAAAAAAAAGAAATTACGAAGAACGAAGGATGGAATCGACTTTCCCAATTGATTTTCTGCCATCCTCTTTCCTTCCTCATCAGAAATATTCATTATTTTGTCTGATCATGGTGTTATCAAAATAAGACGGGCAGTTACCATTACACAAAAAAACATTCCTTTTCTCTAAAGACTGGAATTTCAGTTTCTGAAAGATCTTCCTATATCTATCGAAAGCTTGATGAACTGTCTGAAAATTTCAGACAATCTCGTTCCTTTGTTCCAAAATGAAAAAGAAAAAAAAAAATTAAAAGTTTTAAGGAAGACGATAAAATTTTCTTTTTAATATAATTTACATTAGTTGATCTTAAAATTTTCCTGAATAAATTATGAGGGACTTTTTCAATATCTTTCATAGTATTCCAGAATATAAACTTATATATAAATACTTGAAAACGACAGATACTAAATAGCCAAGACAAGGAAGTATTCATCGTCAGTTTGAGAACATTTTTAAAGGGAGACAAATATGAAGGGAAATGACATGGGATACGAATTCGAGCCCTAAAAAAAATGGAATAGAGCCTTTATGATAATTGTTACGGTACATAAAATTAATTAACGACAATTTTAAATTTGGTAAAGGGAAACAAGAGTATCGGTAATTTTCCCGAGATGGATTTGAAAAAGTAAATTATTTACTTAGTAAACTTTTAATGGTAAGAGTTTAAGATGGTTCGTAATTGAAATAAAAGAAAAAAAATGATACGTAACATAATCATCGCCTTCTTTCTTTGTTCCCTATCTTCAGTTATAACGATCACTCTGTATATTAGGCTTCTGAAAGACTCCTTATACCCCCGGTTTGTCTGTCTGTGGACACATATCCCACAATGCTTCGCAACGGCTTCTATTAGCTCACTTATAGGTGGCCTGAATGTTAAATGTTGTAGGTGGCCTGTTAGCTCAGTTGGTTAGAGCGTCGTGCTAATAACGCGAAGGTCGTGGGTTCGATCCCCTCATGGGCAATTCTTATTCTTCATTTTTTTTATCCCCATTTTAAATCTTTTCACAGTTTCTCAACTTAAATTTTTTTTTTTTAAAGCATTATTAGGAATTCAGTGTATTAACAAGGTTTGAGTTAAGAATGACGATTATTCCATATAAATAGGGGTGGGTAAGATAGCATTGGGTCGCGAACACTCGCGCGAGCATTTTCTAGACCACCCCAGCGCAGTCTATTCTAAAGTAAAGGTGACTCAGAAGCTGTTGCGAAACACTGCGATTGGTTTACTAATCACTATCCCTACCTTGTTTCTAATGAGAGACTGTTATGTGAAGTAATATTTCAAAGATTGAAACGAACATTAATATTCAAACTAATTCTTGAGAATAAAAAATAAGGATTTCCAAATATTCATAATCAAAGCGATGAAATTCGATTTAGTAGAATAATAGAAAACAAGCGATCGATGAAATACCATCCTTCTGCCTCCATAATCCATCCAATTCATAATTCACTTTTATGTTCGCATTTCCTTGTTTATAGGACTACAGATTATCCGTATTTAATATGGAAAATACAGTAAAAATAAAGAACATTTTCTTCATTAATTGTGCTATGGACAAAGAGGTGCTAAACAGCAAAGATAAAGATACCAAAAAAATGTGTGTTTTAATTTTCTTTATAGTACATTTGTAAACATATTATATTTTATGATTCTTTTGATTCTAATACGGCATTAGGATTTGAAAGGTAAATGGACATTTCAGTATGGAAGGAATGAAACCGATACAAGATATTAGAATTACCAAATATATTTAAAAAAAATTACATATTATAGAAAAAAATTATGTATGTACAGCAAAAAGTGTTTATGATTTTTATTTTTTTACTAATAAGAATTTTAGATAAAATAAATTTCATGGCATGTTTTGATAATTCTGATTACTAATGTCGAAGAACATAACAAAATTTCGTTCCATATAAAGGGTAATTAAAAGATATATTTTCTGATAGAAAATAAAACGAAAACAGCTTATTTGAAACAATTCAGAATGAATTCCATCAGGTGTTGCTGAATTTTTTTTTCCTTAATCTATCAATACGAATTTCAGTTTCAACGTACAATGATTCTACAATATCTTTATTAATCTTTCAATAAAATAATTTCCACTGACTCATATCTTACAGGATTCTTGCTAAATAAAACAAAAAATAGCAATTCCGTAGATAACTAATATTATTTTCAAAACCACTGGTAGAAGTGTTACAATTTTTACAGCTATATTCCATAAATTTTAAAATTACTTATAAATTTTTAAGTTTGTTTCAAGGATGTGTCATATGAGTTTCTTTAACTTATGAATACTTCATCTTTACATCAAAATAGAGGTCTAGTCAGTCTATTTATTTAACTTATTTAATATTCTGGCAAGTTGTATTATTTATTTAAATTTCAACTGCTAGAATGTTAGTTTTTTTTTTTTTTTTGTTGACCAACTCAAATATCTCGACTTATGCTTACACTACGAAATTACTTATGCAAGTGTTTTACTAACAGAACTTGCTTTTAATGAGATTTCTTCTACTTCGAGTTAAAACTCTGAATAAGTTTTGGTAGAAATCGATTTGCTCACGGAAATTGTTCTGAAATGGATTAGAAGACAAAATTGAAGAAGTGATTCAGTAGGAATTGGGAATTTATTGTTATCTAAGAAGAACACAATAAACCTGAGCTGAACCCCGGTGGGATTGCTTCGCAACTGCGGGCTAATTTTGCCGATACATAAGTAAAGCGACGGTAAATCCTCGATGGCTATCGTTCGTTCGAAACAGATCAGTTCAGTCGTGCAACGAAAGCCGCTCGTAAGAAGTTCGTGCGCTGAAATACAAAGCGATAAACATTCCATTTCCGAAGCGAGAAATGAGAGAAGTCCAATTCGTTTCCCACTTGGCGTTCATTTCTGTAATTTTATGAGATTCAGTGTAATTTCCTACGAAAGATGGTTACCATGCAGGAGTGACCAACGTGATAGAGATATGACCGTAATAACATTGGGGCAGACAAAGTTAAACACGTCATAAAGTTGGAGTGCGGTGAGGGCTGGAGGACTGTTTGCCCGTTGCGATCATACATTATTAATGGAGACACTGATTTAAAGTGCTGACAAGAAACGGAGAGAGACTATGCAAACAGCAGGAACAGATGCTATCATCTTTTAATGGAAATACACTCGTTGCATTAAATTACGGATACAGCAGATTAATTCATCAATTCTGATGCGCACATAAAAATAACGGCAGTAAATGGGAAAAGAACGGCTATTTGAAGGTTCAGTGCTTTTAGCCGTAAATATTTTGGTAGGTCGTAAATAAAAGATATTTGAGTTTAGCTTCACCAAATTGATAGATGTTTTTAGATAAATATGTTTGATAATTTTTTTATTGAACTTGTTGAAAATACTGGCTCAAAGCACAAACAAATACTCAACAAATCTGTAAATAGAAATAAAGAAAGGGTTTTCAATAAGCCTTAAAAAAATATTTATGTCCAGTACTCAAGTCTGCATTTAACTGTTGAAATACCTTTATATTATAATTATGTTATAATGTTAACACTTCAGAGACTTAGCGTAATTCTAAGGAAACGTAAAGGTGTACTTTCTAATTGTCTTAATTTACTATATTAAATAGAAAGATATTGGACAGTAAGTAGAACGATATGTTTGTATGTGTAAATATATAATCCACTTTCAATTATTGTCAATTCACTGCAGGATATATATCTACATACCTACCTATATCTTGCTGTATATTTGCTAAGTATTGCAAATAAACATAAATTTAAGTAAATATATATATTGCCAGGAGTGATAAGGAATTTGATAAAAGCCAATGCAAAAACCATATCACTGTTTCTGCGAAGATAAGGCCAATTTATCCTCTCGTCATCAGCGGAAATTAAAATAATTTAAATTTAGAAACAATTTAGAAAACAAATACTCAATATTCGAAACTTTGCTCTGTTTTTATTCATTTATTATCTATTAATCTTAAAATAATCAGTTGGTATTGTGAGTTTTTAATGTAAAGATTTTATGTAAATTTTAAGTATTTACATTTATTAACAAATGAAATTAATAACTAAAATAATATGACAGTTATCAAACTAAACTCAAAACTTCCTGAAATTTAAGGATTTTAAATAGCTGACAAGAAACGGAGAGAGACTATGCAAACTGCAGGAACAGATGCTATGATCTTTTAATGGAAATGCACTCGTTGCATTAAATTACGGATACAGCAGATTAATTCATCAATTCTGATGCGCACATAAAAATAACGGCAGTAAATGGGAAAAGAACGGCTATTTGAAGGTTCAGTGCTTTTAGCACTTTTTTTGGTAGCTCGTAAATAAATATTTTAGTTTAGTTTCACCAAATTGATAGATGGTTTTAAATAAATATGTTTGATAACTTTTTTTTATTGAACTTATTGACGGTACAAACAAATACTTAACAAAACTGTAGATAGAAATAAAAAGCCAGTACAAAAACCATATCACTGTTTCTACTAAGATAAGGCCAATTTATCCTTGCGTCATCAGCGGCATAAGCGGAAATTAAAATAACTAAAATTTAGAAACAGTATTCTAAACAATATTAAAACAATATTCTAAACAAACGCAATATTATAAAATTTTGCATTTTTTTAATCAGTTATTATCTATTAGTCTTAAAATTATATAGATATATAATTGGACCTTTTTTAAAATCTAAATAAAAACTGTTTTCTTCAATAAAACTTCGAGATAGGTTTATAGATGTATGTTTCTCAGACGTACTCGTATATCTAACGTTGATTTTATCTAGATATAATTGGAAAGATCTTCGTATCTGGATTCTGTTATATACTTAATATACTATTACAGACTTAGAATGCTTAAAATGCCTACAGGGGATATCCAAAGAAGGAAAAAATATCGAAATTTTCTACACAAGGACCTAACAAGTTTAATTTCATGGTAATAAATAAAATCGCGAATAAAACCGAGTCAATGGAATTGATGGTAATTTCAGTTAGTAAATCATGGAACTTAATTACACAACCAATGAAAATCACCATAATATAAACATCCTTATCAAGACTCGTGAATCATACGATTTCCCTATGCCATATTGCGCATCGTAAATTTTAATAGCGACCTGACGAAGGATACTTGTACAGAGAACCATAAAACTATTAGCCTGACATCTTAGGATTCAAGTAAATCAAGAAATGAACTCCAGAAATGACTCTTGCGGCAGTTAATCATATCTTGATTTCTTCTGAGATTTATGTTTTGTTGCTCCATGTAAACACTTTACTGGCATGGTAGGCTATTAGAGCCAGGTCTGTGAGGGTAAATAAAGAGAGAAAATATATTAAAGGAAAAGGTATCTATAATTGATACAATGCCACCTCCATAAAGTCTTCGAATGATTACATTGGCACCTAGATTGTATTGATCCTCTTAGCGAAGGAAGCCAGTGGCGAAGCCAAACAAATTTTATGTCTTAATAGAATCGTGTTAATCGGTCAGATAGCATGCAATAAATAACGTAATAACAAAAGGAAACGGAAGCGTCTTAACGTACAAAAATCGCAAATTCTGGTCTCTTATTTCCACAATTCCATGAAAAGACATTTACCACACTTTTGGACTTCCGGTCCTAAGAATGAAAAGAAAAATAACAGAAAAAGTGGAAAAAGAAAAATGGAATGCATTGTCTCAGGCGAGTACTTATATTGGTGCAAGTAATAATTTAAAAGTCAGAATTTGCTACACTTCACTAATTGTTAGTACAACAAATAACGGAGTTAATTAGTTAATACAATCATGTAATATGCGGATTCTGAAATGAAATAGTACGAGAATTTTCTTTATTTTTACTATTGAAGCTCCTGTAAATTGATTAATAAGTTTTGTTTTAAATTTTATAAAGGGAATTTGATGTACGTTTTAACTAAAATTCTTAAATAAATTTACATTTTCGAGGATGAAACTCACGTGCTTAACTATGGAAATTTCTAGTGGCTATTATGACCTTTTTCTGTTTACATACAAGATGAGAGTAAAGAATTAAGATATGAATGAAACAGTTTTTGTATACTTCTAAAGTAAAAACAATTAAAATGGTTATAAATGTTGAGATAGAATTATCAGAGTTGCATGTTTCCCAGCAACTTTTGTTTTTAATTTGCCTTAATTTTGAAAAACAAATTTTGCTTTGTATAATATTCTACTAAATTGTTAACATTGATTCAGTTTTTGATTGATATTACATATAGTTAAATTCTAAAGTTTGAATTTACTTAATAACTGTATTCAAACGTAGATTACAATATCAAAAATCAAAAAGGCAAAATGTTACTTTCAAATTGAAATTTTGAAAAATAATGAAAGACCTTCAAGTGATGCAAAATTCATTTCCCGAATCTCCAGAGAAGGCTTTTCTAAATGTAGACTCCCTAGAGATGACTTTTCCCTGATGTTTTTAATCTATATTCCATTCTCCTTCGTCACTGCCCAAAGGCTGGGATCATTTAAGCGGTATAATTTGTACCCTGACTTGCCATAAATTTTCTACTTTTATCTCTTAACTTGGTGATATGTTATCTTTATCGTTCTCCCTTACAATGTTTTGATCTTTAAGCTATGTTGTTTTGGTTATCTTTGCCAATCTATTAGTCTTATCCATAAAAACAGCAACATTGCTATAAGCTTACATTTATCACTCCTGAATAAGTTCAATAAATCGGTTCATTACTGATTTATCCGGTGCCACTTCATTGGTTGTATTGGAAACTCATGTGTATGTATTTATTTGTAGGAGTCACAATTCACTCAAAATTTATTCCGAAAGACAAATTAATACAGATGTATGAAAATTATTATTTAAAGGTTAGAGAAGCAATAACGATGGACACCTAATTACTACAATAGGAAGTAAAATCCATAAAATTTAGGGCTTAAATTTTTGGACTTAATTTAAGTCCAAATTAAGAAAATGAATCTTTCATTATACAATTTTTGACTTCCCAAATTAATTTTGACATGGTTAAGACACTCCATATTGACTCCAAATTTCTTGGTTAAGACACTATAAACTACATAGAAGAAGAATTTAAAGAGAAACTTCAGATAAATACTCACCAACCCTTCCTCTTCTCTACTGTTTAAACAATAATGTTTAAGGTTGCTAGGCGATATTGTTTATATTATTATGGCTTATATTTTCTATGTCGTCTTCCACTTCTTATTTCAAAGTAATCTTTTTAAGAGCAGTGGTTTTCTTTTAATTCACTGGAAGGCTTATTTCTAATTTTGTAGGAAGGATAAAAGTATAAGTTACATATTTGTCAGTAAGTACAAAAACAATTTTGCAACTTCAGGTTTTGCCTAAATTGATGTACAGTGTGGCCGGGAAGTTTCCGTACCCCCTGTTATATAGTAATAAATGTCAATATTTAGTATTGAATGCTTCAATTGTTGACATTAGAATGCACATGGATTGCAAACATGGTCAATCCCACAGCTTGAAGACGCGGGCAGCAGGGAACGGGGCACCTGCTCACTTCGCTCTTACTGTGCGCGGGTTTCTTCATGAACATTTTCCAGGACGTTGGATTGGTCGCGGTACTCCAGCATCGCCAGCTCCATTGAAATGGCCACCACGAAGTCCTGATCTCACGACGCCGCCTGACAAATCATTTTGGGGATCGTCAAGGCCTATGTGTGCGAATGTCGTTATGCTACAATTGAAGAATAGCGCAATGCAGTTCAGGACACATTTCGAACCATCACACCGGACATGCTCAAAAAAAAATGTCAAGTAGGACGTGGCGGCGTGTGAACTTGTGTGTACAGCATGTTAGTGAACACACAGTCGCATTGGACACTTAATATGTAAATATTTTCTTAAAATATGACCTACAATAAATGGTACGGCCCAGCCACACTGTATTATTATTATTATTAAAAAACGCTTTTTATATGAAATTTGGACAAACAACTGGAAGGACTAAATGAATACAATCACTGCAGAACTTGTATTAATATTATGTTATTACAAACTATATTACTAAAATCTTTTATTTCTCTGTCTGTCTGTCCGGCGCAATTGTTAGTTATTAGTTCCCTTGCTGAGAATTTCAGATTATAAAATTTTCTTTTTTTTTTTAATTTTGAATTAAAATAATCCCTTGAATGGGATTGCAACCGAGGACCTTCGTCGTCGCAGTCAAGAACGCTAACCATTGGACTACTTCTGGTCCCCCATTATCCAATCCTACTTTTATTCAATTTGTTTGCGCGCTATCAAATAATGAGTTCATTCAAAAAAGAATAAAATATAACTTTTTGCCACAACCGCTTGGAATCGATTCTTCTTGGATTATCTCATACTTATCATGGGGAGACAGGGAGTGGCCTAGTATATTATATTAATATTATATTATTTACAAGTTATCCTTCTGCAATTGTTGTTTTACTTTGTATCTCACTAAATCAGTAATTCCTTTACATTATTTAGTAAATTGTTATTAAATACAAAAAAATAAAATAAAAAGATTAAAATCATCATTTATAAGCAAAAGAGTTTCACTTTTTTAGTATCCCAGGATAGATCTGTTTCGAAGAATCAACTCTTATTCTTATAGAAAAGCACTTAAAGGAAAACAGACTGAGTTGTAGAGCATTAATTAAGAGTAAATAAATATGAAATTATTTTATGGAAGCATAACGCTTTCATTATTCAGAACATTTTTTTAAACAAAAATTTTATATCTTAAGATATTTCAAATGCGATATTTACATAGAAGATACAATCTAAAATTACTATTTTACTTTGTCAATGTGAAATCTTGTGGATAAAAGTAGTTTCATTTGATTGCAACATTAAAACTGTTCCACGATCAATTGCAAAGAAATTGTTTCAGGATTTGTTGTCTGTCTGTGACATTGTGGTTTAAATTTCAATAAATATTCCGTTTTTAGTGATTTAGTTGTTAAATAATAGGAAAGGAATTTCAAATTGTATTTTTCAGTTTTTGTTTACAAATGTTAAAAAAAAAAGCTTTTGTCTGAGAAAATAGCCTTAGATTACAAATAAGGTTGTGGTCGGTGAAACAAGAGAGATGTAGTTAATTGCGGTGGCTTTGATCTTCCGCATGAAGGTACATAGGAGGCTGCTCCCGGAAGTAGATTATTATTAAAGATAAAGAATAAAATAAAAAGGTTAAAATCAAGCTATGGAAATTTCCAGAGTCACAATGAAAACAAATCATACCTAATGAAAATAGATAACAAAAATAAGAGTAAAATTCCGTTTTCCAAATAGATGTGAATAATGCCAAATTAAAAAATAGAATACGTCAAAACATTACTTCTGGAAATAGTCTACCCTCATCTTAAAACCGTGTTCTGCATATGTTATTATACTAATTAATAATGTAACAAAGACACTTTTTAGAAGATACCATTAATTGCATAAAACATAGTCTTAGAACTGGCTTAACTTGTGTTACGTTGAAGCTGGTCTGTTTTACGTTTCTATTCAGTCTCACATTCGGAATTTGACTGTTCGTGCAGCACCGCTTTCAACTGAAGAGCTCGAGAGATCAACTTGTTGTGTTAAAAGAACTCTAGAAAGTATCTCAAGTCAAGAATCTGTTAAGTGAGGAGCGCTGCGATAGATGGACCCATCTAACAATGATAATGATAGATGCTTTGCTTGAGCACCGTAACAATGACGTATACTACTAATTGTTAAGAGGTCCTATTGGAAAGGAGCATTGTTAGTCATGTGACTTTTTAGAAATTTGTCTACGCTGCTTTTTTATATTACTACTGAATGTCAATAAAAAACATTGTCAAGAGCCTCACGAAAGTTTCTATGATGACGTTTAAGGCTAATTCTCAGGAACTATTATTAAAAGGCCTAATGGCGAATGTTTTTTTTTTTTTTATAGAAATAGTGGAGCCTTTCCGGTTATGCCCACAGTCGCAGTGGCGATCTTTACGTTTAAAGAATAAAAAAAAAATACAGATGAGTTCCAGGGTTATAGATTCCTATATTTATTACGACTACAGAGTTAAGGGTAAAAGTACTAAGAAACATACAAAAGAAATAACAAATGAAGGATAAAACAAAGAATAAAATAAAAAGAAAGCATGACAATCTGAACTACAATGTATTGTAGTTCAATCAATCAAGTTTATATACAAAAGAATGCTACAATGTAGCAGTCTTATGTATATAAACTTGATTGATTTACATCATATGAAAAAAGCTAAACAAATCTTCTACAAACGTGGATTTATTAAGAACAGTAGTGTAATAATAGGAAGTGATCCCAAAAGTAACAGAGATGTTCCTAAAAGTCAAAATCAGGAATTGGTTCATTGCCCCTCCTATCCTAGGATAAGTCGGTGATTTCTAGGAACTTTTCTAGAAAAGCCTTCAACCGTCAGTAATCTCTTGCAATTTATACATTTACCTGGTGTTCGAAGTTCAAACACCTGTGGCACCCGGTACCACAGCTGATCTGCCCTTTTCCAAAATTACATAACTTTATATAACTGACAAAATAACAACATTGCTCCCTTTTTCTTACATTTGAATTAATTCTAGCATCGTATGAATGTTATTCATAAACTAAACCTGCTGAAGACTAGTAAAGCAGTTCGTAAAGTTGTTTACAAAAAAGGATTCTCATGTTTGTCTGATCCATATAAAAATGAATCCAAGTAGTTGGATTTTCCATACAGCAACTGCTGAAGAATTATTATGGTTTATCAGACTAATATTAAAGTATTGTTGCTCAACAAAGCTTAATTTTATAATTTGTTACGTTTTTAACTTGCATTCTCAAATTTAATACTTTATAATTCCTGTGTTTTGAATATTTTCTAAAAATAATGCTGCTAGACTTCCAGAAGTTTGAGTTCTTTTTCTTGAATTGTAATTTTTAACATTCTTTCAGTGCAGTCTTTATTTTTTTCCGGTAATTTGCAGATACGAGAGAAACCAAACCAAAGAATAGTTATAAAATTAATTTTATAATTTATTGTAATTTTCTTAAGTAATTTTCGTAGCTTTGCTTAGATTTATACTAATTTTAATTCGTATGATAAATGCTAATGGATATCAGAACTGTAATAACTCCATTTCTTGTCAAACATTTTGCTATCGATTTTTGTTTTCAATATTTTATAGAACATTGAATTTTCTATCTCCTCAAATGATTAACGTTGATCCGACACAAAAGCTGACGGATGAATTACTTGTTGCATTTTATTGCGCTTTTCTTATCAAGAGCGCCATCTATTAGACCGGAATGGAAATGTTGATCAGTGAGAGAGCAATGAAAATAATTTGGAAAAATTACAGTGCTAGCTTGAAGTTATAAATATTGGCTGAACGATTTAATAATGTTTATGTAACCATTTTACCCTTTTTTATTTTCATGGATAGAGACTAAAAAGATTTGAGAAATAAAGACTGAATGAGCCCTAATTATCTATCCTTAGGATCATATATTCGATATTGTACTACAAGGGTGAGGCAACTGCCTTCTGTGATACTCAGTGCTGCCTTTTGCTTGCAATTTCAAATTCACATGTGGTAACCCTTAAATTACAGTTTTTAATTTGTTCTTGCTGTTTTAAGGTTTTTGTAAAGGGTAAATGTCTTTCTTTTGTATTGAAAAGGCATTGTGTCAAACCTTCCAAAATTTTTAAATATATTTGAAAATATTAAAAATATAAAAATATTCATTGAATTAAATATTGATTTAATTATATTTTCCTAATATATTTCCCCTCTCATAACGTGAACTACGCAACGTGTACATCTATGTCTATATCTACAACATGTACAGCCACCCTAATGAGATCTAAGTTAAACAACATTTAGCCTTACAAGCGAAAAGGTTTTCGATCCCTGAACTAACACAAATATTTTTCTTATTGAAATTCAAGACATATGTTTGTGTATTTATCTAAACAGGGAAATGAAAGAATTGAATTTGTTTCTATCGTACATAAGATATAGTTCATTTAATTCTTATTTTTTGTTAATTTAAGTAAATATGCAGAGAATGATTATTCCTTCGTTTACTTAATGAATCGCAGAATCTCTTTTTCTATTAAAATTTCGATGTCTACGTATGTGATTGTATGCAACACAATTTGGTACTTAATGAAGTCTCCACTGCCTAACATACGGCCTTCGAATGACAAAAAGGTTCCCTAGCCCTGTTCTAATATGGAGTCATAATGTTTTCCTTCCAACATTTCTATACGAAAAGGAAGCAGTTTGAGAAAAGGCGTGGGAGAGATCCATGATATCCTTTTCCGAAATAAATAACGGGAAGCCATGATGTGAAATAAACATTGAAAAATTTCAATTATATTACCTTATTTCTGAAGGATGGGTCTTTTCAAAATTAGAAAAAGTTCTGCAATTTGTAATTTAGTTATCATAAGGATTTCCTGAATAATGCTGCTAAAGATTTTGAAATGATGATTTATACTCATGTTGCAAATTTAGGTTTCTTTCGTCAACTCATAAATAATTCCTTTTTACTTATTTTAAAAAGATGAGATCAGTTAAAATACTAACGCAGCTACATTTAGAAAATTATGATTGAAATTTAATTTTAAAATCAATAAAAAATAATTAAAAAAAATGATCCGCAGTACTGAAACTTTTCGAATAATTCCCTCAAATTATTATTTATTTTAAGTTGATCGCAATCCTTAAAATGAAATTTAGTTTTAGAAATTGTCAGATTCTTTTTAGCATTATTCTGTGAAAATATATGATTTATCTTTTTCTTTGCCTCATCTTATGTTTTCATGAAAATAACAAGATGTTACATTATATTGTTATGTTATTTTAGGTACGTTATAATTTTGTGCAGTGTTTACATTTACCTGATTCCTAATTACAAGATTATTTAGATTTTCTCATAGCAGTCATCAATTTTATAGTTGAAGTTATCCCAAAAAACACTACATTTACAGTTACAACGAAGTTTTTTTCTGATTTAACTGAGGTATTCTTCTTCACTTTCTTTACTGTCAGTTATTTATTTAAAAAAATATTTGGAATTCCTAAATGTGAACGTAGAAGAAGAAACTTATAACTGAAGACGGAAGCAGACCAAGAAAAGCTCAATGTTTTTCCCTTTAGTTTGCTGTGTAGGTTAAGTTTATGATAGTGCTGCCTTGGGAATAAGTGAGAAAAACCAAGTGAAAAAACACTTGGTTGGATAGAGGATTTGGAGGGAATTATAAGCTTCAAAAACCTCAGGGATTCCTCTGTCTTTCTTCTTCGGAACAACTGGCGTTATTTGTTGCCACAACTCATGCAGATGGTCTGGGCAAATTATAGAGCGATGTCCTCCTGAACGCAGTCCGCATAGAAATGGGCGCGTTCCGAATAAAGGCACAGCCAAACGACCTTGTACTCTGGGAGTGTGTTCCTCCGATATTTTTTGATATATTTCTGCCTTCTGCCGCGGCTCCATCGTCTCCTTTCTCGCTGTCTCTTCCCCTCAAGCCTCGATCATAAAGTTGGCGAAGTTTTAGTGGCTAGTTTATTGTTTTAATCAGTTTAATAGAAGCATGTACAGAAAGCAAATGAGGGTTTTAATGCAATTGGAAAATTCATGGTTACTCATTGAGGCACGCCGACAGACGAACATGAGAATTTCTCAGCAGAGCGACTGCTTTTCCCCCCTCTTTTTCCAACTGCTTTCCATATGAGGTCGTTCTACGAAATCGATGCATTCGGTTCGCGTAAGCCTTATTAGTCAACCTCATCTTTCATATTGGAAGTATTTCAAATGAAAAGCATCTTTACGGATTTTATAATCACCTTCGATCGAAAAGTTTATGAAGCAAATTCCTTCATCTGTTGCCGTGTTTCTCACTACACCAGCCTCATTGCTTCTGAGAATTATTATCGACCAATATAAAAAGAATGAATGTTTTAATTCGTGAGTGCTAAATCTCATCATTCTTGGCAGAAAGCTTAATAAAAAAGCAATATTGAATATTGTTACATTAATATAACAAAGGAAACAGGATTTTTAAAAATATTCTGCAATCAGTGACAGAAAAATCTTCGAAAAACATATGCTCATCGTTAACTTCTTATTTCAGTTCTAAATATAAACGTATAATCCTTTTTTTAGACATTGTTCTGTAGAAATTCTATAAACAAACTCGTGCTCTTCAGATACGATAAATAACTATATTGATATACTGTATTACGAACGTTTTAGGCGCTTTTTTATTATTTTAATGTGGATAAAATAATAATGATAAAATTAATATTGAGGCAGACGAAATACTAGCACATGAATTTCTTTCTTTATTTTATTTATTAATGTCTATTTACTGTCCTTGTTTTAATTTTGCAGGTTCCATATTACAGTATTTCCTAAGACTGTAACTGTATTAATGTTGAAAGCTCTTAAAAAGAATTTAAGAGGGATATTATGAATATTTACTATTCTGTGAATTTCTGGCCACTTCTTTTCGTTCTATTTTGTTATTTGGACAAGTACCTTATTCCTTCCTTTGATGGCCGATGAATCGCTTCTCAATACTGGTTTTTCATCATTTGAATCTTACTTTGACACTACATTGGCATTTGTGTCAACTTCACTGCTTGTTTTCAAGATTCCATTTTTCTATGAATCAACAATCAATACTGTCTTCAGTTGAAAGAACACTGAAATAGTCGAATTGATCTTTCTTTCGAATTGTATACCGTATGACTTAGTACAAGAAAATGCTTACATGGTGATCTTACTATAATTATTATAAATAAAATTGAAACATCAGCTATTTTACATATGAAATTTACGTTAATTATTCCTATAATTAATTAATTAATTAATCTGTAACTACAATTTAATTTCTAAATTTATTACATGTTTCATTTAATATTTGATATACATTATCAAAGGAATTTATTATTGGAAAACGACCATTTTAGGAAGGTGTGATTTTTACAAAGAAATATTAAAAGAAAATATTAAATTACTTAATCCTTAGCCTTTCATTATTGTAATAGAATATTTTTGTTTAAAACACAAGGGAAATGATTGTGGATAAGTTGTCTCCTATGCAACATTTCTTTTCTTATTATTTTTCTTTTTCATATGATGTCATTTCAGAAGTGCAAATTTGCTAATATCCATTAACTAAATTAGAAAAATATAAAACAAAACATTATCATTATTTTAATTTACACATTTCATTGTGTAATAATGAAATTTTCCTAACCTATACCATTCACTGTTCAAACAAAGAAGATTATATAAAAAAAAACACGATAGAATCAAAATTAAGTAAGGTAAGAGACACTATTCTCTTTTTTTTTTCTTCTCAGGACCAGCTTTTGTTTAAGAATTCTAGATCTCATTGTTGTTTGTAATTAGGAAATGACATTTGAAATCCTGACAAGGAAAAATACTTTGCTGCCTCAATAAGGAGTTACTGGAGATGATTTTACAGTTGTTACCTGTATTTTCTATAGTCCTAAGACAGCAAACTACTGTGAAGATAATAAAACTCGAACATTTACTTTAGAAATACAAAGTTAATTATTTTTTGCCTGTTTTAGGAGTTTCTCTTAAACCAACTAATAACAGATTTCTGCTGGTGGATTATTAAAATACTGTTGAACGTTATCTGATGGTCTTGAAGGGTTAAGCTCTGACTTGGGTGATCACTCGTTGCAATTATTTATTTTGGCAAATTTGAGGTTATGCAGTAGTGGATAATTACCGGTTAAGTCTCATATACAATTCCAGTAATCTCTAGATTAACGGGGTTATGTTAGACAGACGACTCTCTAGCAACAGCAAGAAGAGGAAGATGTTTTAATTTCAGGTACCTCCGATATTTAACTAATTTTTAACAATTTTTTGTATAATTATTAGTTTTAGAAATAGCTAGCAGTTTATGCAAGGTATAAATTGTGTGAGGGTGTTAGAAGAATAAATGCTTCGTATCTACATTTCAAATTCAAACACTTGCAGTTCAAACATATCAGCCCACAATTTTACTTCTCTTTCACTCTCTCAATCATCATTTATTTTATATCTTTGCTTCAAACAAAAATCAGGCACAAGTCGAAGCAGAATTCCAATTTACGAGCAATTGAACGCTAGCTGCAAAATAAAACGAGAACTATGTCTTAACTCAGTTGTCAGATTTCTGAAAACAATTATCATATAATAAAAACAACTCACATCAGAATTTTCGTTCCATTAAAACCCTAAAATCGTGAATTCTGCTAATTAAAATTCCCTGTTCTAATGATCTCAAAGAAAAAAAAGAGTACATCGTTAGTCGTTTAATAATAGTCAACAAAAATTGAAGAACCTATGCTGTCTTTTGAACATCCCCATGGATCTGGTTTACGAAAATATTATTCAGTTGCATTGAATCAAAATCAATATTAACTCACTTTGGATAACAAAATCTTCATTAAAACGTCGTCGTCGTATGAAAATAGTTTTTAGCTACTTTGATCATAATAAAAAACATCAACAAGTAAACTTTCTTATTTGAATTGAAATAGAAAAAGATTTTTGGTTAAAACATAATTTCTCCCTATCATGAAATTCCAAATAGACAAAACCTTATAATTATTATTTTTTTTAAATGCACCTTTTCTGTAATATGAGATTTAAAAATACAGTACTGATTTATGATTGTATAGATGCATTAACATCTTATGTTCATATTTAAACATTACTAAAGACTCTTAGCAACTTAAGTAAAAGAAAGCAATTTCTTTAATTTCATGAAAGATTAAAATATTTTTA
Source organism: Thereuonema tuberculata (assembly GCA_023159025.1). Lineage (NCBI taxonomy): Eukaryota > Metazoa > Arthropoda > Chilopoda > Scutigeromorpha > Scutigeridae > Thereuonema > Thereuonema tuberculata. Next base: position 33,953,425 of record JAFIDM010005346.1, on the reverse strand, counting down.
CAACAACATATTTTAGAAGAAAAAACTTTTTAAAAGACTTTATTTTTCCGACATGGGTAGTAACTGTTTCCTGAATTCACTGTAGATTGATCCAATGGACATTTGAACCTGTTTTGGCGATTGTTCCAACTTTCGCAGACTTGTGTGTTGATGTTTTCAATCATCGATTTTTGTAAAGCAAGCTGTCAGGGCTGACTTAGTGGCAGCGGCTCTCGGGAGAGTCTGTTACTTTTCTAATAATTATGTCCTGTAGCAACAAGGAAAGGTCAGGTGCTGGGTTTCAGAACAAAATATATCTATGAAGGCGTAATTTCGTGCAGCAAAAGACACTCGTTTTTCTACATTACATTCCTCCAGTTTGACTTTAATGATAGCAGCAACAAACTGAGGCCCAGCTTTAAGGTGCCATAAAGGAGAAAATACTAGAACTTGAATCATGGTCACTTCTTTTATCAATCGCTTTTATGCCAATCTTCTGGATGGTTTATGAGTTGCCAACTGTCAAGTAAATTATCCTCGATATTCGTTTAGGATAGTTTTTATTTAATTATTATAATAAATCTATTCTTCTGATATAAAACTTTTCAAATAAGTCATTTGGTTTATTGGTTAGTTTTCAATTATCATACTTACAAATAAGTAAGGAAAATTTCTCTTTTAAATGTACATATGTAGATTATTATGTAAGAAATATTTAGATTGTCGTAAAACACTGCGTTTTTATTTTTGAAGATATATTTAAGTAAGCGAGTAATAACTATATTAAAAAAAGAACAAAACTTGTCTAAGATAGTCTATTTCACAACCTTTTTATCCTTGAACCTGAGAATACAGCTGTTACCACTACGTTTTTTTCCCCTCTATTCTTTTATTTTTATGTATTGCTTTCTATTCTTGCCTATAAGATATAATAACACTCAGTAATCCCTTCTTTATAATTAATCCTATTCAATTTGAAAATTGATTGCAATTTTATTATTTCATGAAAAATTCTTCCTTATAATTAACCTATTGATTTTTCTAGCTACCTCCACAAATGCATCAACTCCACGATTTCGTTTTTCCACTTATATATTTTATTTTTCTTGCGCTTAAATATACCAAATTAATCTGATTGTTGGTATTTGGTAATTAGCAGTCTTTCTGTGTATTTAATTGATATTGATTTTCGGTTAAAGTTTTTGAATTACTGAGATATCTGGCTTTGTTTGTATTTTAATAAGTAAATTATTTTTTACATTATTAGGAAATCGGAAATTTATTAAGTTCCAAAAGAAAAAGCGGGAATCAAATTAGTATCTTTTGTTTTTCATAATTACGGAAAAAGAATGTTGAATACTTAATGGATGAAATTTAAAATAACATTCCAGATATATTTTAGAAATTCTGTTGTTATACAACAAATGGTAACATAAATTTAAATTTCTAAATAATCTTTGGAAGATTGATCTTGAAATAAAATTTCTAAATGTCCTTTACCTTCGGAAAGTTCATTAAAATATTGTGAGTATTGAAGTATCATTATGCAAGTTAATAAATTATTTGCAAAATTTGTTTAAAAGTTTTTTTTTTTTCCATACTCACCTATTTAGACATTAATTATTGATTTCTACAACATATTAGTTACTCCAAATTTATTGAATAATTACATACTCTTTTAACCATTTGTTTCAAATTTATCCCTTTCATAAATTTTTAATTAATAAACTGATGGTATAAATTTTTAGTTATATCTCTCTATACAAGTTTGTAGTATTAAATCTTCTTAGGTAAACTTTAATATTTCATAAGACGTCATTGTCCGGCTTCTTCAGGCTCTATCTTACTACCGTTACCTGAAGATGTCGTGCAAAATATCGTTTTGTGAATATGAGACGGAGGATTAATAAGATTTAATAATACAATGTTGTATATAATATCTCACGAGTATTTTTAAGTATATCTTTCTATCTGTTTAGTTGAGAGAAAGTCGCGGATTCTCTTAATTCAGTAATATTTAAATTGTTGCATTTACGAAGAATAATCAACAATTGAAAAACCGCAAGCTTGGTTCCACGTTGCTAATGCCATGTTATGGGCATTCCTACTACTTTTTCTGTTTAAAATTTAAAGAAGCTTTTAGTTTGTGATACTCGAAAGACATCAAATCCTGTCGAGTCTGACTAGAGAGCTTGTCAGAATGACGAAGAATAACGTTAGAACTAACGTGTCTGCACGAGTAGCTCATAAATTTCTGTTTATGACAAAAGTTCCAAAAAAAAGAATGTATCTGTTATTGTCAGCGCGAAATCTCTTTCATGGAGAATGTATGAACTGTTTTGAAAGCTGATCTATCTCGATTTGTAGCACGTAGTTATCTCATACCTGCATCTGAATGTAAACTTTCCTTATGAACCATTATTGATTTTAAAATGATGCAGAAAAATGACAAAACACTGAATTAGGTTATTTACTTAAATTTAGACAATTTTCTGTGAATTTTTTAGTCTTCCTTTTGAAGGTACAGACTTTTTGGAAGTCTGCCTTTTCCTCAAGCCTTAGAAAAATTTAATTCAATAAAACAAATAGATTAACAACCATGATATCAACGTGTTCTTAGTTGATAATTTAAATATAAAAAAGGCGACCACACCAGGCTAAAATTTAAAACATTTTTAAATAGACAGATAAAATAAGTCCAGACAGTTTCATCTCAATAATAACGAGACTTCCTCGGTGGATCCGAAATGATAAATAAATAAATAAAATAAATTAATAAAATAAATTAAAAAGATGCACATTATAAGCAAATGGTAACCAAAAGCAAAAGACATGTTTGACTCGAGTGACTGTCTTCTATCACTTCAAAGGAAATATGGAGTTTCATGTATATAGCATTAAAAACGTTTCGTGCCACTTCGCAACATTCAATTTAAATAATTCGGGATTTTTTTTCTAAGTAAATTGAATTTTGTAATGGAATTTATTTTGCTGGGAAATCTTTACATATTCAAGAAAATGTTGATGTTATTCTTTATATTAACTAGTTCAATTGACATAAAAAAATGAACATTATGGGAGAACATTATTAGCGGCCTTTGAGAGAAAGGAACAGAATATCCAGAAAAACTGAAATTAGTTATGAAAGAGACGAACGAAATCTATTCCGAAGAAGTTCTATAGAAATTGCGCTATAATGTATTTAAAAAAAAAAGATTATTATTATTTACTTTCTACTTTTGTGCATTCTCTATAGTGCAGTTGTATTCATTAATAAATGTTAAGAGATCTATTTCGATAAAGAAGGAGGCATCTCATTTATAGTTAAATTGAAGGTTTAAAATAGTATCCACTTAAAATAATTCATGGTTTAAATAATTTTGTTTGAAATTTGATTTTTAACTTTTAATTATAAAAGGAAAATGATAAAATTACACTTCATTTCAGAGAGTATGAAGTTGATAATAAGCCTAATGTATGAACTCATTCTGTTATGATGTAAAGCTGTTTGGAAATTCCACAAGATTGATGTTTTTTTCTCTGTTGTGTTTCTCTTTTACAGATGCACCTGTGGCATCCTTGGAACTCGGCAGTTCGCTTCGTGATGATAATATCAGAGAAGGAGATGACATTTACTTCGAATGTAATATCAGATCAAACCCCTGGGTCTCTAAAGTGGAATGGAAGTTTGAGGTTGGTATTTCAAGTCCTTTTTTTTTAATTCTTTATTTTCATGGAAACCAGTGTTGAATTTCTATAAAAAAATAGCTTCCCATTGTTTTTAAATTTGAAGTCTGGGATTAGTTTATAGATATAAAACAAATATTTAGAGGTGAATAAAAATGGAAACTAACTCATTGATTATTTATAATGTCTCAGTTATGTCACAGCTATTGTTAAATTTGGGACAAGTTATCTTGTTTCATTACGAAACAGTGACGAAGATAGCACATTTTAACTTTCAACATGTCAGAGAAACAATGGAACTCTTAATTGTACTGTAATATTACAAAACTCGAAATTTCGGGTTTCTATAATTGAAATCGGTAATATTTAGTAAGTTTGTAATTATTGATCCTGCTATGGCAAACGATATTCCAGAGCAGATCGAGTTAGTTCTGAGTTTTGATCCAGCCCTGTTGTCAGTCTACTATTATTTTGACGACCAGGCCAGATAACACACCACAATATACTAAATAATAAATATATTTACAATAATTTAATTTTAATTTTGGCTTAGTTTATTTCTCTTACAATTCATACTATTTTCAGTATAAATACAATAATGTCATTTTAACTCAAATACAAAAAAAAATATATACATAATATAAATAATTATATAAAACTACACAATATCACTTATATTTACATCACTCTTATTGCAAAATACTATGTTTTTTTCACTATGTCCGACCACTTCTCCTTTACATTTTTTATAAATATACACAATTTTATATTACATTTTCCCCTCATACAGTATCTTTAACATTATCTCTTTTTCCGTAAGTTCCTTTTTAATATTTAGCCACTTGTCACTTTACATTTTAAAACTTTATCAGTATAAAAAAATATGTTCTAATGTTAATTCTCCTACATTACAAAATTTACATATATTTTCATCTTTTTTGTTATAATATTTAAATTATTGTAATTATCACGTCTTATTTTCAAATATATCTTTTTTTTATCCACCATCTATCTGTTCCATTAAGGTAATATTTCATTATGTTATTCGTATAAATATCTTTATACCAAATGTTATATCTGGACTCTACTATTTTATGTCTTATTTCTTTCCACTCTTTGTCCTCAGCTCTTTGTTTTATTTCTTTCATTACATTTTTATTATCAAATCTAAAATTCTCCTCCATCCACTCATCTGATAAACTAATACTATTTAAACTTCTTTTGAAATTTCATCTCTCCATTTGTTTCTTACTCCATTTACTCGATCATTTTCCATTTGGATCCAACACTGTTTTGGGAATCTACAGTCTTCCATCTCAAAAATCTTCCTAATATAATTTGCGGCTATTTTCAATTGAAGGGTAAACACTTCTTATTATTTACAATAATACGCCCTACAAAAGTAAACATGTTACGTTCTTCGTTTAGTGAAATAATAAACATAGAAATTTATAAATCATATTAGATTTTTTGGGTTTTTATTTCTAATTTTGTAAATGAAAGAAATTAATTTTTATTGAATATAGGAACGATTAATAATTATTATTTGTTAATCATAATCACTAACTTCTAATTAAACTAATGCGCTTTGCTTTATGATATGAAATTTGCGATCTATTCTGACTACATTGCAAACGTAGTTAAGTGCACATTTTGAGTAAATCTTCAATTTCAATTTCATTGTTGTGGTTAGATGTTAACTCATCAAATTCATTCCGTTTCTATTATTTTCGTATCAGTAATTATTCACATTTATCTGGGGGAATAAAAGTACATATAAATTACATTAGGATGTATGAGCACAATTGACCGAACGGGCAGCCATTCATAAAGCTAAGTTCATCCGAGCTGCTTTATTTACTTCTATCCAACATTCCATAATGTCTCTCGTGATTTACTCTGTCGGGAAAATTAATTAATAGACATCCTTCCGACTGTTAAGCATCTGTGGATTTACAGTACTATTCAGCGGGTCTATTCATCATTAACAGTAGTGACTTAATGGCTGGAAAGATGGCAACAAACAGCGATTAGTACCACTCTTCTTCATAGTCAAGAGGACTGAGTGATTTACAGCTATTCAGCAACGGGCAAAGAAAATGGGATCAACAAAAGAACACAGGGCGACAGCGAATTCCCACTTTTCGAATTTGCAAGTGGAGGACATATTTATATGTTTAGAATCTCCTCGAGTTTTGTAGAAGGATTTGCGTTTGTGTTATTTCAGCTGCTTTGCAGGCAGTGGTGCAAAAAAATATGTTGAGCCGAATGCGAGGTAAAGTAGAATTTTTTTTTTCATTTCGCCAGAATTCTTCGATGCTATCGCGGTCTGCTTTCTTTTCCTCTCTGCGTTTTTTTTTTTTTTTTTTTTGTCTTTCCACCTCTTTTCTCTCTTTTTCTTCTGCCTTGAACTTTAGTAGTTCCGGTCCTCGGTGAAAGGGATCGGGGTCCGGCGTCTGCCCCCGTGCTCTCGTAAATCGGTCCCGCTGGACGTTTTGTACCAAAGCGCAATAGCTCGCGTGACAAATGTCCGGCGTAGATCGTTTACGCGGGCTGTTCACTGATATGGAAACGAAGTCCGGCAGATTTATTGCGACCAGTAACCAACGATTGTTCTCGTAGCAATCAAGACAACTTGGGAGGGACGAGACGAAGGGTCCGACCACACGATTAAATACAATTGCGGGGGTCTCAACCCACGCCAACTTATGAGTAACAGAAATTTATGGACCTTGAAGAAAGGACACATTGCTGTATGGGTCCACTTAGATTCGAATCGAACTCCCATCACATCCAATTTCAAATTATTTCTGATATATTACTGTTTCAATTTGAGTGTTTCATTTTAGAATTTGCCATCAAACGCAGAATTCGTCCTAACTTTTAGTTTGATGGGCATTTTGGTTTTAACCCATGCTCTGATATTTCTTATATTAGTGCCTCATTCCTGAAATCTCAATGTTCAGTTCTTCTGAATTCATTGCAATTAATAGAAAATTAATATTGCTTATGGTGACAATTGTTAAGGACTTTTCAAAAGAGCAAAAGTAATGATTGAAATGTTGTTTCTGAAAATCCTCAAATTATTTAATTTCACACAATATAGTCGTGGGGAAACCCTTTAACACTAAGATTTGTACGAATTATCATTAGCCAAGGCTACACAATTTCAAACAGCCAAATATTGTACTAGGAAAACGTTATTCAATGACAGTAAACAATACGACGTCTCAAATTAGTAAATCAGAATAGTTAAATAAATAATAATATTAAAAATTTGACCGTCTTTAAAAATTCACTTCTGGCTGCTCAGTCTTACTCAAACTTATCGTCAGAGGTTTTATGTTAAATTTAAGTTTTCTTTCTATTATTTAAATATCTTCTTTTTTTCCGTTTTATTTTCTTCAGTATTCAAATACATTGTACATTTTGGGTCGGAATCTGCAGTTACTTTATTTTTCATTGGTGTTGTATTTTTTTTATGTGAGTCAGTCACATTTACATAATCCTCCACTACTTAGCCAGATGAAAGAGACTGGTCACGTGATTTACTGGTCGCTCCGAACTCTTTCTCGGCGTGAAAATACGGGAGATGGTTATGTGCCGACAAGAACAGAAACAAACGACGTATAAAAGAGAGATGGATAAAGTGAAAAATTACTGCAAAAAATTCAGTTTAAAATTAACGCGAGAATAAAATACACACACACACAGAATAAGAAATACATGTATAATAAACTTTTAGAATGTAATTCTTCCCTTCGGCTTGTTCCATTGTTTTGGCAGTGCGTCAAACCCAGTCTTTATCGCTTGGGCAAGCAGTATAGTTGATGATTTCATTTTTAAATTGCTGTTTGCCAGAAAGTAACAGAATATTGTGTTTAGCAATGTTGTAAATAAAAAGAAGTTATATAAAATTTTTTATCTTTTTGAGCCATTGAACCTTTGGTCATATTCTTAAAGGTAAGAGGATCATCACCTTATCTAATAGTTGGATTTGACGTATGACGACACCTTTTATCTGGACTGCACATCTGGTAGGAGAAGGGCCACACCAAATCTGTTTAGATCTGTTCAGATCTGTTTATTATTTCTTTTTTTTTTATATTTCACCAACATCTTGTTTATCCATCATCTTGTAAATAGCAGACTTCCTTACACTTCCCTTCTTTTAAACAAAGCTTACTAATCACAGTTAATAAAGTTCTTTATATCTCTTACCAAACAGAATTTCTATGATTTATATATTTAAAATATTATGACATTAAATTATTTAAATAACTGAAAAGTTAAAACCTCAGCAGATTAGAGACAGTACCAAAGCTTTTGATTTAGTAACGGTTACCAAATATGGAATATTATCATGGTTCCTTTGATGTTTCAAAAACAACAATAAAAGAATAACAAGCCAAATAGAAAATTATAGTTGCCATGCCAGCTTTCGAATATTCGAATAAAGAAGAAGCGTGTGATGAATTAATAATCTGCTAAAGTTATCTTTAAATTATCATTAATTTATATTAATAGTTTTACTTTTAACTATAATGAATAGTTTTAACATTTTTCGGTCAGAAACGGACAAGGCTTATCAATATTAAATATTCGCAGCAAAGCCTGTCGGACGACAGGCATAAAAAAAAAAATCTGAAAAATCATTTTATTGTCAACTATAAAGTAAATATTCCCTTATAAACTATATTTTTTGTAAAAACAGCATCAGATCCTTCAATTAGATGTCCTTGATCAATTCTGTTAAGAATTTTGATTTTGACGTCGCAAGCACGACGTACTCGAGAAATAGCAACATGTAACTGTCCATGACTAAAAACAGGCTCCAACCATATCTAAAGTTTATTGAGAACCCTTGGATCTATCTTAATAGCTTAATTATATCGAGTTATAGACAGACAGACAGACGATCTTAGCCAATTATATAAGTTGATGGTGATGATATTTGATTTGATTGATGATTTGATTTGAAATAAATAGCAACCATATCTAAAGTTTGTCCTTGTAAATAAATTTTACTAAAAGTAAGAATGGAATAATTATTATTTTTGACTCATAACGCCGAAAGGCATTTAAAACTCACCTTTGTAATCTAAATACTGCGCAAACTTGTGAACGAAGCTTCTACGGCAAAAATGGTTTTGAGTTTGAAAATCAGCGTGAAAAACTGAGTAAGTATGCCAAATTTCATGAAAATGGGTGCAGTGGTAACAAAATTATTTGGTTTTGAACATATGTTTTGTTAGAATTTCAGTTGTCGAGGTTAGTTCCCAAGAATAAAATTTCATGGAAACAACATGGAATGACAAAATGAACTAATATTTTCATCCTATTTCAGTACTTTTGATTCAATGGTACCATTGAGAACCCTTGGATCGATCTTAATAGCTTAATTATATCGAGTTACAGACAGTCAATTATATAATTGATTAAATAATAAATATGCTTATTAAATAAGAATAAATTATCAAATATTGTCAAATATTATTAAATATTAAATATGCTTATTAAATATGAATAAATTGTGAATTTTCGAAGAATATTTGTTGTAATATTATTGTTCGTCTGCTGGACCAAAGTAAGCCAACTTACAACCGTTCAACCAACTTTATAACATTGTGTTGAAAGCAACATTCTACAGATCAGTAGCATTATGCTACAAAACAAGTAAATTAAAAGTAAATTGAAAAATGTATTAGAAAAAGTCTTAGAAAAGAAATTGATTGTAAACTTCCGCGAAGTTGGCAATAAAACTAACTAAAAAAAAATAAATAAAAAATAAAAGTGTTAACATTTCTTTAGGATTTAATTCGGTTGAGTGCGGTCAAAAATTAATATTATATTCCGCATTTAGTTGAATGGCTTCCTCACTTAGTTGAACACATTTAACTGGAGTTCTTGGCAAAAGGTAGAAATCTAGAGATTGTTGCTCAGTACGTGGCGCGGTGATAGGCAAATTGCCCTGTCAAACTCTGAAAGCTAATTAATCTCTGAACAGGATTTAGTTTGGCACAAGTAATTTGCATTAAGTTGAAGAGTTCAAAATGCAAATACATCAATTTTTAAAGCGCCGTCAGCAAGAATTAAAAATTGAAGCAGGTTTCCGTTTAATTTGTCAATTTTTTTTTTGGTTGAAATTGTGGACTAATTAATTTTAATGATCTTGCAGAAGCCTAAAGGCATTAAACGGTTCAGTTTTTTAATTAATACTTAATTAAGTTCATTCAGTAAACAATTAATTAATTAGTATGTGTTTTTGTTATTTGTTAAAGGTGCAATTTATACTTTTAATTTGTGACCAAGTAATTATCCAAGAATACCAGGTAATTCTATACTTAGTTCGATATGAGTCTCATAAAAGAGAGACTGACGACAAAACGATTTATAAAGTCCCTATCTTAACAGGAATCTGCTACTGAAATATTTTATTCTAATAATAACACTTCTATTTAAAAATTTAAATTTGTTTGTATTTTAAGCGTTTATCAGGGTTTCCATCAAATTTGGTACGTAGCTCACTTAAGGTTAACTAAAATATAAGCACTTTTATTTTGATGTTGCTACTTGCTGGATTGATTTAAAACATGATACAACACTTATTAATGTTTCAAATTAATGTATTAGTTTTGGCCTACACTTTCTGTCCAGCTGGATCCTCGAGAGCTGCAGGCTCAGTTGTCGCTACGAGATACATAGATCTACGTAATCGATATAGAAGATAGGTAGAAAGGATGATAGTTAAATATCTTGCGTTCTCTATTCCAGTCCGAACATAATTATTTTTATCGTCTGTTCATTATATCTGCGGAGGCACGTGACAGCTCCATATATGGTGAACGACTGCGAACAACTACTCCTGGTAGTTCTGTTTCTGTTAAAAAAAATCTAGGCCTACCAAATACAAAACTAATAATCAAATGAAGTTAAAGATACTATTGCACAAGTCTAATAACAACTTTATCTGAAATTAAAATTAAGATAAACTAATAAAAGTAATATTTTATAAACAAACAAAAATAATAAACATCGTAGCGTTATATTAAGAATACGATGTAAACAACGCCAGCAACTCACAACGACATTCCAGAAGCGACCAAACGATAACCCTAGTTTAGAAAGGAAATGATAACGATTGGTTTTCTATGATCACGTGCCTCCAGAGATGTAGAAACGGACTATAACTTAATGTATAGGTAATCTACGACTTACGACCAACCGACTTGAAGTTCATTTGCACTTACCACAAACTTGTCAAAATATCAAAAACTCGTTCATTGATTATTTCCAATATTCTTCGAGTTTTGTTATATAAAGGAATTTGGACGTATTTGCACATATATAAAGAAATATATACACATGTTTTTGTAGATCGTCGTTGTAACGCCAATGTTCGTTCCCGCTCCACTTTTCAGAACTGTTTAGTCTACTTGAACTAGATCTAGATGGTTTTGGTGGAGGAAAATTCCCGGTTGGATTCTTTGTTCTCTTGGCAACATCTAAGCGATGTTTGCTAGAAAACATCCGTAGTAAATGTGCTCCTACTAAAATATTTACTTACTTTATTTCACATTCACGTTTATATGCGTATTATATTTTAATATTTACTTGTTCATTTCGTGAGTTATTTATATATATATTAAAAGTAAAAATAAATAAAAATATATTAATCTTTCTTTAACGTGCGGAATGAACTATCTAAGAACACAATTGACACGCACAATTTACGCAAAGGATTCGCACCCCGAGCTGTCATCGTGAAGAGACTGGGACGGACCGTTTCGCACTTGT
>JAFIDM010005346.1:33928056-33941562 GCA_023159025.1 Thereuonema tuberculata | reverse complement strand
GGGGTGCGAATCCTTTGCGTAAATTGTGCGTGTCAATTGTGTTCTTAAATAAAAATATATTTATATTTATTCATTTTTTGCGGCTTTTCGACTTTCAACCAAATTTACTTATTAACAGAACCCATTAAAAAGTTGGAACTACCTACATAGTGGAAGTCATATAACAAAATTATGGAAGAATAGAGAAATTCCAGAGTATTTTTATTCCAGCTTTAAGCTATCCGGAAAAACAACATGAGTTTGACTGTACGGTAGTTTTGGAAACATGTTGCTCTTGTGGTTTTATAAAGCAACCAAAACATTGTTTTTGCAACGATTTTAAAAATAGACTCTTGCTTGAAACAAGGGTGCTCAAAGAAAAGAAGATTAAGTTGAAAGATGACATATTTACCAAGAACAATGAGTTTTCCACCTTTCTGCACGCATTGTCGTTCAGTAAAATCCGGCTTGTGAATGGGATCCCCTCGCATTTCTCCGGATTGCGACTAGCACAGGCATAGCCAATCAGATAGTGTGAATTTGCTGTCAGATAAGACGCATTGAAAACTCCAAAATGCTGTTTAAAAGTTGCTTTAAAAATAAAAAAAAAAATTAAGAATAAGTTCTTAAATAGTTTTTATAGGATTTCATTGTAAAGTACGTACGTTGACTGATGAATTGATTAATTCCAAAAAAATACACCGTTAACTTTTTATACCTTTATTATTATCTTTGTTTTTTTTTTGTTTTTTTTAAATATTTTAACCTTTTTTTTTTTGTTCCTCTACTTAATATGAAAATTAATATTTTTGAAATTTTATACTCCAACAATTTAAATGGCATAATTATTAAAAATAAATATTTGTTGATATCTATAACTATTATTTAATTAACTACAGAATACTCTAATAATATATAAATTCTTAAATAAACAAAAAGTTTAATGGAAGTGAGAGTTTTATAATGGATTCAGATGATATTGATGTATTGAAGTTTGTTAAATTTCTTTTTTAACTTAAATTAATTCATGAATTGTGTTATTGTTATTATTATTTCAAGGAAATGTTCAAAATTTATTTTTGCAAACTAATTAAAAATTAAATGAAAATTCATGTTAAGTTTACATATTTAGTTTAAAAGCGGACTGTCGATAATTTGTGCAGTTAATAGATTAGAATCGTGCAAGGCACATTAAGTATTAGCACGTTATACTTTAAATGTAATAAGCCAGACTGCTTTTGTGAACTTTTATTCTAATTGCGTATGTTTAAGTATATTACTGGAAACTATCTGAAATTAGTTTTAAGATAGCAATTTAGGTTGATTTCATTCCTCCTGAGAAAAGCCCTATTTATTTAATAAGTTCAAAATTCAAACAAAGTATTTTGGCTTAATGTAGAGTAAATATTGTAAATCAGATTTTAATAGGACTGGTATACATTTATTCTGAAACACTGCATATTTTTACGGAGGTGTGAATACAACTTCGCACCGTTCTATGCTGTTTCATTTTAAGATCGGGTTCATGGGAATTTTATATTTGCTTCTCTACTATAAACATGTCGATGAATTTAACAGAGTTGGATGTTTCTTTATTCAGGATTTCTCTTTTATTTCTATCCGAATCGTTAAAAATCCGTAAAATTAGGGATAAGTCGAGATGTTGCTCACTCACCATGTTTAATGAAGAATCCGATTAAGTTCAGCACATTGCACAGCGTTAATAATTTCATTTCCACTGTGATATTTGAAAAGCAGTTTACTCTGCTCATTTGAAACGGAGGGGTGCTGTGGAACGAGACGGAACGAGGTTTGGAACAGCCGTCCAGACATACCGAGAAAGAGGTTGTAAAAGATCTCACCATCACATCTCTGAAAGATATTAACGAAAGTGACAGTCTGAAGAGCCCTACTTCTATGGCACCGAGAAAGAAATTGTGCAGAGCTCAGCTCCATAAGGATTGCTGCATAGAGACGCCCAAATTAATCCGATCATGTGACCGGCGATGCATTAGACCGAAGGACCTCAGCTCTGTTTCCAGCTCAGATAGCTCTAGTTATACAAAAGAACCGGAATGACTTTGTAAATATTTATTTAATCAGAGACATCTGCTGTTTTTAATAGATTCGTTAAAAATGTAGGAAATTCTCTCAAAAGAAAATTAAAAAATAATAGTGTCTAGGAAGACGTAGCATATCATTTTCTAAAAATATTAGGGAAAATCGAGTTAAAGAAAATCTTCTCTAACTCCATGTTTTACTATACATTTAAACAGATATCCTTCAATTAAGTTTATTAAAAAAAAAAGCCGCCTTCTATGCAGGCTAAATCGCAAAAACTATTTCTAAAGGACTTTAACAAAATGATAATAAAACTTCCACTATAACAGAAAAATTACATCCCTAAGAATGTTCGAAGAAATTTCCAGAAATATTTTGTATTTTTTTTTCCAAATTATGAAGTAAGACAGACACGTCCTAAAATAACTTTTCCTGATTAGATATATCCTTTTTTTTTCATGAATAATGATTTCAGAAACATACTTCTTTTAATAAACTTGAAAAGAAATGAAAATGTTATTTTTTTCATCTGTAGTTTATAAATGACAGTAAATGAAAAAGGAATAGAAATTTCTTATTACTTACAGTTTTAAAGGAAAGTGAGCAAAGATAGAAAAGCATTACTAATTTTAGAAAATCACTATTTTATCCTCACAGACCGTACAAATTGTATATATATTGCATCACTTAAGCGAGTTATAGCATTTTGTACTGTTCTTAATTCCGTTTTATCTGGTTCTTATTCTTCAGTTTAGCTTTCATTAATTTGGAGAGTTAACTAATTTATTAACTACTTTAGAGGGGGAGTAATAAAAAGCAGAGGAATAATGGCTGTTATGCTTCTTTATTTCTCAATTTTTGATGTTGTACAGATTTCATGAGGACTGACAGCAAAGAAAATAGAAAATTTCAAGTCGCTTAGTACATTTCCCACATTGAGGAAATGCAAAACATAAAGACAGTCATTTGTTTATACATAAATGTTGATAATCTGAAGTCTTCAGAAATTTTATTGCAGAAGCAGTAAAAAATGGATGGGTATTCTAATGTTTTGTAAGAAATTACCGTTTTTACAGTGTGGAATATATAGTAACTCCAACAGAGATTAGACCACAACCTCAAGAGATATGCCCATCGCCACTTCTGACATACTGATTTTTGGATCTAAATCTATTTTGAAGGATAGTTCAAGAACAGGATAGGTTATGAGGTATTTCAGGATAACAATCTTGATGACAAAGGTTTCTTTGATTTCGGATAATATTAAGGTATTTCGAAAAGAATAACATGTTGAAATTTGTAGTAAATATAAATAATTTAAATGCAGTATTTTTTTTTTCAACAACAAAATAAATTAACTGATAATGTATCATATCATAATAATGGCATATTCAGTGTTAAATAATTTTTGCTAATATTCAGTACTTGAAATTTTGAAAAATTACTTAATTCAATTATCCTTTGAATTAATTCCTTTTTTTTCCTTTTTGTTTTAGAGTAAACCACTGCTGGGTAATCTGAGTTCTGGTGTGATCATCAGTAACCAATCACTGGTCTTGCAGAAGGTGACGCGGCGCAACGGAGGTACCTACAGCTGTGTAGGAATCAACTCCGAAGGTGCCAGCGAGAGCAACCGAGTCCCGCTGCAGATCAAACGTGAGTAGAAAAACGATAGCTTTATTGATCAACACCTTTGAGAGGCGAGAGCCGATTACATGGGCCACTCCACAGTGGCAGCGACTTACTTAGCGACGGAGTGGCCGCTGTCAGATAAGACTGCAGATTTATTACCTGAATGCACACACCAACATAGCCAACGTGAAAATAAACCCTTCGACCCTGTAATAACAACTGATTCTTTTTTTCTGGCAGATGTAATTATTTATCGATGGGGTAATTGGTGATTTGAGTATAAATTTAAGTTTTCGTATGGTAAATTTTAAAATCTTTTTTTTTGCAAGTCCAAAAAGTATATAAAAGTTTTCCATTGAATCGAACAAAGGACATATGGAATACCGTATCTATACTTTGCTAATTTTCAATTCTAAACCTTTCTAGAAAATATGAAGAGAAAACAAAGCTTAAATGTTTTCTCATTAAGATGTGTGCATGTTTCTATTATTGAATAACTTTGTTTGATCGAAGAAAAAGTAGAAACACTTGGGAATTTAAATAAAACAATTTTCTTCAAATTTACAGAAGACCTCATTGTAGTCTGGATACATTCTATCGTTAATTATAAATTATTAAGTCAGATTTAGTTAAGGGAATATTAATTAGGTTTACTTCACATCATTGCGGTCTCTCAAAGTTCGGCAAAGAGGTAAAGGCTCAAATAAACACTGACGGAATCAGAATTAAATTACAGAGAAAGGTATGGAAAGGAGTTAATTTTCCCAGCTGTCAGGAAAGAATTGGAAAATAATCAAATCTTTAACAGAAGGTTGGGAGAACCTTAGGACTCGCCTATAAAAGTAAAAAAAAATAAAAGAGATGACAAATAAAAAATTCGAATTAGGATTTTTCAACTGATTAGACCGGCAGGAGGACTGGTAATGTTTTTTATCCTTTCCTGCCGATCGAATCAGCTGGAATATCCTAGTTGAATTTCGTATTCATTAATAGTGTACATTGAAATTAATTAGCATACATTCAAATTCTATATATACGCTACGCATGGGTATGGCAAAAATCAAGACCCATGTAATTTTATATTGCAGCTGCATAATTGCATTACATTTCATTTATATCTTCGAAGGAGTGCCATTTACTTCTAAACACCTTCTTATTCGACTGACACATGATATTTGAGCATTGTGAAGTACTGTACCTGTTTCGCTGACGTTATGAAATTCCAATGTGATGCTCTCACTTAAATGACTAATGTTCTGAATGAGCTGTTAGGAACCACTGATTTGAGTTGAGTTGAGCTTATGTGAACAATATAGCAAAATAAATTATTTAATAATATCATAAAATTCCGTGGGTTCTGACTTTTTGCTGGGTTTCCTTTCGTTTTAATTATGACATATTGTATTGAATTTTATTTATAGAAATGGAAAACCATGTATTTGTTCAGTGAATGTAAAATTTCTTATTATAAGCATTGAAGCATCAGCATAAATAAAACTGCAATAGATGCAAAAGAAAAAAGAAAAAAAATATGACATGGTTAAAATTTCTCAAATTCTTTGTCAAGGCATTTTATACTTTTTGTTTAGAAAAGTCTCAGTCGTGTAATGAAGGCAGAATATCAAGCAGTTTTTTTGTGATTTGTTCATATTAGGATTGGGAACTTTTAATTAAAACCAAATAAGGCCTGGGGATGAATTAAAAATACCTCATTCTCTGCTGGATCAAAAGTTAAAAATGACTCGTGCAAATAAAGAAGTCTCTTTGAATATAAATCAGGAAATTATTTTCGTCGAAACAAATTGAAATAATGCGCCCCCTTATAAAAGAATAGTTCATTCGACATTTGAAATAAAGCTGTAAATGTCAGCATTCCTTGTTAATGAAAGAAAGAGGAGAAGGCAGTTGTAAAAAGATTAAGTCAGCACAATTGCACATTTCATGCGAAGACTGCAACTTCTCATTTTCATTTGCCCTGTTTTAAAAAAAATGTAATCACCAAAAAAAATGAAACAGGCGAAACGGAAAAAAATGCTAATTTTGTTGCTTACGTTGCATCTATGAAAAAAAATAACAAAAATAACAGGTATTTTCCTAAAATTGCTTTTGTACAATTCTTTTTTGAGATTTTTTGTAGTAAAAGAGAAACTAATAAAGCCTAAGAACTTAAAATGTTCTAATGTTTTGAAATTAACTTTTTTTCTCTTTAGATGGACGAATTCCCTTATTACTCTTTTAACTTATGCACATATAAACTTCGGATATCCTTAAGTACTATTTATGTTACAATTTGTTTTGTAATGTTGTTTTGTTAAGCTACTTGTTTCGCAATTTAGCTGAATGCTTAGATATGATTCACTGTAAGTTTTGTGTCCGCTTTGCTTCTTCCATGACTAGACTTATCCATAAGCAATCACTTTATATTTAAAAGCTGTTTTCCTGTTGAATAAATTAAAGTTCTTACCGTAAACCAATTACAAAATGTGGCGATTTTTTAATTTTATTTTTTAAATATTTCTAAAAATAGATATTGGATGGTTTTATCTATCTTGTAAAATTAGGCAGGAATTTGGTTTCCTGTAAGTTTCCCAGTATTTGGTTTGCCGTGAATGGTTTGTAGAAATGTGTTTCAAGTTTTCGAAGGAGATATTAACTTTTGGGTTGTCTTCGCTCAGAAACGGTACATACATTAAAAGATAATTTGTTGCCAATTTTGATATCAATTCTAACTTTCAGTCGTGCCCTAGTAAGTTCGATTAGAGATAATTTTATAGATTTATATATGAAATAACTCATTCTTTGATCTAGGCACACACTGACCAAAAAGTTATGATCCTTCATGAGTTTCATCTTAAATTTCGTTATTTTTTATTTTTTTTATACTTCTTTGAAGAATTATTAGTTTTTAAACATTCAGTTAATAAATAATACTTGATCAAAAGAAATAACTTTTTAAGTTTGGGCCAATTCATAAATCTCCTTCAGAATGAAGCATCTTTACACTTAAAAATCTTTACTTTAGTCTTTTCAAGTTTTAGCAAAGGAAGTAAACTATACAGGTGTTGTCACGATGTCAAATGTAGTATTATAGTTTTTAGTCTTCTGATAAGATCAGCAGATTAATATTCCCGTTTTGTCTGTCCTGTAGACAAGTGTCATTAAAATCTCATTAAAATATCATTAAATTATCATTAAGCACACCAATCACATTTATAATGCAGTTCTACAACAATCACAATAAACGCAACAATTGCGCCTTCTGCATTCGCAGCAATCACATTTATAATAATAAGGAAATCAAAGTAATATCAATGATATTTTCTTATCAGAAGACGTTGCGAAGCATTGTGATTGGTTTTCTAATGACTTTCCCTACCTCGTTAAATTAAAAAACAGAATTAAGTAACAATTAAATTTTTACATCTGATCGTAAAATTAATTTAAACAATGAGCACTGATTTAGGAAAGTGGTCCTTAAAGAGGTTTTACTAGTAGTTGGTGATTCTAAATAATCCCGAATTATTGTGAAAATTAACATTTTTTTAAATATTATTTTAACATTCTTAACTTCTAGTTTGTGTAAGTACTTGAATGTTTCATACTTCAAGCCTTTGTATGATGTAAGAAATCAAAATAAAATAATGTTCAGATTTATCAGATATGAAATTTATTTGTCATTAATGATTACTTAAAGGTCCTTTTACTTATAAATTGGTAAGAACCGTTTTTTAGAACCTCTAGGGAGATAAGACAAGAACTTGAGAAGTTTAAATTTTTACAGATAAAGGGTAGAAGTACAAATAGACTCAAATGACAGTTTGCTTCTCGCACGTCTTCAATCTCCCATAAGAAAAGAGGTGAAACGATAGACTTCCGTAAATGGAAGGAATTAGATTTGGAGGCATCAACTGGACTCCAAGAGAAAAGTGAAAAAAAGAGGGAAAAAAAGAATTTGCAGCTGCCTCGAAGAAGATGCAGCTGCCTTTGCAAGGAACCAGTTTCATCAAGAGAATTGTGTTTTCGGGCTCCGAACGGTCAACCTACACTACCTCTGCCTGCTAACTCGTTATCGTGGATTTCACTTTTACTTTTCTAAGGCTGTTTTAACGGTAGCAGAGTCTTCAACAAGATGTTGCACTTTACGTGAAATGATCTCATCCTGGTTATCGACCGACCCCGAATGGATGAGGCGATAAATGCATTAGGCTATGGTGAGAACACAACGCTCGTCTCCAACAAAGTTTGAATAGGCGACTAAGAAAAGCTCTTGAGCTATAAGAGATTTCAATTATACATTGGTCCTTTTACCATTCCCACCCTCTCTCTCCTATTTTTTTATGGGCTTATTAATGAATGGAAATGAGAGCGTTGGTGGTGGCAGCCTAACATTTTTAAAACTGTTTTCAAATTTCTTTTAATGCGCAGACAGTGTTGGTAAGCTTTCTACTTAATGGAGGTTTATGGATTCTTCTTTTTTACAGTCTTCGGCTGAAGGATGCGATGCAGGTTTCTGTTTTTCAGCACAAAAAATTGCTGCTAGAAATAAAACAATTCCGAGTTTCTGAATACTTTTCCGAATTGCAGTTAATAGAAACAGTTGACTTCTTGGGCATGAACTTTTCAAGGTTTCGTATTTCAAGATGTCTTCAACAGAGTGGGTAGGATGGAATCTTCTGTATATGCATTCAGTATGGTCTGGTGGTTTCGGCTCTGGACATCGAAATAGAGGAGACAAATTCAATTCCTGCGATGATCTGGGATATTTCCAAAGTTATTACTCCTCAAGATGGACCTTATGGTTCACTCAGCCCTTTGTCAAGTGGATACCTGGTTTATTTTACATTATATTCTGCCTGATACTGATTAACAAATTCACTGAAGATTGTAGGATAATACTATTTAGGGTAATGATAGTTTGACATATCAAATTAAATTACATTAAATACGTAAATGAAAATATCAAAATAATATCAGTGTTATTAAACTGAGACACATCGATCTTGATGATCCCGAATTTTCGCGATTTCACGTGATTGACGCGAGAATAGCCTCTATCCATGTCTTCTCAAAAAATGGCGAGAAAAAAGGCTTATCGACTCCGAAGAAGAAGCGGCCACGAGCACGCCCCATTACTGATGTCGACGATTTTGACCGATGCCTTATTCGCCGCTGCATCCATCGCCTCTACGCTGAAGGTAAAATTCCAACTTTACCATTTTTTCTCTAGCATTTTCCTAGTGACAGACATTCACAATACTATATTCCTTGAGACATGCTGAAGAGGCTAATGGCCAAATCTCGCGAAAACGTGATCATCAAGATGTCAGATAGTAGCTAATGATTTTGATAAAAACTGAACTGGTAGGAAGAGAACTAGGAACTATGGATCAAAAACCATCAAACAGACATGAATGGATAACTTTATTTTTAGTAATTTATATGCCTTTATCATTCAAGAGTTGACACGCGAACTGTATCTTCCTTGCCTTTTTCTTTCTTTTTCCTACACTGTTACTTTCTTGCAATTGACATTTGAAAGCAATGAAACAACCATTTAATGTATTATATGAGAAACAAAACAAAAACGCACAAGATTAAAAGTTCACTGATCTGTTTTTGGAAATTGTGATACCGGGAATCCAAGATAGCCTATTTCAGGTTTCCTGACCATTGTCAATTGAATCCTCCCAGTATCGTACATCTCAGTGTTTAATGTATTGTTTTTCAGTTTTTAATATTAATGTTTTTCATTTATATATTAAAGTTTCTTTATATTTTAATTTTATTGTATGCTGCAATAATTTAAATAAAGTTTCTTTCTGAAATCTCCTTTAAATTTTATTGACAGTAAAAAAAATATGTTTTAACCTAAACTTTGATAGATTAGACGAAAAAAAATCGAATCTCTTATATCAGATGTCGAATCATCTCTGTGTATTTTGTTTTCATTCTTTGAGACTACATTGTTTTTCTTCCGAAGGATGACACAATATTTCTTGCTGTTCTCTTCCTGAATTGAATAATTAATGACTGTGTTGTTCATTTTCTCATATTTCATATCGATTTCTTAATAGTTCCAGCTATTCTTTCTTTTTTTGTTATTTACTCTTCATATTCTTCATATTTTCATTAGTTTCTTTCCTTTAAACTGTAAATCAATTTGTCTGCTGCTATATTATTAACGCTGCTTGTTTAATTTTCCTAGATTACTGACGTTTTAATATTAGTTTTATATCTTCCAGATAGCTTGTCTGCCTTTATTTTTCCTTGCCGAGTATAATCGAAAGATATTTTTTTATTGAACCTAAGATATCTTTCGCATTATATTTTCACTTTGATTTTTTTTCTTTCATTTCTGGACTTTATTTTTTTACACTTGTGGCAAACTTGAATCTCAGTAGGAACAGTTAGTATAAAGTGGTAGTGTAGATTTTTTTAATATTCTTATCGTGATCAGTTACTTATTGAACTCTATCTTTTTTTAGATCAATACCTCAATGCTCTCTGGCTATCAAATATTTAAAAATGAAGCTTTCTAGTGGCATTATATTTCATTACAACTTGAAATTTTATTGAACACTATATCTAGTTAAAAAGTTATAGGATCCCACATCACAACCTATGGAGGCCCCTTTCAGGGCATGGAAGTTTACGCCCCAACGATTTCAATCCTTCCGCTTTAATTCCAAAAAAGAAACTCGATCCCCTTTTTACAAAGGGCGAATGAACCGTACCCTTCTAGAAAAGAAGCATATATCACTGGACTACCGGGCTCATACTACATATCTTATATTATTTAAACCTAAAAACGACATCTTTCTAGTGACAAATTAAAGCCATTTAGCATTGCAGATTTAACAGTCTTCCTATTTTTAATTTCCAGTACAAAATCAAAATATGTACGTACTTTGTAATATTTGACAAAAATAGTTATGTAACAAACATTGAAGCTTTGATATTAATGAGCAACTTTCTTGGCGATAGCTACTCATGAACAAACTGACAATTTTTACAACTGACTTCTAAAGTCAGGAGAAAAGTCAGTATTCTTGTAGGTCATAATATCGGTTCTTTTAAGAAAAGAAAAAGTTTATATCAACATACGTTGTATTTCAACGGTTTCGAGATAAATCTTTCTGAATATTCTACAGTTACAAAATTATTGATAAGAAAGAGATATTACGTATGTTTCAAATGTATATTGTTTAAATTGACGAATTTGTAAGTTTATAATAAATTTTCAACACTTCCTTCTTCATCAATAATGTTGAATTATTTTCAATTGACACTGAATTACGTTGTATATAATTACTATGGAATAGAAGAACAATATTGCCCGTAAAATACTGTACATCCAAATAGCGTACTTCGTAGACATTTCGTACTTCGTAGGAATAGGCCACTTTTTTTTTTTGGGGGGGGGGGAGAGGAATTACCGATACTCTGTTTTTACAGAATATTGATCTATTCTCTGGGACACTCTACATTTGGTAAATATCATGTATGAACGTTGTGTCGTGGCGACATCTCGCATTATCCATGCTTTTGATCCCAAGCCATAGTATTATAAAAGAGATGTTAGTATTTTCGGCAATTATTGTTGAGAAGTAATCATAAAAGAGGAATTACAGTGAGTAAATCAAGCCAACAGAGTATGAATTCTTGGATGGTATAATTTTCATAAACACTAAAATATTAATAATCTTTATTAATATCAGCTCTATAATAAATTTTGTTTCAATATTTCATCAGTAATTTAATAGTGGGTCTAAAAGTATAACAAAAGCCCCGAAACAACTCTATTTAGCTTTAGTGCGAAGAAGTTTTGAGAACCCCTATTTTCCTTTATATTGATTGTAGAAATAAATTCATATATTGTTTCACATGAACTGCTTCGTTCATTAAAGAGACATGTAGAAAAGTTTACAGAAATTAGGTTTCGACGGCGCCGCTAGTAATAAGGCACCAGCTGAGGGGGCACAACCCGCATTACTTTGCTGCAGTACTCAGTTAATTTCCATAATCCGTGTTTAGATTTCTATTTTTATCATGGAAATAAATCAAACTAGTTGAAGGTTTTTCGCTAATTATTTGTAATGATATTAATATTTTATTTCCATAATTTGGTTGAATAAGCATATTAATTTTATACGTATTTTCAGAGGAAAAGAAAACCAAGCGAATCCGAGACAATGAGATTTGGAATTATAAGTTCTGAAGTGTTTCAGTGAAAAGCAATGAAGCGGTTCCTTAGTATTTAAGGAATTCTAAGAAGCAGTAGCTACTTAATGAGTTAGCTTACTTAAAATGTGAAAAGGAATTTGATCCACTTTAACACTGAACCAAATTAGCAAATTTCTATGATTTTATAATAATATATTTCATTATTGATTACATACAATACTAATAAATAAATTTCCACTGGTGGATTATAAATAAATAGGAAAACAACAATAATAAAATAGCAATAAAAATATAACAATAGCTTTTGCTGTTGTTATCAGCATTTTTCCAGCATTTAGAAAAACTTTCATTCTTTCCTTTATCCTCTTTATCCTTTATACTCTTGAATTTTGTACTTCGAATCTATCATCTTTCATCTGAAATCCCTTTAATTAGCTTTCCTCGAAGATGTGATTTAATTGTATCACAAAAGGTCCATCCTGTACAACGTATGCTTGTTTTGTTGCTTGCAAACATTACTGTGCTTAGTGATAAGACATAAATTACACTTAACCTTTTCAATAGATGTATACACACTTTTACAAATTCATAGAAGATCATTGTTAACAATTGTACACTTTCATCTTTCATATTATATGAATCTTTCTCTACTTATTGAATGAATTGAATTTGTTGTAGAATAATTTTACTTAATTCTGATTACAACTATATATATCTTATTCAAAAGCATATATTAATTAAACATATGAAATCTGAAATTAGATGTATTCTTTGCATCTAGCGACATCTCAGTAGGATGTGCTTAGCCTCTAGTGCCAAGAATTCTCGACTCTGAGAGATTGGTTTCTCTTGTATGTTTAAGGTGACCTTTGCAATAGGATCTTCTTCTTTCTTATCTTCACTACTGCTACTTTCATTGTTGGACTTGTTCTTAGGGTAGGTTCTTTCTTTCTATCCATTATGTGGTTTTTGACAGTTCGTGCACTGTTTAAAGTGGATAGATCCAACATAGTCCTTTTATTCTTTCGATGGGAAGTTATGTTCACATTATAGTTACGCTGATAAGGATACATAATGCCTGAAAAAGTCACTCAGTAAGGTGCTAATGTAGAGTTTTTGAAATTAATTTGCTGAACTCATTCCATGGAAAGGATATCAGCACTGAACCATGAATGAACCAAAGATTCGGAATAGATTATGATTATTGATACAGAATCTAACAATGGAAATTGAATTTCATCATTAAAAGAATTGACAACTGAAAATTATCACTTTAAAAGTTAGGAAATCAGATTAAATTACTCTCGTCAACTATTAGAAAAAATGAACTATGTTAAGTAAATACATCAACAACAAGAACAAAATGGAAAAGAAATGGAACCTACACAAATCTAAACTAAAAGCATGAAAACATGTTAATGTGTTTATTCATTTTTATTCATTCATTTATTCATTCATTCATTCATTTTTAGGCGCTTTTTTTTACTTACATGCGCATAAGAATTCATTGAGGCTGACAGAACCCAGTACATAAATTTTCTTTTTCTTTATTTTTAATGTGTTTTTATGTTTTTAGTTTAGATTTGTGGAGGTTCCATTTTTTTTCTAATTTATCTCAATACGCCTCTCAATACTGTTTTGTTCATAGTG
>JAFIDM010005346.1:33901557-33928046 GCA_023159025.1 Thereuonema tuberculata | reverse complement strand
TTGAGATGTTAATTAGAACAATGGTCTCACTTTTTAATGTGTTTAGCAAGAACAAAATGTTCTGGGAGCTTTCAACTAACCATTTCCTGCTAATTCACTGTACAAAAATTGTAAAAAGATAAGGGATCCCACAATAGATCTCGGAAAGCTTCCAAGACGTTGCTATCAGCTCCATGTCCGCTCGCCTTTACCGGTGACAAACCAAACCCATTATCTATTTTACACAGGGTTTGAGTAGGATCCCTTTAGAGTAATAAATATTCCAGAATTTCGAATAAATGGACAGTTTCTTAGACGACTTAACAATCGAATTGTCTTAGACACTGTATTCGAAAGTATTATTCGAAATACGTATTCTTTTAACTAGTTTTAGAAAAAACAGATAAATGTTTTTCTAATGAAGTTCTATTTCTACTAAAAATGTTTTAATAAATATAGTTTAAAAATAATAAGTTGTAATAAAATATTTTAAGAATAAATTCTTAATTTTTAAAAACTTCGTCATTAAAATTAAAACTTGTTAATTTTCTTTTAAATATTTAGTGTCTTTTTGGAATCTTTTTGCAATTACGTATTTTCATATTTCACTGATTTCATAAATGAATCACTTAATGCTTAATAACTTCTTTAAACATCAGGTAAATTTGAAATCGATTTTAAGAAGTTTAAAATAATAACAATCCTAAACTTTGATAATTAACATTTATTATGATTTTAATAATAACTTCATATTTCTTATAATTTTTAACAAAACTGATAGCAGAAATTAAAAATCCACATCTTAAACTAATTATTATAAAAACGAATTACGTTATTTTAAAATAAATCAAATTTGTTTTACGTATTTTTCAAAACTACTGAATTTAAATCAATGTTCAAAAATATTAATAGTGAATTCTATCTCTAACCAGAGATAGGAACTAAAGTACCTTTAGTTTACAATCGTTACAAACTGTGATTGGATAAAACAATGTTCTGCATTTGTGAAATCGCTTTTCGAAATTTCCTATATTAAATAAGAAACAAGACGGTTTCTAACAATATTGATTTAGCCATTAACGAAGATACTTAAACCAAAATTACATAAAGACTTCGTTAATGAATGACAATCTTTTATTGGATCATTTATTACCATAATTATTTTTATTATCATAATTATTAACGTAATAATTATCTTATATTAATAGCAATATTCCAAAAAATATAGATATCAAATTGGTTTTAATTTTATATTCATTTTATATTAATTTCTTATTAAAATAAACAGTCTTGAAAAAATTAAGAATGTTTTTAGGTTTATGAAATGTTTTATTGGTTTTTTTGGAGCGGATTTTAATGAAATTTTCAACTATTTCTAATGAATTAATAGCTAAAGGCCTTGTTTTGAATTTATAG
Source organism: Thereuonema tuberculata (assembly GCA_023159025.1). NCBI lineage: Eukaryota > Metazoa > Arthropoda > Chilopoda > Scutigeromorpha > Scutigeridae > Thereuonema > Thereuonema tuberculata. The sequence continues at coordinate 33,926,651 of JAFIDM010005346.1, read as the reverse complement.
TTTCTTGAGCATTCCTTTTATTTCATTGCCATCGTATCTTTATCTTTCAGATATTCCTTTTTGTAAAGCCGGTCAAAAGACATCTTATGGCGTGGCTCGAAATGAAGAAGTTAAAATCACATGCGAAGTAGAAGCGTATCCCCCAGAGGTAAATAGAAATAATATAAATGTTTGATGTTTAACTACATTTTAAAAAGAACAACTTTTTTTTTGTTTTTAATTTTTAATTTTTTTGTAGATAATTTGATGTTTACATTACCTATGTAAATTTTCCAAATTTAATGGTTCACACTAAATCATAATAAAACATAATAAATACGTATTTTTAATTTAAATAGTGTAGATTCATAAAGTATTACTGCTGTAAAATAATTAGAAATTCATTGGTTGTTTATATTACGATTCTATATTAAATTCACGCTTTATTGGTTCCAAAATGATAAAGGAATGAATTTAGATTTTCAGTAGTTCAGTAACTGTAGGTCCATTAGCAGTTAATGCGCCATGACTTTATAAATGATTATATACATAGGTTGTTCATCATTAAAACGACAGGAAGAAAGTTCTATTAATTTTGGCTTCCATTGAAATAATAATGAACCTACAATTGTTAATTATTGCTATACATTTTCCTTTATTAATTGTTTGTAAACTTAAAAATGTATTGATCTGTCACATTGCTAATTAATTGTTATTTATTCTCATTCGATCAGTACAGTAAAAATATGTGAGTTCAATTGGAAAAACAAGAGAAAAAATGCACGAAATACTTACTCACGTAAAGTCTTATTAAATATTACTTTTGTATTTCATAATTTGATTCTCACTATATTTTTTGCTCCCTCACAATGAAAGCAGACGTTTGATATATTTTAACATTAATTCCGGTATTCTTGTAAGACACCTCCAGTCTCTCTTCTTTCAGAGCTTGGTCAGTGTTTGCGTAGACAATTTCAGAAGATTCCTTTCCACTCTGCATTGATGGCGTTGCACGCTTGTGATTTCGCTGTTTGCAATCACCCTATTGATCTTAAGCTGGCCTTCAGCCTAGTGCCATAGAACCATCCATCTCGTTACCATGGAATTCGAAAGCGGGATAATTCCGTCCCCTTCTTAGACATTCTCATCACTGAAGATAAGGAAACCCTTCGTACTTTAATAAATCCACCGAACACTGACTCTTCAGGGTTGTGTCCCCACCCTCTAGACTTCTAGATGAACTTTAATTACGGAATCATTCTTATGACATTTTGATTGAGTTTCGTAATACTGAAATGACATCATATATTGAACTAACAATTACCACATTTTCCAACGTTATCATGGAAATATTGAAACTCAACAGATACTCTGATAACATGTGCACTTTTCTGAAAGACAACAAATGAAGATATGTGTTCAGCAACATTTTGATTTCGGTATTACTGATGCTTGTATCTTGAAAAAACAAATCCTCCTAATATCAGTGTCAATTTCAGTAAAGTATACCAACAAATTTAATTTGATGTCACGGATTTTAGAGACATGCTTGCGTACATATAGATTGAACATAAGCCCAATTTCAAAGCTATTATAAATTTACAAGAGAAAGTTTCATGCACATTATGAAAATGAACAAATGGGGTTATTACATCATGACAACGTTTTTCCAGTTTCCTTTCATCAATAATTGAACTATCTATTCCTCATAATCAGAATTGCTAAATTATTGAATCGATATGCGATTGTACAAGCTGTCAATCATTGTAATTAGAAACACCGTTGTATGGAAGGGTTTGAAATTGGAAAAGCTATTTACCGTACCTTCTTCATCTAAAGGATGTACTATTCGTTATACAATAGATGATTTTTTTGTCTTTTATTACTTGATATATGTTTTATTTTATTCAAGTTTTATGTTGCTGCAAATTTATTTACATACCCATGTGTTGGGTTACTCGTTCAGTAAAATGCGGCAATCTGTCAATTGGCAACAAATGAATGACAGATCTCCGAAGGAATTGATATTTCTAAATAATTTCGAGAGATCAGCGTGCGACTAAACTTATAGAACATTTGTATTTGCAAAGAATGTTACACAATATTACAAATGATCACAATTTAACGTGCAGGATTTTTATTAATAAATGAAAACCAAGGACTGGACATAAATAAACAAAATCACGCCTTTGAGTTTGTCCAACCGAGGGAATCCGGAACAACCGTTTCGTCGTTATTGGGGACTCATCAGCCTGATCCACCTTCCCTGATGACATACTGAGAAAGGCGTCCAACAGAAATGGAAGTCACCCTCGCTCCCGACAGTGACTCCCGAACAAAAAAACCACAACAATTAAAAAATAAGTGCGTAAGTGCACCAGAAAAACCTGATTCAAAAGGTATCTCTTAATGAAGAAAATTCAAACCAAAAAGGCATAATAATCACCAATGATCACAATTTAATGTGTAGGGAATTTATTAATAAATGAAAACTAACAACTGCACATAAATAAACAAAATCACGTCTTTGAGTTTTGTTATTTTTTTATATTATAAATTGTTCTGTTTTAACTTCCATACGAGATATGAAATTCTTCCTCTTTAACAATCAAATAAAAGAAACAAATAAATAAATATTTCTGCAAAGAAATAATTTTATGAACAAAATAAAAATATTTTAAATCATCGAAATTAAATTGAGTAACCATTTTTCCAATCTGTATTACCTGGAATGTCTTAAAATAATCACCACCTGAATCTAGAATCGAGCGTAATTTTTATTTCTGGTGATAAATTAATTGAAAAGTAACAGCCACCAATAAAAAAAATAATCTTACAACGCTTATTTAGTATTCCTATTAAAACCCTGTAAAAACATAATCTTTCTAAATACTTAATTTTCGATCACATCAAAAACTAATGTAATTTGGGACAACAATTACAACAATTTTGCTCATCTAAATACTATAATTTCTTTCTATTTTTATATTTTTTCACATCATTTCTCAATGAATTAGTCACGAAATAAGGGGCTTATTTTTGATTTCACATACATCACTTTAGTCATCTATTACCTTTACGTACGCCTCTTTGCATGCTTAGGTCGTTCTCTAATTACCCGTCTTTAAAAGTGTTTAAATTTCTTATTCATAATATTCTTATCTGAAATTGGACAAAACTAACTTAAAATTAATGTTATTTGAATAATATTTTAGAATATTATAAAAGGTAACAATTTTAAATTTAAACACAACGTTCTGGCCATTCTAGAACTATTGTACTACAATGGCCGAAACACATGTTTTTAATTGTATATAGTTAATTTTTAATAATATTTTAGTGTGTTTCCTGTTTTTAACATTGATTTGAAATTAGTTTTAAATTAGTTTCAATTACAATAGCGCTTATAGTGGTTAAGTTTGAAAAAGAGATGGGAATATGAAGGAATATTCACCTAGTTATGCAAATTAGATTTCGTCCACTTTTTTTTAAAGGTTGTTAAAGAGCAAACTAAAGTAAAGAAAAAAAAGGGGGGGGGGTGAAAGTCTTGGTGAACTGAATGTCATTCTTGTTTTTACGATTTACTAAAGAAGAAGCTTTGAGGATGGCATTTCATTGCATGGAAAACAGCAAAACAGCCTTTAAATCAACATTACAATTGTATTCATATCTCTCTTGCATTTTTAATCGAAGTGAAAGTTTAACCTAAAACTAAGCTGAATACGTAGTGTGGTGTTGATGCAAATTCATTATTTTACTATATGTTAAAGACTTTACAAATTTTACATCAATTTTAATAATTCAAAGCCATCTGTAATTATTAATATTTTCTAAATTCAATCCACTTTAATGAAAGTTTCAAACTTATTGAATAGTTAAAAGCCAAAGAAAAAAAAACTTTAAAATAGAAAATGGGTATCTTTTATATGCAGACAGGTGATCAGCGTTGCCAGAAACCAAAGCATATATTTTTGAAAAAAAAAAATTCAGATGTAAAACTTGTCTTAAAATGTGATTGTCAAAAGAATCTTCAAGGGAAACATAAAACGCAAGCAAAATTAAGTAAAAAATGTAGGCAAAAATACTAAGTAGACTTAGTGATGAGCCAATGATAAATGCAGTCGAAATTCCTGCTTCCGCCTCCAGTCTTGTTTTCAATCTCTTTTCTAAATGTGGATGGCTAACAGATTAGCAGCGACTTTCCTTACAAATACAAGTACTTTCATTGTCAATAAAAGAACATATTTCTTTGGAAAATTGACAGGAAACTCTTATTTATTGAAAAGAAAATGAAAGCTCTTTCGTAGACATACTTGAGAAATGAAATGAATTTGATTTTCTGGTCTTTCTCTTTGATCGAAATGGAAATGTAAGAAAAAACATGATAACATTCCAGTTTCGATCGATGGAAGTTTTGAATTTTCATTTAAAACTTTCTATTGAAATTATGTTGGTAAATAGAAATTTGTATTTATGATTGATCATAGGTTTTCCTAAAATCTTAAAAATTGCAAAAGTTAAAAATGCTTTGAACTACAGATAAGTTAACATCAAAACAGTTAAACTTGAATTACAGTTTAGTAAAAAATTTAAAGGCGATTTATTATGAACAGAGAACTGAATGAGATTCCGCAGATATAACGAGCAGAACTTAACGAGCACGAGGGTGGGAGAATAGAGAAGAGACAGGAGTTTTGTAAAGTTTTAAAAAAAAAATACATCATTAATTTTTCTTGCTTTTGCTTACTAAAAGCGGCAGTTTCAAAATATAAAAAAAAAATTGTCCTATATAGCATAAAAGAAGGCAGCACATATTGGTAACAAAATTAATATTGAAAATAATATATTTCAGTGACAGTTTCGAACACTGACTATTCTGTCACTTAAAAATATTATTTTTTCAATATTAATTTTAATACTATACTTATTTAATAAGTGGCTGCCTTATTTTATACTGTAGCTACAGTTCAGTTTATGAAAGAAGAGCTTTTGATGACGTAATTTCCTTATAGATTGATGTTTCCAGGAGGTAACAGCGCCATCTATTGCTAAAATCCGTAACTGAATCTTAGTAACTCCTTTAGCCATCAAATAATTCTTTTAATAACAACTTAAATAAAACTCCAATCTTCTAACAAATATGGTAATATTTTGGGTGGCCTAATCGGCTCCACTTTCTCAAGCCTTTTTCTACAAATTTCCTGGGCAAAAAAATTTGATAGATGAACGTGATTAACTTCATGTTTTTTATTTGTTTGAGAGTTTTCACGTTTTTAGGATTCTTGTTTGTTTGTATTTTATTGTTAATTCGATGTTTGGAAAGGAGAGAGCCCAGGAAATTTGTAGAAAAAGACTTGAGAAAGTGGAGTCGATTAGGCCCCACGAAATATTGCCATGTTTGTTAGAAGATTGGAGTTTTATGTAAGTTGTTATTAAAAGAATTACGAAAACTTTCTGGTTTTGTATTCTCTACAGTTACGAATAAATAATAATAATCAAAATTGAAATTATTAAAAATTCCACACAATTCCCCTTGCTTGGCTTTGCAAAGTTTGTCCTTTCTTGGTCATGCGTATGCGATCACAAATGACGCCATCTTGGACTCACTGCTCGGAGTTCGAGTTGATGACGTCATGACTGGTGACGTTTGTTCCAGACAAAATCGATCGCTATGTAATGACCATATATGGCAGCCCCCCTTTTTTTTGAAAGCTGCTATAATAATCACACCTTAAATAAAGACCTTATATAATTGCTTGCTTATAATTCCAGAAATTAGTAAATATTTGCATTTAATCTTTGTTTAAAAGCAGCCCTTTTAGCCTTGCAATCAGCTTATAAACAGATTTGAGTTTAAAATCATGACTGTATAGAAATCATGCATTTCCAATGGAACATGATACCTTCTCATAAGTTCTTAAATTCTTACACGGAAGATGACAGAGTTTATTAGTAGTTTTCTGAATGTCCCTATGACTGCATCTTTAGATTTTGAGAAAAACTTGACTTCGTAGAAAAGTTTTTAGAAAGTTAAGAGAAGTTAGAAAATTATTGTTCGTTATTAATAATCCTATCACATTATTAGCACTCCGTATAAGTTTAAGGACGATATAAAATATAGCACATAGGGAATTGTTGTCCTCTACTTCCAATAGATCCCGCCAACAAAGCAATTCTCAAATATTTCCCCAAATTTGTAGACGTTGTATGTGAAATTTGGGTCATCTGAAATATCATTTCACAAGCGGCATTTACTAGTGAATTTACGAATTCACTATCGTTTTTCCAAATGAGATAAGTTTTACTATCCTTTACGATATGCTGTGCATTCGATTCTTTTATGAATGCCAGTGATAACATTACCTCTTAGTATCTCTTACAATTTCCTTCCTTGATTGACTACGCTGTAAATGATGTAAAACGTTTTATTATTTATTTCCAAATATATAAGAAAGATACCTTTTTCATGTATTTTTTTTTTGGAGGGAGTGGGGGAACGGAAGGAGAAGATATCAACTGCAAAAAAAAGTATTCAGGATTTGTGATTGACAAATATTTGTGGAAAATTCGACATCGATTTTAAAGTCGGTTTAGTAGCTGTTTTTAAAAGCCTTTCCTTAAAAACTAATAGCCACGAATATATTATTATCGTGCTTACTCTGTAAAGAAGGATAAGGCAGAATTTTTTGTTTTAAAAAGGCATTGATCTGGAAATCATATTCTACTTCACCAGAAGGAAGAGTTGGTGTTCATTGTGAAGAGTTGGTTGAAGGTATTTTCTAGACGAGACATTTGGAAATGCCAATATAGGATCCGCTGAATGTAAAATCAAAGAAAAATGGCGAAAATGGTAACGGAAGGTTTACCTCACATTCCACACATTCAGCACATTCCCTTGCCTTTACCACTACCCACAATTAAATATTTCTATGAAATAAAGGAAGATAGGTGACACGAAAATTATGTTACAACGCTAGAAATGTATTATTTCCTGCTTTCTGCATGCACTTGAAAGCAACATGTTCTTGGACAGTCTGGCGTGAGAATACAAGGCAAATGTGTATTTATAACTGGGGACAGAACTCTCAATTGTATGCTTTTGATGAAATCCGATCTGAATCGGTTGATTCTAAAATGAATGTCCATGGGTTGATTTGATATATTAGTATGAAATCCTGAATTCTTTGAAACTTTTCAACTCAGGAAAGATAAGAAAATTTGATGAAACTTACTCCTATTATTACTCATACAATGATTCTTTTATACGTTTTTCCTCATCCATGAATAAAAGCTGTTATAACATCTACATATCAAAGGAATACATTGAAATATATTGATAAATTCTACAACTTTAATTATAAACTCATCCTTTCAGCTTTTTCATATATTTCTGCTACATTAATTATTATATTAATTATGCAATTATCCAAATTATTAAACCATATTGAAATTGAAATTATTGAATGTAAAAAAAGCAATTATATAATTATATTTATATATATATTAACCTAAATTGAAGTATTCAGAAAAAAAAATAGGATTACAAATTTGATGCATTAAGAAAGAAAATAGTTATAAAAAATAAAAACATAAATTTTTCCTTTATCCTAAAAAATATTTTTTTATTTATAGCTTTAAGAATTTTTATTTGAGTCTAATGTAATGTAATATCAAATAGAAAACAATCTTAAATAACAGGGACTTATCTAAATAACCTATTCTAATAATGTTTATAATAATAGTAATACTAATAATATTCTGTAATGTTAAATTCAAATATAATTCTAGGTTATCGTTGTTAAATATTTGATTTTTTTTCTTTTTCTGTCATCTATTTATGCAATATTCTGTAATTATTTTGCGTCATATATCAAACAAGCAAACAGAAGACATACTTTGAATTTATTATTCAATTTCTACGGAAAAGAAAACATCCTTATTTAAATTAGCTTAGAGGATGTTGTAGCTTTTAAACTGGAGAATGGACTGAGATCGTTGGCATGGTTACTGCGTGTTTACTTGCGGTTGGCGGACCTCAGAAATAAAGCGTTTTATCTGTTGAGTATTTGCAGAACTTATTCTTGGACCAAGCTTTAACTGTCTGCGATACCAAAGCTCAAAGAACAAAATTATCTCTAAGAAACGTTTTAAATGAAAAAAAAAAAGGAAAGGATATATTGTTTTGCTGTTGTTTTAAGGTTTACTTTAAAAGATTAACTTGCTTTGTTCAAATAGAAAGAAATAACATTAAACGAATAAGATGGAATTTGAAAAGTGAAAGACGATAGGGTTTATATAAAATTCTCAAAGTTGGTGGATAGATATTACAAAATTGTATATAAAAGAACAAAATGGTATTAAAAATGATCTTCTCAAACTTCGATTTAGAAAAATAAACAAATCCATAACTCAAAAGGATTTTGAAATTACATAATACAAATTGAACAATAATGACCATTGAGGTATATTTAGTATCTTATGGACCTTAATTATCCAGTTTACACTAATTTAACAGAATTACTGCAGGTTAAGTTTAAAACATGAAATAGCTGAGAAAATTTCCAATCAATTGAATTGAAGATTCGACTGTAGGAATTTGTTTTTAGTTGAAAGATTTTTTTCATTATGTTTTGAATGGTGTATACAAAGTAATCTTCTACCTCTAAACCTTTATTGTTGTTTATATTTTCGTAAGTAATGAACAGTGCTTCGATTATTTAGTTATTTCTTATTTTTGTTTCTGTTTCGATCGTTAAAATTTGTACTTACAGATTTTCTTTCAATAATTTTGCAAAATATGAATATTTTGAAAAAAAGTTTATACTGGTTATTTTTCTTAAATAGTAATTGCCTCATATAAGTTGATAAAAACACGGAAAATAATATTCAAATTTAAAAAACAAATACTGTATCAGTTTTCTGTTTAACTTTTTAAGTATTTTGCCAGAAACGTTAAATCCATTATTTTCTTTTTATTTTAATAATTTCTTTAAAATTTTCATTCAATATTTGTTAGTTGGTGTTATTTCAAAACATTCTAAACTTATATTGACAGTTTGAAAATGTTTAAACAAAGTTAATAATAATTTGAATATTTTTGTTAGTTTTTGTTAATATTAGATTAGTCTTTTAGATAAAACTGCGCCTTATATTCTGGGTCAATATTACTTCTTTCACTGGGACCATATTCAGTAGTTAAATCCAATTACTTTTCCAGCTAGCACCTGCTTTCCTTTGCTTACTGACTCTAATTATAAATGCAAAACAGTTGGATAGTTAAGCAGCTAAGCGCGAATCATATGGAGGCTAAGACCTTTACAGTAAAAGTCTATAGTTTAAAGGAGAGAATTAAAGAGTTTAAGTATTAAGAGAAATCATAAAATCATTCAACCAACAATATTTCATCAATATTAATATTTTAATAAATTACATTGAGAATTATCTACATTACCTGTACAAAAAAAATGTCTTATATATAAAGAAATCCGAGTCATTTCTATTTTACGAATCTTCCTATAAATAGATAATTTCACATTTATAAATTTAAAAATAAATTGATGCAGGAAATTCAAATTAAAGTCTCTCTAAATGAAAACAAAACAAGGAAACAAAGTATAGAGATATGGCAATGCTGAATCTATAATTAGAGCTTAGTCAATTACATATAGAAATGTCGAGAAAACGTTAAATGATCCGTGAAGATAGTAAAGAAACAATACTGGCATTAGCCTGCTTTTTATCAGGAGATCACCTAAAAACATTTCGAATCTGCTTTCGAAATTTTTGTTTAAATCGCGAATATGATTTGTTTAATTTTGTTACCATTAATCTTGAAAGAAGATTTAAATTGAATTTGTAATCCTTAATGTTAACTACAGAAAGCCTTTAATATTTTGTTCCTACCACCGGATGAAAGTAGTAATCAAAAACTCTTAATTGCTTTTAACAAATCAGTTTGGTTAGTGTTCGTTTTAGGTGAAGTAATCACAAAAGCTGAGTATTCACTTATAGTTGCAAGTTTTATAAGAGTAATTCTATAATATACGAAAAAGTTACTAAGCTACTTTAGTATCTCTACCATTCGAAATTACAGTTCATTGTATAAATGAGGATTATTTTTGTCCTGAATACTAGGAATTGAGGATAGAATAGAGTGGACTTTTTAGTACTTTAGGTTTCGTTTAGGTTTGTGTTAACGAGGAAAGACTACGGAATATCTGGCAGTCCAGAAGCAAGACAAATATCTTCAGGTGAAAATATAACTGTTTTTATCCAGTAAGACTGAATGTTGCAGAGATGCACCACAAGTTATATACAGTAAAGTGGTTTATTATTTATATAATTTACTCTTTTGTGCTGCAAATAAAAAATCTTGGAAGTTTCTTTGTTAGTTTCTTTTGAGAAAAAATGCAGTTATTTCCTGTATTTGAATCCAGACAGACAGACAGACAATAAACTTAGACTAAGATCAAAATACAATATTTCAAGTTATATCTAACTTTATCTGATAAAACAACAAAAAAGTCTTAGTACCATTTTTAACTAGTATATCTTAATATATCTTAACCACCTTTGAGTTAATTGAATCGTAATAAGTAGGGCAAGGCATTTGATGATTTTTCATCTTTTTTCTATGAAGGTGGAAACATGGCTCGCATATAGGAAAATGTGTAATATTAAATAATTGGTTAAATAAAGGCAATTTGTTAGGGCATTTTTTAGGGATAGGTCATTTTTTGGCAATTTTTAGGTCATTTTGAGCATTTTTAGTAGTTTCTTGAAGGCAATGTCATTTTTTTTATACTTTGAGATTTTATTTATTATTCAGTATCTTTGCTTGTTCTCATTCAAGTCAACCCTTTTTTTTTTGGTTGTCAAAGTTAAAAAAGGTTTAATGTAATAAATTTAAATATTTTATGGTTATTTTTTTTTATTTTCCGGTCATTTTTTTTACTATTTTTAGGTCATAAATGCATTTTTTATTTATCATTTAGTATCAAATTATAGGTCATTAAATGCCTTGCCCTAGTAATAAGTATTTCCTTTATAGTACTGAGATGGGAATTCGTTCATATAATAGCGGCTTCTTTAATATCAATATATTAATAAGTAAATTGTCCTGTTTGAAGACTTATTTTGTTTCAATTAACGTAATTCCCATTTTAACACCTACTTTATTTTTTTTTAATTTGGGCATTTTTTTTTCATTGAATAAAGGCAGTAATGTACTTGATTTTCATGCATTGGTATTTAGACAAAAAAAACGGTTTTCTTTGTCCCCTTCTGAATTTTTGCGGTTTTTGGAAATGAACAGAGTGAGATTGTAAGGCTGTGCAGAGAAATTGATGTAGAAAATGTATGTGGTTGTAGCTTTTGTTTCAGAAGCGATGGTTCTGATGCCAGTACAAAGCCGATTGGAGCCTCTAGTTTGTTTACGAACAAAAGCTGTCATCACTGGAGTTCTACGACCATCTTTCTCAAATCCACCGCACAGACACACACTCAGGGAACCCTGTTGTCTGGATTGGCATTTTTGAAATCCAATGAATATGTATTATCTTCAGGCCTAATGATCTTCCGCTGCGTTGTTCGAGTTACCCCATCCGTGAAACTGTGTGCGGCTAGAAGTGGATTAAGAAGAGAAATGGAGAGAACTGGTGAATTAGATTGAAAAAAAATAAAAGGGCGATTTCGACATACTGAATGGATAGAGTGGAACCAACAGAGACTAACAATTCTCTTGAGAGTATATCCTTTTCCAATGGAAGCCTTCATTCAATGGATAATAATTTAAGACCTAAATGGACTATTTAAATCGTACTGGAGTTCCCTTAATTATTTTCCTTCTTATATCTGTCTTCGGAGAGTTAGAGGGAATTCCATTGTATTCTGCTTACACGTTCCAGTGCACGGCTGACACAGATAGGATTTAACTCATTTGAAATGTCAATGAGGTCAGATTCCCGCTGTGAAAAAGTTCCTTTCCAAGAGTTGATACCGAATAAAGATGGAAATAGGCTCGTTTGCAAAGCAGGAATCTTAAGATTTAACTTAAAAACGTAAGGGAGATCAAGATATTCAAGCTTACATTTTTTGTAGCTGAGTTTTAGCCTTGGAGACTTCCATTTCCTGAATGCCTTTTAATACTTTGTGCGAACTGTGATTAATATCTGACATTGAGAAATGCGCTTACCAGGTTCTGACATTGACTATGCAGAAACTCTATGAACTTAAATTAAAAATTAAAATTTGTTAAAGTCAAGTACAATAAAGGAATATTTCTTATTCTACTGTGCAATTAGAACAGATTCCAAGAAAACAGTCTGTTGTAGATAGGATGAACATTGATGTAGTTATAAACAGATGACAAAGAGCATGTTTCTTTCAAAGTTGTAAATTTGTAACTTATCTCGTTTGTTAACACAATTACATAATAAATAATAATAAGTACAAAATACATAATATATAAAAAAAATTACAAAGAAATATCTTTGGTGCTTTTTTGGTTTATTGATTGATAAAAAAATTTACATAATAAAATATTATTTAGGAATTTCATCATTTGGTGAATTTAATAATTAGCAATTTTTTAATAAATATAACAGTTATAAATTTCACTTTTCCTACCTTCTTTTTTAACTGCATTTTGTGCTTAGCATTCAGCTGGCCGAGGCTTTGATACTGTACTGGTTAGTGACTTCCTTATAGTTATTTTTTTTAATGCGGTCATACTGACAGAGCGTTTCTAATAAATCCCAAAAGCCTTTAATGCCCTCGACTTAATCGTCATTACGGATAAATCTAGTTGATGAGTCCTAATAAGAACGAAACACCTGTCCCAGGTTTCCCTTGACGTAGCTGAGGGCGTGAATGAAAATAAAGAATCACAATTTGATGTAATTCTAGAATACATATAAATTGTAGTAAGAACAGTTGTTATACCTGATCTGTAATAGTTTTGTTTTAGGCACTATTACATAGATTATTGCTTAGTTATTAAGATTACTGATCTAGGAATTCATTTAAGAAAATCTGAACGGATGAGATATCGAAACTGTCTATCAACAACCAGGTCAGTGTCTGTTTCCGTAATTCAATAGTGATGACTATGTTTTCAAACAAATTTAAATCCATTTATTCTTTTATTATTTTTAAAGCGATATGATATGTCATTTTGAGCTAATCACAGGCATGAATTGGAATATTGTTGTATTTGTCGATTGTACACGTGATAATGAAATGTTTTTAAACTGTTTCCATCTAATAGCGTGACGGAATTTTTTTCTTCGGCTGTGCAATTTCTACTGACTCTTTAAGTAGCACTTTAATAGGGGGAATTTAATGCACACAAATTGCAATATGAAAAATAAAATAAAATAAAAGAGGTAGCACATTTCATTCACGCCTTGAGCTATCGTCAACGGGAAAGTGGGACAGTTGTTTCATTATTATTTTTTTTTATCTAAATCGAACCATATTTCCCCAATAGCTTTGAACGCCTTTGAGTTGATCGTCAATATAGATAACTCTAGATGATGAGTCATAATAAGGACGAAACAGCTGACGGTAGCTCAAGACGTGAATGAAAATGTGCAATTTCTTTATTTTTTTCTCATGTTCCATTTTATATTTTAGTGTTAAAGTGATAGAAATAAAAAAAAATGCATTAAGATTAGTGTATTTTGGGTTAGGAACTACAATAGAAAAAGCACTTGCTATTTATTACGTTTCAGTGTAAAAACATGTTTTTCTGAGATATGATGAACGTACTGTCGGTGGCGTTTCAATGTCACATTAGCTGCCGGATGCTTCCCCGCAGTGCAACAAGCTCTCAGCTCTTAAAATTTTTTTTTAAATCCCTTTCAGTGCAAAAAAGGAGCTAAAATTTGGTATATGTCAACTCCTTAAGATCCTCAATAAATGATAAAAATTTCAAGGGATGTTTCTATCTGACAAATCTAACCATTCCCTTGTTAGACTGGTTTAAGGAAAGCAATGCAGGAAAGCACTACTTCGCAATGTGACATTGGAAATGCCACCAACAGTACCTGATAAGTCATCTATTAAAAGCCATTTTGACAATTGGTTGGTGATTTTTTTTTTCCAGAAAATACAAATCACTGTAGTTACATTTTAACTAATTATTGTAATGCCTATAAATATTTAATTTAAGGTTGTGATTTTTTTTAAAACAGACCAGAATTTTGATTACCAACTTTTCAAGTGTTTAAGTTGTTTGAGCAATATTAAAATACTGATTGTATCAAAACTTATATCATTGAAATTGATATATAGGGTCATTGTTGCTTAATTCTTATTATTGTTAAAGAAACTATCATCGATTTTCAACTTGCTGATCGTAACTACTGTATAGGAGATATACAAAGAAATCGTTTACATTTGAATTAGTTTCGTTTTTTGTTTTTTTGGCCATTAATTTAGTAAATTATTCTTTCATTCTTTTCAATACGAGTTAATCTCTATACATTTTAACACAGTTTCTCATTTTGTTAATTTTTTTATTCTTGAAGATTTCTTGAAAGTAGCGTTACTTTTTGTTAGTATAAGTGAACATAAATACAGGAAAGGAAATGCATTCAAATAACGATTAAAAAATACAAAATATAATTAAGGAAACAAATAGAAGAATAAAAAAAAATTAAAAAGATTAACAAAAATCAAAAAAAAAATTCTACCTATATTCTTGCTTTCATGTTTTTCACATAAAATTGTGGCAATTTTATGAAAAAGAAAAATTTAATATAGTTTACCTTACCTTTAGTTTGAAAAGAAGGAGCTATTAAAGTTCTGACGTAATATATCAAAGTTACACTTGAAACGTAATTTATATTCAAATGATTAAACAATCATGTAGTGATCAACCATCTTAAATCTGAAGCTACAACTGCTTATGTATAAATAAGTAATTTTAGTGTACGAATTAATTAATGCTCTATCTTTGTATATTAAAACTGTAATTGAATGTCATGGGTCACTTAAATAACAATTTCGTAATATGTTCTGTGTATTCTTCCATATCTCATCACCATGTTAACTTATGCTTGGCTTACTTCCCAATTGCCAAATTTTACTAATGGTCTGATGTTTAAATTTTAAAATCGTTTATTTGCTGAATTGAATCGAACTAATGCTCAATTTGTTTGCTTTTTCGTTTTATTTCTAGGTAAACTTCGAGTGGGCGTTTAATCATACAACACAACCTGTAAATAAAAGCCGTTCCTTGATCATCAACGACATGACAATGAGTACATTAACCTACATGCCTAAAATCGAAAAAGATTACGGCATTTTTTACTGTTGGGCATCAAACGATATGGGCGTTCAACTCAATCCTTGTATTTTCACCCTTGTGCCTGCAGGTAAGTTTGAATTTAAGGTCTTTGGGGATTTCACATATTCAATTTCAACTGATCTCAAAGCTCTTCTTCAAGACTGAATGCATTAGAACATTACAGTCTAATGTCTTCTTTAAATAAAGGAGTCCAATTTTTATTTGGTAGAACTAAATAGTTGTAAACTCTAACATAAAAGACCATTAAAAAGAGTGTAAACTTGGAAAGAATTTCTGATTTATTTATTGGAAATTGAATTTCCAATTGAAAATATGTTTGTCTCCCTTCATTTGGTATATCGATCTCAATTATGTTCAAAAATCCTTTTCAGCTGTAGGTTTTCTGTAGATATTGAAATTTAACGTGCGTGGTGTAGTTTTTCTGTTACGCAAAGTAATGGTGAAATTTTCCTTCTTCATTCTATTAGTGTATCTTTAGCTGAGTTATGATTCTTACGAAACTTGATGCTCTGTAGCAAATGGGAGGGAAGTAGTTAAGATCTTTATATTGTTACGATGGTATCATTAGAGAACATGGATTCACGATGTTTCGTTGGAATAACTTCACTTGAAAATGTAGCAAAAGTAGCTGCAAAACATGTTGTATCTTAAATTATTTTTATTAACCCTATTATCTTATGAAGCTCAATAACTTCTCTAGTGAAAAGATAGTAGATAACAAATCATGAGCATGTAAATTGTTTGTTAAGATTGAAATTTTAGGCATTTGTTAATAAATTTTACTTTCTCCCCCTTTCAAGTATTATGAATTTCAGTTTGTTCCTTTATTTCTTCCTTTCTTGTATTACCTTGCTTTAATAGCTTAAAGGCAGTCCTGATTTTCATTTGTTTAATCGATGATGTTGTGACTGAAAAACGATAGATATGATGAACGTAAGTACTTCTTAGTCCTTGTATTCGATCAGAATAAAAACTATTCAGCAGTCGTATTTCTAGAATACAAGAGTGTAACATGACACAGTTGAAAGTATTAGGACAGCTTGTTCGATTTCTTTATCTTAGTTTACACGATATTAAGCTTATCGCTCTTTCAAGGCAAAAATCAGAATTGTGAAGAACCAAACTAGAATTTATTTATTGATGGTCAAAAAAAATTGTTTACGAATTCATTTGCTGTTTTGTTGTGTAATTATATTTGTGTGCCATGTAGCTCCGTATTTCTGCAACAGTTATTAATGTTTGTCATTTAATTCTTTTTAATCTTTTTATAATTTTCTGTTATTTAGTTATTATTTTTTTTCCATTAAATGTTATTCCATGAAATCTAAATTATCTAATTTGTTTATTTTTCTCATTCTTTAATCTATTTTCTTTTCGCTTTCTTTAAATATTCTGATTAATCCTAGAGGTCATCTACTTGTTTGTTTTTTCTTTTTTCATCTTTATGTTCATTGCAATCTTTTTCCTCAACCCGCAGGCGTCTACAATCACGGTGAACCTTGGCCCCTTTATGGGCTGAGGTTAGCAAAGACCTCCTGCCTTCCCGTTGTTTGTTCGATAACTCCTGACAATGTTTGTCTAGAATCAAGCGCCCTTAAAATTCAATTCTGTTTGCTTTAAAGAATTATATCCGATTGCTGCAAAACCTTAAGTTGACTGGCCATAAAAAAACAAAACCATATGGAATATACACATAAAATACTGCAAGCTTTCGTCTATCAGAAAAAGTGTATAGAAACCAAACTAATGAATTTTTAAAAACTAATGACTGCTGAAATTCATAGAGCTTTTATATTTGTCTTACTGGCAATTGCCTACAACTTACACCCGAATGTACTTAACATTTTTTCTTGTTTGGCCTATCGTGTGATTTTATTACTATTCTTTCATCCAATATCTTTAGAATTATAGTAATTATTATACAGGGTGATTCAAAATCTTCTGTACAAATTTTAAAGGTAGGTCAGGAATACAAAAACAAACATATTCAAAGTGGAATGTATTTTCCCAAATGCCACCCGAATTGGTAGAGGGTGCTGTTTGGCAGCACATTAGTTGGGCAGTGTGAGCCATTGTCATTTGAGACGTTGACTTTGTACTAATAGGATGTATCGCTTCACTAATGCTGAAAAGACAGCTATGCGGCTAGCCTATATGTTCCTCATCAAACGTTTGCGCGTTTCCACAAAACATTGTGTGAAACAGGGTCATTCGATGGAATCAGGCATGATTGTATACACTTTACTGTCATATTTTAGACAATAGGCCTAATAAACATGTTGTATATCTAACTTATCTTACTGTATCTTCTAGCACATTTCAGATTCCGTTTGCGGACATACGTTCCACTATGAATACGGTTTGTTTTTATATTCCTGACACACCTTTAAGTTTGTACATGGAATATTGAGTCATCCTGTATATGTTACATTGACATTACATTAAATTTCATTAGAAATTCAAAATTAGTCAAACCAGTTTCCCTTAATTGGACTTTAATTTACAGTTCTATGAAGAATAAATATTTTATTCAAATACTTCTTTTATGCTTTTTTTTATTTCTTCTAGAACATAATATTGTATTTGAAATTTTTCAGAATTTGTTAAAAAAAAACATCCATACTCTAATGAAGAGTTTGATTGTTTCAAGATTCGATAATATGAAATTTAAAGTTGATGATTCCATTATACTTTTAATTATTGTTTCTGTATCGAAAGTGTATGTTTCATTTATGTAAAGTGATCTGATGCATGAGCATTGAAATATTGAAATAGATATTCAAGACCAGGGATAAGTCTAAAGCTACGCGAACACCATCTGATTTTGCACCAACTTAGATGGCCAACTTCGAGTTGGTCCGAGTTTGTGAGCCGCGAACACCATCCAACTCGCAAATGAAGTAAGCCGCGATAGCAGCAATCCCATAATTCAATGCGTTTCCCCCAGCTTCTGTGGAAAATCCGAAAAAATCGAGGTTTTGAAACCTCTCTGATAAATTCTGCCGCATACAATTACTGCATTTCAGTATAAACCTTTCAGCATGAAAGGAACTCGCAATACTCTGATATTCATTGTATACTCGCTTGTCGTCGTTTCGAAGCGGTAATAATCGTTTACAGACGCCATTTCTTTCCATGGGCGTGACGTCATGACTGACGTGTTCCAACGCTGTCCTGTGATTGTAATTCCGACCAACTCGAAAAGTCCGATCAACTTTTCCCAGTTGGTCCTACACAACCAACTCGAGTCGGCCGACTGAAATCGCTGCTAAGTCGCTGAAAAAAGGGCTCAAAGTTGGCTCTAGCAACTCGAAAACTGAAGTTGGCCGACTAAGTTGGTGCAAAATCGGATGGTGTTCGCGGGGCTTTATATATTAAATGCAATGTTTGATGAAGGTTGATGAAATCATTAAATCGATATATTGATTATTATATGAACGCTTATGTAACAGTTTCGAGAAATTAAAATTAAAGAAATAATTTTTTAAATTAAAATTTAAAAAAATTAAAAAATAATTTATATTTGTATATTTTTCTCCTGACTATATATTGAATACTGTACTTTTCATTTATTGTCGTATGAAACCTACGAGTTTATCAAAGAGTAACAGTTAAACAAAAATAAATGGTTTGATCAGACAATCATTTTCTTCTCTACATTTGACCCAAAGAAAAATGAAGACATTAAGATGTTTGTCACACTGAGTAATTCGGCAAACAGCCAAGGCAAGTAATAGTTTGGTACACGTCAAAAGAAAGAAAATATTCGTCGTAAATAACGGCATCTTGTAATGCCAAGAAAATAAAAAAAAAAGTTTTTAAATTTTGGTGTAAATTTTAATTTAAAAGATTATTTGATTATTTAAAGTCTTTCTGGGGGTTCCAATGAGAAAAAAAATCGTTAATCCAACTCTGAAAGGGGTGTTGTGTGTGTAGCACCACTACATTCATCTCATCTATGATGGTAAGATAAAAAGAAAGATAAGTTTTCTGAACCAATATTGTAATGGCTTTCAGTGGAGTTTGTTTGAATTCTTGAGTAGTGGAGACTTGACACATTTTCAATTCAATTTTGAAAAGGAACAAAATCACAGTTTGGTTATACCGAAATACTATCAAAATCTCTTTAAAAAATAACACTACTTAATGCTTCAAGCTGTAAGCAAGTATAACAAAGTATATTTTTGGCTGTATGTTTCATAATTCTTAGAATCCGATTACTTAATAAGCTTGGGTACTTTGAACAATGGTTCTTTTACATATTTCATTATTACTTAAGCTTGCCTTTCTACAGTTTAGAATAAGCAAAATTTATATCTGGCATTCTTAGCATTATTTCTAACAAATTATTCATCAAATTCAATGAATAGTACTGAGTATTAGAAAAAAAAATAATGATTGTGTTTGTATATGCTTTATCATCATTTATTTTGTATTTTTTTATATAAATATCAGGTTACTAGACGGGTACCGTCGCTTCACTCCGGAATCCTTGCACGTATAGCATTATAAAGAAAACAAAAACCTTTATTTATTTAGCAAATTAATATAGAGATCGGAGAATATACGACTTCCCAGCCTGTTGTGATCTTCTCCGCTTAACTCAGGTGTATTACGGATGCGCCACACACATTTTTGCATGTATCTTGCAAACGCAGAAACGTTTATGAATGACTGATATATCATTCGATAGAACTTTCAAATAACAAAATTTTCCCAATATAATGTTCTCTTCCAACTTTTATACTTTAAATTCAGAAAAAGTCAAAATTTAACCCTTTAAAAGGCGACATCTTGGAAACCAAAAACTTTTTGTAGCATTTGGTTTGTCTTAAAAAGCTCTACATTTTATCCATTTGCATGACCAATCTATCTGTTATAGTTTGGTCACAAAATTGAAAAAACGGAAAGTCTTATGACAGACAGAATAACGCTTTTATAATATAAGAAGATTGTTATTTTATAAATGTCAAGTTATGTTCTTTTTATACTTTGGATTGTTACCAGCGAAAAATCAATTTCCTTATCTTTCAATCAATACTCTTTTTCAATTTTCTATTATTTATACAGCTTCTTGATAGCGTTAAGTGTCAACGATTGCAGCGCGATAATTATCTTCCAACAGAACAGGGTCGAACGGAAAAAGTGATTTTTTTCCTTGCAGTGCTAACTTGATTGATTTCATTTCTGATTGTATGAAGTGATTAATTAATAGGAAAATGAAAAAGAGATGTTGTTTTCTCACTGTGCCAACAAATCAGTAAGATATTGGTCACTGCTTAATAGCAAACACACTCAGCTGCTCCCTGGTGTGGATTCAAGTGGATTAATGTCTTCATCAATTGACTTACATCTTATTGTTGATTTAAGACATTTTTAAGCAATACAAAAAATATATTAATTTTTGAATTTGTTCACATTCATTATTATTTATAAATGTAAATTTCTTATGTTTCATCTTTCATATATAAGTTATATAAAAGCTAAGTTTATAATAATTTTAATAAAAAAAAATCATTGATTCTGTATAAATATAAACTAGATTGAAAATACATTGAATCAATCAGGTCATCAGAAGGTAATTACTGTATTCGCTTGTTCAGGTGAAAAGATTAAAAATGTTACTAACAACACAATAAAAATTGCAATGATTTCATAAACTTATACTAATTTTTCTACATATTTTGTTGTTACACTTGGTAACATAATTCATCTTAATTTATTGCTGTGGATAACCACGTTTTTTTCCCTTCACTTTCATGAAATTTCATATAAAGTAGCTATGCCAACTAACTTTGGTGTCACTTCATTTTGTTTGAAAATCCTTTTGAATAAAAGAGAAACATAGAAGCAGATATAAATTATTATCAATTAAAAGAAATTTCTCAAATGATTTAAATTTCTTAATGCTTGCATAATAATTGTTATAATCACTTATGATATGTGAACTTTATTCATATTAATGACCCGAATCATGATTATAAAAAATATTTTTCAGTCGGTAAATAATAACACATATTTCGTATTTGCACTCTCAGTTCATCCATATTTGTGTGACCAAATAAGATCTGTTCGTTTAATTTTTATCTATAAAGTCTCAAAACTCATACATTTAGTCGGTGTCTTCATTTATTCCACAATCATTTCATTGATTTCCAGTTTCTGTATTCAGTATCACTTTTGGGATTTTTTTGTTGCACACAAATAAATATGCTTGGCGACGTTTTGTATATATTTTTTTAGGTATCGTGACTTCTAAGATATCATCTAATCAGTTTATTTTTGATCGGATATGAGGGTAGAATCTCTTTCTATTATTAACGATCCATCAATGATACGATATCGAAATTTGTTTGCTGCCATGACATGTTCGTACGACTGTAACTTTTATGCATTGCTCAATTCAAAGAACGTTACTATATTGTTTCCAGGAATTTGAATCCCTTAAGGCATCAGCACTTCGGAATTACTTTATTCAAATGTGTATTTTATGACTTTTTTCTTGACACTTACCTTCCATGTTCATGCTGTGAAACATCTAAAACATTTAAGATATCCTGTTTAGTCCTTATTCCTTCAATTGTTCATTAAGTGATGCATAATTAAGTGACATTAAAAAAAGCTTAAAAAAGCAGGTCAAAATAAATTCAGGCAAAATATTTATCATTGAAATTATGATTTCTGTCTAATTATTCACTCAGTTTCATTTAGAAAACAAAATGAAGATGAAATCTTAAGAAGTTTGAAGATTTTATTTCAGTGAAGATAAATTTCCGTAAATCTGCTATTAAATATATAAAAGAAATCAATTAAAAGTATAACTATTTGTATTTCTCTTTTGTGAATCATACTTTATTTTATAAAAAAAGTGGCTTAAATTTTGTTTAGTTATGTGCGTTTCTGTTTTCTTTTATTGTCATAATATTGTACGCACGTTAAATTTGATTTACTAACTTTTTAATGAATAAATTCTTGCTAAGCTAAGCGGAATGCTAGCCTGGATGTATTGTTCTCCCCTTTTATTCTTGATTTATTTTTTGATGTTTTTTAAATGAGGGGTCATTGTCTTGTTCGTTTGTCCGTTTTTGTATATTGTCCTTCTTCACTAAGCTAGGTATATTGGGTGAATCGGACTGATGAGGGTGTAGTAACTCGAAACGGTACCGTCTCCGATTCTCATTGCAAAAAACAAAACAAAATTAGCTCAGTGAAGTTTTGTGTAATTATGTGCGTTTCTGTTTTCTTTTATGAAATAATATACCGTATTGTCCGGCGTATAAGACGACCCCCAGTTTTTCCAATTAAAATATAGAGTTTGGGATATACTCGCCGTATAAGTTTCAGCACCCGGCGTATAAGACGACTCCCGACTTTTGAGAAGATTTTCCTGGTTTAAAAAGTCCTCCTATACGCCGGACAATACGGTACTCGTTTTGCAAATATCTATAGATATATCTTTAAGATTTGTCTCTTTTATTGTAATTTAGTCCAATTTCCTATTTCTCGATACTGATGTACTTACTAACACTCAATCTATTTGGAGAATCCTATTTGAATGCCTTGAAATGCATATGATGTTCTTTAAATATGTATCAAGTTTTCAATGAATTTCTGAAAATCTACAAATATGAAAATCTTGTGAATGTTATCCGATTACAACTTAATTTCTACGAAGTATGGAATATTAGCAAAGGACACTGCCCATATTTTTAGTATTTTAACAATTATTATAATTCTTGTTAGTATATTTGGTTTTGTAATAGATTTAACTATGTAAAAAAAAATTAATCAATATAAAAATTATACCAATGGTCCAAAAATTTTTACAAGCCTTTTCCAGTGGACTGTTTTGTTTTAAAAGTTCGTAAATTTTTTGCAAGTATGCGTGTGAACATTTTTAAAACTTAAATATTATCAGTAAGGACTTTTGGAATGGATAAAATTTCATTCTGTCTATCCAAAAATTAAGAAAAAAAAATTAAAAATGCCAGATGTCATACCACATTGTTAGCAGAGGATCATCTCAAGTAGATTTTAACGGCCATGTCATCTGATTCATCAATGAAATCTAATATCGTCAGGAACTTTGCAATTCTAATTATTATGAAACATTTTATTTCATTCATTATCAATTTATCATTGAGGTCTTTAATATTGTGAGCGTTAGGTTTTAGCTTGTATTATTACTAAACTCAGACCTAACCAAACTGAATAAAAATTGTCAAATTACGTCAACATGGTGACAACATCTCGTCGAAAATCACATGCTTAAAGTAACTTCAAAAAGAAGCAACAAAATCACCATGATAATAAGAAAAATAAGTCAGCATTAAAAAGGAAAAATTTTCGTATTAGTTATTATTCTTAATTCCTTCATTGCAGAAATGAAAGTATGAATATATTATTCATGATGTGCCGTTAGCAGTTATACAGCTGTTATAACAATAATTAGTATGTTAAAAGATATAGGCACATCTTTTATCTGTTGCAGTACCTGAAATGTCGATTGCTGATAAGAAATCTTTCTTTCTCCTCTTAGGTAGTGCTTTGTTTTTCTTTTTTAGTTGCTTCTTTACTTCTGCATGACTTTCCTTTGACGTTTTGTCTTGTTTGTTTAGGTCCACCGGATCCCGCCCATAATTGCACCGTGTTCAATCAGACTGAAACATCGCTCTATGTCGACTGTCAGTCAGGATACGACGGGGGTCTTCCCCAGACCTTTACTTGCTCCATATTTGATTCTACATCTCAAGAAGTAAGTTACGATTTAGCAATTACGTTTTCTTACGATTTAAGAATTATAAGCACAATTAATATATTTCAAATGCATTTGCTTAATCATTTTGAAAACATTCTAAATACATTTTATTAATGATACTCTAATTTTCACATACTTAAATATTTTTTTACGTTGATGATTAACATTTTCTATATTTTCACAAAGAGTTAAAGCATTGATTGATTGTGGTGAACGGGAGTGGGAGGGAAGCCAAGCACCGCGACCTGTAGGTCTATTGTGCTATAACACGGAAATGGGGACAGACGGAGAAAAAGCATGAGAAGACTGTATGGTAGGAGAATTGCATGGGAAATGGGAGAACCCCGTGAAAACCTGCCCAGCGCGGATCGTCCACTAACACGAAGAGTTTTAGAATAGAAGCATCTTTGTCGTAAGCAGAGAAAAAAATTCACCAGTCTGCTTTATGTACATTCAGTCACTATTCAGCAATGAATAAATTTATTTATTTATTTTTGGATTCAATTCATTTGGCTCCAAACTTAGCATCCGATTTCGTGGAAAATTTCCGGTTTTCCTTATATTCCAATCAGTTCACTATAATAAGTCCGGAGAAGACGAAATCTTTATTTCTGATCTCGAATTACAGCAGACTTCATTGTTTCATTCTTCATTGTTATTGATGTACTTATTCTCATAACTATTTTAAGTAAAAGTAATATTTATGTACTTAATTAAAGTGAAAAGAAAATTGAAATTTATTTCAACTTTGTTTAATTTCAAGTTTTCAAAATTCAAAGATTAATTGTTTCACGAAATTCATACACATAAATATCAGATGGAATTTAAATTGCGAAATTATTTATTTAAAAGCGTACTGGATACTGAAAGCTTCATACATAAATGAAAGTATACTGTAAGCTTTACCGTAGAAGAAATAAACCTCACAATACCAAGAATCGAAAGGAGTTGAAATGTAATAGTGATCAGAATAAGAAAATATAATAAATATATTTATTATATATATATATATATATATATATATATATATATATATATATATAT
>JAFIDM010005346.1:33860293-33892745 GCA_023159025.1 Thereuonema tuberculata | reverse complement strand
CATCCATCTCATTATTAAAGTAGACGGTAATCCTTTAAATGTATATAAATCTTAGAAATAACTGGAAAAAACTTTTACGATGGAATTCGAGGGAACTGTAAAAAATCACGTAGTAAGAGCTTAGCTCCAAAATTGTTGTAGAGGAACTCGGGCGAAGGATCGCGTTCAAAGAAACTCTTAGCTTTCAAGCACTAATCAATTCATAATGTCATTATTGTTTCTTTAGAAAACAATATTTGGAGTTATTAGCTAAACTTACAGTTATTTTGTTCATTTTCTGAAAAATTCCTTCACAAAACTATTGTTTTCCAGTGATTGGTTGTCTTTTAACTTTGGTACCGGGTGTAAATGACAGTAATTATAGGAAGCCCTATCGTGTTACTTTTGCTATTTCTCATTTTCTTTTATTGCTTTATTTGTTCAAAATAAGCTTCTGACACCAATCAGATTGTGGGAACACGAGAGCTTAATTTTAAGATTCCGGTAATCTCCACCAATCATCTGCTGCAGATTACCCTGAGAGGTCCTCTTAATCGTCATCTTCCAATTTTTATGATCTGCTTTTTTTACATTACGCTGTAAACACCTATTAGGACGAAGGCATCGCGCCAGCACATTTTTTTCGCCGTTCTTTCTTATTGACAAAATGAAAAGTATGTTTTCCGATTTTTCTGAGTGGAAAATTCAATTAGTTTAATGAACTGTAAAATTGCTTCAAGGATTCGCTCCTTCAAGGTTACTTTGCAGAATGCACTAATGTCTATCTCTGTTGGCTCAAAAGAGACAAGTGTTCAGAACACTCCCAATTTATAGGCTGAAATACGGAGTCACTTCGAAGATGATGCGATTTCATCTGTTAAGATTTCTTTTTTATTATTTTCTTTCATCAGAACACTAATATGTCTTTCAATAAACTGAAGTGGAAAGATTCGACAAACACCGAAATAACACATATTATTTTCGTTTGTTTCCTCTATATATAAGAAATAAATATCCTATATTTTAATATGGAAATCTGACCTCATATACACTTAGATCAATATAATAGTCATGTAAATTAATGGATTGAACTGTAGATAATAATTGTAATGGAAGCGGGGCTTCTATTCATTTTACAGCAGGGTTGAGCTTAAAAGTTTTGATAATAATCATAATCAAATTTAAAGTAAGAGGCTGTGTTATGATTTTGTTGTTATTAATACTTATTACGAAATGATACGAAATATTTAGAAGCTTTTGAGATGTGGTGTTATCGTAGAATGAAAGAAAAACAAATGGCGAGATATTAAAAATGGTGGATGAAGAAAAGAAAATTATTAGTATAATTAAAAGACGACGACTAAAATGGCTGGGGCCTATTTTGAGACACGATAATCCGGTACTGAGAGCTCTAGAGGGGAAGATTCCAAGCTAGGGTAGAGGAAGAACTCGCAATAATTTTATAACACAAGCATGCAAGGATTTGGGAATAAGAAGCTTTGTGGAGTTGAAGAGGAGGACGGAGGATAGGAAAAGATGGAGGAACATGACATGGATCTCATCCCAACCAGTCTCCGGACTGAGCCACTGGTCATCATAATACTTATTACAAGTTTCAATGTACATATGGATTACCCATAGAAACCAAATTTGGGAAAGATATGAATTGTGAATGTCTTGTCTTCCATAAAAAAGAACTATATATGCACGTTTCATTTGAAACTTAAGGATTTTAGAAAATGCTTTTAATGTAAATTTGTAGTGAAATGAAATGAAAGTACTAAGTAATAATTATTGAGAATGGGATTTATACTTACTGCTTTTGTATTAATCTTAATTTTTCTATTTAGAAGATTTACATTGTAGGATAATACCCTAGAGCTCTTTGAAACTTGAATGAAATAAGGATTTGTGAAATGAAGTAGCGTAAAGAATGGATGCGTTAAGAAAGCAAGTCAAGCAAAATAAGGCCACGTGCAGTCAAAAAAATACAGTAATTTTTTTTACTAAAGATAGCTAGAGATTAGAGAAAGCGGAATTAATGAGGAAGCTGTGTGGCTTGAAATGCAAATGCAATCCATAAAAGTAAAGCATCCCACTACAGGCCAATGTTGTCCTTGGGGCGTTTCCTGACCCAATGGGAATAAGTTGAAATCGGGTTGTCAGCCCGACCCCCTCCCGAAAAAGAAACGACCAGTAAAGAAACCCGCTACCCATTCAACAGAGGGCGTGGGTCTATTGGATTCTAGGTCCCATCAAGAAAGAATTCAGTGTAGTAAAAAATCCCAGACCTCTATTGGTGTTTGAACGTGGCTCCTCAGCCCGCAGGCAAGTTTATCACTTAGTTACCGGCCCCTTAATAAAATCCAAGTTTTGTTATAAATTTCTTTAATCCTGAAAAGAGAATTTGGGTTTTCAAACTTCAATTCTTTTTAATGTAAGATTCTCAAATAAAGATAGTTTTTATAGAAGAATTTAAAAAGAAATCTCAACGAACGATAGGACAGGACCTACTAAACTGTTCGATTTGATACTGACGACGTGAATAGCGATTCCAAACAACAAATGTGATCTTTTCCCGTAAACCCTATATATGCAAGTTTCAGTGATTACTGAGGTCTGAATAATAAGAAATAAATGTAAATGGTTAAAACGAATTACAATTAAGGAATAAGAAACTGTCTGATGTGGAATCGCTGTTTAGCACTGTGTTTATCTCATCTTGAATAGCTTTTAACCGTTTCGTTTCCACAATAAAGAAAAATAAATAAATTAATGACGAAATTAATAACGCACTTATCTACTTCCAACCTGTCTGAGCAAGTCATGGACGGGAGTCATTAGGAATCATCAGCCGGATTCACCCTCGATAATCAGCTCAGCCTGCGCGGAAAGGCATGAATTTCGCTCCCACATCCCGAACTGACCTCCAAACAACAAAAACAGCAACCGCGATGAACACAGGCCCAAATATCTTGTCTTGGATCTTCCCAAGCTCAAAGGCATCTTAGGAAAGACGTTTTTGATTTCGTCATTAGTTCAATTTCCACATGTTGAACTTTATTTCTCAGAAAAATAAATAGTTTGTTTTATTTATTATAAGTATCACCTTTATTAGATTCCTTTTCCTTCTATAATGAGGAATGCTTTTAATTCGTTATAACTTCTGCATTGTGCTCAAGAGGATCTTTTCGGTTGATTAAAATGTATCTATTTGGTATCTTCTCGAAATAACTTGGAGCGACAGAATAGTTTTTTTTTTTTTTTTTTTTTTTTCCTCGTCTGTTCTCTTTTCTCTTATTCCGCTCCAAGAGATTTCAAACATGATCAACCACGGTTTTGTTGAATTTCCCAGCGGGAATGAAAATTAATTCAATCAGGAGTATCTTTGCACCACAGTCATGTTATTCTGTGAAGAATAACTGCCAGGTATTTGATGATTACGGCAGTGGATTTGAATCGCTTATATTAAAAAATTAAGAAAAAAAAAGATGACTAGTGTAATGAAGCTTGAAGATTATTCAGGCAATTCTAGTTTTTTAATTATTTTTAAGGATTCAATATTCTTTTAAATAAATTCAAATATTGATATTAATTAGAGGGTAGTAGTGCTGGTGAGAAATTCTAGGCTCTGTGCTGGTTTACAGTCGTAAAGATTGTTAGGGCAAATAATTCATAAGCTTGCTTAAATAATTCAGTTAAATTACTTAAAATTTCATAGACAATCTCTATGATAAGATTATTGCAGATGCAATTAGGAGTATGGGATTAGTTGAAGGGCAGGCGATATACTTTGCTACGTATAGTTTTAGGAATTTGTGAATATTGTTTTAAGAGTAAGTGTTGGAGGAATAGCATAACGAAATTCGGCTTCATATTTTCATTCTATATAAAATAAATCGAAGCGTACAAATATATAGACTCTAATGGGAAATATATGAAATATTTGCTTCCTATTTTGAAAAATTTGGGAGCGTTTAATCTCTCAAAAAAACTTGCGAATTTTATTGAAAAGAAATGTCAGGAGTAATATTTTAATTTTATCAATTTCCCATTACTATTGCTTTTCATTTCTCAATCTGTTTTATTATTATTATGTTTTATTACTGTTTTTCATTTCTCAATATAAAACAAACTTATTGCATATTTTAGAAATCTCAAAGTATGTAAACTTCATTTACTGTGTCAGAAAAATGGAACTTAAACATCATTTTAAAAAGAACCAAGATTCTTTGTTTTTTAATTACAGCTATCTTCTAACGCTTTGGGCTACTACTCGCTAGCGTATCAGATTCAAAACAATATTCATAGCAGTAGGCAACGTTCACAAGGGCTAGGAAACAATCTATCTCTTTCTTATTCGAAATCAGTATTGTCCCCGCCAACTTCCAACAAATTTGTCTACATTTGGTAAATCTATCTTGATACCAGATTCATTATGTTATGTATTACATCATTATTATCAATACTACGACAAGTGATATTTTTATTCCTACTTATTTCACATATGAAAAGTTTATAATATTTCTTAAAAATTCCAATTGCAAAATCTTCATGTCATTATTCTATTAATTTCCATTCATTTTAAATAAATAAATTTAACGTGCAGAAAATATTTGTTAAAATGAAAACCAATGTTAATGTGCAGCCTTAGTTTTCATTTTGCCTTATTTTTTTTTTTGAAAAATCATCACTACAATTCAAGGACTATGAAAAGATCTGTATTGGTTTTATTTTATCAATACACGAATGTTTCTAAACTACACTACACATTTACGCAGTTTTGACAGCAGAACTATCCCCATATAGGCTAATTTTACATTTAGAAAGTCTTAGAAACCATATCAAAATTTAAATTTATTTTTAGAAATTACAGGAAGTATATCCAGTCTCTAACATAGCCTTCCCAAAATTTTTCTTTAGTTTTTGTCTTCTGATCAAGATCAGAATACTTATATTCCCGCTTTGTCTGGGGACAAGTATCATTAAAATATCATTAGCAACAATGACAACAATCGCAACAATTATTATTAGCAACAGTGACAACAATCTCAACAATTATTATTAGCAACAGTGACAACAATCTCAACAATTATTATTAGCAACAATGACAACAATCGCAACAATTATTATTAGCAACAGTGACAACAATCTCAACAACCATCGCAACAACAATCGCAGCAATTGCGTCTTTCGCAACAATCACATTTATAATAATAAGAAAATTAAGGCAATATCAATTATATTTTCATAGGCTTATCAGAAGACGTTGTGAAGCATTGTGATTGGTTTACTAATCGCTATCCTTATCTTATGTTTTATGAATATTGGTATATACACATATTTGTCAGTTTGCTTTCGTATCACTTTAAAACATTCTGCTTTAACTATCTCCTTTATTATTCCTTATCTCTTTAGATCTCACATACCTCTGAGGCGTGACACGGACGACGCGGCAGAGAACGAAGAGAAGAGTCCGGACCTAATACCAAGTACTAACGGTGTGATATCGATTTACAATAGTAGGCTACAACCCTAGTAGTTTTCGTTACTCACATCAAGATTTCAAATTAGTTCTAAGCTGAGACTTCTTCGCAATATACGTTAAGATCCAAAATTTGCAAATGAGTTTGCTCTGTAGGGAAATCTGGGGTTTCGATGATAACAAATGCAATGCGCGGCTTTAGATGCGTTCTTCAAAATGAAAATTATATTTACTTTGTAACAAAAAAACAAACGATAATGCACGTGGAAATAAATTTCGATAAACAAAATAAGTTTTTTTAGGAAATGAATTGAACTTCCTGCGATTATTATAAACAAGATATGCTATTTTTTTACCAATAATTTTTATAATTAAAAACGTTTTTTGCTAAATTTTTCAAGATAACGTTTCTCATGTCTTTGTAGCTATCTAACATGGACATTCTAGAACAACATGACCAACACTGTAACAAAATTTGGCGCTTTAAATTATTATGAACAGTGATTTTTTTTTATTCAAGTATTTCAGCCATGATCTTATATAATTAAAAGTAATTCTATAATTATAGAAGTCGGGATCTTATATAATTAAGAGTAATTCTATAATTATATAACTACAACATCGATGTACAATTTTTAGCTTTATTTAATGTTTTTAAACAAAAAAGATTGATAGGCAACTAACACTATTAGGCTAATTGATTCGTTATTAATCTTTTTGTAATTATCATCTATTTCTTTAATTAGCTTCATTATCACCTCAAATATCATTTCATTTCTTAAAGATTGCAAAGTACAGAAAAGTTTGTTCAGGAATAATTCCTTTAATTTTTATGTTTTACTATTTTTACATGATATTTACGTTATTTTTATAACACTACTCGCTAAGCTGTCTTCACAAAGTATTAATTACATTTAAAAATATTATTAACTTCTAAACCGCAATTTAACAATTAAACATTAATTCCAAGGAAAAAAATCTAAATTGAACATTAATGACTAACACTTAAAAGAAAATTATTTTAAAATTTTGTAAAAGTTTATATTTAATGTATTGATATCATATAAAAATGCGAAAAAAAATTACTTCATTACATTTTCAATTTTGAAATATTAAAATAATTGAATAGAGCTTCCATTCTACTTTGCTTGTCCATTGTAATCTACAGCGTCATCTATTATCCATGAGTGATTACAATATTCTATGACACCATATGGAATTATATCTAAAAAATTAAGTAAACTATGTCACAACAATGATAGCTAAAGTGTAATGTATCTCAACATATTAACTATAAGATATAAACTAGTTGTAAACATAATTATTATATACTACTTATATCTAAATCGATATTAAATTAAATTAGATCTTAATTGTTATTAGATCACTCATTTCTCGTTTAGCTTTTTTTTTCTAAGTTTAAGAAAACATTTCAGATATTATAGTTATGAGAATGATGACTACTAGTGTATGACAGGGAATATATGACACCACTTGTTGTCAATTTAATTTCTTAAGATATTGGACATAATTAAATACGATGTTCATAAGAAAGTGACAAATGCAGGTAAAAATTGCTATAGTTCAGGAATCTCTGTTTAATTACTATATTTACAGATCTCCAAAATGAAAGCAATTCCACTGAAAATTCCGGAATATCTCTTTAATATTCTATTATTCTATGCAGTTATTATATAAAATGTCTAAATTAAATGTCAACTTTTCTTCCTTTGATAAGAATTCATGATAATTAAAACTGTTTGGAGTTTTATAAAATTATACAAACTTACACTAACTTTGAAACTATTACCAAAAATTAAGATTTAAACATGATTTATATTTATATAAACACCTACACATTTTTTCTTTAACCTTCTTATAAATAATAATAATAATATCTTTTCTATTTATCTTCTCTTCTTTTAAAATGACACATTAAACGCTGTAAATTTTAAACTAAGTTAGCTTCATTCAATAGCAGTTTTCTATTTATGGTTAGAAATATATTTACTTTTCTTTATTCACGATGAAAGAGGTAAAGAGAAAATCCCAACGATATTTGAAAAGTTTCAAAAAAAATGTTCTTGATTCCAACGTTGATTCCGTTTTGTGTCTCCATTGAAATGTATAAATGGATCGATTCACCCAAGTTGAATTCATCTTCTATTTTTCTCCTTTCAATCCAATCCGTTTTCCAAACTATCTGGAATTCAGTGAAGTAAAACGTTGACGCAGGGGAAGCTTTGGGGACTTTCCTCTTACGCGGTGAATCCCAGGGAAGAGATGGCGATTCTGCCGGTGGCCGCCGAGTGAAAACCGGCAGAGCATTTCTCGTTGGCCATTTGATCAGCGGGAAATTGGTCCCCGGATCCGCAACTCGGAAATAATAGCCGTTGCCGCACGGACATTTGCCAGGGGATTTTCATGTCCGCTCTTTTTCTTTTTCTTCTACATTTTTTATTCGACCCACCTGCGTAGTTTCTTCCTCAGCTGGTCAGGAAAGACTTTTTTTGTGGTCTTGTAAATAAGAAGTTGAAAGAAAATAGTTCTGGAGAAAAACCGCATTCGTCTGTGTACTTGTGTGTATTATTAAACCTGCTTTCTCAGCGATATAGCTTGTTTTTATTTTTTGGGCTTCTAGTTCTTTTCTTGGCAATCTCATTTCTTTAATATCTTTTGCCTTGTTGTTTCTTGGCTTATAACAAAGAGCAGGCAATTGCCCTTGCAGAGCAATTGCACTCAAGCCAACTTCTACATCAAAATTTCAATACTGAAAGCTTTAAACAAGATAAAAACAAATCCAAACAGCAATTATACTCTAGAGCCAGCAAACGTTATATTACATATTAATCTACAAATAGTTGAGTTTATTTTACTCATTTAAGAAGGAAAAAAAATACCAGAGATCAATACTTATTCTGCTCTGCATTTTGTTTTTTAAATAAAGGTTTCCTTTGAATAGGAAAATTAATTCTCAACTAAGTTGATCTGCAATTTAAGTTTATATTACAAATAAGTATAGTGCAAATGCTTCTTTCACCTTTTCTATGTAGATAATCGTAAAGTTGCATCATGAAAGGCAACTTTGATTTTCAGGAAACATCATTTTTTCCAACTTTTTCTGGAATTCTTTCAACGTAATTAATGGATGCCCGATACATATACATAACATACATAATGATATTCGTAAGTAGTTGCAAGTATAAAACAACTTCAGTTCTACTTTAGCATTAGAACATAATACTAATCTTTAGTATTAAAAAAACAACACTGAAAAGCAATTTTGAATTGAAATTTAAAGAATATATTTCTGTTTGTAAATTGTCCACTATTAATATACCTTGTTCTAATGCAGACTGAGAAGTATTTGACATTAGTTTTTGATATTTGTTACTAGTAGTTTTTATATTTTATATTTAGTTTTATACATTTTTCCAATTCCTTTTATAATAAACATTGTTATAGTTCTGAAATTCATTAAATCTATCTCGGTTACAAAACGAAAGAATTGTAATTTCAATTGAAAATGAAACATTACATTTAAATATATGAAATTTTAAATTAGAAACAGAGAAAAGATAATGTTTTAATAAAATAAAAAAGAGTAAACATTGTTTCATAACACTTGTCACATTAAAAGAAATATCGCAAATATTTAATTGAAAATGTATTTGAAATTAGCTTACACAAAAAAAAAAATACATAACGTTATGCAGTTTAACATTACACATTTAAAATGAGTTCATATGAGATTAAATTTCGGTTCACAGTTCAGGCAGAAAGATGATTAAAGAAATAAAGCACTTATATTTTTGATAAATGTAAGCCTAAAACAATAGAATGATCTACATTTTGTAATTCTGAAACTAATTATAAAATTCTTATATTTAGAAGATTACTAACTTGAATAAGGATTAGACTATCTTAACTACATATTTCAATTAAAAACTATTAGATTACGTGCCAAGATTGCTTCTTTGCAACTTTAAGTTGTACGAAATTATTTTTTTAATTTACTGTTATTGTACTAAATAGTTTCTAATCGGCTTGTATAGATATAAGATTTCCGGTTTTACGGTATTGACATTTTTGACAAGTATGATCAAAATTCTAAAATCATTTTTATAATAGACAATGGTTTAATAAGCAGAGTTCGAAATATTCAAATCTTTTAAAAGCCCTTTTACAAATGGAATTTTCCGAGATTAAAGTAATAATTAAATCTGCTCAAAATTTAAATCTTAAGTTTTTATCTAAGATTATAAGAAAGTTAAAGTTTTACAGTTCAGTAACATTCTTTTTTAAATTTCTAAAGAATTCAAAGCTACAAAAAAATTCAAGATAAAGTTGTTTTAATAAGCTAATAATTTAATTTATTATTATCAGAAGTACATTTCAGATAATTTAAATTTTACATATTACAGTGAGCCATATAAAATGTTAATATTTTTTTAAATTAAAAATATTTATATCTTTAATAAATAATTACTTAGATTCAAAATAAATGTGTTTTTTTTTATTTGTATCTAAAACTACATAGTCTTTCCAATTAGAAAATATATTATTTTAGTCATTATATGTTAATCTCTTGTTTTGGACAAGTACAACATTTAAAACAGAATCAAAAGTCTTTTGAAATGTATCATCTTAAAGTAATTAATTTCTAACTTGTAAGGACCCATTTCTGTTCGCAATGCACTATGTTCTCAGTATTAATCTTAAGATAATGAAACGCGGCTCTTTGATTTAAAATTGTTAATTAAAATATAATTGCTAAGGAAAGACTAATTACATTCATAGCAGGCTTTAAATTAGAAACATAAAAATATTTAATATTTTTGTTCCATTTGTTTTGGTTTTGTTGCTACGGAAAATAGCAATTAGTAAATAAAGGGTAGTGGAATACTTTTTTGCTTAACTTTATTTTTTTTTCTACAATACCTTTATGTAATCACAAAGTTTAAAGTTGTTCAAAAAAATTTTTTGTGTTACTCGCCGCGTGATAATAAGCGGACCTACAGAGCAACTCATCACGTTTGAAAGTAGATAAAGCTCAAGTCAATAATTTATGCAGCTACTATGCTTGTCATGCACTTGGTGGGTTGTAGCCTGCCTAAGTTTGTGTTGCATGTAATATTCACGCTTGCATCGCTTGCTTTCAGGAAGGCGTGGTGTCACTCAGGATCTTTAAATATTTGGAGGTTGTAAATTCAATGAGTCAGAATAACGGTTCAAGGTTGTGTTTTATTAAATAAGCACTTCAGCGCCTCTAGTGTCAGGTAGTTGGATTCTGTCTTAAGTGTCTTTAAGTATCTTTGAATGAGTTTACAAGTCTTTCTAGTCTTAGTAGCACAAAAGCGAATGACTTTTCCCCTATCATAATTTTTAAATAATTTAAGATGGTCGTCCTGTCGCCGTCAGCAAAGCGGCTATCTTGTGGCTGGGAGTTAATTTCAAAAACTGATGTGACAAAAACACGTCGTGAATATTTCATTTATCACGCAAAACTGAGCGCTTTATCGTATCTTCATTCTGAATAATAAAAGACTATAAATATATAATGTGGAGTGGCCAACTTGCTCCTGCTGGCTACACAGGAAAGTTATATTCGCCGAGTGATATCACAACGAAACCAGTTATCGACGCTCGAAGCTCAATGCAACTACACGTTATAGAAAAATATTAGCCCATTCAATTGGTTTAATCCATTCCTAATTTATGAAAATGACACGAGATGGCACTGCTCAGTGACTATTATTAAGTCCCTCTTGTGCAGAAGCTCATTTTCAAGCTGGGTTTGGAGATAAGGGGTTCTTCCTCGATAGTTGCCCGGCACTGCTATTCCATTGAACTGGGTTATTGATTTTGCCGAGGTGGAATGTGACATAGAAGTCAGTTCGTTACCAGATGACGAATTCATGGATGAATCAACCGCATCATTCCGCCTATCTCGCTGCAGAATAGGTGCTTCCAATTTCTGGCACCAAATACGACCTCGTTTGGTTGGTATCCTCTCCGGGTTACTATAGGGCACCACTTGAATGAAATAGTGTTCAGTTAATAAGATAATATCCCCACCAACCTATTTTATCTCTATTCGGTAACAAACTTTCGATTGAACCGACGACTCGTTGTGTCGAAATTATCTATAGGTTTGAAACAAGTTGCTTTGCATCATTCAAACTTGCGATATCAAGAAATTGTTTCTTTGGAACTTCTTTGAAAGTTATGTGTCCAGCATCAATGTTCAGAAACATCGATAAAAACCTCATAGAACTTGCCTCAAAGAGGGTGAAAATCAAGATTAGCAACAGAAGACGAACGCTAAGGGAACTTTCATACATTAATTCTATAATATGGGGTTATAGATGAAAACATTTCTATCATTGGAAAATAATGGGTATCTAATCAATTTCCTTTTTTTTTCTTTTTCTATCCACTCTTGGCAAGTTAAAGATCAAAATTACCTTTGCAAAGTCAGAAAATGCTTTTTTTTTTTTTTTACCTTTTCAACTAATTTCTGACATAGGAGTTTTAATTTTAATCTTGATTGAGAAAGAAGACAGAAAATGGAAATTCTTATCATTCGAGAATTATATCTTTATTTTAGACCAATAACGGAAGATATTATCAAGAAAAGCGCACGGAATTGTTTTAATATCTGTTATGATCAGACATTAGACACAGTCAGTTGAAAAAAAAAAAAAAAAAAAGCTTTCTTTCCATCGTGCAACTTTTGAAAGTTGTAGAATTGTAAGACTTAAAAATTTTAAAAAACCTTATGGCTTTTTGCCCTTTATATCGTTTTGACTAAGCTTCAACACTGAATTTAAATTTTTAATGGATTTCGGCAGGATAGCCAAGTGGTAAGGCGTTTGACTGTAGTCTGGATGAGTCGGGTTCAATTCCCGATCCTTGTGGAGGTCGGCGATTTTCCAAGTTGAATTCTCCTGCAGTCGAGTCCTAGGGTCTTCTTAGCCCCATGTAGAATAGATACCGGTCTTTCCCGATTGTTAAAGGCGGACTGGCGTCGGGCTGAACACCAGACCTCAACTTGTCTCCCGCGACCCGAAGGACGACATAGGACTCTATTGGGACACTTTAATTTAATGGAAGAAATCTATTTTCATTAATTTAAAGAAGAAATGTCAAAGCAATACGCTACGTCAGAGAAAGCCTTTTTTATATTTTTATAATGTTTAAAAACAATGATGGCATAAATGGTAGACAAAGGATAAGTGTTATTACCTGTTATTGAAAAACTTAGGGAAAAACTGCCATTGGCGATAAGTGCAAATTGATCAATGACGACTGCTTAATCGAGTTTCGGAATTCAAATCAAAATTTCATGAATCTCATACGAAAATGTCTGGTTCTATTTTAAGTTGTGCCTTTTGTCGAATTAAGTTAGTTCACAAAATCCTGGTTCAAACCTTTGAAACGAAATTTGCTTCAGGATTATTGAGTTGAGAAGCTATTTTCCAGAGCGATTTCTTCCGTGGCATCAACGGAAATGGTGCGCATGGAATTGTTTTAATATCTTTTATGATCGTCCACATCTTGGCCTAGATTAGACACAGTCAGTTAAAAAAAAATTTCTTTCCATCGTGCAACTTTTAAAAGTCATACAATTCTAAAACTTAAAAATTTTTAATTCTAACTGCAGTATTCATGCAGTAATTGCAAAGGACAGTATTACATGAATCTGCATTTTTTTCATACCCAAATCCCTACATTCTCCAATAGGATCCAGTGTGGAAAAAAAGTCTGAATACATTTAAAATTTATAAAAACCAACACCGAAGTTCACCAAAACACAGGATGAATAGATATCGTCTCACTCCAAAGTGTTTTAAATTTCTAATTCGCGATTCAAGGTTACATCCTATTACAAAACTTAGGATACTCGGGTTTTTAGAAAATATATGTGATTATGAAGCATTGTTAGCAGTAATTTTTGAACTTTATTTTAGAAATAAGATTTCAAAATATTTTTAAAATAATATTCATAAGCTGTTGCTAACACAATGCCTCATAATCTTATAACAATATCACATGAATCACCTGTAACAATGTTCGACAAAGAATTAATTATGAAAAACATCAAATTATTAGGATTGCAAGACACAAACGTGACAGAAATAAGGTGAAAATTCAGCAAAAGAAAGATATGAACCCAATCAGTTCTTCGAAGGTCTATAATACAAATTGATTGTAAAATATTACATATTTAAAACATTCATTTCTGCTATGTAAATATTTCATTTCTTTATACAAGAAACTTCTTCAAGTTAAGTGAGGATAGGAAAATCTTTTTCTCTTTCTCTCTAGAATTCGTTAATAATCTATCCATTCAACTTTAAATTTAACAATATATAATCATCCATCCATATAACATCTCTTACTAATAAATTAATGCCATGTATGAATAAAAACAAATTTTTAAAAATAAGCGAAATAGTCTATGAGATTTCAGTAAAATATATATCAAAAGAAAAAGGTTTAATTATTTGTTAGTAAAGATTTATTTCATATTGATGAATTGTTATATAATATTATAGGTTTGACTATTAGTAAGATTATAGTATAAGTTTAACTGGTATATTTATAGATTGTTGTGTATTGTTTTATAGTGTCAATCAATTCAATGTAAATTCTATATATATATTCTAGAAAAATTATAGGAACTATGAAGAAATATGTAGTTTCATGTTACTTGCTTTCTCCGGTACAAATTTATGTTAGGTGCCATTGAGTTTTGATTTATTAATGGAGTTGTGACGTCTGCACTTAGAGGATGTTTAGTTGTGGAGATGTGAGGAATACTATTCGTTGTTTTTCAGGGATCGAAAGAAACTCCTTTAGACAGAATTACAGATATAATAATTTTGGGATAGTTTTAAGGGGAAAAATATACATAATAGACAATAATTTAGATGTGAGCGTTGGCTGAGTGACACCACAAAGTTGTTCCACTTTTTTATTTTTAATTTATTAAATTCAAATTCTATAAAATTAAAAAAAAAATCAGTATTTCTAAACTTTTAAATCTCTTAACTTAGTCTCTTAATTTAAATCTCAAAATTAATATTTTCATTCATGAACTTAAAATTTTTTATTATTGTTTTAAAGGGTAAAGTAAGTTATTTACAATGTAAAATATAAGAAATAATGAAAATTTTATTCTGTACCATTCTTTATTTCTTTAAGTGTTTTGTAAATGTATTTGCATGTATTTGTTTGTGGTTTTTGATTGCATTTCTTTTTCTGGGTGTTGTTCTGTGGGGTTTTGTATCGTGTTTCTTCGTCTCCTCTTCAGCCTCAATGTCGAGGGTCCCCAGTCCGGTCACATGGGAATCATGCGATCATTAAGGAGGGGGCATCTACTTACCCCAAGAAAAGCAGAAGAAGGGAGGGGGAGGGTTGTCTCAAGTGGAGCTCGTTTCACGTTAGGATGCGCTCGGACTTCTCTCGTTTTTCCGTTTGGCCCACTTCACCCTCCTTGACGATGAGTGGAACGGTCGTTTTCCTTTTCCGGGAATCGCGTCGATCGGTCGAAATTAGCCGTCGAGTCTCGTGAGACTGTGCACGGCCCCCCACGGTGTGATTGATCGCTGATGCCTATTGATCGACGGACCCCGAAAGTCACCGGCAGCAATGGCCGACCCACAGCGGCAAGAAAGCTCTCTGCCTTCAAATCGATCCGTGGGTCACGTGACGTTCGACTTGCAACTTCCATTGGCCGCGGCAGCACGATGCCACCGTAAGGCAGAGAGAGGAAGGGAGGTAGGAGGGCATCTCAATCTGACAAAACTCCCCAAGAAAGAGCCCAACGGAATTTCAAATTGGAAGTCGTCTCGGTTGGACTCCTTCAACAGATCAAATGCTTCCAGCAAAGAATAACAATTCGAACAGAAAAAAAAAAAAGAGATAGATCTTTGCACAAATGATTGAGGATTGCATTTCCTATCTGCACTCAGAAATTTTCTCTTTCGGAAGTTCTAAAATGTATATTTTTAGAAAATCTCAGCTCTCTACATCCATTAAAAATATATTCTACGCTTTTTTTTTATTTAAATTTATTTTTAATACTTACCAAAAAATGTTTATTAAAAATGAATTTTTATATATTTTAAAT
Organism: Thereuonema tuberculata; assembly: GCA_023159025.1. Classification (NCBI taxonomy): domain Eukaryota; kingdom Metazoa; phylum Arthropoda; class Chilopoda; order Scutigeromorpha; family Scutigeridae; genus Thereuonema; species Thereuonema tuberculata. Next base: position 33,877,143 of record JAFIDM010005346.1, on the reverse strand, counting down.
TTTGAAACAACCTAAAAAAACTGGAAAAAAAAATAGATTTTTTTCTAGTGTAATTTGTCTTTAGTTAATTCTGTTTTTGTGTTATTTTTCACTTTTTATGTAGAGTAGATCTCACTTATCAGGCCATTGAGAGATCGGATTCCAGGTTAAAAGGAATGACTAGTTAATCCGAAAACATATTCAAAATACAATTTTAGACTTATAATTTGAATATTAAAATTTGTATTCATGTGATTCGTGATCTTTGTTATAAAATAAAGGATACCAATAAAGCGGTGGCCGGTTTAGCAGATGCATTATCCGGATAAGGGATAGTTTACTGTATTATCTGTCTTAGTGTCACCATATGTTAATTTAACTCTTTCTTCGAACTAACTGGTCATTGTTCAAGCACCTTTCCAGTGTTTCTCAGAAAACCTCATAGATGGCAGTAGCAGATATTTAAATTTGTAGGATGTGGCTTAATATCTAAAAATCTGTTCGTGAGAATCTCAATTCGTAAAACGTACATTTCCTGTAAATTTGGATACAGTTTCTGATTTTATTTTTAATCTGAATTTAGCAAAGACTCTTGTTAGTGAATAGTTTTAACTAAAGAAATACAGTCGGATTCTATTTAACGAACCTCTATTTTGCGAACTTTTCTTTGGAACCAAGAACATTTTGCAAATTTCTTCGTAAAATAACCTTCAAATAGCGAAGTGTATTTTCTATTTAACGAACTTTTTCGTGGAATCTACTTTTTTTTTCCTCCTTGAAATATTTTTACGTTTTCTAGATTGTTAAACTTATCAGTCGTGCTGGTAATTTCGGTCGTTGTAGCTCGAAAATGTCAAAGCGAATGTGCTTGAGCATCAAAGAAAAAAAATTAATTCTTGATGAGGTGGATAAAGGCTTGAAGAAAAAGGATATTGCTTTAAATCTGGTATTCCTCCAAACAAACTATCAACCATAATAAAAATCATGATATGGTAGTACAAACTTTTGATTCATTGAGTTCTTGTTGCAAACGTTTAAAATCATGTATCTATGAAGATGTGGATTTAAAGAAAATACGCCTGAAGGGGTTTTTGGTTCATTGCAAAGATGCGAGACATACTATGAGCAAAAACACTTTTTCAAAAAAAAAAAAAAAAAAAACTCAGACAAAATTAACAGACTTCATTAGTAAAATTTAAGTACGCATATGGTAATGTATGCTTTACGTCATTAAAATTATTTTTTTTTAATAATATTTATTGTTTATGTATTTTAAATCTGTTTTATGTAGTTTAAAGTAATTTTAAAAGATGAATCTCTATTTAACGAATTTTCCATATAACGAACTTTTTTTCGGGATTTAGCGACTTCGTTAAATAGAGGTCCGACTGTATAAGTACTTCATCCAAAACCTTGCAGTTTCGCTTTTTGTTTACTTTGAAATATGAATATTGATTGTGAAACCTTTTGATAATATAAAGTATCAGTGAAATCAAGGATTTTTGTTATCGAAAATTTTAAAATTTGTTGATGTAAAGTTTCAAAAAAAAACAAAAAAAAAAACCAATCATGAAAATCGTAACATTGCAGGATTTGTTATTGTAAAGATGTAATACAACATATATTTCAGTTCGAAGCAATAAATTTTCATTTCAAGTTGCATTCTCATTATATAAGAGAACTTACTAACTACTACGAAAACCAGCAGATGGCGATAGCAGACAGAGCAGGAAAATCTTCTAGATTACCATAGTGGCTCTTTGTAAGATTGAGGTTTATAGCAACACAACGTTTTCCTTAAATATTGTACCTCGCGACAGTGGTTTAAATCGAATAGTTTGAAAATATATTAAGACGGAAAAGATATAAAGACAAAAGGTAGGTGGTATTAAAGATATCTACATGAATGATTCCATCATTGTTAATAAGATAATTTTGAGTTTGCATTTAGTTTAAGATTAAATCATGATGACATTATTAGGAGCAAACAACTGAATCAAAAACCATTCGAATTCATAGCAACATTAATCCCTTTCATGATTGTTTGCTGCGTCTGTACAAGGACGAACTGGGCTTCTGGGAAGCCGGATTAAAATCCGGTGGCTGACAATGTATGAGCCATTAGTGTCATTGTAGTAGGATTCCTACTTAACGGATCCATTGTACAAATTTGTCAAGTCACATTCATGCTCTCAATCCATTTGTGTATTTATTATACTTGAAGAAATGGAAGATACTGGAAAGTAAAATAAAATACTGATTGCATTTCATTTCGGGACGACGATTTCGGATTTCAATTCGTTGCTAACTAAAACAGAAAAATATTTTAATTATTTGAATTATTTAGGATTGTGAATTTTTATTCAAGGAAGAGGAAGAAAAAAATGAGTGAAATTCGCTGCAAAATGGATTTGCGAGAATTTTTTTTTATTTTTTTTTTTAATGTTTCCAGTCCTATTAAGTATACTTATGTTAAGAATACCTGTGGTATAGGTGCTGATAGTTTAATATGAATACTTAAAAATTAATGTAGTTAAGTTAGATTAAGACTAATTTTTTTTATCAATTACATCGGATATTAACTGATCTTTTATTTGTTTAATATTTTTGAAATTTTGGTAAGAAGATTTCAATTGAACAAAATTTATATTTATAATTTTATATTTAGTGATTAAAAATCAATTCTTTCTAGTAATATATACTTGATAATTATTAAATGAATAACAATAGCTAATTTATTCTTGCGTTTTTTATCATTTTCTAAATTGCAATTGACTACATTAAAGACAATTCACAAAAAGCTATTTTCTAAATTATAAGCTATAAGTTTTGCTATCTTGATTTGTCTATAGTATATAGTTTTAGCATTACAAACAACTTCTTAGCATTTGGATCTAAACGATATGTAATGTACACTTAGAAAGATGTATACATTGCCAATAATAAAAGGACTCACAAAGACTTTCTTCTTTTAAATACTTAGATCTTCTTTTGTGAATGAGTGTATTTGCTCTTGAGCGGGTGTTGTGTACGTGTTAGTATTACTTACATCAAGGATATTCTGAATATTCTTTACCTCTGTTTCCGTCTCCTAAACGAAGCAATTTAAGAAAAACAAAAACCAATAATCGATAGAAAGTTGAGTACAAAAAAAAAAAAAAAATACCAATAGAGAGCGGCATTAAATGGGAACTGAATTTCTTTATATCTTAGTATTTGCACAGCGAAATGTTATCAGTGTGTGTCAGCTTTTTAACTGATTAGTAAGAACGTGGTTGTTGAGTTCGGAAGTCATTAAAATCAGGTTTTCGGATATTTGGGCCTAATTCGTGATTATTTTGTATAAATTGAAGATAACATAAATTCAAATTCATAAAATTTGAAAGATTCAAGATTTACATAAGCAAGAGTCATGGTATATCGAAAGGGTGCATTCCTCTTCTACTGCATTTAAAGATACATTACATTCGCTAAGATCCATGTCCTAGTGACGTGATTCGTTGTAATTCCGTTATAAGTGAGGATACTTTGGGTTGAATAGATGATACCGAACCTTTACGAAGAAAGTGATAGTGCTTCGAATGAATGCCGTTCGGCTACTGCCGGGTGGTCAAGGTGACGGCTTGCTATGCGACTGGCACGCCCAAACCCGGGTTCGAATCCTGGCGTGGATCCTTTCTTCTGTATGTATTACGCTTCCTTTTAACAACTTCTTATCAATTTTACGGCTTTTTCCTGGAGCAGTTTAACCTTTTATACCTTTTTCCTGTGGGTCTTGTGCCATTAAAAACCTTGAAATATATTTTCATGATCAAAGAAACAAAAAAAACTTCAAATGAAAAGTTGAAAGAGTTCTAGGAAAAATAACTGTTTCGCTTACTCTGTCTGATCTCGTTGTGAAGTATATTGATCACTAAAATCAAATTTGATTTTCTATTCAAATAAAACATCATTTGAAAACCCAAATAAAAGTTATCAGATGAAATTGATGTATTGGTTTTAATAGTTATCACTTTTTTATATTTATAAGTACAAAAAAATAAAAGTTAAAAAAAAAAACGAATTAGGAAATAAATTAGTAACTTAAATATACTTAAATTAGTAATTTAAATAACGGATTATACATTTCAGTATTTTCTGTGTGTTATCTGCAATGTCCTGTCATTGCATAACTTCATCAGTTGAATCTTGGGAGAATATTAATTATTTATGTAGAAACGCAATACAATTGGTCAAAGAAGCTTCAAAAATTTCTGAAATTTTACTTGCTATGTTTTTCAAAAACTTCTTGAATTGTCTAAAGCTGTGAAAAAATATTGTTTAATACATTTCCTCGCGAACATATATAATCTTCAAAGAATTTGAGAGAATTGAGATCTTGAAAAATTCGTGTCGTATTTTACAAAGAGAATACATTTTTCAATAAAAGATAATCATCTTTAATAGGAAGTTAGAAAAATTTACTTTTGCTAAAATTCCTAACCTAAGCCTACTTTTATTTGCTCTATATCGAAACTATATAATAAAGCGGGGAAAAATACAAATATATCGGAATGTACGGAAATACCAGATTTTCTTTTTGACTGACGTGTTTAACATTACAAGTAACTTCTAAAAACATTTTTATGCTTTTTTTCTTTTAAATAATAAAATTGACTTTTATTAGTGAATTTCAAAAGCATTTCAATAAATGAAAAAAAAAAAATCCTTCAAAATTCAATAAAGTTTAGTTTAATGGTAAACTATTCGAAATAAAGAGTTTCTGATTTATTCAATTGCAAAATAAAGCTTTTAAAGACAGCTTTAAATAACTGTTTCCCTTACTTTAAAAAAAAAAAAATAATAATAAAGTCAGCTTTATACGACTTGTAAACATAACAAAAGATAATGATTTGCTATTTTAATGCTTAGGCTTAGCAATGGGCTTATCTTGTATTTGTCTGGTTCTGTATTGTATTCACTTTTCACTACTTGAACTAGACTCTGCTCTTTCCGCATTTCAAATCTTTCCCCTTTGATAGATCGGAGATTTTTCCATTGGGGCTGTAGTGGAGGCGGATGTTGTCTATTCCATTAAGGCAGGGATTTTTTTTCTGCCGTTGTCAATACGGATTACTCTATATAGTTTTTGTGTGTGTTTGACGTCTTGCAGATCAGGAGTTTCCCTCTGTTAAAGTCAAGTGCCTCGAGAAATGGGCGTACTCCAAGGATGGGACGTGCGAAAACTGTCGCCACTCAGCACCCAATGCCTTTGGCGGACCTCAGCACGACAACATCAACAGTTACAGATACCAAATACGAAAAATCATTCCGGTAAGTAAAGATTATTAAATAAATGTTTCTACATCAAAATTAATCTTTTCTGCCTTTTTAATGACTGAAAAGCAGAAATCACTACGTCAGCTATTCATAACTCCACTACCCTCGCTCGTGTGATGCTGAAAATAATATAAATTCTCGCAGCCTGTTTTTGAGCTTTCTGAAGTGGACTAATCTTAATTTTTATGAATCCTTTGATGTTTATATATTTAGTTATTTATTTTCTTGATGGCATAAAATTTAGAATTCCAATAAAAATTATGCTCTGATATACAAGAATAAACCATTATCCATGATACAATTATCCAAACTATTGACAGTTTAAGTGTTATGTAACCGTAAACTTTAGGTTATTGTAATAGTCATATTACCTTCTATTCCATCATGAAATTATATTAAAATTAAATAAATAAATTTACGCAAATTTTCGGAAGGAATTTTCCATCCTTACTTTTTCAAGCTATTCATAATTAAAACTAATAATAATAGGTTAAACAATAATTAAAATCGTGTATCACATTGCACGATTCTATCTTATATCTTGTTACATCAATTATTACTAATATTGTTATTACAAAGCTATGTAATAATGCCAGATCAAGATATTAATATAATTAAGAGTCATTGTGCTAAATCTTGAAAAATATTTTTCTTTAGATTGTTTTGGACATAAATTGATCGAATTATGGCCCAATTGTACGAAGCCTTCATCGTTTTATCGAAAGCTTAATAATAAGGAATTCAAAGGACAAAAATATATACAGAAATGATGGAGTAGAATTTGATGAAGGCTTCGTAAAATTTTCACATAATTTGATAAATTTATGTCAAAAACAATCTCTAAAGAAAATATATTTTTTCAAGAATTAGCATAATGACCTTAATTATATTAATATCTTGATTCGGCATTATTACATAGCTTTGTAATAATAATAGTAACAATTTATATAACTAGATATAAGATAGAATCGTGCAATGTGATACACGATTTTAATTATTGTTTAACACATTATTATTAGTTTAATTATTGTTTCACCTTTATTCTTGATATCTTCAATTATAAAATAATACCCCATGTACATCTTAAAAATCTTCTTAAACATCTTGCCAATATTTCGCAAAACTAAATCGATTTGCTTTTTCAAGCCTATTTTCAATAATAACCTGAATTTTCTTTTTCTCAATAATACAAGTTAATACTAACACAATCATGTGTCCTCATACAATATAGTAAAAAGTTCATGCTCTTCAATTATATAAAACATTTTGTAATACGTTATTTAAAATAATAGTCTTTAATGATGTCCTAATCTTGTTATTCTCCAATTCTTGATCTATTTATTGAAATTTATCCTCTTGTCCTCTAATTATATCCTGGAAATAAAATAACGTGTTTGCATTAACTACGTATCCTTTGTCGTTGTTGATACATTAAAATAACTTATTACAAAATGTTTTATATAATTGAAGACCATGAACTTTTTATTATATTGTATGAGAACACATGATTGTGTTAGTATTAAGTTGTATTATTGAAAAAAAGAAAACTCAGATCATTATGGAAAAAAGACTTGAAAAAGCAAAACGATTTAGATATTAAAGAAGATAATTAAGATAGTTTTCATTATGAGGAGCTTGAAAAAGGAAGGACGTAAAATTCCTTCCGAAAATTTGCATCTATTTATTTATTTAATTTTAATATAATTTCATGATGAAATAGAAGGTAATATTACTGACCTTCTATTATGGACAATAGAGAAAGACTAAGAGAAGAATATGGAATTCATACCTATACACTTTAGTTTGTTTTGGGCATGACTGAAAGTTAACCATTTCAATGGTTTCTCTGTAAGAATCATTTTGAAGCTTCTTGATAAAAACTTTTAGTTATAATTTTTCTTGCTTTAATTCAACTTTCAATTCATTAGCGGTATAAATTTATTATTATATTTATTCTGACTTGATTTTTTTTGTAGGCCTTCAATCCATTGTGATCTGCTTGAATGCAGGCACTTAAATAATAATATTGCATTACTTTTATAGTGATTTTTTTCTCTAACGTTTTGCAGGTCTCGCATTTACATCATATTTCCATTTAGATCTCTTTATATTTACATCAATTTACCTCTTAGCGTCATGTCGTTATTTTTTTTTTTATTTTACCCTAGCATTTAAATAAAAGATTATTCATACTTACTGCTAATGTCCGACTGAAGGACATCACAGCATCATGTAAACCCTTAAATCTCGATTTCATTGGAAACCATCGTGATTTTCTAACAACTTTTAAATATCAATGCGTTACAACTACAAAAATAGTAACGCTTTATGCTCCGACCAAGCATGGCAACCAAACCTATTTTCTCGCGACAAGAACCGAAATCTTCGAGAAAGCAAAGGGTTTATCGGTTTATTACAGAGGCAAGCCGCAAGCAAAAGGGGATCATATGTTAATGCATTAATAACGATAACAGCATTACAGTGTGTTTACGGGCCGAAAGCCCCTTCGCTAAAGCGTTGGATTGTTAAAGGAAACTTGGCAAGACGGTTAGACACCGTAAATGTCTGAATTATTCAGCTTCAAACGAGGGGATATTGAAAGCAGGAGTAATTTATTTAGTCCGGAATGCATCGAAGATTGCGAGCAATGCTTGAGAGGTAATTTCCTGCCTCCTGTAATTCATTTGTTTATTTTCATTGGCATTCAGTTGTGTAGGTCATGCACTGTTTATATTCATTGCAATGAATTAAGGATCAACTGAAATAACGTTAAAGGTATTTAATTTCCTCCATGGAATTTTCGTGGAAAGAGACATTTATGAAATGCTTGTCAATCGTTTTCCTAAATCGAACTGTTTTGATTTCGAAGAATTAGAATTTGGATGGTTGGTTTCTTTTTATTTAAACTAGAAATCAAATTCATCTTTGCTCAAATATTTTATGTAATTTTCTAAGTCCAACAAATATTTCGTGACCTAGTTGTCATTTTGAAATTTTTGTTCCTGATATGTTGTCTGGCCAGTGGCAAATAAATTTTATAAATATATTTATTTATTAAAAATAATTTTCCTTTTTGATAAATTTGAATGGGTTTTCAAATTCCTAAAACATAGTCTAATTGTTAACATAATTATACAAGTTAATTTACTCAATATAAATAAAGAAAACTCAAATATAAAATCATAGATATTATGTATGAGTTTTCATTACATGTCACTAATTGTAATAAATGAATGTGGGAAATTAGAAAAGAAAATCGTCTAAAATTGGTGTATTATATAATTTATGAGTCAAATGAATGAAAATATGAATAATAATACATTGTACAGTTAATGTTTTAAATAGCTACTTTAGTATCTTCTAATATCTCCATAAACTCCAGCAATATTTCGTTTATTTTCGAATATGAAGATATTTAGGTGAAGCGGTTTATACTTTCAAGGATTTCTAAATTAAGGTAAAGTTATAAAGAAAATGAAAATAGCAATTTGAAATAGACAACGATTGGACATTTATATTTTTATAAAAAATGAAGACAGCAAGTGAAGACAAAATTTAAGAAATAATTATTCAACGAGTGGATTTTAAGAAAAGAAATTTATTTTTGTTTCTAAATTATTCATCGATTGGACTTTAAGAAAACAATAGGAGCAGAGATGTTGTCATCATCATTGTTATGCGCATGACTCACGTTTCTGTTTATTATTTGTTAATTTAGAATTTTTGTTTATAATTTATTTTGATTTTTGGGAAGAAAGGAGATGGCTCCCTTTTACCGTGATGTTAAAGAAAAAGTATGGTCGATTAGGCATACGAAATATTGCTGGAGTTTATGGAGATATTAAAGGATAATATTGTAAAATTTTTATTTAAATTGTATTTTTGTTTTAGTTTTCTTAGAACCAATATTCAGTTTTTTTAAAATTGTTGTAATAGTATTATATTTTTAAAGTAAGTTTTCAATAAGACTGAATTGTTTATAAACTTATTTCTTTGTTGGGTATTTTTTAAAGCTAGTCTTGTATTTTGTAGTTTGAAGAAGCCACGCCTCCACCGGATATGTCTCCTCTGAAGAAGGATCGACATCATCACCACAGCTCCCCAAGGTGGACTGGCAGTCAAGACGCCTCCGAACCTCTGCAAACATATCAAGGCACCCAGAGGGCACCACCACCCGAGCGCTTCAATCCGCAGCCACCCACGGAGGATGACGTCACTTCCGCTGTTACTCCGCTCATGGACAATCACCACGAGAGCACAGTGTAAGGATGGAACATTTCCTGTTTTGCGATGAAGGGTCGAAGAAGAACCCCCGACAATGCACGATTTGCATTCCCCGAAAATGCATCATGTAAATATATTAGGTGGAGGGTTCTCAAGAAATGCTTCGTGTAGCCCAGGAGAAAATAATAATTAAAAAAAAGATAATACTAAAGCCTCCTGAGTCACGTGGTACATTGCACCAGCGGCGGCATGGTTCCAGCCAAGGTAGATAAGGAGATGTAGGCCTAAAAATGTTGGTTCTGTTTTTGTTAATAAAGAGAAGGCTTAAAAACGAATGCTTTTATAAGAAAGTTGTGCGTTATTAATTTATTTTTTCTTCCGGTGCGTGGATATTTATCGGAAGCTCTCGTTTTTACCTGGGAACATGTCTTAAAGCACTAAGCACCAGTCGAACCAATATCCCTTCTCACCAGGTGAGCTGTAGAAAGGAATCGAATCACTTGTATATGGAGGCTTCGTGTTGTTCTCTCCTTGTTTTGTTTTCTTTGCATTTTTTTTTCCTGTTTCATTTTGTAAATACACCTTCCGCACTTAATTTTCGACTGATTTCTCAAGTGAGCAAAGGAAATAACAAACTCTGGATGAATAAATATGGTTCTCAGGAAAAATAAACCAGAATTACAAAAATAGGATACGCATGTACTTTGTAGCGGTCTTTTTACTTCTTTCTACTTAGAGTATTCCGTACTTCGCAGGTCTTGCCGACAGCCTGCGAAGGCAGAAGAATTCATGCAGTAATTGCAAAGGACAGTATTACATGAATCTGCATTTTTTTCATACCCAAATCCCTACATTCTCCAATAGGATCCAGTGTGGAAAATATACCACAATAGCTATCTGAGACGACAAGGAAAAAAAAAGGTTACAAAATACTTAATAAAATCTTGTAATACTAAATCAGAAAAGCATTGCAGTTCGAAAGAATTGGACTCACATGTTTGATTTCTGAAAGGTTCATCAACATTTTTGTTGTAGCAATGATACACTGTCTCCGTTCATAAGATATTATTTGCTATTGTAATGTTCAAACACTTTTGCTTCATTTGTGTATTTTTGTATTAACATATGTTACACATAATTTCATAAAGTCTTACGACAATGATTAAATTTAGAGGAATTAATTAACCACAAATCAATTCAAAAATAAGCAATTTCTTACAATTACTTTTAATCTTTTCCTATTAATTCATTATCGAATACTAATCCTTACATCTATATATTAAAAAATCAATTAAAATTTTGAGTTAAACAAGTAAATGATATGCTTTAAATTATGAACTTATCAGTTTTCTAAATTCCTAATATTAACTCCTGATACGTACTTATTTTTTTTTTTCATATATCCTTTTTTTAATCTTGTTTTATTTCTTTTTATATGAAATTTGGGATACAATTCTAAATTTAAATACATGTTTTAAATTTTTATGAGTTTTAATATTGATATTTTCTAATATGTTTTAATTAAAGTATAATTCTATGTACTTACTATCAAAGAGTTTCTAAATATTATTTAATTATATTCTTTTCCAATTAACTCCTTTTCTTTTTTCGATTCATAGAAAGAACTATATTAAGTGTATATTATGTACGTAATATTTCTTTATTATTTTGCCAGTTTTGCATATGTTGCTAATGTTCTTAAGAAGATGCTTATCATAGAACTATATAAAATATTATTTTTAAAGATTTTATGAAAGTAAGAGAGTATGTACAGACATACAGGATATACACATATATATTTTATAAGTATTATGCATTTTTTTACAGAGGTTAAAAGTAAGTCGAGCTATGATTTTGTAATAGTTTCAGCTAAGTTTATAATAGTTTAAAAAAATACCATAAATTTCCTGCTTTCTTAATTTCTGTGCTTCAAATACAGTATAGCACGCAAACGTAAATTTTGCAAGATATTAGTTCTTTTGACATCAACCATATGTGAGTAGCGAGCCGGAACAACTGAAACCATGTCAGGATTCATTATTATGGCTTTGAACATTTTTGTATAGATAGAAAGTGTATATTATTTTTTATCAAATGATGTTCACTGCGTCCGTAAAAAAGACCTCACAAGAGAAGAAAGAAAATAAGACTGTTAAGCAATTCTTTGTTAATATAGTTCATTTTTATATTAAAATGTCTGGTGACAAACAGACCGATATTGACGTTATTATGGACTAATTAGGCAATGTGCAGACAGCCTATATGTTCATAGGGCTTTATATGTGTATGATAATAAAGTAAATACTGTGAAAAACAGTAGGTGGTTTGTTGTTTTACATTACTTATAGAAAATTAACACATTTCTCTTTTTTAGATTTTATTTGAATACATGATAATATTCATAATTCAATGCAATTAATTGTTGCTAAAAGTTAAAAGGGCCTCTTTCAAACTCGACGTTTATACAAAACATTTGCAATACATCTACTTTTTGAGTACTTGCCCAATCACCGTGGTTTTTTGCACTTAGGTTCATATTTAAATGATGGACAGTATAGTAAGAATTGGGAAAGAATTTGGAATGAACTTAAATTTAGGAAAAACCAAGGTGATGAGAGTAAGCAGGCAAGAAGGTAATGTTAATAAATCCTTAGAAGGAAAGATTATACAAGTAAAAGCTTTTAAATATTTGGGAAGTCTGGTGAAATGGGTTTGAAGTTGTACTGAAGAAATAAGAAGTAGAATAGCAATAGGTAAAGGAGCATTTGAAAAGATAAAAGCATTTTAACAGCACAAAGCATTTCATTAGAATTAAGGGAAAGATTTGCTAAATGTTTTGTTTGGAATGTGGTGTTATATGGTAGTGAATCATGGACTATTAAAAAGAAGGAAGAGAGATTTCTAGAAAGTTTTGAGCTGTGGCTTTGGAGAAGAATGTTAAAAGTGAAATGGTCGGATAGAGTAAGGAATGAGGACGTTTTAACAAGAATAGGTGGGAAAAGGAAATTGTTACAAACCATACGCAAGAGAAAAGCATCTTGGTTACGACATGTGCTACGAAGAAATTGTCTACAACAAAGAATAATAGAGGGAAAAGTAGAAGAAGAAGGATTGGAACGCTGTATGATGTTAAAAGGGGAAGAAAATATGAACAACTGAAGGAAGATGCACAGGATAGAAGAAAATGGAGAGCTTTCAATTGAAACCTGTCGTAAAGACAGTTCACCAGAGAGAGAGGTTCATTACAACAAGAGGTAAATTTGAAGAAAAAATAAAGAATCAATCCTATTCTTGAGAAGTAATTATCAAAATCTACGATCCCGAATGTAATACATCTCCAGATAAACTACCGCCATTCTTTCGTATACGTCCAGTGCAATGAGGGAATGGTTTTAAGATGAGAAACAAAAAACAGGTAATGTTCATCAGGAGTGATCATCGATACGCTTTCAACCATTTCTTCTAGGAAACGTTCCCAATCATTGGAAAGGAAACTTTTCGGAAATTTTCCGAAGAATATTGGACACCGATCCAAAGCAATAAAAGATGATTTTAACATAGAGTGGATCTCGTTTCTATATTCGACTTTTGTTTAATACTGGAAGTTAAAGAAAAAGAAGAAACACTGAAACATTTCACTGGATTCATGAGCATTTTGAAAGGCAGCCAAAATCAAAAACACAGTTTTCTGTCGAATGAGGGCCGAAACACAAAATTTCTTTAAACAAATTTCAAGCAGAGTACAAAAGGTTACAGACATGTTTCGTTAAACCGTATTGTTTAACTTTTTCAATGTGACAACATTTACAAAAGACGTCAGTTATATACTGATAAATGAAATGTGTAAAGGGGTTGGGAAACCCCGTAGATACTGAACCAATGAAATCGTCAGAATTCTTTGAGGCAAAACCAATGGCCTGAAGGGTGACGACTGCGCCGTTATTGTGTTGAACCAATTGGAAAACTTCTAACACATGTTGAATATCCAACTTCTCATTAAACAGGAACAGAATGACTTTCAATTACATTTAAATATTATTTTAACGAAATTACCTTAATCTTTACATTTAATTTTTCATTATTTCATATGGCTATGAGAAAAAAAAATACCTAATGATATCAATAAAATATTTAAAATATTGCAAAATTAAACCAATTTTTATAAATTTAAAATTGTATCCAAATGATATGAATGATATAACATTTAATGGAATTACTATCTTATGTATTTCATGAAAAAATAAAAAATCAAGAATTAAAATAAAATAAAAAATAAAAGTTAAAAAATAAAAATAAGTAAACTTCCAGACTTTTGTGCATAAATAATGAAACATTAGAATCAGGTAAGTCTTTAATTCGAATCGAGTACCCGTATTGGTATATTTCGATGGCTTAGAACAAAAGTAGCTACTTTTGCAATAAGCCATCGATTTGTCTTATGAAAACCTGGTCATTATATGCATCAGGCGATTCAGATATAATAACAGACTCAATGCATTTTCTTAATAAATCATTTTCAGCTTTTTCAATAATTGTAGTATTTGAAAAGTCACATGTATGTCCAGTTTCATCCATATGGGATATACTTTTATATTTAAAAAAATCACCTCTGTTTTTAGCTCTAACATGGTCCGCAACACGATCCTTTAAACGACGTTTTTTTCTCTCATATGTAAACGCACGATTGTTGCAAACATGATATAGAATACATAACACCTTTCGAATTCCAGTTTTTTAAAATAGCCATTTTGATTTTTTTGGTGATCTTTAGGGTTGTATTATTTGAAGAGCACGTTAGCGCTATACCCATCGGATTTAGGATTTTCTGCAAAGCTGGAATTAAGACGGGATGGAATTCGGTAGAAAGAAATTTTGTTTTTGGTTTATCACTTTTCACATTGTTGTAAATGTCATTAAGGGATTTCTGAAAATTATTCATTATAAACTTTGGAGGATAATCATTATCCACACATATTTTAAACACCTTATATAACTCCTGTTCGAATAGATAACATCTATTGTTGAGGGTGAATGCTCTTTGTACAGCCATATTTATTATATTTTTTTAAGAAAATATTGGACAATACGAGTGAAAGTTTACTGTGATATCTAAATCAGTAGGTTTTCGGTATACCGATGTTATGAATTCATCCTTAGTAACTGATATTAGCGTATCGAGGAAAGCAATTTGTTGGTTAGATTCTCTATTTTAAATTTTATATCTTCATGGATTGAAGAAAAAACTGAAAACATAGCTTCAATATTTTCATCGGAAGTATAAAAGATGTATCTCATATATGATACAGGTATAATTTGCATAGTGTGTAAAATACATTGGGCTATGTCTTCAATGTATATCATAGCCCATTCAGCAATTGCAACTGATGCTGCCAATCCCGTGAAACAGCCAATAATCTGTTTGTAAATACATTCATTGTACGAGGTAATTTGTATTTGAAACATGACAGTAACAAGTGATTTGAGTTTATCAAAAGTTCTTTGTTGCAAAAAGTAACATGCAAATTTGTTCTAATGTCATCCGTGTATCTAATATTTTTTGATTTTTCAGTGTCCGCGTGGATTTTTTCTGCTCATTTGGGTTTATTAATTTCAGTATTTATTAATACGACGTAAATAATTACATAACAATTAAATTGAAATGACAGCCTCAGGATTTCAAAAGCATTTCTATCATCAAATACGATTGACGGTGAAAGTTAAAAAGTAATTTAATGAAAGATTTAGATTGAAGGAAGAAATTGTGCTGCTTCATTGCCAATGGTTTTAGAGACCATTAGGACTCTTTGTATGGAATGCGTAGGTCCTGAATGAATGAAAACTAAAAAAAAAACAATTAATTAGTTAAAGTGAATTAAAGTAATCGTAAAAAAAAATAAACCTCAAAAGTTATTTGAAGTAAGTACTACAAGTTTTTTATTTAATATATATAGAAATATTAATTTTGAACCTGCCATCAATTATTGTTTTTTTTTCATCTCTAGGAAACCACATGAGCTTCAACTGCAAAATTCCAATGACATGTTTATAAAGACACTGACTAATCAATGTTTTCATCAAACTGACTTGTCACATCAGTGGTTCGAACAGTCGAAATAAAAGAAATATATTAAAATGCAGTTTTTTATATGAATACTAGACAGGTACCGTCGCTTCGCTCCGGAACCCTTGCATATTTAGCATTAAAAAAAAAACTTTATTTATTTAGCAAATTAATATGGAGATCGGAGAATACACAACTTCCCAGCTCGTTGTGGGCTTCTCCGCTAAACTCAGTTGTATTGCGCGTTGGCACTCACACGGGGGTTGCCGCAAAAACACTTCATTTTTGCATGTATCTTCCAAACGCAGAAACGTTTGTTAATGTCTGATATACCGTTCGATAGAACTTTCAAATACCAACATTTGCTCAATATAATGTTCTCTTCCAACTTTTATACTTTTCGTTTAAATTGAGAAAAAAACAAACTTGTAGGATTAGACGGGTACCGTCGCTTCGCTCCGGAACCCTTGCATGTATAGCATTAAAAAAACAACAAAAAAACAAACTTTATTTATTTAGGTTTATTAAGTCAAAATTTGACCCTTTAATTCGTTGTTTATTGTGCGTCTGTTCTTCTTAATGCTTGTCTCCAGCTCTTTATCCAGGTTTAAGTGTTAGTTCTTCTTGAAGTAATAGATAATGTTCTGCAGTTTTGCTCCTCTGCTGTGATCTTTTTTCGAAAGATTTTTATCACTTAGAAATTTCCCTCTCGGGAAGGAAACCTGGTTGTGTCTTTTAATGTGTTTGTTTTTTTAAATTAATATGAATGTAATTTTTAATTTGTAAAGTTTTTATTTTTATTAAAATAATTAGTCAATAGTACAGGCGTTAATAAGACTATAAGAACATTTACAGTACTCGTTAACATTACTATTACGAATTTTTGTAGCATTTTGTTTGTCTTAAAAAGCTCTACATTTTATCCAATTACATGAGCAATCTATCTCTTATAGTTTGGTCACAAAATTGGAAAAATGTAAAGTCTTATGACAATGACAGACAGAATAACGCTTTTATATAATATAATAATAATATGTACGAGAAAAAAAGTTCTTGCAATAATCAAAGGATTTGCTCTGAATTGATCGTAAGTTACCAACTTATTTGAGCTATTGTGATAGCGAGTAGAATTCGTTCGTGTCTGTCCTTCCCTAACAATTGCCGAATGGAAGGTCGAACTGCCAAACGGATTTCACCAGCGTTCAGAGGTCCAAACAACGTAGGAATGGGGTATTTTCAGGGACCAACGTCTTCCCGGCCATGTTCG
>JAFIDM010005346.1:33844006-33860283 GCA_023159025.1 Thereuonema tuberculata | reverse complement strand
AGGCCCAAACAACATAGGAATGGGGTATTTTCAGGGACCAACGTCTTCCCGACCATGTTCGAGATATTCGGCATTGTTATTGTACCCTCTCAACAACTCCCGAACGGATTCCATTGTGTTCAGAGGCCCAAACAACATGGGAGTATGGCATTTTTAGGGGCCAAGGTCCGCCCATGTTCGAGATATTTGATATTGTCTTCATTGGATTTCCGCTATTAGTTTGAATGTCATAAATACAACCATCTCATTTTCATTGTCAGATATAGCGTGATCGGCAAGTTCTCGGCCTCGTATGCTGAATGTTGTCGGTTCGAATCGTGTATCTAATGTTGTTTTTTTTTTTATTTAATGTCCGCGTGGATTCTTTTTGTGGACCAGGGGATATACAATTCACGCACCAGAGATACTTTAATTTAACAGGGATACATTAATTTAATTCACCTTGTGTGTGTGTATATATATATATATATATATATATATATATATATATATATATACATTGTTTGACAATAAAACCGACGCACCAAGATGGAATCAAGATGGACAAAATTTGATACGTTTAATGTACATGTACAGAAAACGAGAAATGATTAGGAAGTTCAAAACAATCGGATGGTTTATTGGACAGAAAGAGTTTCACAAAGTGAGCAAATCAGTATAGCGTTGGTCCATTTCTGGTCTGGATACAAGCTATTATCTTGTAGGCATTGATTTTTACAGTTGGCGGTTAGTGTTCAACGGTCTCCATTTGGCGGGCTAATTCGTCGACATTCTGGAATGGTCGCAGACAACACACCATCACACCTCAAATGTGGCTCAAGAGGAGAGATATCTGACTGACCAAGAAAGTAACCCACAACCGCGAAGACAATGAAGAGCTGTTCCGTTTATAGCCGGGTGTTATCTTGCTGTAAAGTAAGCCCGGGGTGCCGCGAAAGGAAAGGCAACACAACGGGTCGTTAACGTACCGCTCTACTGTGAGGGTGCCAAGGAGGACTGCTAAGGGGGTCCGACTATCAAACGAAAAAGCACCCCCGGCCATAACTCCCTGTTCTCGGGCCTTGTGGCGTGCGACTGTATGATCCCAACGATGTCCGGCCATTCCCAGATACCTGCGCTGGTCGTCGGGGCTCAATTCAAAACGGGACTCATCACTGAACACAATTCACCCCAATCATCACGTTTACACCAACGTAATCGCTGTTGACGGTGCGTAATGGGCGCCGCGAGCGTAGATACTGCTTCCGTAGTCTTCTAATGATGGTGACTTCAGTATTGGTCACATGTTGGATGGTTGATAGCGACGAATCAGGTGCTGTAACAACTGCTCTGACAATCGCTCTGTCGTAGCCCACTGGAAGTTTGATTTCTGTAAGCGAGATTTTTTCTATATATAAACCATCAATGATGCTCAGTTTCAATGCGCTTTAGCCATTCATTCATTGCTCATTTGCATATTCAATCGAAAGGGTTTTTTTCATGTTCAGTTTTATTACTATCGGATTATTTTTTCGGGATTCGTCGATTTTTTGTCAAAGAGAAGGTTTTTTATTTGCCTTAAAACCTTTAAACACTCAGGACTAATTCAACAAGGTAAAATTCTAAAAACTTATTGACTAGTTTCGGATAAAATGTAATCCTTTTTCAATGTGAAAAACTCATTCTGCAGCACCACCGCATACCACAAACCTGTTTCAACAGGCGGTACCCTACCTTGGCTTACTAGGTTACCAGACCTTTCGCCATTAGAGCATATGCGGCGAGCAGTTGGGATGGTTTCTGTTTAGGCGCCCGCAATCTGTGACGACCATTGCTGAACTCCATGCGCAGGTTGTTTCAACAATTGGCTTCGTGATTAAAAAAATACCTAGGTGCTTGAACAATCCGAGCTTCGTGCCCCGATTAGAAGTGGCCTCATCCAAGGTCATCTGCCTTCTTACCGGAGCCAAACAATACACCTAGTGTTGGTGTCTTATTTTCAGAAAACACCTGTGTACCAAGTTTTCTTCCTGTTGACATGGATTTAAGAAAGTTTCCATGCGTCCCACAGGATGCTTCACATTCTCTGTCCAGTAGTGCATATATACATACAAATATGAGGGTTGGGGAAAAGTCATGGCAACTATTTTTTTTCTTGAAGATACCAGTATGGTTGGAAAATGTGACATATACAGACGAAAGGACAAGGTGTTAACTACATGTGTGGACAATGAATAGCATTGAAATATCGTAACACACTAATTTATTACGGTATTATCCAAGGCAATAGGGCCTTCACGGTGCAAAAGAATGACAACACAGTACACATAAAGTTGTCATGACAAACCTTGGCCTAAAGACCCTCAAAGTAGTCCCCTGCTACTGTCACCACACGCTGCCAACGATGTGGGAGGCGCTGAATACAATCAGCCTCAGCATTTGCCGCACCATGTGTGAATCGGGTCTCCTATTGGCGCACAGCATTAGCAATGTCCTCTCGTGTTGCAAACCGCCTACCACATAGTGGTTCCTTAATCTTGCGAATAAAAATCAAAGTCACAGGGCGAAATGTCGAGAGAGTACGGTGGGTGCTCCAATTCTTCCCATCCCCAACGTCGCAGCAGCTGCCCTAAACACTCTGCTTTATGTGGTTTGCATTGTCGTGCAGGATTATTGCACTGTCCACAAGATCCGGACGTTTCTCCAGGACGCCACGTCGTACCTGTCGCACCAGGAAGTCTGTAGTACTGTGCGGTCACTGTTCTGCCATGTGGAACAAAGTGGCAAACAATGACACCCCTGACGTCATACGCGACGATCACCATCAATTTGACTGGGGAAGGATTCTGACGGAACTTCTGCCTCCTCGGTGATCCAGCATGTCACCACTCCGCGGACTGACGTTTTAGTTCTGGTTCGTATGCCCTGGTCCAAAATTCATCGATGGCGATTATTCGTGACAACAATTGATAGCCGTCCTGTTGCCAGCAAGGTGGTCGGAGCATATTGCATAGCGCACCCACCTTTGAACTTCCGTCAGTGCATGCGGTACCCACCGCGATGCGATTTTGCGTAGGTGCAGCTCATTACACAATATCCTGTGGACGGTGCGTTTCTCGATGCCACTTGCCCTCTCTAACTCCAGAAGCGTCCATCGTCTGTCTTCATCCGGGAACTGCTCGATGACGGCACATGCCACGTCGGTCCGCACAGACAGGTCGTCCCGAACGTTGCTCATCACTGGTTGACACACGTCCTTGCTGAAACTTTCCTACCCACCGTGCTACTGTACGGTATGGTAGGGCATTATTCCCAAGGGTTTCCACTAATTCACTGTGACATTCCATCGCATTTCTCCCTCGGAGAACGGCTATTTTGATGTAAGCGCGCTGCTAAACACGGGTTACTTCCATCTCGCACGACACTCACCAACTGACTGATTTCACAGCCCTCGCTGCGCTACTACCAGCTATCACAGCGCCATCTGTTGTTCTGCATACACACTATGCCTGCAGAACTTTCACACGACACATATAAGTTTGTGATCCGTTGTGAGAAAGTTGTGAGAAAAAAAATAGTTGCGATGACTTATGCCCTAACCCTCGTATATAAAAGAAGAATACTACTACTTCAGATTGCAGCAGTCTCCAGCCGGAGAAACGATATAGTCAGCTCCCCTGGCCGACAGGTGATACCTCAACAAGTGAGGTATTCAGCCAGAAGAGGTGTGAAGAGAGACGGATAGTGGCATCCGCATAGTAGTGAATCTCCAGTCAATAGAAGAATTAGTCCCCACAACAAGCAGCCGTTGGAAGTGAAAGATGCAGGAGAAATAAAAAGTCAGCCGTGCAAGACGCACCTGGTCCCGTTAGAAGCAAGTATCTTCGTTCGTTGAGGGCAGAACAATCGCCGTGTTGAGAGGAGCAACTGAATAGAAGAATAGGAGCCTTGTGGCCATTGCAGTGAACCGTGCTAGGTCATTGGCCTCGCTTCAAAAGAACCCCTAAGCTACTGTAAATTTGCACTTACGAACTTTGATGAAAACCACAGGAAGCAATATTTTTAAAAATGAACTATTACTATTTGGAATAGAAAGAGCTGCAAGAAATACTTTTGCGTTACTGTCACTCATAACAAACGTTTACGAAAACAGGGGAATTTTAGTAACTAGTAGCCGTTATAAGTGTTGATGTAATCCAAAGGTTAGCTGCTCTCACTTTAAAGGAAAGTTTTTATAATTTTTTCTTACAGTATGGAGTTCGAACTCACGTTGTTTTCATCAAAGTCAGAGCACAAAACCATTGGACTACATCATTACCGGCGACTGTAACTGTTCTGTTATACAAAAATGAAATTAGAACGACAGAGTTCACGTAAGTTATCAAGTAGCCATGTAAATTACTTCGTCGATAGTAACTTATGTGACTTCTGAGCTTGTGAGGCCTTCAGGAAAGATTTCTTAATCATATTGGTAAGAAAGGAGTGTGAGAGTGACAGCAGTATACTTTCATTTGTTCATTTCTGTAGTTTGATAATTAAGTCATTTTAGATGAAAATACGGTAACTTATGTGAAAAAGAATAAATATACGGGCAGCAAATTAAGTAAACTTGCATGAATTGGAATAAAGGCATTTGGATCCCGATTGATGGTAAAAAATTAAAAGACAAAGAAAAATGATCACATCTAGTTATTTGAAACTTAATAGTAGTCGGACTTGCAATCGCATTTATCCTAAAATGTGTTTTAGCCGAAACGATTTTTAGCATATTTTAAAATACATAAAACATTTTTTCTTCGCTATAATCAATATTTAATAGAGTATACAAGCGATTATGCAACTGTAACTATAAGTCTATTAATAACATTATTCAGTAAAAGGGTTCAAAAGTTGATACATCATTCCAACAGTAAGTAATTTATATCTTGACGACAGTACATTAACTATATTAATAGTTTTAGCTCCCATTTTATGTTTGCCGAGTGTAGTGCACCGGTTGCCGTGCCTTCTACTTCTGTACAGTATTCATTTATTCCGAACTATCCGAAATTTCGTTTATCCGAAACTGGCGTGGTCCCATCAAATTCGGATAAGCGAGTTTTTAGTGTAGTTATAGAGGCTATTGCTATATCTTGAGTTAAATTCACTTGTTTCTTAGAATTTTTAGTAATATTTTTCTTTTTCTTCGTAGTGTAAGTAAAGGTCTAGTTAGTTTCTCATCACTTGTAACTGACGCTTTTCACTTATTTTCAATAAAATTCGTTGATTCTTTAGAATTTTAATAAACTTTTCATTTTTGTTGATAGCGTTGTTCCAATTTTTTAGTTTAGATCTTTAATAGTAACAGAGGCTTTTGGTTTATTTTGAGTTAAATTCGTTAGTTCCACAGAATTTTTACTGAATTACTTCCCATAGCTTCCAAAGGTGGAGCATAGGGTCTTTGTAAAGGTTCGCAATCTAGTGCTATTTTCAGCTCTGGTCTTGGCTTTTTATCATCATTTCCTCCAGTTTTGTTTTCTGCTTCAACAGATCTATGCCGTTGTCATTTTTGGATTCTCTTTTTCTAGTTTGTTGGCGGTTCCACTGCAGGGCTTCAAGGATGATATCAAACGGAGATATTCTAACGCTCTTTCCAATTCCATTTTAACTATATAGGTTTCTGCCTGGTCCTTTTCCTTAATCTTTCATTTCAGACAAAATCTGGCCATCTGATGTTCAAAAATGATACCCAAAAATGGTGATGAGTCATTTATTAACAAATATCTGAAGAAGATGTGACAAGCTGTTGGTCATTTTCTAAGTTTCACACCCATACAGTAGAACTGATTTTTACATTAGTATTGAATATTTTTAACTTATTTATTATTTGTAATATACAGTATTTACTATTCAAGATATGTTGTAGCTGTGAAATATGCCCTTCGCTTTATTTATTCTATTTTTAATATCTATTTCTATTCCCTCAGCTTTTGTTACAATATTGTCAAGGTATTGAAATCATCCGAAATCTTCAGTTTGTGTATTCAATGCGAAACTTTCAGAAGTTTTTTCCCTAATTCTCGTTGTTTTTGTTTTGTTGGCAGCTTACTTTGCTGATCGACAAAGGTCATTGTTTTATTTTTAATTTCATATGTTTACATTTAAATGAAAGGAGGCATAGATCCTCTGTGAATTCAATATCTTCAAGTGTTTCTATCCTTTTTCATGTAATTATCCTTCCTTTTGTTAATTGTTACTTTCTTTATAATTGTATCCAACACCAAAAGAAAAATAATGGGACTTCTATTTTGTTGTTGATTGCTTCACTTACAGTAGATATCCATTTACTTGAACTCTACGTATGAAATTGAGATAAAGCTTTAACAAGTTTAATAATTTTAGTAGGAAAGTCTTAATTTTTCGTAGTTTCTCATTTTAATTTTCTAGACATACAATTGAAAGCTTCTCGAAATCGACAAATATTATATAAATATATCGTTGACTAAAATTCTGGTGTCTTTTCTAGGATGATTCTGAAAATATTAGCAGGATCTGCTCTCTAAAGCCAACCTTGTTCTCTGCCAAGATTTGATCATTTGGCTTTTTAATTCTATCTAGCAAGGGAAGTGCGTGATCTAGAACAGTGGTATGAGTCATTCCCATGCAAAACTCAGCTGTTGTGTGCCAGCGCCATTCGACGGTTATGACATTGGCATACCAATATCATCGTTTGAAAATGTAATTAGTGTGGCTTTTGATATTGGACTGCTTGAATGCGTAAGTGCTATTGAATGTGAAACAGTGGCTTTAGTTAGATGTGCATATTGTTTGCTTTGACCACTTCATTGAAATCCCACACCTGCACTTTGAAGACTGAAGTGATACTGTCTTCAGTATCTAGGCAACACTTATCAGGTCAGTAGGAAAAGTTTGTAGTTCAGACAGCGTAATTATTTTAAGCAGAGGGAAATATAGCAATAACGTCACGACTTTGAAATGTGTGTTTTTTTGGTCCTATTATATCGATATTTTGTTTCTTCGCGTTACCAAAGTTCCTCTGTTGGACCTTCAATAGGTGATCATTGAAATGTCGCTCGTGATAAGACGTGCAGTTTTAAATAAGAATGACTCATACCATTGTTTTTGGCATGAGCGATTCTAAGCACATTTTTGTGTGGTTCTCAGCGTTCGAGGTCACGCACTTCCCCTGTGACCTTAGAATAACATCTTTACAATTAATCTCTTAAATGGACACAAATTGGCTTTGATACTCAGGGTAATTGTCTTCCTGTTGCAATTAGTCATTAACATTTATGGTCAGTAATATAATAAGAGGTATGAAAGAAAGCATGCGAAAATTCATTTCTGTCCCTTTTTCACAGTATTTATTTTGGTGTTCTTGTATAAAATCACCAAAAAAATTCAAAACATAAGGATAATTAAAAGAAGATAAAATAGGTTGTAATTTGAAATTAGCAATTTTTTGACAGTTTTGATGTAAAGAAAGATGTTTATTGATGAGAAAGATGAGCGAAATTCAGAGAGAATGCCACAGAAAGTAAGGTGGGTCTCGTTATAAAATAAAATGAAGCTTTTAAGAATGTCTGGTGTGAATATTTGATTTGGTTTCACAATTTTAAAGTTATATTATTAATTTCATCCAGTGATCTTTTAAAAGCAAACTAATTTCCATCTGCGCTGTGACTAAATATCAGGTGATTGGAGATATTTGTAGATGATATGGATTGAGAAATAAGATTCAAAGTAATCTACTAGTACAGTGGTTCTTAACCTTTTCTTTACCACGAACCCCCACCCACCCTCTATAAATATCTTTAGTTGTAGCGGAGCCCCAAGATTTAAGATTTAAAATCCTAAACTGAATCAGATACGTATTTAAATGAAGGATCTTCAAATTGGGAAGAGAAACTAAATGCATATACACTTTATTATAATACTGGAGTAATTCCATTGAATTTTAAAAAATAATACTGAACACCAAACCCGGGCTAATATTACTTGGTAATTAATATGAAGTCTGATTCATTGAAAAACTTTGTTGTATCGAGCTTAGAAGCTGATACATGTCTTCTGAGTTCTGACTCTTCGTTTTCCAAACGGTTTCTGTATTTTTTTAAGATAAACGAGAACAGAGGACGATTTTTCACACAAGTATATTGTTACAAAAGGCATCAATTCATTGATAACCCTCTTCGATAGTTCCGGAAATCTGCTTGTAAGCGAAGGCAGAAGTTTGAATGAGATTGTTCCTTGAACTGTAATTTCTGAACTTTATCCTTGGATATTCTTGATTCCGTCCTATGTTCATAAGGAAGGTATCAGCGTGAAGCCTATTTTCTGTTCTAGAATCCATAGAGTGAATCCATCCCTTTCTTTCTTTGTATTTTAAGTATAATATTTGTTCCAGCTTTCGCGGACCGCCGGGGGTTCGTGGACCACAGATTAAGAGGTGCTGTACTACAGAGTATATTTTATCACGTTATTAGAATGTACCTGTGTAGAATTTTTTTTTATTTTTTTTTTTAATTACTGATTTTCTTACATTTTGAAGATTGACTGTAACTATTTTAAATTTGACTTTTTCAAATGGTCTTTAATTGCAGGATAGTCATATGTTTTTCCAGTGGTTGTAACAGCGCTTTTAAAAATAAGTTCTTCATTCCTTTATCTCACAAATCAGTTAGTTGTAAAACGACAAAAAAATGTTCGAACTAGTTAAGCTATATTAAATAATTTATATTAAATGGTGCAAAAGCAGGGTTTGATTAAGATGCTCTAAAATTGTACGAAATAATTAAAAGAAATGCAATCTTAATAAATAATGGAAAGTCTGTCTTTGCTTGCTTGTTGAAAATTTATGAAGTAGAGGAAAACCAACAGTTTTAATTAAATCTCGATGTAATATGAATACAAATATAGTGTTTGTAATAGATTGTGCTAGAGTAATTTTTGAAGTATTATTTCTTACAGTTTAAAATAAATATTAACTGCTCAGGCTGATTTGTAAATAGAGAAGCAGTTTTATTATAATTACTAGCCGGGTATAGTCCGTCTAAGTCTAAAAGGCAGTCCCTTCAGGCGTTGGGACAGAGAACTTGAAAAAACTTGGGTGAAAGGGTATCAGGTAAGTGGGAGTAGGATTAAGCACAGTGGGGTTGGA
Source organism: Thereuonema tuberculata (assembly GCA_023159025.1). NCBI lineage: Eukaryota > Metazoa > Arthropoda > Chilopoda > Scutigeromorpha > Scutigeridae > Thereuonema > Thereuonema tuberculata. Next base: position 33,851,144 of record JAFIDM010005346.1, on the reverse strand, counting down.
CTTTTCTGTGGCCTGAGATTAGAAGGGATCTAAATGACTCTGTTTCCGAAGAGCTGAATTCTGCAAAATACTAAAAAAAGGATCACATAAGACTTTTTTTTAAATTCCACAACAGAAATTGCCGTCTTGGGGGGCTGCGGGCGGCAAATAATTTAGTGTAGAAATACTAATGGAAAGGAAATATATGCAAAATATATAATTATATATAGTCTATGTATTTGTTTTATTACGAATAATATTAAATTTAGGCTAAAATAAATTTAGCTTATTAGGGGCGGCAACTTTTGCCTGGCACCCCGGCGCCAACATACCTTGGCGCGGCCCTGTTTATAAGGTTTCAAAACCTGAATGTTTGTATATATACTCTCCATATCTAAAGAAAAGAAGTGAAATTATAGGATTGACTAACGTTAAAAAAAATGTACTTCGTAACTTTAGTTGTAGTTTCATCACTTTTTCTTTTTATAAATTGATATATTTTTTTTAATGACTATTAAATTTTAATAAAATAAAAGCAAACAAAAAAAATATAAACAAATAATGAAGACCAATAGCTCACTCTTTTAAACATGAAAAAAATTAAAAAATATATTTGACATGTTTGAAGAGTGCGTTATTGGTGTTCATTATTTGTTTGCATTATTAGCAGCATGTTAATATTGTTTTAATAGAAAAAAAAAACTAGCTTTTAGGCTACCTATTTTTTTTTTTTTTAACTTTATAGTTCTGTAAATGTATATGAATTTTATTTATATAATTACGTAGAAAAAAATGAATTGTCTTTCTCATTATTTTTTAGCCCTGAAAAGGGCCTTTTTTTTTAACAGGAAATACTTCTCCTTTAAAATTAGTTGCTATTTTTATTCTAATGGAGCAATACCACGTTGTCGGAGTTTTCTTCAGAATTTGACGATTCCTCTTCCAAATTAATAATTAATTCTTCAACTCTTTCCTCTAAAATTCCTGAATTTTCCCAATACTCTTTTTCAATTTTAATGACTTTTTCGCAGACAGGTTTCCAACAGTTTTTCCTTTCTATCTCCAAAAAAAGCTTCATTACACAATTTATCCACAAAATGAGGAACTGTACTGTTGCATTTGTTAATATCCTAGATTAGTTAAGATCCCTTCTAATCCCAGTCCACAGAAAAGTCCACCCCCACTGTGCTTAATCCTTTCTACCTACTCGCAATTGCCTGATACCCTTTCACCCCCATTTTTTTCAAGTTCTCTGTTCCAACGCCTGAAGGGACTGCCTTGCTGACTTAGACGAACTATACCGTCGCTTCGCTCCGGAACCCTTGCATCTATAGCATTTAAAAAAATACTTTATTTATTTAGCAAATTAATATTGAGATCGGAGACTACACGACTTCCCAGCTCGTTGTGGCCTTCTCCACTTAACTCATAAGTATAAGTTTTACGCATTTCTGTACTGAATTGTTTTTATTCATTTTGAAAATATCTATATTTACGTCGCCAATCAGTATAGTTGGATAGTTGTTTAATATATTTTCGTTTTTTAAGAATAGATTCTTTATTTTAGTAACATTTTAGTAATTTGTAATTTAATATTTTGCTTACAGAATGACAGACAGAATAACGTTTTTATAATATACGTTTTTATAATATACAATAATAATAGCCGGGTACCGTCACTTCGCTCCGGAACCCTTGCATATACAGTATTCAAAAAACAAACTTTATTTATTTAGCAAATTAATGTTGCGGTCGTCGGAGAATATATAACTTCCCTGCCCGTTGTGGCTTCTCCGAATAACTCGGATGTATTGCGGGTCGGCGTCACACACCGAAAATTCACATTTTTGCATGTATTTTGCAAATGCTTCAGCATTTGTGAATAAGTGATAGATCGTTCGATAAACTTTCAAATACCAACATTTTTACAATATAATGTTCTCTTCCATCTTTTATACTTTTCGTTTAAATTGCGAAAAAGTCAAAATTTGACTCTTTAAAACGCGCCATCTTGGAAACCAAAAACTTTTTTCGAAAGATTTTTGTAGCATTTTGTTTGTCTTAAGAGATCTACATTTTATCTATTTACATGACCAATCTATCTCTTATAGTTTGGTCACAAAATTGGAAAAACGTAAAGTCTTTTAACAGACAGAATAACGCTTTTATAATATAAGATTTTCTCGAAGAAGTTTCAAACCATGGGTTTCCCCAGCTAACACAACATGGCGGGTCAAGGACCAAAGCACATATTGCCAAGTGTAAAAAAAAACAAAAAAAACAAAAAAGTTTGGAAGAATAGTTAGGGATGTTTGATTGTGTCCATACATTTCCTAACTATGCATGTTGTGTTGAGTACCACAGCCTTCTGGAGTTGTGCATAAGTGTTTTTATGAAGTCCTAGTGTGCTGAGGCTGTGATGCAATGTGTGAGGCACCAGACCAGTGGCGAACAGGACGATGGGTAGAACACGTACTCGGTCCTGCCTCCACTGCTTCTGGAGCTCGTTTGCTAGGTCATGAACCCTTCGGTCTCCCCAAAGAGCTCACCACTCGCCAGCCATCTGTTCGACGCTTCCATGTTGACATGAGGCTGGCTGAGTTCATGGCGATGTCTGCCATGGAGCTCCTTACGAGCCCATGATTTACGCAGCTGCTGTGTGTGGGTGTCGAGGTTGATGAGTGTTAAAGAAGGGTTTGCGAGGTCCAGGGGTGTGAGGTGTGTGTCAGCCTTGACAATGGCTGAGTGGAGTGAGGAGTGTTGTGCTCTTTGGTGAAGTGTTCCCTAAGTGTGTGTACTTGTTTTCCGTGTAGGGTGAAGAGATTGATGAGTCCTCGGCCTCCTCCTTGCGGGGGAGAATCATTCTTTTCGTGGTGGATGTTGTGTTTCGTGAATGTAGTGCGTGTTGTGCGTTGTAGTGCTTCGAGTTCAGTGTTTGTCCATGGAATTATGCCGAACGAATATGTTAGTTGGGGACGGCAAAAGTGTTGATGGCTTTAATTTTATTTGTGGCATTGAGTTGTGTTTTGAGGATGTTTTGAACGCGAGCACAGTATATTTTATTGAGTGCGTTTTTGATGTTTGCGTTGTCAATGACGCGCGCTTGCTGGAAGCCCAGGTACTTGTAGGTCTCTCCTTCTTCCATGGATTGGATGGCGAACCCATGGTCCAGTTCAAAATCATCCAAATTCGAAGTCTTCACGCGTGTTGTGTAGCTTGCGGCACATAACATGCGTGAAGAAATTCCATCCCAATGTCTTTGGTGAACTGTGTTGTGACTTGTAGTAAATTGGTAAGTTGTGCATTGTTTGTGGCGTAGAGTTTAATATCATTCACGTAGAGTAAGTGTGTGATTTTCTATGGTGTCAGAGTGCCTGAGGTAAGGCTGTAATCGTGTTTTGTGTTGTCTAGCATGTGGCTTAATGGATTCAAGGCGAGGCAGAACCAAAGAGGACTCAAGGAATCTCCCTGGAAAATACCTCTCTTTATGGCAATGAGGACTGTAGTGATGGAGGTGTTGGAGGTGCATAGGTGTAATGTTGTGTTCCAACTCTTCATCGTGGCATCCAAGAATGCCGTGATCTTGGGGTGCATTTCAACTTTGTAGAGTTGAAGAGTGTGTAAAAGCCAGGAATGGGGGACTGAGTCAAATACCTTCTTGTAGTCGATGTCCGCGATGTGTAAGTTCCTATACTTCGCGCGCGCCTGGCGCAGGATTACCGAGTCAATAAGGAGTTGTTCCTTACAACTCTGGGAATTCCTGCGATAGCCCTTCTGCTGTTCGGAAAGAATGTTATGTGTCTCGTTGTGTGTGTAAATTTTATCTGCAAGGCAGGAGGTGAGGAGTTTGTAAAGTGCGGGGAGGCAAGTGATTGGACGATAGTTTGCAGGATGTGCTGTGTCAGTGTTCTTGCTCTGTAGGTAAATGACCCCCTGTGTGAGGATATGAGGCATATGTTCTGGATATTGGATTATGTCAGTGAGTGCAACAGCTAGCTTTCCATGCATGGACGTGAACCTCTTGATCCAGAAGTTCTGAAAGCCGTCTGCACCAGCGGCCTTCCAGTTGTGGGCATGTTTTAGTGCTGTCTGTATGTCTGCGAGAGTAATATCATGGAAGGGCATGAAGGGTAAGTGTTCAGCGAGTTGTTGTCCTCTGTGATCCATGGTGCTTTGTCATTGTGGGGGATGGGGTTGGACCACAGAGACGACCAGTATTCATGTAATGCCTCGCTGGTGGGTGTGTTTGAGGTGGGTGTAGGGGAGGGAGATGTAAGGGATCTGTAGAATATGTTATTGTATTGGAAAGTGTTGTTCTGTTGTTTGCGCAGAGTGCATTGTTTGTATTTTTGTAATCTTTTTGTAAGTGCACTGAGGTTTTGTTTTAGTGTGTCGAGATGTTCCTGAACCTTGTTATGATGGTTTGAGTGTGAAGGGCGAGTGTTTATGTGCTTGAATATCTTCCTGACCTGAGACATAAGTTTCTTTGTTTTGTTTCCTGCACAGTATTGTGGGAGCCTGCCTATGTCTCCTCTATGGTCGCTGATGCGGCCCTCAAGGCGACGTCTCCAAGTGGGGAAGTATTGTTGTGACCGTGCAGTGGTAGGTATGTGGTGTTGTTTGATTCCAAGTGCCCGAAAGGTTCCCTGTGCCGCGCAGTAGAGTGTTGTATGTACTTGTTGATCCCGAATTTTCGCGATTTCACGTGATTGACGCGAGAATAGCCTCTATCCATGTCTTCTCACAAAATGGCGAGAAAGAAGGCCGGGAAAGAAGCGGCCACGAGCAAGCCCCATTACTGATGTCGACGATTTTGACTGATGCCTTATTCGCCGCTGCATCCATCGCCTCTACGCTGAAGGTAAAATTCCAACTTTAACATTTTTTCTCTAGCATTTTCCTAGTGACAGACATTCACAATACTACATTCCTTGAGACCTGCTGAAGAGGCTAATGGCCAAATCTCGTGATTTTCGTGATTCCCGCGGAAACGCGATCATCAAGAACCATTTGTCAGACAGTATGTTTTCTAATGTTTATTGTTTATGTTTAATAACGTTATTATAATAATTATTATTATTATAATGTAAAAGTTTGAAACCTTTGGTTTCCGCAGCTAGCATAACTTGGCGGGTCAAGGACCACAGCACATATTACCAAATGTAAAGACGTTTCCAAGAATGTTAGGGATGTGTGGTTGTGTCCATGAATTTTGTAACTATGCGTGTTGTGTTGAGTATCACAGCCTTCTGGAGTTGTGCATAAGTGTTTTTGTGAAGTCATAGTGTGGTGAAGCTGTGGTGCAATGTGTGAGGCACCAGACGATGGGTACAATACGTATTATTATTATTATTATTATTATTATTATTATTATTATTATTTCCAACTTACGATGCAAGTTATGAGTTATATTAGAACTAAGAGGTATATATTTGCTATTCTTCAGTTCTATATGTTCTACTTCTCTTCTTTTTAGTTCTGTGTATTTCGTTATTTTTTGTGATTTAGTTTCTTGAAGGATGGAAACCAAATAAAATGAAAATCCTTCTTCTGCCCATCCTGTATTAGGTCTGTTGGCCTGTTTCGGTTTCATTTCATCTTATGGACGGTTTTCCAATTGATGTTTTCCCTTATTCGTTGTTTTTATTCGTTGTTTAGTGTGTGTCTGCTCTTCTTAATTGTTGTCTCCAGCTTGAACTTTATCCAGGTTGAAGCGTTAGTTCTTCTTGAAGTAGCAGATAATGTCGTGCAGTTTTGCTCCTCTGCTGTGATTTAGCTTTGTCAAGACCTCCTATAGCAGTTCGACACCTCTTTTGCGAGGTGGTGGTTTAGGGTTCGTAAATCTTAGTAACAACAATCAAATTCATGGCAATGGAGACTATCATTAAGAATGGTGTTGCAAAAGGAATGTTCGAGAACATTACATGTCTTTATTGTTCATTCTTCCAATTTGTTGCCTCCTCTTTATTCTGCAATTTGGTATGTGTCGTATTATGGGTTGTCACTTTAATTCTGCAAGCATTTCATTATTTCTTTCGTTATCTGTTAAGAAATATTCTACTGTTTTCCTCATGAATCTCATTTGCTGTAATTCTTCGTTCATGTTGTTTCTTAATTCTCTATACTTCTGTGCCGTATGTCAGCACTGGTATTGTATATTGTAACACGAGTATGTTGTTCTATTTGTGAAGGTTTGGAAATTTGGTTTATTATACTTAAGACTTTGTTAAAATTATTAATTTTATATTCAATATCTTTTTTTTCTTCGGTGTAGGAAAGATAAAAAGCTAGATACTTGAAAGTATTGACGTGTTCTATTGGCTTATTATTTATTTCTTTCAGGTTTTTCCCTCTGAAGGCGAGGTCTTTGATTTTTTCAACAGAGATTTCTATGTTTTCTCAATGATATAAGATGGATAGATTACAGGAGACAATGAATTTATGGATTTACTCGGACAACCTTATCATCTGTGATGAGTCTAAGTTGGAAGAGCTATTAAGTGAGACGGAGCCATGAAGAGTGATTAAGTCTCCAATGCCTATAAAAAAGTTCCCAATTAGAATATACTTATTAACTTCTGTTCTAATTATTTGTTTAGGCCAGTCTGTGACGTTCAGTGTTATATTAAGATTGTGAAGTACACAGGTTGGTAAATATTTGTAGTGTTAGGCAAATCTGTTAGTAGATATACTATTTGTTTTTACATTAAAAACTGAGTTTATTAGAATAATAAAGGTTTAATGTATTAGAGATAAGTTCTTTGCTTCTTTTAATTTGAAATTTATTTTTTTTGAACTGATACAAATAAAACTGAATAATTACAGAGATTGTTATTAATACTTATCTTTATTACATCTTATTTAAAACAATAAAATGTATTTATAACATGAGTTAGATTATTCTGAAATCAATCTTTAATAAGCGCCTGTTTGTCGATTGAACAGTTGACTTGGAACTTCTGTATTCTGTTGTTGTAACCAAATGATCTTAAGTTGATCCTGTGTTTTCATTATGTATCTATAATATAACAGCATCTATAAAAAGACAAATGAACATGTATCAGTAATGAATATTCATTGACATACATTAATGCTTACATCATGTGACAAAATTCTTCTTCTTCTTCTTCTTCTTCTTCTTCTTCTTCTTCTTCTTCTT
>JAFIDM010005346.1:33810801-33843846 GCA_023159025.1 Thereuonema tuberculata | reverse complement strand
TTTTTTTTTTTTTTTTTTTTTTTAAACACACAAAGAACGACAGATATTCCAGTACTGAGATTCGAACCAGCATATCACTATACTCGACATCCAAGCCATCTCTACCAATCACTCCACACTTAACCACTCACCTATCAAAGCACTACATACCAACACCTACAACATAACTCCTATTTCAACTTACTTCCCAAGAAAATTTTTAAAAAATGACATACTACCATCAACCTCTCTGATTGGTTCAAATTACAAATTTAAACTTAACAAATGTTTCTTTATTCAAAATACTATCACTAATAACTTTTTATATTACAATATTAATATAATACCAAACCATCAACAAAATCGTATTTCTTCTCTAATATTCTTTCAATGTTAATTAATGCAAAATAGCCACTACTTACGTCACACACATCACTTATTTAAATCAACACACCTCCAACTTCTGCCTCTTTCTCGAAGTCTTCCACTACAGCGACATCACAACAGCCCTTCCTACCACACCATAGGCAATTGCTTTACAGGACACACAGGTATTTAAATATACTTTTTCAGTCATTACTCAACTATTAACATTTTAACTACAACTATACATTCTTAATACCTACAAAACACCTCAAACTTTAAATTCCAAATACAGTCTTTTCATTTGCAACACAACAGAAAAACACCTCTACAGTCCCTACACTGAATGAACATCCTCCCAGAATGCAACGTAGCTTATAGATTGCCTTTCTTGCCCGACCGCTAACATTGAAACAGAACAAGTCACTTCTCTTCTCTTTTAATGTTAGCATTCGACCAGGAAACCAAATCTAAAAGCTACATTGCATTCTAGAAGGACCTTCATTCAATGTAGGGACTCTAACATCAAACCAACTACCGCCGTCCCTAGAATTTCAACGGAAGGATACTGGGGTTGTTTCCCGTGGCCTTCCCCAGGACGCCATTAAGGAATGACATCAGACCGAAGAACAGCCTGGCAACAAAGCAAATGAAATTAAAATAACCATACCACTGCCGGGATTCGAACCCAGGTACTGCCGCACTGGCCGCCACGGCAGACCGCCGCCGAGACCGCACGGCCACGCCAGCACGACTTCATTTTCTTCACTCACACATAATTTCCCATCATATGGCCCATTATCATCTAGAATAAATCTCATCTCTACCTTTGTATTTACAACTTTCCCTTTATCAAACTCTAAAGAAAGTTTTTATACTGAAATGAGCACTATCCCTGAAATATTATGTAATTAACCTTATCCTAAACAATTCATCAACATTCACGTCAAAACAGTCTTCGAAAAATACTATAATAATTTACAAAACCAAACACATCAACCTGTTAAACAATACTTATCCATTGCTTACCATCAACACATTTTCCCAGCCTTAACAACCTCTGTCAACCGCACGGAATTATATTAACAGCCCCAACGAAACCGCATGCAATTATGTTCACAGCCCCAGCAACTAAAACAGTGCAAAATATCATGTCAATTCGAACAAGAACTGATATAACATCAAACAAAGGAGTAGTGCACACGATTAAATGCAGACATCACCCATCGTTTCATGTAGCAGAGACCCGCCCAAAGAACACAAAAGAGCTATAACGAATACAAACACAGGCTACTTGACGTATGTACATAGATGAAATGCTAAACTTTAATTCCATATTAAAAATCTCAATATTCTGGCAGTACGTCATCAAACATTACAAACTAAGTGCCTGGAATCCTTTTACATCCTAACTTTCCCAAAAGCTTATAATAAGTGCCCACGATGCCACAATATAGCATTTCACATAAAAGAAACAAAAAAAAAAAGTAAACTCATAATAACTTCGTAAAACAATTATAAAATACAACTTTCCCACATAACAAATTAATTTACACACAATTTACATATACAGTAAAAACCCATTATTACGCTCCCGCTTATAGAACTATACCGTTCTTTACGCTCCTTTCATACGGTCCCTGGAATTTTCTATCAAACTCTGTATACTTTTACCCTCTTATAACGCTTCAAATCAAGCTTCTAGCGCTTCTTTAAATCGGAAATTTTATATCGAAAAGAAATGTAACACTGTAAAGATTCTTTTCTTTCCCTGGTAGGAAGGAATCTTTGAACTCTTTGAAGTGCGGGTCTCTGATACAAAAAGTTAGTGCAAAATGTCGAAGCAAAAATCCCTTTCTATAAGTGAAAAATCGCAAATTCTCCGTACGTACCACGAGAATTCTACACTAAGTCACAAGGATTTCGCAGAATCTCTAGGAATTCCCTCATCCACTCTGAGAACAATACTAAAAAATATGACCGCAATTACCAATGCAGCGAAGGGTGGTAGCAAACGAAAAACAGTAAAGTGTGCAAAATATGAAGATGCCGACGAAATTATAATTCAATAGATTCATCAGTCCCATGATGCATAAGTGCCATTAACTGGCCCAATCATTCAAGAAAACCCGCATGAAATAGCGGGCACTGCACTAAATCTGCTCCGAAAATATATTACTCTTGCTCCTAGTGCTGTATCAATTGATATTAATAGTTACTTGAACTGCATTGAAAATGTCGTAATTCATAACAGTACCACACACACAGACACAGCAAACCACAATCAAAGAATTTTTTTAATAGGAAATAAGCTCACATTTGCATAATATCTATTGCAGAATCAAGTGAATCAACCTGTAAAATGGTGACTAAATGTTTCCCGTGTATAGCGCTATCCCACTTATTACCCTTGTAGGTCATGGTCCCTTCACGAGCGTAATAACGTGGTTTTACTGTAATTTTGTTTTCTTTTTACATCTTTCAGACCTGATATCAACGTATTTATACATTTACAAGATTTGGCCCATACTCATCAACGAATTTCATCTATTCGGCAACAGAGGAAGGTTGGCGTCGATGATACTTCACTGTGTATCCCACCAGGTGTCGCTAACTTAGACTGTTAATAATCAAGGATGATATCAGGAAGTGAACACAGCATACGTCATCCATTCGACAATATTACGATTAATTTCATTTCAACTCTTTACTCTTTGCATAAAATCTCGCCTTTCATTTTGTAATTCCTCATTATGAAGAACGATCCACACGGATCAGAAATCCATTCTGTTTTAATATTTTTCAACCTGTATTTTAACATTTGAACTAGTAAAGTATCATTTAAACATACGCATCAGCTTCGCCTTCTTTCCTTAAATATCAGCACTGCATTTAAAATTATCGTACTTCTCGTTTCGTTTCAGACATATTTATTTAATTTGACGTCTCTAATTGTTTGATTACCGGATTACATGAAGCTACGAAATAACTTATTGAAAATTAAAATAAAAATACCAAAACAATATCTCAAATATTATTAATTTCTTAGTAGCTTTACGGCTCCCAGCTGTTAATTCTGTATTCATCGAAGTGGCTGCTAAAATTGGTGTTTTTTTTGCTTCGTCCCGAACTATCATCGAACAAATGCCCAAACTCTAAATGTTTTCTATTCTCTTTATTGTGAAATCTCATTGCTTCTTGAGGTCTAACACAGCCTTTTCCATTGCCAATTAGCACGAAACAGCTACGATACTATCAAAAGCACCGATTTTGGGGTCGTCCATTAATTACGTGACGTCAAAAGGGGGAGGGGGAGTCCGGCAAAATCTCACCAACGGGGAGGGCGAGGGGGTCAACGAAAATCTCACGTAAATTTTTTCATTCACAAAAAATATATATTATAGCAAGATACGGTAAAAAAGTTCGAGGCAGAAGAAGATTTAAAATGATAGACAACATTATGGTAAATGGATCTTATGTGGAGACGAAAACGAAGGCAGAAAATAGAAAAGATTGGATAATGCTGAATTTGCAGTGAAGGACCTGCCCTTGGCAGAGAACTATGTATGTATGTATAGCAAGATTTCCATTTTTTTTTGGTTGTTAAAATTTTTGAAATCTCACCAAGGGAGAGTGGGGTCCAAATTTTTTAAAATACGCCTCACGTAATTAATGGACGACCCCTTTTAACATCTTACAACAATTTGTTTTATAAATTGTATTAATGATGCGCTCACAGATTAAAAACAAAAAATATTTTGGCTTATCTATTAAAAATCATTTTCCGAATAATTTTTCGAAATCCAAACCACATCTTAAACGATCTGTAAATTGAACTCCGTAAACCATTTTTATACTTTTTAAATACGATACAGCTTCGTTACAGTATTCACATCCGTAATTACCTCAATCCTCAACAAATGCATTCCAATATTAAATCCCAATGGAATATTTTTAAAAAATAAAATTACCATCTACAGGAATTAACTCACCTTATAAATTTCAGGTTTTAATTAAAGTCTTTTGAAGAAATGAATACATATGAGCTGTATACAATCAAGTTCAGCTAAATCCATAGTAAATCACTTTCTCAGTTATGAATGCCACTATATTCTTCGAACAAACTCGAATCCGATTATGAAATCATTTAGCATCAAATGCAGATAACTCCCTACAAAAATCCACTTTAAAAAACATGATTATTATCGAATACAATTATATCCACTGGTGTTCGAAACGAACACAGCTAAAATCGCGGCCCGCCAATCACACCGCCCCAATTCCGAAAAGTCAAGATGACTGTATAAACTTTGTTCCTATATTTGCTTGTTTTTTTAGTACTCCAGTTGTTTCTAGACAATTATTAACATTCTTGCATCCTCGATATTAATCTATTTGATACGTAGGCTAGGCACATCACTAGTCACAGGGACGTCATCGCTTAGATTCTGGAAACGAAGTCAGCTACATCCATTCATGTTACAAACAAACTCAACTAAATCCAATCATTTGCTATCAAAAGTACATTTTAATTATTCAATAAAATAATAACCCGTCATTATAGGCGTTCACTGTGCTATCCATTCACTTCTAATTCATACTCTACATATTTTGATGCTTTCTTCATACAATCTTACCATCTTAAAAATAACGTTTTTTTTTTTTTATTATTTGTGGAAAATTTTAAAACATGGATGTAGCTGCATTTCATTTTAGCCCCCTCATATTACTTGTGAGGAAAAAAAAAAAACCGTTCAAAATACCTCATACACTTTGGTCTAATTACACTGTATATTGTGAACAATAATAAGCAAAAAGAGTAATAGGAGGCCTATACAGAACAGATGAATATACCACATATCCACATTTACAGTTGTATATATCCATGGATAACATTTAAATAATATATCGTAGGAATAACATTTAATCAACTATATGCCCCTATGACATATGAACTTCAAGAGATGGTCAATAAATGTCATAGATAAGGACTAATGCATCAATTATTAATTACAGATGCTCCTTGATCAAAAGATTTTAGTCTTTTAAGGACCTTTAACTTGTAAATCACAAAAAGTTTCATATTTTCATTGATCTTTCTTTTAATAGATAACTAGCAGTAATGCATTTCGAGACTGACGAAATGAAAATCGATCAATATCGATCAAAATCGGTCAATTTCAAAATCAAACAGAAAATCAAATGCAATAATTGTCAATTTAGAATTTGTTGTCGCAGTTTTTATTAAAAAGATCACCTAATTTGTACAGAAATCATAAGAAATATAATGGAGTTCTTTTAATATATGTCAGTGGTTTTAAGGCACTCTGCTTCAATGCAGAAGCCTGTAAACAATAACTTAGCAGGAAAAATGAAACTCTCATGATTCAGACAATAGTTTCATCTATTTTTTGTATAACTTTTGTAATTATTATTTCTGTTTTCTTGATAACAAAGAAGTAGAAGTTCATTTAAAATTAATGAAACATTTGTAAATCAAGAAAATAACAAAATTAAGTCCTTTGTTTATGTTTCTTTTGGTTCCACTGAGCTATTCAATACAGTCCGAACCCAACTGACGAAAGATTGGAATCTCCAAATACTCTGTCTTCGCTTCCCTATACGAAAAATCCAAAAATAGCTCACTGAACCTTTAATTTCGTGCGCTGTTATGCTTTTTTCTTATAACAAAATTAATATTGCGTATTTTATTTAATATCTTTCATAAATAGACTAATAACCCTTTTATTTCTCTGAAAACAAATAACTAAAATTTATTCCTGTCGTAATCTCTAAAATTTATTTTCTTATTTCGTACAGTTAGGCCTAAACTTTAATTCGAAGTTGAAAAGCACAATCACAATCTTTCGTAGTTTAACAAGACAGCTTTAACCCATATTACAAGACAAGAATCTCTAGTGAAATCTGAGTGCTCGAATAGCAGCCCTGAAACAGCTTTTAATCCTAACAGCTTCATTAAGTTCAGTCTCATTAATGAAGTCCACCACTCGGCAGTCCAATCAGCGCATGTATTAACCCAGTTGCAGACCGGAGATTACCCGTTTGAATGGTGACAGATATGACCGCTTAAGTAATCGGACTCAAGAAAAGATGTGGCCCTTGGCCTTCCTTAAAAGAGACACCAAAGAGACAGATATACCAATGACCTTTTCTCCTCCTGTGTCTTTTAACATTACTCCAGGACTGCCAACACGTAAATTACAACCCTTAAGAAGAGATTGTCTTCTAAAACGGCCAGAACGTTACTTATCTAACTACTACAATATCTAGCTTTTCTTCAAACATATTATTTTAAAACAAAATCAAAATCATTGCTCTTAAATTGTAATATTTGATATTAATTTCTATTTTCTTACATTATTTACAGAACAATAGCTAATTAAAATAAAACCAAGTTTTGACATCACTTCGCAATTATTTTGTTATCAAATCAAAATAATCCTAAAGTTTGAAAATCAGTTAACGTAATCGGCTTACTTATTAATTAATGTCATCAAATTACACAAATACAAGCCTTTCTGCAAAAAACAAACAAAATAGATCGTAAATAAATAATGTTATTCATTTCTGAATACTCAGTTACGTAGTTAATTATGGCGTGAGCGTGAGTTCCAGAGAACCCGAGCACCGCGACCCGAAACATCTATTGTGCTATTCCACGAAAATAAGGACAGACGTAGAGAAAGACTGAGAAACGATGGCGTGAGAAATACAACGGAAACGGGAGAACCCCGGCAAAACCTGCCCAGCGCGGATCGCCACCACCAACGAAACCCACATAAGAACAGAACTTGGATACTCACAGGTGAGAGACCAGTGTCTTAGCTACAATACCAACCGCGCGGCTCTCAATACGTACTCACTTTCAAACAAATCAAAAATATTTCGGCTGACGTCAATATTAATTATTTTCCATGAAACTGAATATTACTGTCTCTGCACTGTTAAAAGTTGCAGCTAATCTGTAGCTAACTTACAGATCGCACGACCTTACCGGACAACAGGACTCTACGGGCGGCAAAACCAGAGAAACAAATATTTTAAATTACACCCATTAAAAGTAGGTTTTTTTCTTTTGTTCGATGAATTGATCTGCTTCCTTTTACATTCTTGGAGACCCAAATCGGACCGAGAATTTGATTTCGACAAACTTGAAGATTTCTTATATAAGTATTTATACTCAAAGAATACCGGATCAACACAAATATTTCGAATTAAAATTTAATACAAATCTTTTTTCGTTTTTACCCTTTTCTTTCTGGGATACATCTTGAATACATATACTTCTAAATGATAGAACAAACTTTAATAATACCGGTATCAATACAATGTTACAACATTCTATCTTCCCTTAGCATAGATTTCTTATTTACTTATTTTTCACATAAAACTAATACGTAGAAAAGGGAGCAATGTTGCTTCTCCAATTAATGTTGCTCAGTATTTCGGTTCGCAAACTTCAGCCTTCTTCACAAAAAAATCTTAAAACTACAGTTCATCTCGTTTTAATTTTGCAGACTGCTTACAAGATAACGTCATGTATCCTTCCGCCAAAAGGAGCACAAGATGTCAGTATCAATATTTTGCCTTTATAATGGAAGTTAGCTGAATTCAAGACTATAACTACTAAAAAATTTAGTCTTAATTTTTTTTAAATTTCTAAATAATTTTTTTTAACAATTTTTTTTAAGCTTTGTTTAATATATCAAAATAAGTTAACTGAATTCAAGACAATAACTACTAAAAAATTTAGTCTTAATTTTTTTTAAATCTATAGATAATTTCTTTTAACAATTTTTTTAAGCTTTGTTTAATACACTCATGGACAAAAAAATTAGCGCACCAAGAAGGAGTCGTCAAAATGAAACGAAAATTTACATACGTAATGACTACTTTGATATAAGTAAATGATTAGAAAATCAAAGAAAAAGGATAATTTATCTCAGAGAAAAAGGCAAAAGAACGGAGGAGTTAATACTCCGTTGGACCCCCTCTAGCGCGAATGCACGATGCGATACGATCGGGCATTGAGTCATACAAGTTCTGTATGATGTCTTCAGACATTTCGTTCCATATTTGCTGTAACATTGCCTCTAGTTCGTTCAAACTCGTGGGATGCCCAACTCGTCGTCCCAAATGATCCCAGATATGCTCGATTGGAGACAAATCTGGGAATCGGGCACGCCAAGGAAGGGTAGTAACAGTGCGGAGACAGTCTTGTGACACCCTTGCCGTATGAGGCCGAGCATTGTCTTGTTGAAAAATGGCTCCTGGGAGCCGTTGCATGAGTGGCAACACATGTGGTTGCAGGATTTCATGAACATCCGCTGGGCTGTCATGGTGCCACGGAACAACACTAGGGGTGACCGTGTATTGTAGGCAATGGCACCCCATACCATTACACCAGCTGTGGGAGCGGTGTGTCGCTGTACAGCAAAGGCAGGATTGAAGCGTTCACCACGGGCTCTCCACACACGAACACGATTGTCATCACTGCCGAGATTGAATCTGGATTCGTCGCTAAAGACGACCTGGTTCCATTCCGCTGCAGTCCAGTTTCCTCGTGCGCGGCAAAACTCCAAACGGAGGCGTCGATGGGTGGGCGTCAAGGGCAGCACTCGTAATGGGCGCCGCGATACCAACTGTCCTTCAGCCAGGCGCCTTCCTATGGTTCGAGAAGACACAGCGGCCCCTAGTGAAGGTGCTACCTGTGCCTGGATGGCGGCCGATGAAGCAGTTGCCTGTACGCGTGCATTTCTGACTATGTGGCGGTCTTCTCGACGACTGGTCTGTCGAGGGCGTCCTGAGCCTGGTCTTCGTGTACATGACATCTCTCGGGTCCACTGGTCCCAACAACTCCTCACAACACAATCAGAGCGGCCTAATTGACGAGCTACTCGCCTAGCTGATCACCCAGCTTCCATCATCCCGACGATTCTCCCTCTCTCAAACTGCGACAACTGCGTATACTGTCTTCGAACACGGCGAAATATCATGTCTACCTCAGCTCTTCCTTTGTAAATGATTCAGCACACTCAAACAAGTTTTGGTTACCTGTTTTATACTCCACAGAGTACGATGTTCAACGCCCTCTACCGGCTATACGTACTGCGCAATCACGCTGCATTTCTAATCATTTGCATATCTCCCCGACATGTACCTTCACTGCAAGTTTCGTTACGATCCCGCAATTATTTCTTGGTGCCCTAATTTTTTTGTCCATGAGTATATATCGAAATTATAAACACTAACATAGAAATAAAATTATAATTTTCCATCAAGGCAGAATATTTTTTTTTTTTGTGTGTGTGTATGTCATCCACTATTTGTACAGTTACATATACATAAACATTTGTAGGTTCCATCTAAATTATTTTTTTTTTTAAGTCCAGGAATTTGGAATTTTTCTATAAAATCTAATCTAAATCATTGATTCCTTCATTAATTTTATGATCTATGAAAAATGATACGTAATTTTGTATTCTGTATTAAACATAAAAAAATACATCTTGTTCATAATTATATACATAAGGATTACCACAATATATTATATTCCTTAGAAATGAAAATATCTTAATTTTTTCTTGAATAATAGATATTAACTTTTTTTTTTTTAAGTTCACTCCTCGATTTTATAAAATTCTGAAATGAACTGCATATTTTTATTTATTTTAAGTTCACATGAGTGGGGAAAAAGATATTTTTTTTTTCTATGTTTTCAATGAGTGGGGATGTGAAATGAACTGTTGGTAATTAGTGAACATATAATTTAACATATAATTTATAATTTATAATTTATAATTTAACATATAATTCATATAGTGAACATTATAATTTTTTATTTTTATAAGTTCACATTACTTGATATAAGTTATGAAATGAACTTCAGTAGAAATGGAAACTTATTTTATTTTTTTTTAAGTTGACTCCTTCAGATTGTAGTTATGAATTGAACTGTTCATGTTCAGTGGACATCCTAGCAATATTTGATAGCTCGGTTAAAGCAGAAACTCGGATAATCGGGGATTTACTGTATTCATTAGCATATACCTAGCTATTCCTACACAATTCGTTCCAGGAGGCTGTTCGAATTGCGAGTTATACGAATGTTGAATCAATTTTTCCCTTAGGAAATTATGTATATTGGATTAAACCTTTCCAGACCCCCAGATAATGCTTATTTAAACCTCTATAATAATACAGTACTTAATGCAAAATATCATGCATATTGAATGTCCAGGTCTGACTGAGACACGATTCTACTTTCAACAAGAAAGAACACGAGTTTACTTTTTTTTATATTTTCAGTTCAATTGTCGTTCTGACCTGCTTTCTTTTTAGATTTGGTTGAATAACTAATCTTTTTTGGACACTTGATCAAACTTATTTTCAATAAAAAATATTTCAAAACAACCAAGAATAGCAATGAAATAACAGAAAGTTTTACGTTCGCTAAAAATGCTTGGCGAACGAGAATCAACTCCGTCCGATTTCCGAGTCGAATTTTATTCGAAAAAGTTAAAAGAATGCGGAGTTATAAGAATATAGAGAAGAACAAATGGCGGGGTTCCACTGTATTTGGTCTTTCCCCTCGTGGCAGATCCGTCAAAAATCCTGTGTACGTAGAAAACTATCCGCCATCTTGTTTGTTTTGATTTTACTGCATTTTCATTGGCGGAGAATACAAATATTATTACAAATATTATTGCCTAACGAAAAGGCAGATTGTTATTGAATTCCTTTAGAAAAATGAAATTTCATATTTGGAACGTTTTATTTCGCATCTGAGAATACTTTGCTAAGCCGGCAAGTTGAACCTATTTTCTTTGGCGGCAAAATCAAAAGCCTGTTTTCCCTGCAAGTTGAATCTGAGATGGAGCATATCTATAAGTAGTTTTTTAAAAAAAAGGGTTTGCCGTAAATGGTCGTTACGTAGCGATCGATTTTGTCTGGAACAAACGTCACCAGTCATGACGTCATCAACTTGACCTCCGAGCATTCAGTCCAAGATCGCGTCAGTTTGTGATCGCATTAGCGTGATCAAGAAAAAACAAACTTTACATGGACAAGCAAGGGAAATACTGCGAAACGTTTGTAATTATTTCAATTTGAATTATTATTATGCATTCGTAACTCTAGAAAATATAACAACCACAATGTTTTCGTAATGTTTCTAAGATTCAGTTGCGGATTTTAGCAATAGATGGCTCAAAACATCAAAACATCCTCAAAACATCAATATATAAGGAAATTACGTTATCAAAAGATCTTCTTTCATGAACTGAACTGTAATACATTAATAACTTCTTGCTATTTTCGTATGTTCTTAACAATGTTTTGGAGCGGTCTACGCTTAAAAAATCCTTTTACAATGTCTCGCATCGGAAGATCACAAGCATTGTCTACTCCAAAACATTCACATGTTCAATCTATCTTCTAACGAAAAAGAATGACTTTCACTTTTTCTTGCTGTTAACAAATCTCGTAGTTATAAAATATTTCTTTTAATATATTTTTTTATTTCGGAAATACATAGATTAACCACAGTATTATGAAACAGGTATGTCTAAATGCGGCTTTCGCAACTCTGATCATAACCTACTTCCTAGTTACGTTCTACATTGATTCCTATTTTATTTATTTGTAAGGATACAAAGACAGTAGAACCAAATTAAAATAAAGAAAATGTTTTCCTAAAGTTTTAACATACGTATTCCTTAATGTCACAATAACCTTTAATCAGACAATTTTTGTGTCTTATATTTTAGTACCTGCAAGACCTAGCTTTGTTCGGTTAAATAAAACGAAAACTAATAACACTATACACAATCACCTGTAATTTAACCCCCTTTGGTGGAAATCAACAGCTCCGCCGTTAATACACGCGACATTGAAAGGAAAAAGTTTTAAAACTTATTATTAAGTAAAATTATTCTCATAAAAATAAAATTATTAGTTTATAACGTACAAAACGCGTAGAACTTCAATTTTATTAAGGATAAAATAAAACGAAAATAAAGCAAGAACACTGTACACAGTAACCTGGTACCCAAGTTAATCATATGTTCTCATTAAAATAATGAGTTTTGCCGAAGTAGACCTAGCTAAATCGCTTTCTCGCACCCGTAAAAGATAGATTCACTCGTCTCATCAAAATCCTTAGGCCCGTTTCCGAGATAAATTTACAACAATAGCTCACTTTATAGTATTTAATTTCATTTGATTCATTGATTGATTTCATACTTGAATGTTCGAAAATAGAAAGAAAATGTCAATATTTTCACTACTTTCACAGTCCATTTTATTTATTTAACAAATTTTCTTTTTTCTGTTTTAGCTGTATTATTTAAATTTTGTAGCCTACAGTACCTTAGCAACTTTATCAGTTAATATTGAAATTACTATATTCATTAAATAGGCAAATTTTTTTTAAAAAAAACGAAAATACATCTGTATTTTGCTAACATACATGGACGCCTATATTTTTCCACCAGCACCCCACCGCCAGCAACGCACACTTCCCTGAAGACAACTTTTCAATTTTTTTCCTTTAATCGATGGATATCGACTTTCTAACTAACTTTCTCCCTTTTAAAATAAAATACGTGAAGCATGCGCAGAAACGTACAAGGCTTTCGTAAACAAAACCGAACAGTACATACATATACGTATAAGATTCAGCTACGGATTTTAGCGATTGATGGTGCTATTACGTCCGGAAAACATCAATCTATAAGGAAATTACGTTATCAAAAGATCTTTCATGAACTGAACTGTAATACTTTAATAAGCTCTTGCTATTGTCGTATGTTCTTATCAATGTTTTGGAACGGTATACACTTATGAAATCCTTTTACAATGGCTCCTCTTTTAAAACTTACGCTATGTCATGGAATACATACAATTATTAACCCTACACCCTCTTAATTATATAAACCAAATTCCTCGATACAGGGCAGCCACTTTCTCAATTTGTTGTCAATGAAAAAAACCAAAAAATTTCAATTATATCAGAAAAATCATACAGAGTAACCACATCGCAAACTAAACAGTTGTAGAGCTTTCTTTATGTATTTTCTTTGGCTATAACGAAATTAAAAATTAGCAAATAGTTATCCTGTATCGTCTTCGCAATGTGTACGAGTTATTTAAACAGAA
This sequence comes from Thereuonema tuberculata, assembly GCA_023159025.1. Taxonomy (NCBI): domain Eukaryota; kingdom Metazoa; phylum Arthropoda; class Chilopoda; order Scutigeromorpha; family Scutigeridae; genus Thereuonema; species Thereuonema tuberculata. Next base: position 33,830,325 of record JAFIDM010005346.1, on the reverse strand, counting down.
TCATGAACGCTGCTTTTAAACTTATTCAGTAATTTTTCAAACCTATAATTGATGGTAAATAAATCAGAAGTCATTTACTTACTGCCAATTACAAAAGAGAAGTAAGGAAAAGGTCGGTCTGTTTATTTAACCTCGTTTTTCGTGTAAATTAACAGTTCCACTTGAACAAACGCAACGATGAAATGAGAAAGTTTTAAAAGCTATTATTAAGTATTATCAACTCAAATTATTATTTTATTACAGATATAAATAAAATTATAACTTAAGTATACGTAAAAAGGGACAAAATACGAATTTATTAAGAATAAAATAAAACGAAAATACACTAAGACACCCAAGTTCCAGGCTCCCAAGTTCCAGGCCAATCATAAACCTACTAAATGAGTTTTCTAGAAGTTTTCCTAGCTAAATCGCTTTTCCGCACCCGAAAATGGTAGATCACAACATTACATCAAAATCCTAACACTGATTTTCCACATAAAGTTTACATTAATTCCTAGCTTCACTATTTGATTTACTGAACACTCGGAAAGTAGTAGACTTAAACAACCACGAAATTTATACGACAAATTATATTCAAAACAAATTAACTGTACACAATAACACCGAAAAGGATTAGTTCTAAATAGCAGATCTTTATCCTTTTCACTATCAGTATACTCTAATAATGCATTTATGAAGACAAACGTAGCCTAATATAGTAGCATTATAATTACCTCTTTATAATTATCTTACCTTACAATTTAAAATAAGTATTCAATGGAAAAGTAAATAATATTGAATTTTAGCTTTTATCCTAATTCTTCTATTGATCTAAACGCATTTTATCCTCCAGGGTAAACCAGGTTTTTCTTTCTCCGATATTGGTAATTACGCGATTAATGGTGCATATCACTGGAAATAATTCACATTACTAAAACATCGAAGAACAATATCAGCATTTCGCAAAGCAAGAAAAAATACACAGTTATGCCGAAAGGAAAGTTTTTTCCTTTCTCAAATTAATAAACTTAGCCGTTGATAAGGTTTATAATACTTAAGATGATGTCGGAAGCCCAATATTATTTTAAGTCTATAAAAGCTGGAGAATTAAAGTATATAAGATCAACCTAAACTATTCAAGAAAGAGACAGCAATTTAAATGTGAAATATTCCAAAGTTAATTTAAAAAGTTGCCTCGAATACTCAGGTCATTAAGGCATGAAATTCGACTTTCCTGTACTATGTAACAATAATAAATGATTGTAATATTTCAAAATTTGTTCTATTAAAACAACCCATATTTCCTTTACATACTTGAATTTTAGAGTCATTTCAGAAAATGATCATTTTTTATTGACTGCTTAATTATTAGCATGACTTTCATCTAATTTCAATCTGATATTTTTAACATCAATATACAATAATGTTTCTAATTACTAACGTGCTTTCGATTCACTCATTGCGTATTTTTGTACAAGGAAATCTTCAAGACTATCCGATTTTACTTTCTTTCTTTTTTCAGGGCTGCGGAGTTGGAGTGGAAGTTGAAGTGACACTTACTAAAATAATTTATCGTTGAAGCCGAACTTTTTAAAAAAACAAAACAAAAAAAAAACACGATCATACGAAATTGCAAGATTTGAGTCGGCACTTCACTATATTTCTTCGAGTCAAATTCACAGATACTTTTTTTCGAACTCCCCACCCTTGGTTTGCGAAATTAACTTGTGTAGGTTATTGTCCAATATAATTGACTGCATTTCTTCAATGATCGTCAAATGAAATTCGTTAGCACTTTCGAATTATTCTTCTTTTCAGGAATAACCTGTCGGTCTGTTTCGATATTAACGTCACAATAGTCATCAAAATATCTAAACTTCTTTTTCCATTTCGTTTGTACATTCCACATACTTCGGAAATTTTTTATCTTCCATTCCGTAAATGTATTGGTTTTCGGTTTAATTGATTTTTCTCTTATCTTTTCATTTACCGACCCTCTTCATTTTTCATTTTTATCTTGTCTTCCACAATCTTGGTCTAAGAAATTTAGACTTCCATTTACTGAGCTTTTATTTTCTTTTTTATTATACCAAAATAATCATCACCGCAACACAATTATTATTAACTGTATAACTTTTTTTTTAAGATACAGTAAACTCCCGATTATCCGCGGAATTGGGTGGCGAAGCAATGGAGGTAAGCGAATTCCGCGGATAATCCGAAATAGGACGACACAGGACGAAAATCAACACAAAAATGCTTTCAACATGATTTATTTACATTAAAATAGCAGTACATACATTATAAACAATTATTTTATTTTATTTTCTTACTTTTTAACCAAACAAAAAATCGGTAAATTGTCTTTCCTTTTTCGTGTCGACACACGAAAAACCCCCTACTTGGACGTCACTAAATGTGCCTCTTTTATTATTTACCTTATTCTAAATTTAAAATGTTTTTCTTAATTCCGTAATTTATTGTACAGTAAAAAAAGTGGAAACAGGAGGTGTCCGCGGATAATCGGGAGTTTACTGTATTAGCTTTATACTTCCTTCTTCGTCTTAGCAACTTACCATATACTCTTTCACAGCGTTGTAATTCTAGCGTTATTTTATATGAAATACTGAATGAGATATCTGACCTAAAACTTTATCTTCAGCGATTATCCTTACCGAATATTTTCCCATAAATCCATAATTTTATTTATTTATTTATTTATTTATTTATTTCTGATAGTTCTATTTAAAATAGCAATTTACTTACTCCAACCATCTCTTTAAAATTATCTTCTTTATGTATTTCGTATTTCATGGAGACTTAGAATTTAAAAACCAAAGTTGAAGTTTTTTGAAATACTCAACTCAAAAAAGTTTTATTAAGGAATTATATTTTCACAAACAAATTACAAAGCAAATACAAATTACAACACATGACAAATAGCTTAAAACAAAATTTCAAAAATCCAAGACTACAGCTCTGTTTGAGTATTTTTTTTTTTATCATTCTGTCACTATTATTTTCTGTTCGACTGTCACATTACAGCTTTTAACTTTTCTTCTTGTCAATTCGGAATTTGGATGCGATGCCACGAAAGGTTAACCAAGAAATATGACAGCCTTCAAATGTTTTTCTAAGTTCTGAGGATCACAAACATCTTAAGGTCAAATATCAGGATTTTTTTTCCGAGCACTAAGAAGTCTTTGGAAGAAACTTAACTTTTATTTCAGACTGTCACTTCAGAGAAAGTTCTACTAAGATGATACTATTTCGGTATTAGTTGGAGTTATGCGTATAGTGACATACATCATATTCCCTTATGCAATAGAAATGTCTACATTTCAAAGCTGCAAAAATAAAAGATATTATTAAGCCAACATCAATAGCAATTCTTCTTGTAATGCAAAATAATATTTCAGTTTCTTGACCTGCACTAAGTAACACCATTGTCTCTTGCTTTTTTCTTTCACAACCCGAAATCCACTTTCTTCATTATTGTTAACATAAACAAATATTAATAAAAAATATTTTTTCTTCAGTCTTCAATGTATGTATAACGCAAAACTTGAATTTCAAACTTCATGCTGATAAAATGTAGTAGTAAATTTTGTTGCTTTTGCTTTTCCTAAATAACTGCATACGAATTACGCTAAATTTTGATACTTCACTTGAACATTTTTATTAATCTGTTTTTCTATTTGTCATTTTATCTGTTAGTATGCACCTCACGTTAAAATGGCTGCGTAGATTTCCGATATTTTATTCATTTCCGATATATTTGGGAGCTTATATTTCGCTAACAAAAAACATAGGCACATTTTTTTTTATATACACGTCTCCCATCAGTAAAAATGGACTCATAAAAAATTCTTTGTTAAAATGGCTGGACGGATTTATTTAAAATATTAATACGATGTTTATTAATGGTCGCACTTAAATTATCAGCTCGATTATTCGTCTCCATCTATGTCCTCAAAATGCTTTCCCATCCCGGCGCTACAAATGCATCCTCACTATGCAATGGATAGCTGAGAGTAAGTTTACTTTGAAAATAAGAAGCAGTTAATATGCAAGTTGTAATATGCAAGGGAATGATAGCAAAGTAGCTTTCTTATACTTTATATCTACAGTACTTTGAAATAAGAAGCAGTTCTATCATGCAAAGAAAACTTGATTCTTAACAGATAGAATTCTCCACTTTGAAACAAAATATGCGAGTGAAAGGCAATTGAATGATAGGAAAGTAGCTTTCTTATATTTCTACTTTGGAAAACACCTGCAAAAGAAAGGTTCAGACAAAATCTTGTACAAACTAATGAAGACACTGAAAAATTTTTTTAGGCATTTTTATTTTAATTTTTTTATTTCTTATTCTTTATAAGTTCATCTTGTGGGCGGTGTAAAGCTCACTCGAACATTAAATTAAATTACTAACATCACTTTTATTTTTTTTTAGAGGGATTAGAAAAAAATTGCCTAAGTTTTATTTCTATTTTGAATGTTTTAAAGATAACGGAAGCTCAACGTTAGTTTTACCTTATTTAAGTAAGCAATGTAAGTTATAGTTATTAATTATAGTAAATTTATTTTTTGGAAATATAATTATCGAAAGTTTCATGGAATTAAAATTATCATTGAAATCGATCGATGCATCAAAAAAAAAGTTTTTACAGAATTTTTAAAGAATTTTTTATCGTAAAATGAATGTAAAAATATATATAAGAAAAGTTTTATTAAAATAAATATAGAAATGCTTAAAAAAGCTTATAATAAAATATAGGTAAAATTAAGAAGAAAATTTTAGAAGCCTTTATATTAAAAATATTAGGAATTATTAGTCTATAGTCAATATAGAGTACATATTATTCATTAAGAATTGTATCCTATCCTATATCGTAATTCTTACATGTGTGTTATTCAATTTGTAATCAAGAAACTTCGTGAACATTGTCTTTTTTCATTCATCTGATGCTAAATGCTTTATTTCATATTTATTCAGAAATTTAGGCAAAGTTTCACAAGATAATTGAAATTAAAAGTTTTCGTTTAATAATTTAAATTAGGTTACTTTTTTCTTTCTGTATTTAACAGAGTTTTAGTCATTAGGAAAATAGCCTTTCAGTTGGAGGGAACTTCTAAGTCAGTTAATGGAAATATCTTGCAAGACTATTTACATTTAAATTCATTTTTGCCTAAAGTCATATTTAAACTTGAGCCATTACATTATTTCTTAATCGTAGATACTTATTTTATGCTAATTCAATATTCTTAAAATGTAGCGTTGAGTGGAGTATGTCTCTGCCGTGAAGAATCTCTCCTTCATTTGGTTGAGTGTGATTCGTATGCGTAACACTACTTCACTTAATGTGCGGGAATAATAAATTTGCAGCTAACTCCTGTCGTTAATTTGCATGTAGATTTGTTTCTTCGCCGATAAATGGGCATTAAACGGATGAGTCCAAAGTCTCATGTGTCGTGGCGAAAGAGAAAAAGGATAGGAGAGGGGGGAACTCTTTCAATTACCGACCAACACCTGGGGAATAATTATTGCAGTTAATTAACGAAGGGCAGCCCAAGTGTCAGGCGAATTACCTTGCAAGCGCTCCGAAGAGGAAGTGCTTATTCAGGGCGAAGTGATGAAAAGGACCCCTTCATGGCTTTGCGGTTTTGGGTGCTGTTGCACTGCTACCACCTTAAACGGGACTTCACTCCATTATCAGATATCTTCCTCCACATCCAAATCACAGCCAATACTTGCTCTTCATCTGCCGCAGAAAAACCATACGTGGAAAATGAAGCTCCATTGTCTTCTGCGTAAAATAATTAACACATTATTTAAGAGTCATATAAAAGCGGATGGTTCTAAGTAAGTTTCATCGGAAGGAGATAAGTGTGATGAGGTGTTTAATCATTTGCAACAAAATAAAGTTCTAAAACAAATAAAGAGATTGTTAATTGGGTATTAAACACAACTTCCTAATTTGGTTAATCTTTAACTTGTTAAAAATATACTGCCATTTTAATGTTTTAAACATAAACCGGACGTAATTAAGTGGATATAACATAAAACCAAATGAATATATGCTTTTCAATGCAGTCAACTTAAAACTGATTTCCGATTTAACTTTTAGGTAATTATATAGATGCAACAAAATTTAATTGTGAATTTGCTGAGAATTTTACATTCAGAGAATCGTTGATCAATACTTATCTAAAAACTAACGTTCAGATGATATACATGAAAAACAACAACGTCTGTACAAACATAGATAGATATATCTACTATACAGTGGATATATCGAAGTATTTATCTAAATACCTCCTTAAAATGAGCATAATTGTACAAGAGATTAGTTAATCACTTCTTTTTTTAAATTAAATTTATGTTTCACATACATAATGTTAAAAATGCAAGTTATATTTATAATTAAAAGAAACGACCGAAGACATCTTCAGCCAGTGACGAGTATACAGAAAGTCAAGATTTTATACATTTAAAATATGGGATAATTATCATAAAACAATGAAGTAAGAGGATAGTGTTGACTTGTGAACGATGTAGCAGATGATTCTAGATTGCAACAGTGGAAACGTCTGCATTGTGCGTCAGGTGGGCAGTAAGGAAACCTCTGAGAAGTCAGCTGGGCCATCCATTAATAATTCGGAAAGGGCATTTGGTTAACCTCAGGAATAGGACTGAATCAGCACTGAAGCAGTCAAAAAGCGGGATCCCCAAGAAGGCAGGACATATTTCGGCATCTCCCCAAGAACATAGGACATATTTCGGCATCTGAAAACAAAAGAATAGAAAAAAAAAAGAGACAAACATATTTAGTTCTAATGGAATTTTGTGTAGCCCATAAGATTTAATTGTTTGGACAGAAAGGGGTTATCGTTGTACCATTTTCTACTAGTGATTATAAACCGATTCTTTGCACTTCCTAACATACGGGTGAATATATCTACTTACGATAAAAGGATTGAGGTATCAAATTCATGTCATATATTCATTATATGGAAAACGATCATGTAGCTGGAGTCTTTGTTAATAGCACGTGTAATCGGCAAGGCGTTTAAACAATGGTCCTCCAATCTCTGCAATATGCTCTATCAACAGTTACTTTTTGTACTGCAGGCTGTACACCACACCGTATTGTTTGCATTTCTTTTTTCTCAAAAGCCTGTTTCTCCTTAATCTTCATACGTTACAAATAAAGAATTTTTTTGTGTTTTTCTTTTCAAGAACTCACTTTATTGCAAATAAGGAGCAGTACTGTCAATCTCTTCCCTCGTCTACAATCCTTGAAATAACGATTGAAATAACAGTTGGATAGATTAAATATATTACTTAAAGTTTGAAAGTCATTCCTTTTTTTAATGTACTACTTTAACTTTAAAAATTTCCTCTCGATTAATAAGTAAAAATATAACAGTTGGATGATAATTAAATTGGAGCAATTGAGCATGTGCAGTATGGTCGTAACAGGAAATTTAATGCAGGGAAAAGACGGCTTTTTAGTTTATATTCCAAGAAGCATGCATATAGACTAGAATTTCATAGAACAAATTTCTATATCCTTGAAGGAAGCATGAATGTTATACTAAGGAAGAGCAAACAACTAGTTAAGAAGAAGAAAATATAACAGCTTTACGAAGATGAGAATAAATATATTTTGTGTTCCTAATGTGCAACTAATTCTGAAAAATGTACATTTGATATTATTAACTAATATTATTTTTGTCCAAAAAATATCAATTTAAAGAACTAAATTTAACATGCACAAAAAATTATTAAGAAAGGAAACCAAAGACTGTACATAAATAATCAAAACACGGCCCTTGGAGTTTATCAACAGAGAGAATCGGAAACTCCCGTTTCGTCCTTATTGGGGACTCAAAGGCGTGTTTATTTATATTCAGTCGTTGGTTTCCTTTCATAAAATATCAATTTACTTCGTTTACATATGCTGTGATCACTATTACTAAAAAACTATACAAACCATAAACTAAAATTGCTGTAGATTTTTGCAGTAAGTTCGATTCATTTTGGTACAAATCCGACAAATAAGGTGAAAAACCGTTCATCCGTTGTCATTCCATTTGCTTCAAATCGTCTTAAAGCACCAACAATCTTCAACATGAATGAATGGCAACACTTTCTTGAATGAATTACTTTTTCTTAACTTTTTCTGTTTAGGTAGAACGAGAGTATTCGAAAGTTGCCAGGCCAACTAAATCTTTGAATTGATGGTCATGGTTTCATCAAGAAATATATAGTATATCTTACACTTCGTCGAAAATAGGATTTTGGAAATAGCTTGAAAATATATTTAATATGAAGTTTGTAAATTAGTAAAAATGTTAAATCATAATGTTAATTTTTTTCAACTTCAATAATGTTTCAGATTGTAACTTTCAAAAGTTAACGCATGTTTTATTTAATCCTAGCGGAAAGACTCGTTCTTTGCTTGGGTTACAAAAAACAAATATCCAAATGTGGATGATAAAGAAATTGCAATTGCGAGATCATTTCGAAACTTTCCCGGTTGGTATAAAAACAAAACAAAAAACAACAACAACTCAAAAGGTCTGATCTCATTACAAATCTACAGCTATCCCGAATCCCTCGTAGAAGTATCTTTCAACCATGTTTGCTCATCCACTCACCGTCCTCCTTCCTGTGTACACTCCTAGTTCCATGTTATTTGAATTTTGTAACTCGACATTCTCTATATCAGCGGTCGGCAACCCGCGGCCCGCAGGCCACATGCGGCCCATGAAGCGTTTTGGTGCGGCCCGCGGGGCATATTGGAATTTTTTTTTTTTTTTTTGGTTGTTAAAGTAAGATTTTCCGTTTTTTTTTTTTGTTTTGTTTTTTTTTTTGATTGTTAAAGTAAGATTTTCCGTTTTTTTTTGTTTTGTTTTTTTTTGGTTGTTAAAGTAAGATTTTCCATTTTTTTTTTTTGTTAAAATTTTTGGCCCCAAGTGCGGCCCGCAGTAATCCCCACATAACAAATTTGGCCCTTTTACAACAAAAGGTTGCCGACCACTGCTCTATATTATGAAAATAATATAGAGATCGGAAAATATAAGATTTCCCAACCCTTTCTCTGTCCCGTTTATACCCCTAGTTCGATATTATTCGAATTTTGTAACATCATAATCCTATCACGTCAAACCTTTTCTAGTTTGTAAAAATCCATCTGATTATTATTATTATTAATATTATTATTATTATAAAAATTCATTATTATTCATTATGTCGCTATTATGCACAACCATAGTTTAGGTCCAATTGTTAACAATAGTTTCGTGCCAATTGTTGCACAACACTATGGGTATAGTTGTCATTGTCGTCGAGCTCCAATTGTTGCATAACAATATTTGTGTGGAATTTACTCCTTTTCAACCCCTGGGGATGGTGTTTCCAGGTTCTAAGATAGCCTATCTTTTCCGCAGGGTCCTAAAGAGTAATTCTGCAAAGTTTGGTCCAGATAGATCAAAGGGCCTAGTGTATAAAGGACAAAGAAAGAAAGATACATTCATTTTTATATATAAAGATTTAATATTACTATTGAATTAAGTATAAAATTTTGAAATTTACATGCTGTAAAATAGCAGTTCAAATAATACTGATTCGAAATTTGTTTGCAATAAAATTAAATAAACTTAGATTTTGGTGAATTGAAGTTATTTAATTCATTGTTTAATTTATCGTTTATTTGTTTGTTTTTTTAAATATATAAATTAATTTATTGCCACCAAGTTTCCTATAAAATAAAAACAAAATCATCCAATAAGCTTTCCAATATTCTAACGTTACAACTCCTATTAATTTCCGAAATGTCAAAATATATCAACTCGACGAATTAACTTTAGTTCTCAAATGATTGTATTTTAATAGACCTAAAATCTTCATCGAACTCAAAACAGAAGATCTTCAATAGATCCTCTTAAACAAAGATTCTTAAATATTGTTTTAATTTAAAGATTTTAGTAATTTCATTTTTTTTCTGATTTCCAAAAAAAATCAAGAATAATATAGTATATATCTTAAACTTTGTCTAAAATAGGAATTTGGAACAGCTGGAAAATAAATTTCTCGTGATGTTTGTGAAGAGCATTGACCTTAACTCCACATTTAATTACTCGATCTCAGCAGGTTATAGCTGCTGTTATCAATATTGCAAAGAAAAAAAAACTTCCATATGGTATCCATCGATTTAGGATCTTCACTTAAAAGCTGTCTAACCGTCCATTCAGGCAAGTCAGATGCAATAAACTTTTAGCATCAATTGAAGCTTTACTCGTTAAGATGCTTTCTGCACACTCGACCACAAGCTATTTACCAAGTACATCCATTTAATAATAAATATCAATAAAGGAGATCTTATTTTCACTTAGTAACATTCTCTTGACATCGAGCCCTCCTTATTCGCTGGTGAGTGCATCTAGGTGTTCTTCGCTAATTAATGCCACACAAGTGCACAGGATAACGACGAAGATCATGTCTCAGTTACTGATAGTACAGTAATTGATAAATGAATGCATTTGGTAACTTCATTAATTTAAATATTTTGTACTATGAAATTCTCTACTGTTTAATTATAGATACTTTCAATATACAGGCTATATCTTTATTGATTGTCTAATTTAAAAAATATTCCTTTCATTAGGTGTACTATTTTGATATTTTATTTGCACCGTAATTTTAATGACTTGCGAAGAACAATATTACATATATGTTTACACCCGTTAAAAATAAACTTGCATTCTGAACCATTCAAATTTTATCATAACGAATGAAATTGATATTAAGAGACGCTGCGTTTGTGTGTGTGTGTGTGCGTGTGTGTGTGTTTGTTTGTGTGATTCTGAATTCTCATAGCCCTTAATGTTCAGAATTTTTCGAACTGCTATTTTATGCTTTATGGTAGCCCGAAGCCAAAACTCCTAGCTAGATCCATACCTATAGGTTTATTTTTAGTTTTATCGAATCTGCGAGTATTCCTATATCGATATTTCCTACTAAATTAAGTAATAATTTATTATTAAGATTTTAATATCAGTGTTTCCGTCTAAGTTGTATAAATTCAAAACGGCGCAGAGTTAGCATCTTTAAGCATTATCTCCTTCGTTTGGTTTATCTAAAAGTTTCTGAGCCAATTAGAAATTTCGAGACACTAATCTCAATAAACAACTTCATTAGCAAACAACTTACGTTAAATCTGCTGTAGATGGTTCTGTATTTTTTTTTTGTTTACGAATTGAAAAAAAAAGTTAAATTTCCCAAAGTTTGTTTTGGCCAAAGAGTGGACAAGACAACAATGGGATGATTTACGATGTGTGGTAAGAAAGGAAACTTGGGCGATTTGGAGAGACATCAATTAATTAACCACTCTCCCTCACCACTCATCCGAAATGATAAGGATGGAAAGAGTAATTTTGGAAGTGAGAGACAACAAACATTGCTGGGGACCATCTCTGTCTTCAAAGATAAACACACTCAGACCAGAGTAAAGGACAAAAACAACGTCACCAAGATAAAAACTCGTGGTCATTTTAATTTGTTGCAACCCTAACTTTCACCTTCGCTTGCATCTTAACAGTTTATGTAAAAGTTAGCACCTTCCGAAGAAAAAAATAACATATAGTGGAAAGACAGAATTAGCAGTATGTTAATCAGACTGCTTATTAAATAAAATATTATGCTGAGTTGGAAACTTTACTTACAAATATTGTACTTCTTAATCCTTACTAAATCCTATTGCTACAGAACATTGTGGTACCATTCTGATAAGCAAGTATACAGTAATTAGTTTTTCTTATATACAGGGCGATTCAAAATTCCCTGCACAAACTTTAAAGGTAGGTCTGGAAAAACATTCTAGTATTCATTGTGGATCGTATGTCTGCAAAGCCATTTTAAAGTGCTAGAGGGCGCTGTCTGTCTGTACATTAGTTCACCATTGTGAGCCATCGACATTTCAGACATTGACTTTGTACGAGTAGGATGTATCGCTTCACTAATGCTGAGAGGACAGATATACACCTAGCCTATGGGGCAGCGAATAGAAATGCACAAGCCGCTGTACGATTGTATCGTGAGCGGTTCCCCAACAGACATGTGCCCAATTATCAAACGTGTGCGCATTTGCACTAGACATTGTATGAAGCTGGATCATTCAATGGAAACAGGCATGTTTTTTGTCGGCAACGATTGACGCGCATATCTGCCATGTCGGCAGAGATTGCACACCGAATTGAATGCAATCCACGTACACAAGCTATTGCGCATCACCTTACTGTTCTTCAATCCAGCATGTATTTCTGCTGCTGGAGGGAACTTTGAGCACCTACTGTGAACCTGTAAGTGTACACCTTATTGTCAAATTGCAAATATAGGGCTAATAAACGTAAGGTATTACTTATTGTTTTTTATTCGGATCTTTTATCTCAACCTTAGCATATCTTCTAGCACATTCAGTTTGCGTTTGCGGACATACGTTTCACTATGAATATGGTTATTTCCCGACCTATCTTTGAAGATTGTAAAGGTAATTTTGAAACAACCTGTATAACAAATTTTTGTTAATTTCAAGTATTTCTTTTCTGAAAGTGAAAATTTGAATCAGTTACGATACTTTCAAAAATTGTTCTTCTATTAAATTATTAATTTCTATTATTTATATTTTTTAAATTAAAATATTTTGATTATTCATATTTTTTTCAGTCTATGGCTTTATTTATAGTCCAAATTAAAATGTGAACACGGTTATTTTGGTCTCCAACCCTCTTCTCCCCTTTTCGGTCAAAATGAAACACTGCTATTTCTCGACTACACGACAGAAAGCTGAGGGTACATCTAGTTATTTTAGATTGCTTCTTAGTTGCAATGAAAGCAGCTCAGAAGAGTAAATAACAGTAGAGAAAGATAGCGAAAAGAGTAGAGAATAGCAAAACTGAAATAATTGTATTTACCAAATGAACTTCAGTGATCTCAATACAGTGCCGTAGCTACAGGTTTGGGGGCCCCGGGGCAGAGCCGGCGCTAGGAGGGTGCGGGGCCTCGGACAAGATGAATTTTGCGGGGCCCTTGACAATCTTATTTTAACAACCAAAAAAAAAAGTTTCGTTCGGGGGCCCCTTTTGCTCGGGGGCCCTGGAGCACTGCCCCGGCTGCCCCGGTGGTAGCTACGGCCCTGTCTCAATATCTTCTTAAGATCTAATGGAAAAAATATTTCATTTTAACAACTGACTTCATTTAGTGTTAGAAGATCAAAAAGATCTGGTGAAAGTTAAAACTATTGTTATCTTTGCTGTATTTCAATTAACTTTAGTGATTTATGGGCATATGGCGACAATTTCAATGGAATGTAGAGAAAATCTTAACAAAATATATCTAAGACAACAATAATAGTTAGTGGTAGAATAATTGATAATCGATTTTACAAAGACTGTATTACATGACCTTTAGAAAACGATTACATAAAACATTTATGCAGTTTTTGAAAAATTTTTCGAAGTTGTGCTTAATTTGAATAAATTTAAATTCGATAGTTACTATGAATTTCCTAAATTATAATTAGATTTATTATCAAATCCCTTAATACTCTGATAAATATGGACATCCCACATACCTCCTAGCCTAAATTAAATTATGCAAATTTAGATGCCAGTGCTGTTGACCGATTACGATAACCTGATTTATAGCACAATTATTCTACCGCAGTAAAATCCTAATGTCTATTAACCCTGTAATGCTACTGGAGGCCACCACATAATACTGCAAGAAAAGTAACAAAGACATGAAATTCAAGTATTTTGTGATTAAAATTCCCTAAGTACTTAAAAAATTCAAACGTATTCAAAACATTTTACAAAAGACAAATGTCCTAATGTGGATGATAAGGAAATTCCAATTGCGAGATCACTTCGAAACTTTCCCGGTTCGTACAAAAAAACAAACAAAGAAACAACAACTGAAAAGATTTGATCTCGTTACAAATCTATCCCGAAAACCTCGTAGAAGTATCTTTGAATCATGTTTGCTAATCCACTCACCGCTCTCCCAGTGTACACCCATAGTTCCAGGTTATTTCAATTTCGTAACTCGAGATTTCTAGATATAATATTCATATCGAGATCGGAAAATGTAACATTTCCCACCAATTTCTCCCCTTCTCCCTCCCGTTTACACCCCTAGCTCCAGGTTTTTCGAATTTTGTTACGTCATAACCTTATCACTTCAAACCTTTCCTAGTTCGTAAAAAACAAATCATCTGATCATTACAAATTTATATCTAACCCGAAAACTTCGTCGTTGTTAAGCACAACAATATTTTAGTTCCAATTGTTGCACAACAATATCTATGTAGTTCCCATTGTCGCCACCAGGTGATTACACTAGTGGCCAAAATTCTGGAAATCTTTTAGAAAATTTGTATTTTTCAAGTTTGCTTGCTCATAATATCCATTTTTCTTAGAATAACACCATAACATTATGCGTCATTAGAAAAACAATGTAATAAACAATGCAATTCAATATAATTTATGAAAATAAAAATGCAATTTAAAAAATTATATACAGTTAAATCATATGAAATATATTTCATAAGTTCTCGCCACTTTTGTTAGTTTCCTTTCTGTTAGTTTTCCCAATTCCTTCCCAATAATCGAACCAGAGAGGCAATTTTAATTTATTCATGTACTGTTTTTGTTCTGATTTTCGTTTATTAGACATTTTTCACAGCATGTTAAATTTCTAATTTAACTTCTGTTAGTACTTCGTTAGAAAATCTTTTGTGGCAATTACGGCTTTACAACGGCGTTCTATGGAGTGAACCAAGTGTTTTAGTTCATCAGGTGCTGTAATATGGAACCAACATTTAATTATAGCTTCTATTAATTGTGTTTTATTCCTAGGTTGCTTCTGACTGACATGTTTCTTCAATGTTCTCCACAAATTTTCTGTATGGTTTAAGTCAGGGCTCTTACCTGGCCATTCTAGAAATGAAATGCTATTTTCCTTAAACCACTTTTTACAGACAGCAGCAACATAGCAAGGAGCTATGAATCCTGCTGAAATAGATATGTCTCATTATCCTAAAAAAAGGTCAAGTACCGAAGGCTTTAGTTTTGGCTCAAGTATTTTTCTCGATGTATTTTGGCATTTAAAGTGCCGTCCATTACACAAATTCTGCCTACATCTTTAGCTGTCATGTAACCCCAGATCATGATACCAACGACATGCTTCATAGTAGGTACAGTGCACTCAGATAACAAATCTTCTTCAAGTCTCTTCCTTACGTATTTTAGTCCATCTCTGCCAAATATGGATATCCTGGTCTCATCGCTCCAAATTACTTTATCCCATTGTTCTTTTGACCAATTAACATATTTTTTAGCCCATTCTAATCTCTTCATTCTTTGTTTGGGAGATAGAAGTGGCTTTCCCTTGGAATTCTGAAATTTAAAGCAAATTCTGAGTCTGAATCTAATACTCCTTGCACACATATGCAACCCCCATTCTAATAATTCATTTTTAATTGAATTAGATGATTTTCTTTGTCATTTCAGCTCAGTCTTTTAATTCTTCTGTCATCAACCATTGTAGTACACCTTTTCCTGCCTTTACCATGAGTCTGTGAACGGATTGAGTCTCTTGATATCCCTTGCATAGCTTCGAAATCCCACTTTTGGTTATATTTCGACCAACTTTTTTAATGATTTCCTCATAGGAGTATCCTTCTTCGCGCAAAATTACTATTTTATTTCTTTTCCTAGATGACCAGTCAAACCTTTTAATATATTTGTCATCTTTCAGTACTCTTAAACTTCGAACCAAAAAAAAACAACAAAAACGTACGACCAACTTGATTACACTCTTGACAACTGAATAAGGACTGCTAATACTAATTGAAATTAATTATTAATTGCAATTCATACTAACACCTTATTGGTTCCTTGCTGTCTCATAACAGCACAGGATTGACTTTCAAAACAATCACTCTCATTGGTCGGGTTTGACTAAGAAAATCCACTTCTTTTTACTGAAGCAGTTGTGTTTCCTTTTTTTTTTTTGGTTATTTGGCTATAACTTTCGACAGAATTCAATACAGTTTAGTTCATTACATTCGGCATTAAATTATGTTTCTAATGATGTATAATATTACTATTAGTTTAAAAACAGTTGATGTTGAGAGCCACGAAACCTCCAAAACACAAATTTCTAAAAGGGTTCACAATTTTGGCCACTAGTGTATGTAGCAGAATTCTTTGTTTCCGCTATTGAGCAGAATAATATTTTAGCTCCAATTGTTGCACAACAATATATATATATAGTTCTCATTGTTAACACCAGGTGCATTTGTAGTGCTATTTCATGGATTTCACTCCTTTTCATCCCTTGGTGGTGGTGTGTCCAGGTTCCAAGGTAGCCCTTTTCTTCCGCAGAGTCCTAAAGTGTAATTCTGCAAAGTTTGGTCCAGATAGTATATATGGGACAGACAAAGAAACACTCATTTTTATATATTAAGATTATTATTTTATATATTAAAATCATGTAAATTCATACTGTAGTCGAAGCCCGCTTTTACACTTTTCAAGAAAAACTGAAAAATGGTGTAAATTGAGGAAAAGTGTAAATTATGGGAAATGGTTTCCGCGTACCAAGAACATTACGGATACAATGTTCAATATATAGAATAATTTGTAATCAAGGCTTGGAACATATATAATACACAAGACTATATTAATTATTATAATTATTAAATATTTAATTTAGAAAATTATCATAGCTCACTGGTAGCTCACAGTCGAATGCAGAGCGTGCCGTCATTGACGCAGATAGGAGGGAGTGAGCGACAGGTGGATCAGCATTATCAGAATGTTATATTGCTCGTTGCAATGTTGTCAACATCATCTTGAGCGTAGTATTCATGAGAAAACCACGTGGTCACATAATTTTTTTAAACTCGCAACAAATTCTCAATACTTCATCACACTCTGAAAGTTAGTGCCAAATGACGAGGGAAAAAAAAATGAAGCCGAAACCGAACAAAGACATCGAGTGTCGAGACAATCTATATATCGCATGGACGCCATCAATTTTTTACTCCGTTTGGCGGAAACAACGTAAATTGTGGGAAGTTCGATATTACGACAGCATAAATACAGGGGAATATTTATATTATAATGGTAGGAAAATTGAAAGGACCGAGAAAAAATATTGTAAAGACGGGAAAACATTATTTGTGGGAATGTAAAAGCTGAGTTCGACTGTAGTTGCTTAGATGTTATTTGTTTAAATTCCTGTAATTGGAATCTTCCCAAGGAGAAAATAATATCAATTCTATTAACTAAACAATTCATCATACTAGCTTGCAATTAATTAAAAATTTGAGATCGGTATCTGTACACAAGGCAAATAAGATAACAACACTCCAGCGTTCTAAATATAGTAAATACACCAAAAAAAATAAAGAACTATTTAGATTGAAAATGTGAAATGTCTGTCTTTATATTCACTGCAACATTCCATTCTAATACACCAATTGGGATCTGCGTTTTAAGTACATTACGGTTATTCATTCTGAGATAGAATCCGGAAATATTTCAATTTGAAAGGCAAAGAATTGCCGGTATTTCCGGATAACATATGAGTCAAGAAATAAACAAAATAAACAAAACTATCTTTTTTTCTGTGAAGTTACTTTCAGACTTCTGAAAGGAAGCCTTATAATCCCGGTTTATGCGACTGTCTGTGGACAAGTATCCCACAATGCAAAGCACAACAATCGCAACAATTGCGCCTTTTGTATTCGCAACAATCACATGTATAATACAGCTCCACAAACGTTGCGAACCATTGTGCAGGTTTACTAATCACTATCCCTACCTTATTTTACTGTGTTTTTATTTCAAAATGTTTACTTCCTTTAAATTCGCATAGCTTTCTTCCTTTGAAGAATTGGATACATGATGAAAGGGACTTTCTAATTTCAATGACCACTAAAACCTGAGGTGAAGTTGTGACGTTTGTATATGTGTCGGTATAATACCGTGGATTACACCATGGATTATTAGCATCGTTTTCTTTGCAACCACCTACCGATTTTTTAATTCACTCAAGTTTCTTATTCTTTTTAAAGTATTACTTTTATAGATTTATTAAATTTCCATTAAACGCAATTCTTTGGAAATTTTAGTAACTTTTTAACTTACGTTCCACCCAAAATTTCAAGTAATATTTACTATTAAACCAAATAACAAAAATAAAATATTAAATAAGAGCACATCATCTAGATATTTTTCTTTCATTCGACTTATTAGATAAATCTCAGTGTCATAGATTATAGACGTAATGCCATCCTTTTAATTTTGATTGTCACTTTTAGATTGCTGAAGTCACAGATGGTGAATTAATTTCAATGCTGTCACAGAAGTTTAATCAATAAAAATTAATAAGTGTCGTAGACGACGACAAATCTCCAAATTACACATAGACTGTCAATTATAATTTAAATTAATTCCAGCTTTGAAGTTATCTTTCTGAGTGAAACTTAAGTTTATTTATTTACAAATCTAAAGGTCAGAATTGATGGGGGGCGGGGGAAACAGTTTTATGGAAAATCTCTATATAATTACAAAAAATTTATAGGTTTTTTTTTGTTTTGTTTTTTAATGTCTGGTTCTTTCAGAGATATAAGTAACCTCAAAATTCGTTTTAACTGATTTTTCATTCTTCTCTCTCTACATAGATGTTAATAAATTTACAACTGTAAGTATCTACAACTGTAAGTATTTACAACTGTAAGTATCACGCAGTATTTCATAGCAGAGAAAGATCAAAGACTGAAAAACCATTGCATAACAAAAAGGTCTTCTTATTATTCTTCATGTTCATCGTATTTCAATGTAAAGAAGGATAATGCTGCTGAAGTAGATATTAGTTAATTCTTTTTCCTTGTTTTCACTGCCTTGTTTATTAATACGCTAGGTATATCGATCAGACACGTTTATTTGCTATTATTTAAAGATTTCAAATCATGTAACCTTTCGTTTCTTTCTTTTAACAAAGTTTATTTAGTGCCTTTAATTATAGCTTAAATGAGATATGTCAAATGAATGCTAACTGGTAACAACTTGAAAAGAACTGAAAGAGAAAGATGAAAATAAAAATATGATTAATATATATTACACTATTATATAGTACTAGCAGCAAAGCCTGTCGGCAGACAGCCATAAAAAAATCTGAAAAATCATTTAATCAACTATCAAATATAAAGTAAATGTAATCTAAATACTGTGCTAACTTGTGAAAGAAGCTTTTACTGCTAAAATAATTTTGTTACCACTGCTGCACCGATTTTAATGAAATTTGCCATACTTACTGTTTTTTACGCTGATTTTGAAACTCAAAACCATTTTTCCGTAGAAGCTTCGTTCACAAGTTAGCGCAGTATTTAGATTATACAAAGGTGAGTTTTAAATGCCTTTCGGCGTTATGAGTCAAAAATAATAATTATTCTTTAGATAAAT
>JAFIDM010005346.1:33780296-33810791 GCA_023159025.1 Thereuonema tuberculata | reverse complement strand
GCCGAAAGGCATTTAAAACTCACCTTTGTATAATCTAAATACTGCGCCAACTTGTTAACGAAGCTTCTACGGCAAAAATGGTTTTGAGTTTCAAAATCAGCGTGAAAACTGAGTAAGTATGCAAAATTTCATTAAAATCGGTGCAGTGGTAACAAAATTATTTGGTTTTGAATGTATGTTTTGTTAGAATTTCAGGTAAAATTTCATGGAAACAACATGGAATGACAAAATGAACTAATATTTCATCCAATTTGAGTACCCTTGATTCAACGGTACCATTGAGAACCTTGGATCTATCTTAATAGCTTAATTATATCGAGTTACAGACAGACGGACAGACGAACTTGGCCAATTATATAAGTTGATAACTATAAGTACATAATGGAGTAGGAATATAAATAATATCTATATAAGATTGATTAAAACTTTACAACTACTGAGTCCTTAACATAAACCTCACTTTCAGATTTTATAAACATGCTATATTTATTCTTTCAAAATATTCCATAAACATCTTGGTAGACTGCTAACTGCCTAAAGATAACTGTAAACATAGTAAAAATTTAGCTTATTATCATTACAAGAAGTGTTCCTTTCAAAATAGGAATAAATGATAATAGCAACTAACTTTTTTATTCTGTTTACTTCTAGAAAGAAGGAAACTTGAGACCCCATCGTTTCTGAATTTGTTCGTTGACTTTAGGAGCATTTCTGGTAGCTGTTTTATGCCGCACGCTTTGCTCCTAATACTAAATGTTTTTCCTGTTTTTGCAACGCCATGTTGCGATTGCATTTAATGCTCGGTGGAGTCGATTTGGCTTTGTGTCGGTGGTTTGACTCCTGCCGTGACATTGCTTTCCTCACAGAGTCTCCATTGTTTTCTTTCGACTCTAATGAGGAGGTGTAAGATTAATCCAGGGGATTCCTCTTTGACGCGAAACCTCGCATTCAAATGACCATTTTGCTGACTCCCACCCACTCTGCTGGATTAGAGAGAGGGAGCCATTACTCCTACGTCCTTACCAGGAATTTGCGGGAAAAAGAACAAAACAACACAACGATTGCACAACCTAAAAGAGGAATATTCTTCTCACAGCCAACCGTTAATCATAATCTCTATAAATAAAATAAAGAATGGCCCATTGCAATGGAGGGACGTCTCATCAGCCACTAATATTCCCAAAAACACTGTGATCTTGTTCTCGGCTTCTGTCACCAGCGCATCTTCGGTCGGGAGTGCGCCAAATCGACCGGAGGACGTGCGACAATTTGCCGTCCATTACGACCCGTTTACTCGGTCTAAGAAAGGTTTTTCCAGTCTAATTTGGGCTCCAAGAAGAGTGAACGCCCAACACACATTGGAGCGAAGACGTGGTTTGCAAACAAATAGCACTTAGGAAATAAAAGAAGGAATGCTTTCTCTCTGAGATCCTAAGAAAGTGTATCGCTCAGACATTCTTTAAAGGAGACGAAAACATGAAATTAAAGTAAAGAAATGGAGTTTTGAAAATTGGAATGCTTATATTTAAATAACAGTGTTTCGGATAACAGTTATTGATTTTTATATGTTTCAAAGGAAGCAGAAAGTTTTGGAAACAAAGTTGAAAATGTTGATTTTGATAAATCACTTGTTGTCCAAAATTGTTACTTTTAAAATCATTTTATATTTATAGAAATAACCTTAGTTCAAGCTAAAGATCTCAAACTGCTTTTCAATTCAATATAGTTATTTTTATAAAGCTGCACTTGCTTTAAAACGATTTTAATTTGAAATCATTTAAATTATTTAGAAGATTTTTTTTATGTATTAAAATATTTCTAATTGTAAATTATATCTGAAATCTTTATTTTCTTACAGAAACTTTCAAAGATGAAAATCGACATAAAGAAACTATGTTTTTTCAACTGTATTAAGTTTTACAAAGTTTTTTTTTTTCAAGTTTATGTAATATTAATTACAATTAAAACTTCAATAAAGTTTTGTAAACTTTAATTATAGTATGAGACATGATGATTATAAAAACTTATCTGAACTTTATGAATATAATTTAACAGTTTAAGGAAATCAGTCTAAAGGCAGGCATTTTATTGTTTACAATAATCACAGTTGTATGTTTAAGCAGAAGAGAGCTAAAACCTTAATTAGAATTAGAAAAAAAATCCAATTAAGGACGGATTATTTTGTGGTAAAATTGAAAGACTAAATAAAGCTGATTAAAATTTGGATGCAAATGCTTCAAATTCTTTTTGTGGTGCTAATTTTCTTTTCTATGTGTGATCATCTAGATAAGAATAAAAGTCGTTGCTGTAAGAATTATCTGAATTATTAGTTAGTGTCTAACTAATTTCTAAAAGTATTATAACTTAACTATTTCCAGACGATTTTTAATAATTCTTAATAACATCATTTATTCTGTTTGGCGGTAATTGTTCGGATAACAAATTCTTCGTTTGATTTTCCGTAAGCTATGAAGTCCTTACAAACTGAATGTATTATTGTTTTTCTGGAATGTTAAAGTCATGTCTGGTTTTCGCTGTCTGTAAAAAGGAGCTTATCGAATGCAACGTTGCATCAGTACTACTTTAAAATAATTTAAAATAAGCGGAATCTTTGTAGAGAAATGTAGAATGACAAACAATTCATCAATGTTGTATCAACACGTAATCATATTATTCCAGAATTCTCGCCGTTTGACAAAAAGCTGCTTCAAGACACAAAACGGTACAGAAAATTAAATTTGCAAAATTTTTGTTTACCGTTTTCTGTCTAAGGAAGCTATTTCTCAAACGTCGAAAATCCTGCAAAAAACATATGATCATGTGTTGATATAATTTGCTTGATGTTCAGTTGATGAAGTCTTGGAGTTTCAGGTAAATACCTGAAATTTGAACTAATGAATGATTAAATGTATGTAAATATGGAAGTATATGTGTATGCATGTACATTAGAATATATTTAAAAAAATATCAACAGAAATTAATCATATAATATAAATAAATTTACGTGCGTACATTATGTTTAATGAAATAAATTAAAGCCACCGCACATACTAAAATACAAAATATAATAAAAGCAATTCAGTTTCACAACTTAAACAATCGATTTCGTTAGTGGAACTACTAACATCATCAGGTTAAAAATACAAGATATACAAAAATACAAAATTCAGTCTTTATGTAGGTAAATGCTTTTATTATATTTTGTATTTTAGTATGTGCGGTGGCTTCAATCTTATTTCATTAAACATAATGTACGCACGTTAAATTTATTTATATTAAGTAAAGCCGTTTGTTTTATTTCCAGTCTTTATTTCAACTTTCAACAAGTTGAAATAAATTCATAGCCAAAAATCCTGGACAATAAAAAATGTTTTGGTTCGAGACTTCCCACATCCCTCGCTGCAAGTATCAGTTGACCTCAACCACATCTGAATATTTAATGAACTGTTCCTTTACCTATATAAAGACTGAATTTTGTATTTTTGTATATCTTGTATTTTTCACCTCATGATGTTAGTAGTTCCACTAACGAAATCGATTGTGTAAGTTGTGAAGCTGTAATGCTCTTATTATATTTTGTATTTTAGTTTGTGCGGTGGCTTTAATCTTATTTAATTAAATTGAAATTAATCATTATTAATATTAAGTAAATACTTTTCAAGTGAAGTTAGCCTTTATCTTTGGTAGAAATTCAATATTGATATAAAATCTCTAAATGTAACATGTAAGATTACTTTTTTGTTTTTGCACAATGAAATTAAAATATATTTGCTTAAATTTCTAGTGAATTATTTTATTGAAATTGCAATTGATTAATTCGTTACAATTTCCAATTATGAAGGTTAAAAAATTCTGCATTGAATGACAACAGCAGAAGGTTTATTCTGCAAAACCTAGAGATATTTGAATATCTGTTTACAGGATGAGCGTAGATGTAATATTCAGTTGCAAGGGCATAGCCTCTTTGGATAACAATAAACAAGAAAGATTGTTATCTGTGCAGAGGTAATTAGCTTTGCTAAGCCCTTCCTCTGCAGTCAATTTCGTCCGAGATTACCTTCAATCTCCAATAACTTAAATTTTATCCATTTTCCATCTAGTTCTCTTCTAGAGGTCGTATAATATTTACAGTGAGATCCGAGTTGGATTTGGCGGCACAGCAACAAGTGAAAAAATAAATAAAAATAGCAGTAGAAAAAAAAAAAAAAGAGTCCTCTACAATAAGGCTAAGTCCTTCGAGATCATCACGATCCGAGCAAGCAAATAATTCGAGATGGAGTGGAAAGTTTGCGTCTAGAAATTGGATAGCTATCGAAAGGAATCTGAATCCATTAGTGAAATCCCTGAACAAATAAAGATTTAGATGGAACGAAATTGTTATTCTGATGTGTATATAAAAATTGAGAGTGACTTAATTGGGGAGATCTCTGATGCACGAAATTAAAAACAAATTGATTATTAAGCAAAACATTCTTCTTGCAGAAACCTTACCGGCATGGAAATTGATTTTCTCTTCCGAGGAATGATTTTATACACTTATAAATTATAGTTTGTCATATTTGAAATGTTGTTACAAATAATTTTATTTTACACAGTTGTGCAGCTTAAAGATCACGGCAGCTTTCGATTTTTGAAACAGGTTTTTTTTTTTAACATTTTCTATTTAAATATTAACAGATCGCGAAAGGAAGATAGCGAAATGAATATGCGTGAACGTTGTTAGTTTTTTTTTACTCAAAAGAATAAAAACTGAAGTATAAATGAAAACTGAAAGAAAATGCTGGAAAATTTTGTTTCCCGCCAGCAAAATTTCAACCACACATATTTGAAATTGCAACCACATATTTAAAAGACACAGAAACATTAACTGGATTTCATCTTCCCCAAATTTAACTCCTCCGATTGAAGTCAACGAGAACGGAAAAAACTGTTTTGCTAATCATGATTTGCACTTCCGGAAAAGCCGCACAAATGCGTTAATGTTAATAAATTACGATAATTAACAGCAATTATCTACAAAACAAACTTCTATGTTAACAACTTTAATCTTTATCTTCTGTTAACTACGTTAGGAATATATTGTTACAGAAAATCTACCTATTTAAAAAGAAAAGTCCTGACTCACTCACTGATTGACTCATCAACACCCAGCCCAAACCCTTGGACCTAGAAAGCTGAAATGTTGCACAGAAGTTCCCTTTATGATGTAGAAAAGGAATAAGGCTGGGTTTTTCAAAATTCCCACGGGATAGGGAATAAAGAGGATTTATATTTTCACTTTAAAGTTGCCTTATCGATATATAGGTATGTGGCGTCAACCCGCAATACATCTAAGTTATCCGAAGAAGGCCACAACGGGCTGGGAACTCGTATATTTTCCGATCTCGATATTAATTTGCTAAATAAAGTTGTTGTTTTTTTAATGCTCTGTATGCAAGGGTTCCGTGGCGAAGCGACGGTACCCGGCTAGCAAACAACAAACAATTAAAAGTTGAGACAATTTCTATAACTTTTTTATATGTTTTTGAACTTCCAAAAGGTTCAAAACTGTTCAAAATTCTTAAGTTTTACTTGTAATAAGATAAACAAATGTAAGTCGAAGAATATAGATATAGAAAATATTTTCTGCCAGTTAATAGTTAAACTAAAAGAAATGGATATAGAAAGGAAATTATGTAATAACTATATGAGTGTAAAAGTTAGGGCTTCAGAAAGAAAATGGTAAAAAAATGTAAATGTACTTACCACAAATTACTGCTGCAGCAATAACACCACCTACATACTGAACTGAACCTTCTCGGAATTGTTTATTTTTGAATCCGCATAATTCGAATAAGTTGAAGACTTGCTGTAAAGGCTGGAATTAAATTTAGTATTTATTTAAAACATAAATCAAAATCTCAAAATACAGTTAAAGATACTAAGCTATGTTAAAACTGAAAAATAAACACTTCAGAAGGAGTACTGTTCGTTTTCGTTTCCGAGATACTTCAGCTCTTTTGCGCATGCGTCAGGTCTATTTCATCAAAATATGGGTGAGGAAAAATAAAGAGGGGATGTTTACTTTTTATCAGTGTTAGTTTACTACTTGCTGCGTTCTATTTGTGCTTTTCGGGAAAGCATTATGGAAAGAATTGCAAAAGCATTATGACATAACAAATACAAATAAACCTGTAGTATTTTCCAAAAAAGAAGGGTTTGCCATATATGGTCATTACGTAGCGATCGATTTTGTCTGGAACAAACGTCACCAGTCATGACGTCACCAACTTGACCTCTGAGCAATCAGTCCAAGATGGCGGCGTTGTTTTGTGATCGCGTAAGCTTGACCAAGAAAGGACAAACTTTGCGTAGCCAAGCAAGGGGAATAATGTGGAACGTTTCTAATTAATAATAACCATAAAATAAAAATGTATTCCTAACTGTAGGAAATATAAAAGCCAGAATGTTTTCGTAATGTTTATAAGATTAAGTTACGGATTTTAGCAACCGATGGCGCTGTTACGTCCTGGAAACATCAATCCATAAGGAAATTACGTCGTAAATGGTCTTCTTTCATGAACTGAACTGTAGAGAAACATAAAATTGGAAGAACTTGTAGAGCTGCCTTTTTTGTTTGTACTTTTTCTTTAATTCAGTAACAACGAATCCTTTTACTAGGTTTAATATACTTCAAACATTCAACGTACATAAGAGTCACATAATTCAAACTCACTAATAGTAAAACTATAAAAATAGTTTACTCTTAGAAATTTTGAATTATAATTTTAAAAAGTAAATCGAGAGGAATAAAAATTTGTGCTTATAAATTAAAGGAGAGCTGTTGTACCTTATTTTTATTTGATTTGAAGAGATATCAAAGTAGTGGCATTTTTATGAAAGTTTTTCACGCAGAGTCTATGGAACGTTTTTCATTTAACTTTAATTAAAGTTTGTTTACAACTTCTCTATGATAATTATATAATTTAGACATAAATATATAATTTATGTTATTTTAACAAATTTGATTTGTTGCTGAGTTGAGAACATACCGAAGTTAAAACTTTTCAATATATATTTTTTTAGCCATTTACAATATATTAAAGAACAAAACTTGGGAAAAAAAGGACTTTTTTATTTGTTTCATGTATATATTTATTAACAGTGTACAAAGTGAAAACTTACAAATTATAGGGCATCACTTCTTGAATATATCTCTGCAATTTTTCCTATCTATATATATATATACAAAAAACTATTACTTTAAAAAATGAATTAAAGAAAGAAATATAGTAAGTAAAGAAAACTTTTGTTTTTAATGATGAAAAAACTAATTCGGATGCAAGTAAAGTGTTTAAATTGATGATCCTGAAAGTCAATAGAGATAAAGAAGTAAAAAAGTACGTATTTTACTATTAAATCAAAAAAATTTATTCAGAAATTTTTTTTTAGAAAACAATGACTTTCAACTAGTTTTTGAACTATAATGTTTTTATAGTTTTTAAATGATATATTAGATTGGTCTTACTGACATTTTATGATTTGACGTCCACTAACGTTTTCCAAGGTCTCCTAATGCTGGATGGCCACCCCGTTAGATCCAAAGATTGAAAGAAGAGGTCTCTGTTAGGATAAATATAGATCTTTAATGAGGCAGAGGTGGATTTGATGGTAGAGATCAGCAGGAAAGAGGGCGATCGATTCCTAAGACGGACTGATGGGATGGTTCTTTTGATATTGATCACAGGAGGGGCAGTAAGTGCTGACGACGGCCTAAATGATTGCTATGAGGATAAAAACGCAGGACTGAACAAAAAAAAAAAGGAAAAACGGTCGAGGACCTAGAATTCACGAAATAGATTGCGATAACTAATTGTCATCTGAACGATCTATCGTCAGATTCTGAAGAGTAAGCATTTTTAGATTGTTGGAGGTCAATGCGGAGAATCAAACTTCGGAGTTGATTTCGAATCTCCGATCACAAAAGTTTGTAATTATATTTGATCTGACGAAGATAAGTCGTCAGTAAGCAGGATACATCTTCGTATCGTCTTAGTAAACAAAGGAGTATAAATCCTAAAATGTATCCATTTGTTGATTAAAGATAAAGACTTATTAGTATCTAGGCTTATTGAGGTTGCCGGGAAGCGAGGATGTTGATCGATGTCTAGACAACAGACGCAAGAATTTTTTTTTTATCCTGATTATTGATGATTTTATTGTTTCAGTTCTATGAATAAGTATTGTTCATTGTTTTTCTTTAATTTATTACTCTTTGATTTTGTTTTCTGATCTACATTTTCTTCCAGAAAAATATTTGATAATAAGATAAAAACACACACATGATCACATGTTAGGATATTTTAAAAACATACTTAAAAAATGTGTAGCCTTTCGTGTCCCTATGCGGGCAACACCCCTTTTCAACACCTTTTGCCCGCATAGGGACCCAAAATGCTCCACATTTTTTAAGTATTTTTTTAAAAATATTTTAACATGTGATCATTTGTGTGTTTTTATCTTTTTATCAAATTAATTTTAACAAACGTTAAAACTCTTTTAAAGACTTTTATTATTTACTCATTCTTTCTGGGCGAAATATAAAACAATTGTTTTCATATCTACAAGCTTCAGTTGGCCTTTTCACCTATAAATCTAAGAAAAAAACTGTCCTTCCATTACTTTAAATACTAAACCCATTCCCATCCTTATAAAACTAGATTCAGTCCTGTTCTTTTATCAACATAAACAAAATTTAACTATCAAAGAAGAGCAGTCCTTTATTCAGCTCCTCTAAATTGGAATAAAATTCGAAATGGAATACATAATTGCTCTTCTCTTATCTAATTTAAAAGAAAATTTAAACAACACCTATCTACTCAACTCAATCCTTATAGGGTACAATCAAGTTTTTTATTGTACCCAATAATTGGTTGTAGTCTTTCCCCTTTTTCCTATCCCTCCTTTTTATCTTTTCTCTTTCATCTTCCAAATATTGTGTAATTTCCTCGACATATAATTTCCTGAAATTATCAAATGGATGTTTTTTCCTTTCAAAATATTTTTATAATCTCTTATTTGCCTCAACGCTAACAACCTTTTATCTTCTCTATGAGATCCTCCTTAAGGCAACTTTGCTGTTGAAATTGTAATCGATCCATGCTGAATCTTTGTAATTTTTTTAGGCATTAAATTGTTATTATTATTATTACTATTAATATTTATCATGAAACATGTCTAGAACAATCGCTAAAAACATGCTAGAGATTTTATTCTGTAATGACGTAAATAAACAGAAGATCCCGAAGGGCCCGACCATGGCCTATGGGAGCGCTGGAGATCAGTTGACCCAACTTTTCAGTAAACCAAAACTGAGAGAGGATCGGATGGTCAGCCCAACCCTTGACCGCCTATAGGAGATACTAGATACCCATTCTACAGAGTAAATGAATGGATCCTAGGACCCATTTGCAGGAGAATTCAACGTGAAAACATCCCGGAACTCATCGTGGAATGAATCTGGTTCCTCTAGGCTGCAGTAAAACGCCTAACCCTTTAGCTATATCGAGTCTGACAATTAAATTATTAATTCTCTATTTTATCTTCAAATTTCTTTGCTGATATAAGTTATAATGAATACAGAATTTTCCTAAACATTTCTCAATCTTCAAGGGTTACGGTTACCAAGTATTCATGAACAATGTGTTTCAAGGTATCTTTTGTACTAAAAAGATTTTAAACTTATAACAGTAATTTCATAATTACTTTTATTTTATATTACTACATCATACCTTTTTTATAATTAATCCTTAACAAATATTTAAATTGAGTTAAACTATACCAAACCAGGCCTACGAGACCCTTGGAGGCAGATAAAGTTTCCTGACCAAAGGGACTAAGTTGACATCGGGTATCGTAAAATGGGGGAACTTCGACATGTTTTGAGCATATTTTACTTTCTCCACAGGACACTAATAAACTGTAGAACCTTCGCTCATACGCCATCATGACATTTGATGTCTTGGCTCTTCAGTACAAAAAAATTATTTTCCCCCACCCCTCCCTTCCCCCTGTTTTGTTAAGTTCTTTTTAGTGTCGAAGTTACCTCGGCCAAGGGGTAACTTCGATGCGATATGCAAATAAGATAAAAATGCGAAGTTCAGCTGCGTCACGGTAACTTCGACATAAAACAATGTAAAAATGACTATAACTAATGAATCATAGATATTCATAAACAGTCTTTGAGACCTAAATTTTCTAAATAACAAAGAAAAGTTAGGATAAATAACAACAATAACAAAATAATATTAATAACCATAATAATGACAATTATTATTATTATTATTAAAAAAAAATAGGGAGGGTAAAAAGGGTAAATTTCTGTGTTCTATTTTGAAGGATATTGTTGTATTAAGTGAATTATTATTGCGAAAAAAAAAATTGAAAGGAAATTGAAATTGTTTGAATTGAAAGGAATGACTAATTTTTCTATATTTTAAGTTTGAATGATTAATATAATTGTTAAAAGAATTTGTAGTAAAATTCACAGCACCCGTTGATAGGGATTTTTTATTTATCCCTGACGAGACTGAATTATATATTTAAGTGAATAAAAGAAAAAAAAATATTATTATTATTATTATTATTATTAAGAATCAACAAATCAATCAATAACCTGAAAGAAACAATAAAAAGAGCTAAATTATACGTTAAAAATTTAGGTGTTGAAGTTCCCCCATGTACCATTCCGTAGAGGGCTGGGGTTTTTGTGGGACGCGCCTGGAATAGAAAACAAAAGAGACCAGATAGTTAGTGTTTGAAAGGCTGGAAGAATCTAATCAATAGAAATAAATCTGCAATGTTTTGGTAGCAGGTATAGAATATACTGTAGACTAATAATAGTGGTAGACAGCTAGAAAATTGAGAAAAGATGTAACTTAATATTTCTACAAAGAAATGAATCAACTAATTTTGTGGCCAGATAACCGTTTTCCATCTAAAACAAAACTGAAAGTAATCATATAATTTTAATGAAAAGAAAATGAGAAAGTATGAAAAACAAATACATTGAAGATTATACGAAATACAGATTTTTTTTAATAAAAAGAATAAAATTTACTTTCATGAAAAAAAAAATCTTACATATTTTGCTTTTAAAAGTTGAAAGAATAATGTTGAAAAGTCATAGAATAGAATAAGTCTTCCTGGTATCTACAGATCTTACTTCCAGCTTTGTTGAAATTACAATATTCCAGAACTTCGTTAAAGCTGAAATGTTGTTAAGTGCCTTAAGGATCAAAAACATTCTTATCAGAAATTCTGTTCCAAATAAACAACAAAATTATAATAAAATATGCACCTTGCTAGTAGCGTCCATAGTGCTGACTGGACATCGAAAGGGTTATATCAAGTATATGTTATCTTTTTAAGTCAAGTGCGGAGGTTCTTCAATATCATCTCATAATATTGCCCGCACTTTAAATTATTTATTATAAACAACAAAATTACGTAATACATATCTTTAAAAAAAGCCCTTCAAAATTCTACCTGCACCAAACTATTATTTATAGTTCTTACTCATAATATTGAATAATTATTTAAAAAAATAATTTCAAAACTATTTCTTTACTCTTTTGCAGCAAAGTTTTTATTATTTCAGGATTAACATTTTTTTTTTCATTAATTCTCAACAATCTTAAATTATTTCAGATCATTTTCTATGTAAAATGTGAAATCGATGTCAGGATATCTAATCTTATCAAATAAATGAAAGACAGTAAATATTCACTGAATTTTATTAATATTGTAAAGGAATTGCAATGTTATAGTTGGGGTAAGTTAAGATGCTTAGAAAAGATTTCTTTTTCTAAGCCTCCACTTAACGGAAAAGAACGAAAGAAAGAAAAAGAAAATGACTGTAAAGTCACATGAAAATATTAATTCTTCAAATATTATTTTTTAATTATCTCATTAAACTCAGTGTTACTTTAAAATAATTGTTGAAGAGTTAATCTTTAAAAAATTGAAAAGATAATAAAGAATGTTTTGATTTGCTTTCATGCCATAACCCTTCAATCTCAACTAACCGAATCAATTAAAATGTTTCATGTTATGATTTTAAGTCCAACTGCACTAAAGCATTTCGTTGACAGACCATTCCCAAATAACTCCTAAAACATACTTCTAAGCCGTTTTCATCTTTAATGAAGCCATTCTGAAATTTCATTTAAACTCTTGCGATTTTATAAAACGTATCGGAGGTTTTAGAGAGTCAAAATGAGGTCATCTAATCCACCCAA
This sequence comes from Thereuonema tuberculata, assembly GCA_023159025.1. Lineage (NCBI taxonomy): Eukaryota > Metazoa > Arthropoda > Chilopoda > Scutigeromorpha > Scutigeridae > Thereuonema > Thereuonema tuberculata. The sequence continues at coordinate 33,798,513 of JAFIDM010005346.1, read as the reverse complement.
ACCAAAGAGGCACGACTTAATCGCGTTAATCAGTGATACTTAAAGCTAATTGCGGAATTCTTAGTAAAAAATATTTTTGTAGCCATTTTCGAAACCGTCGAAATAGTAATTTATAAAAGTCAATAAAAGTTTTAGAAAGCTTTAAAAATAAAGGTAGAACATGAACAGACTTCCAAATATACTTTAATACGTAAATACAAGTTTATTTTGCATTTCTCTTACTCATTTGACGGTGAAGAAATCAATAATCCTTTTCCTCATCAAATATTGAATAAAAGAAATACCTGCTTTCTATTTTGTAGAATTTTAAATCAACGATTCTAGATCTTAGTAGCCTTCATTCTGCTAGGTCAATTTTAAGTTATATTTTGTTTACAGCTCAAACGATTGTATTTCCTTGTAGCAAAAATATGACGATAGAACTTATAGTTTATATTAATGTTAAAAATTACTTATGAGACTAGAATTTGTAAGTTAATTTTAGGAATAATTTCAGTAGGTCAAAATCATTCGCATAACCATAAAAATCAGTGCTCAAGTACTTGAAATTATTTGAATAGATGGAAAGTCTTGCAAATATCATTCCATACCTATTTAATTAATGTAACCGCACATTAATTCCTAGTTTCTTGCAATAGGTTCAAACTCTTACGAAATAATTACAGTGAATAAGTTTTTTTTTTTAACTGACGTAAAGAAGGCTTTTGTTTTGATTCTATTAATACTTAGAAGAAAATTAGGAACCATCAGAAACATATTAGATATGATGCTAGAGACTGCATAATTCTAACAGTTTCTATTGGCATGAAGCAAATGGGACATCTCTGTATCTAAATATGTAGAAACCATCCCACAACCCTAACTGACACCTAATGCTACTAGAATACAATGAATAAAATATTATAATAATATTATACGTCCGTCAACAATGACGGCTTTTAGTTGAGATAGAGGATTTTAGTAGAAAGTTTTGCTGTGTTTAAATATTATTTTTAATTATTTTATTCACATCGAGAAATGTCTCTGTATTTTAGTTTGTCACTGAGGGAGAACTTATATACCTACTGCTTGTCTTGCCTGCATATGTAGTAGCCTAAGAAAATGAACATTAAAATTTAAATTTTAATCTAGTCGCTAAAATTAATGAGTTTTTTTTTTCTCAGGCTCTTCTCTCATTGCGTCACACATACACACACACACACATACACAGAGGGAGTGACCAAGATAATAATTAATTACAGAAAAATAAAACTATTTTCTAAATACAGAGAAAGTGCGTTAGAAACAGACAGATCTGGAAAACTATATAAGGAATATTGAAAATGAACCTTTACTTCTATGCCATGGGACGACACAGTTAAAAGTACTTAAATAAAAAGCCTTCGAACTAACTTCTAAGGCTAAAAATTCAACTGATCACTCGAAAACGTACAATTTACAAACGTACATTAACATTTGCTTTTAAATAACTTATTTTTTATTATTTTGTGGTGACCGGTTTGTGAAATGCATCAAAAGTTCATTTAAATAAAGTAGCGTAATTAGTTGCTATTGAAGACACAAAGGAACCAAAACGATTTCGAGCTTCACCGGGGAGAATCTTGGACGGCCTTTTCGTCCTCTTTTGGACTCATCAGCCAGACAAACTCCACCGATGACAGACTCAGAAGGTGCGAACGTATAAGAAACCCCCTCTCGCTCCCGGAAGCGGAATCCCACGAAAACAAAATACAACAAAAATACACAATAATAGAAAAAAAATATTAAATTCTTGGCGTGTGCTCCGCTAGGCTCAAAAGAACTTTGTCTATAGCATAAAACAAAGCTTTTTAAGTAACCAGTTTAAGTGATAACAAATTTTACGTGCCTAATAATTCAACGAAATGGTAAGTATGGAAAAGATTTCGCATCTCAAGCAGTCACTTCGATCCTAAAGAGGAAGAAACGGCCGTCCCAGTCCCTCCCCAGTGACATCTCGAGGTACGAAATCTTTTTGGTTGCTTTGTGCCTGCCATAGTTATCAATAAGATCACTACAGCTTTTGCATAGCAATTACTATATATTAGAAAATATTAAAAAGAAATCAAATCTAATACATTTTGAAAACAGTTTTTGAAGCGATTTATTATTAAAATAGTCGAAGAGAACTAAAGTCAAAAATAAGTCAGGAGAGATTATTTTTAATATAGCGGTTCTACTCAAACAGTCATATATAACCAAATCAAACATCAAACCTACATGATTGAAAGCTGGAAATAAAAGCAGACACAGCAGGCTTTGCTGAAGCGCTAAGGAATTATACAAAAGCAAATCAACTTTAACTGTAGTGCTGTATGATCAACATGTGGATTAGATTAGATTAGAATGGGGTGAATGTGGGCTACAGGAAGCCAAGCACTGCGACCTGAAAGATCTATTGTGCTAAACCCACGGAAATGAGGACAGATGAGAGAAAGACAGCGAAAGTATGGTGGTAGGCTCGCAGGGGAAACGGAAGAACCCCGAGAAAACCTTCCCAGCGCGGATCGTCCACCATCACGAAACCCACATGAGAACCGAACCCCGGTACTCAGAGGTGAGAGGCCAGAGTCTTAGCGACAAAATCAACATGGTAACATTGTACAAAGGTAGCATTGTACAGGTGGTGAAAGTAATTTAAGCTGATTTATATTATGCTTACATACCCTTCCTTAATCCTTCTCTAATCCTTTCCGTTTTATTTCTTTTTTTCGTTATTTTTTACTGTGTTTAACTGAAGTGTTACTATTTGAAGTTGGAGCAAATTTGCAAAATGTAATTACATCAAAAAAATTTTTTTTGAATGCATTTCAACTATTTTCAAAGTATTCCAATATTTAGGAAACTGTTTTATAACGTAATTTTATTTAACTGTTCGGTTTGCTTCAAAAATCGAATGATGTGATGGAGTTCAAATTTTAGGATGTAAACTTTTCCTCTGAAATTTTAATTTTGTGATATATCGGACGTAACGAGATAGTTATCCTCTGTTAATATTCCACGAAATACCAATTAAACTACATATATTCAAGCAAATGACATTTTTATACTCAGAAGTTAATTTTATTACGAACTAGCTGTACCCGGCATGCGTTGCAATGCCACTCAAAGAAACAAAGCGTTTGTGTTTTAATTCTGTTTGTTGAAGTGCTTTTGGGTACACAAAATTTTTTTGTTTTTCCGTCTTGTGCATACACGAATAAATCAGAAGGTTTTCCGACGCGTGAGCAGGCCACATACAGCTGTCAATGTGTAAAGCATGGATTTTCCAAATTTAGGTCACACACTTGTAGCGATTGTCCCTGTGCTTTGTTAATGGTCATTGCAAATGCGAATCTCACCGGAAACTTCAAACTTTGAAACCGGAAATACACTCATTTGTTGCAAGGCCTGGCGCACCAGATATTGTAAAATGGTTCTATTAAATCAGAAACCTTCGCGGGCGTGCGCACAACAACTCACCAAAGTTTCATGGCAATCTGTTGAATGGTATAGGAACGCATACGGGATAAACAAACAAAGAAACATTCATTTTTATATATTAAGATTTTTTCTTTTCTTTATATGTTAAAGTTCCTGCAGTTATTATAAAACTGAATTCAAAATATAACATGAGAATAATCCATACCCAGTTTTTGGCCTAAGGCCCAAGAGCCTTTATTTTCCAACTAAAAAATTAATAAAACAGCAGGTCTTACTTTTCAACTCCTAAAAAACAAAGCAAAAAAAAACCAAAAAAACAAAAATAAAACAAAACAAAACCAACAAACCCGGAGCTTCTCTTGTTGTACTCTTCCACAATGCCGATTTAAGTTATTGACCGGTTCGCCCTCTCCTTTACCAACTCAGCGAATATGAGAACTTAGATTACTTTGGGGGAATACATTTTTCTTTGTTATTCCTTCGTAAAATATGTTAACTCGATCGCATTCTTATTTTCAACTTGAAAAAAACTCATGGAAAACGCAATCTTATTTTCAAAAAAAAAACAAAAAAAAACCTCTCATGGAAAAAAATTAATTCGAACTATTAAATTAATTTTTTTCTATCCAATATCGAAGTTTAAGTGATTTTTTAATATATTTTTTTGCAATCTCTCGTTTCTGAGAAGTAATATTTACCAGTTGATGAAGCCACTACCGCAAAATCAGCAGTTAGGTATTGGAATGCTTACAATTTCTCAGTTCATTTGCTGTACTTGTATCTGCAGAAAATTCAAGGTAATAGGAAAAGGCATTTATTGATAAATACACAGGAAATAACCTTGGAAAAACCTTGGGACATTTTAAATGGAATGTTTTCTTAAAGTAAGTAATGTCGAACTGGAAACTATAATTAAAAATGAAGTCGATGTTCAATTGAATAATTTAGCATTTGGAAACTTTTTCCATTAGATATTAGGGAAATGAATACGTTATTCGTTATGGGAATGAATCATTAGTTAATGCAGGTTAATTTTATTTGTCATCATTTCCTGATGATTAGTAATGCTTAAACGGTAATGGCAAAACTTTTCATTGTACCAAGGAATTTTAGAAGAGACATTAACTTTGTTTTTAACTTCAAACCTGAATATTACTGATCAATATTTGCAAGCAAAATAAATAAACTTATTCTTAATCTATCTATAATTTTTAATCTATTTCTAAAATTTCTAATCTATTTATTAGAAAAAACTGAAACGAAAATAAAAAAAAAAAAACCTAGCTGAGTACCGTCGCTTCTCTCCTGAACCCTTGCATGTATAGCATTAAAAAAACCAAACTTTATTTATTTAGCAAATTAATATCGAGATCGGAGAATATATGACTTTCCAGTCCGTTGTGGCCTTCTCCGCTTAACTCAGGTGTAATGCGGGTTGGCGCTAATATGAAATTTTTCACATTTTTGCATGTATCTTGCAAACGCAAAAACGTTTGTGAATGACTGATATATCGTTCGATAGAACTTTGCAAATACCAACATTTTCTCAATAATGTTCTCTTCCAACTTTTACACTTTTCGTTTAAATTGAGAAAAAGTTAAAATTTGACCTTTTTAAAAGGCGCCATCTTGGAAACCAAAACATTTTTTTGAAAGATTTTTGTAGCATTTTGTTTATCTTAAAAAGATCTATATTTTATCCATTTTTAAAACCAATCTATCTCTTATAGTTTGGTCACAAAATTGGAAAAAATTAAAGTCTTATGACAATGATAGACAGAATAACGCTTTTATATAATATAATAATATTTTTGATAAATTACAAAAATAAGACTGTACAGGAAGCTCAAAAAATCAAGATACATTTTGTGGAATTTTTAAATATAATCTATTTCAATAACTGAGAATCAATATATGCAAAAAGAAATTTAGAAAATTAAAAAAATAAAAGCTAATAGAGATGTAGGGCAAAGAATCAGCAAGAATATATTTGCAGATAGCAACTCCGTAAGTTACTTTGCAGAATTGCTTAATTAAACAATTAATGTTTTTAAAACAAGTAGCATGGATTACTAAAGAGTATTACAAAAACATAATGAAATAAGATAAGGGTTTACTTTTTTACTCAGGTTTTTTAATTAATGAAAGAATCCTTCGTCATTGTGACATTATAGAATCAAATGAAGCTTATATTGATTCGTATTCTTTATCTAGTAGGTTTCACAGTGTATTAATCATTTCGCTTTTGTATTGTGTTCTTTTTTTCCATATGTATATTCTGTGAAGTTGAGTTCTTTTGTCATTTATTCATAAATTCTATTTTTATAAAGGTGCAGACATTTTTTTGTATATTTTTATGTTTTGTATCCTCATGATAAGTTATTTTTATTACGAATTTGTCTTTACTTTGTAAGTTAAAATTCCTGCAGCTAATATAGAACTAAACATCAGAATATTGCATACCAAGTTTTTGGCCTAAGGTTCAAGGGTCCTACTATAAAGAAACACTAAAATACGCAAGACTCAAAGTAGGGATTCAACTCAAAAATGCATATCTGACCAAAAGGTAATATTCTAGGGCTAAAATTTATCGAAGTATTCTCTGAAGCACAATAATCACATTAATTCATATATTATCTGTATTGGAAAACATGAAACTATAATGGGTTGGTAAATATTTCAATATATGACCTGTCTATTAATTTTGAAACAAATTCTCGACTGACTGGACAGAAAATTAGCTGGTTTAATTATCTAATTATAACGGTAGAGAAACATAATTTACATTGAAATGCTGAAAATTTATTTTCATTACAATTTAATACAACTACTTAGATCTTATAATAGGATTATTCGAAAGTTGTACGCTAGCTACAGCTTGTTTTCAGGAGAATTGCTTTCGTTTAAATCCTGTTGTATAACAAATCTCCCCCTCTATTAGACTTGTTACCATGCCCACCTTACCCAAGCACAGGTAAAGGTGTTTTTTTTTTTTTTTTCAGAAGAACCACCTGAAGAAATGAGAGGCAATCAAACCAAGACCAAGATGAAAAACAAATAATATTTAAACAAGGTAGAAATAGCGATTAGTAAACCAATCACAATTCTTCGCAACGGCTTCTGATACGTGAATGAGGAAAATTATTGAAAAGTTAGTACAAAACGCCTACTTATAAATAAGCGGAGCGAAAAGTCGGCTGCGTGCGCATTAAAATATATTTGCCGACAAACTAAATACACAAACTCTACGGCTCTGAACTACTCTTGGCAAGACTTTTCAACGACACCATAATCAAGTCTATAGCCCTCGTGGTTGCTGAGTTGATACTTGTCCACAGACAGACAAACCGGGGATAATAGGCTTCACGGTATCTGAAGCCTAAAACTACTGAAACGATACAAATAAATCATTGAAAAATATGACGTGTAGGTAGCAAGGAAGTAAAAGATTACAAACCTGTAAGTTTATGAAATGAGATTAAATGAAACTTTATACCACAAAAAAAAAAAAAAAAACTAGTAAGAATCGATTACTCTAATTGAGTGCTTGTAGGCCTGAAATACAGCAACCGTCATCTTTAAGATAATAAATTACAAGAAATTACATTTGGTAATTAAAGTAAATTATATGAAAGAAAATAGAATTTACCGTGCCTGATAATATGTAAAATGATGAGCAGGGAAGGCACAAAAATTAGGTTATTATTTTATTCATTGTAAATCGATGAATAAATTAATAAAATATCGTCAAAGTAAGAACGAATTTTATCGGAAACAAAAAATGTATGGTTTATTTTATTTATGAATTTCGTTCAATGGTTATTCAAAATCTTAAAATTAATCACCGAAATATTTTTTGGGAAGTATCAAAATGAAAATAAATACAATTTATAATATTTAAGGAAATTTAAATGATATCAGACAAAGCAATCAATTAAGTATTAATTAAACTGCAGCATTATGAAATTAAACTATAAAATAACAAAATTTCGTAATTAAACAAACTTTCTAACAAGGAACACCTTTGGGTTCGAACAAACAAATACGCATCAAAATTCAGAGAATGATTATTGACTGTATGCATTGGTGATAGTGGTTTTTCTGTAAACTGTTCATTACAGTATTTTTCCAAAAAAAAAAAGGGTTTGCCATATATGGTCATTATGTAGCGATCGATTTTGTCTGGAACAAACGTCATCATGTCATGACGTCATCAACTTGACGCTCCGAGCAATCAGTCCAAGATGGCGTCATTTTGTGATCGCATAAAAAAAAGAAAATGACAATTATTAAAAATATTTTTAATAAAATAATCTTAAAAAAATATAGAATTAGTAAAATAATAATAACAATACTATAAAAATATATTAGTAACTGTAGAAAATACAGAAACCAGTATGTTTTCGTAATGTTTACACGATTCAGTTGCGAATTTTGGCAATATATGGGGCTGTTATGTTCTGGAAACATCAATCCATAAACAAATTACGTCATCAAAAGCTCTTCTTTCAAGAAATGAACTGTAGAGGTCTCTGAGCACAAGGTACAAGCTGAAGCTTGAAGAATCAGATCTGCATGCAAATCTGGAGATAGGACCGTGTGACATCTCTGTCTTCATTACTGCTGGTCATGGAAGTTAGTTATGATCACGAGCAAAATTGTGCAAGTGTCCTAAGGATAATGAATATGGACTTTCAATAAAATGACCCTTGGGACTTTGCCGGAGAAGGGTCGTATTTACTTCGGCTGCCTCCATCTTATGTCTTCGGACTTTAAAGTATAACTACTGCTGAAGGTATAGCTCTTACGCCTTATATACTCTTATACCTTCATCACCGCCATCATACTTCCGTTCTAAATTTACGACACTATCCATTTCTAACTGGATTTCACTTTTTGAATAATCATGGAAACCAGAAAGCATGCGAATGACTCGTCTTCCAGACCAATACTCTCTTTATGGCGTTCGTTTCGTCGTAATATGACCTCAACCAATCTCAATATATTAGCTGGGTTGATCACTAATCTTCGAACCATTTTTCGTTGCACTATGTAAAGAAAGAACTTTAAGTAATGCGATACAGGCACCGGCCCAGTGTCGATTGGCGTAGCAGCAGGCCAGCGATGGGTTAAAAGTGAGGGAACAGAGTCGGCTACTGGACAACTGCCGAGGTTTACTGTAAAACGACTATCACCAGTGAATTCGGAGGTCAGAAAATGATCATCATCTGAATTTTGGTGCATATTTGTTTGTACGAACCCAAAGGTTCTTGTAAATAATGGCGTGATTAATAGAAATGAATAGAAATTTCAAGTACAGTAAAACCTCGTTTAGTCGTCACCCGGATAAGTAGTCACTCCGTTTTAGCCGTCGTTTTCCTTTGGTCCCGACAAGGTCTCGTACACAATAATGTAAAATAACCCTCCTTTACCCGTCACCAAATTTACCCGTCTACTCCGGATAACTCGTCACCCTCAAAATGGCCAAAAGCATCTTTCTTCTCCATGTTGCATGCCATCGTGTTGTCTTTTCAGCCCCGCCCCTTCACTTTAAGAAAGCCAAGCCTTTACGGAGAATTTTCCACCACGCCTGTCACTTCATTCCTTTCCTACCCCTTCGGAGGATTTGGATTCTTGGAATCTCGCTGTTAATTATTCAAAGCACACTTCTGGCTGCGACTCTGTCGAGTGTAGACGTTTTTCTTGACCGCTTCTGAGTGTGGCTTCATTTTATAGCGAGTAAGCCCCGCTATAAGGGCTGTTTTTTCTCTTGCAATTTCGTGGTTCGATTACGTTTTTAATATGCCAGGGAAATGAAAACTTACCTCGTTATCTTTTTTTTTTTTTAAAAAAAAGATTTAATTGGAGTTTTTGAAAAATCAAATGTTTTGAAAACAGCTTTTGCCAAAGAACACCATATTTCCAGGACTACATTAAACGATATTCTTTCATCGAAACAAGTAATTGAAGAAGCGACTGCAAAGACAAAAGAAAGAGAATGAGGAAAACGAAGTTTGACGAGATTGAGGTGGTTTTAGTTTGATGACTAAAACATGCCAGATCACAAAATATGCCAATTTCTGCCGTGATTCTTAAAGAAAAAGTCATGGAAATTGCTGAGGAGTTGAACAATGAAGATTTCGGGGGCAGCAATGGTTGGCTGGAACGTTTCAAAATTGCCTTTTTTTTAAAACGATTAAAATGTGGTAACTATAAAAAGTGTTTTTTATTTTTTTTATTTTAAATTCATTCATTTGCATTTATTGATTTCTGAAAATCTTGTTTTTATCACCGAATCCTACAGCAATTCATGAAAATACTGTATTTCAGTGTTTTTTTTGTTTGTTTTTTTTTTCCAAAATTCTCACTCCGCCTAACTCGTCACTCCGCTTAAGTCGTCAAAAATGTTTGGTCCCTTGAGTGACGACTTAACAAGGTTTTACTGTATTTCATTAAGGAAACCAATCTCAGTTGAATAAATATTTAAAAGTTAGTTTCACCCTAATGTAAATAAAAAGAAATTAAAATACTTATTGTTTATTGAATTTCGTATTTAATTTCTAAAATAAACAAACCTAAAGAGGAACTTTTCTCAAGGTTTATATTTTAAGAAAAAAGCTTTGAATTTTTAAACATTTTCCTTATTTTTTATTTATATGTTACATCCTAATTTTCATTCGTAAACAATTACATAGAGAAAGCTATGATGCTTCATTTATTTTTAGTTAAACTTATTTTGCTTTCTTTGGCAAAAGACGAAATAACGTATTTTCTCAAACTAATATTTCAAAGTGAAATTGTTTTAATGATTTGAAAATGGATCTAAAAAATATATAAACATATTTGATGTTATTTATGATAAATATTTGAGAATGTTAGTTTCGAAAATTGCATCTAAAAAACTAATTAGAGTTTAACTAACGGAATTTTTATGATTTATATTAGTTTCGGTAATACGCTCTTAAGGAGAGCTCCGATATTTTTATTTCAATTTAATATAAGTTTTTAGAATTATAAATCAATTATTGAAAAACTTTTGTTATTAAGACTCAAGTCAAGATTTGATAATATCTCTGCCATTGGTTTTGTCAGTGTTACAGCATAAGCAATAGACACAATCAGTTAATATTACAATTTGGAAGTGACGAACTGAAATGTAAAACATAAATACATAAATGTTATACTCATGTCAATCTCCTGATCCCTAATTTTCATATATTTGCCTAAATTGCAAAAGCAATATTGAATACAATACTTCGAAAATAATCTTTGAAAACACCTGGAAGTAATTTTTTCTAAAATTTATTAATTTTACAATGTACAAATTTGTAAAGTACTGATAAAATAGATAAAATAAAAGTTCTCATTAGTATTTCAGCTGCACGTATCTATTTTATCTCTAGAATGAGAAACTAATTGATTGACACTTAATATAGTTACCTTTATAAAATTATGTCAAGTTTCATTATTTCATTTTTAAATAAGTTACATGTTAACTTTATCACTAATTTTAAATATTTTATATATCTACATTTCCATAATCAGCTATATTTATATATTTAAATATTAATATTTAATAATTTTTATTTATGTAATGAATTGAAACTGAAATTATAAAATAAGTATAATGTTATATTTTGTAAATATTATTCATATTTGTTTGAAATGTTTATATGAAATGCAATTGTTTACAAACATTTATTTATTTAAATCATTTAGATATAGATTACATATATTTCACAAATTCTTTTTAAGATATAAATTAAAAAAATAGAAACATTTAAAATCTGTCACAATCAGCTTTCGTATACGTATTGAGAAAAAAAAAAAAAAAAGAAAAAACACACGTTTAAAAAATGCCTATTTTTTTTTTAAAAAAAAGCCCTTAAATTTATTAACTAAATTGCATAATTGTTTTTTAAATTTAACTTGGAAAAAGCTAGTGATCGTCACTTGTTTTCTCAGCAGGACATCTGGCGAGTGAGAATGAAACCTTAAAAGTATGTCTAGTTTACTTTCTTCCCGATAGATGGCAGAGGCTTTCCATTCTTGGAAATTCGTTTCAAACAACTGAAAAATCAATGAGCTTTGGAAAAATCGACTTTTATAAGAAAACTAAAACATAGACATTAATTAGAAATCAGTATTTTTCCTATATCATTTGAAGATAAATTTAGTTAGTTAAATACTTGAAGATTTAAACTAATAATCATATTATCTTCAAGTGTTTAACTAAATGAATTTATTAAACTAATAATCATATTTAATAATACTATATACATTTGTGCATTTATTGATTACTTACTGAAATGCTATGTACATATAAAATTAAACTATAAAATTGTTAATATTCACCTTATTATATTATTACAAAATTTAAATTATAATTGTGGATCGCAAAGCTTTGACTATCATTTAGCAGTGAAATTAAAATATTTTATAATTTAGAAATCTCAACCGAAAGTAAAAATGGATTTCTTTTTAATTATTAGTAATTTTATTAATTAATTAGTTTCTTTTATTATTAGTAATAGTTCTATTGATAATTACTATTACAGTAGGTCCAGAAATAAAATATACCGAAAGGTTTCTTTTGATTCCTTGCCTTATGACCTTACAGAACGTTCTATATACTTTATTTTAGGTCATACTGTATTGATTTAATTAAGGAAGAGAATTTTGCTCAAAGTTTCATAGACCGCAGTAAAAGGCGCTTCATTCTTTAAAAATACACAACAATATTTCAATAAATAAAAGGCAGAGGAACACAATATGACAATATTTGCAAAAATAATATTACGACAATATTCTTAGCTCATGAAACAAGACACTTTTCTGTTACACTTTCCTGTTACATTTTTGTGTGACACTTTTCTGTTACACTTCGGCGAAACACAGCCATTCCGGATGCAATATTTAGCCAAATTTCGCCTGGCAGCTATATTTCCTAAATCTGTTGTAGATATTTAATTAAAATCTTAAAACCTTTTCACATAATAATCAACAGTGTTAATGAAATTTATACTAACATTATTCAATTTCAGTTTAATGCCACGTAACAAAATTCAATCTTCCACTAACAACTCTTATTATCTCCTATACTTCACATAATATATTTAGTTTCATAACATTAAATAAATTATAGTATTTCATTTCTATTTAGGCTTTATTTAAAGATGTATTTGATAATGTAATTTCGTAAATCTTCTTTAGAAAGATCGAATAAAGAAAGATTAAATACATGCATTTGTTTTATAATGTTCAAAAAAGTTGTTTTCGATCTCTTGAAAACATTGTAAAATGTTTTCCCAATTACTCATAAAAATCTTTTAAAAATAATTAAGCGGCAGAACATTTTAATTTCTATTTCTTTCTTTCTGCAATTCTGAGTTGTTGTAAACTCTAACATCATGTTAGTCTATTTTTCGTCTTCATGGCAGCATTTATTCTCTTGTTAAAAAGTTTCTGTAATACGCTTAAGATTTCCGGGTTGATAAAAAAAAGTAAAGAGAAAATTTTAATAATATAAGATGGAAAATGAAACTAATTTCCAATCTTGTATCTTATTACTTCGTCGAAAATCGTAATCTAAGTTTCTTCTTGATATGAACGTAGTTTGTCGTCATTTTCACACAAAGTATTTGCTATGGTGAGTGGGTTTCAGCAGCACATTTAAATCTAAAATAGTTTACACCTAACTAAAGATAGTTTAAAAATAATTTACACATGTTTAGACATTAATATTTTTAAAGATTATACCTGTCTGCCGAATAGGCTTCTTTTTAAGTAGAAATCTCCTCTAATTGGAAGAATTCTGATGATATTTTGTAAAATAAATAAATAAATTAAACTAAATTCAGTAAAAATCGAGTATTATGTTAAGAGGTTGTCCCAAAATCGACGATTACGGCCCCACTCGGATTTCGCTGAAAATTGGTATGCAGACTCCGTAGGGGGTGTATGGTCTACAATACTATTAGAAGTATGCCTGACATCCGGTTAGACCGGAAATGGGTGAAGTTTGCTGTTCATTTCTATGTTGAAATATCAAAATGAAACCTATGCCAATCGATAAATCTCGTTGTGGTGAGTAAAATGATATATCTAGTGTCTAGCTGGCACTTCCGGTAAAAGGGACACTTAAGTATATTCTGATGAGTTTCATGCCTTTTCTCCAAAATTCTAGTCTATGGTTCTAGAAAAATCTCGTCAGATTCAGAGGCATTAAGGCATTGATTATTCTAGACAATTCTAGAAGTTTCCAGAAAATGTTAGTGAAAATTCTAGAACTTCTAATTCCTACTGTAGACCATACACCCCCTATGGAGTCTTCATACCAATTTTCAGCGAAATCCGAGTGGGGCCGGAATCGTCAATTTTGGGACAACCTCTTAGCTCCTTTAAAACTTGTATATTTCATTAAAAAATGTAAATACATAATTCTATCAATTCTTCTTTATTCAACGATATTTCGTCTTCTTTTATAGAAGACTTCATCAGGGTTGTAATTCGAGGACAAGAAAATTCTTTTCGTAACATCTGCGTTAAAACAATACTTCAGTCTATTTACTCTGAAAATTGAAAACTGAATATTATTAAGATACGTTATTGAAAGTAAATAGATCGAATTATTATGATACATTTTTGGAGTTGCACTGATACGGATATTGTTTATTTGTATTGATACGGATGCTAATTATTATTGAAAGTAAATAGATTGAATTATAATTTTAATACAGGTGTTATGTATTAGGTTTCGATGCATTAATGTCACATTGAAAAATTAGTATTTAAAGGTTTACGAATTCTGTAGACGAAAAGGGAAAGGATTTTCTTGTCCTTGAATAAATAACGTGATGAAGTCTTATGTAAAAGAGGACGAAATATCGTTGCATAAAGAAGAATTGGTAGATTTATGTGTTTTACCTTTTTTATTGTTAATTAGCTTTAAACATTTTTAACCAATAACATTTACAGAAACAACATCGATAAATTTTGCAATGAAATTCATATCAAAAGCAACTCTATTGTGAACGTATCTCAATTAATGCAAATTTGTAAATATTTAGTGACTTCATTATTTGATATTACAGTCTAACAGATGGATGTTGACGATCTCGTTTGCGTGAGAATTACGGAAAACACGAGATCTGACCATTAGCCTCTTCAGCAGGTCTCAAGGAATTTAGTATTTTTAATGTCTGTCACTAGTAAAATGCTACCTAATGAATTTATTGTTTGTTTATTGACTGTTTTCAATTTATGAAAACTATATTCAAATGTAGTAAAAGTCTCATGCATTTCCCCGTATTATGATTCATTTAAATATTTCAATTTACTTCGCCATTTTGTGAGAAGACATGGATAGAGGCTATTCTCGCGTAAATTACGTGAAATCACGAAAATACGAGATCGTCAATTCCGTCTGTTGGACTATAAGTCTTAATATTCTTAGTGCCTGGATTCATTCTTCTTTGTTCCCTATATTGCTAGAACGCCGTCTTTCCTGCAATTCATTCTAGAACACCAGGAAATCTACCTTTCGCCACAGAACTTCCATCTGCTTTACAAACCATTTAACAAGAGCGATCGAATTTCAATGTCTTCCTCGAGGTCCCTCGTTTGATGGACAGATCACTTTTTCTTTTCATCGAAGAAGCTACCATTTTCCTTCCGACCTAATAAAATTAGATACTTATTATTTTCTTTCCTATTTCATGCCAATTACGGCTTCATTACATCAAAACAAAATGAGTTTAAATGGGTTTCGTGACATTTGCGAATTGTTTTTGTTGTTGCCAAATAAGGAAAGATAACAATTAACTTTTTGTTTCCATGAATTGTCTCACAAAATTATTCTGCTCTTTGGTAAATCGACTGTGGCGCCAGTAAAGTGTAGTGGTAAAATTGGGAAATTTATCAACTACAATTTCTATAGCTATAGCATTTAGATAAGTGATATATGGTGTGCATTTTAAAAAATAATGAAACCTATAGATCTTGAAAATCAGTTTAGTAGCGGTAATTGATTGAAAACACAATTGTATTTTAGAAGTGTCTGTAAAAATAAACAATTAAAATCAACGAATAAAACAGAAGTTTTATTATTTTTTCCCTTCACATCTACATGAGCGCATAAAATATAGGCTTACCACTTTTATTTCCATACTTAGATTTCTAATTGCATATTATAATTACATATTAATTAAATTAATTATGAGAGTTATGAGAGCAATTCCTAAACAATATTATTATCATTTACAATTTCAATAAGTAATTTGGCTTTTAATTTTAAATAATATCTATTTTGTGGCAGTTTTTTAAATTTTGATTCAATTTTCGAAAATTAAAAATGGCGCTCATTAAAGTCTGAGTTTTCATCTGTCTATTCCCGTTGATTTCACTTTTAACGAATATAAAACAATAATTTTTACTCTTCCTAACTTCAATTCCTTTTAAAAAACTAAGAAAAATACTTTATATAAATATGTATAAACAATATAGAACTAAATGTTCTAATAATACTTTTATTAAAATTTCTATTTTTATTTTAAATATAATTTAAATATAATATATATTTAAATATATATATATATATATAAAATATATTTTTTAAATATATAAACATATATACATAGAATGATCCACAAAAAATTGAACGAAACAGTGCAATTCCCTGGCATTTTCCTCCGACTAAAGATTGGGCTGCTTGTCTTGACAAGTATTGCCACCTACCGACAATCACTCGAAATACAATTAGTTTAATAAAGATACACAAGGGACCCGGCCCTGTTGAATCAACCAGAAAAGAGCCCACATGCATAATTGAAATTCTGAATTTTTAAATTCGATAATTAAGTTACTCTCTTTGCTCGCTGATAATGAAAGATATAAACAAATATTAAAATCTCTTTTTTCCTCTCTCGTCGAGATTAAGAAATAAAATGAATTCATACTCAAAAACACAACCGAAACCTTATTATAATTATTTATTATTATTAATTAAAAACAGAAAATTGAAAATGATTTAGGAGGATATGTCTTACAAGAAAAAGAAGAATATGATTAAAGTTCTTCCTTTTCAAGATTGACATATTATTTAACATAGGACCAATGCCGAAGAAGAGATTGTAATTTTTACGAAACAGCATTACAATTAGGATATATCACGTTAGCTTTTTAACAGAAATAATGCGACTTTGTAAGATTTTTAACACTGAACTAAAATTTACATTAAAATAACTTTGCTAATAAACTCGATTCCTAATATTCTTATTAAAATTTATATCTTTGTTTTAAACTTAAATGTATTTAATAAAGATGTCTTTAGAGTGAGTTTTTATATTTCCAATTATCAATATCTTAATTGCTGTACAATGTTAATTTCTACAGAAAAATAATTTCTTTTATTTATTTGATTGATTAATAAATAACAGAAATAAATAATTTCATTAAAACCCAAAAAATTATTATACATTATTATTATTATTACTATTTCGAAGTATTATTACAGTACATACTGGATAAATAAATACATAAATAAATGAATAAATAAGGTACTGTTAGTAGAATTCTAGATATTTAGTATTATTATTTGAATTACATTTAGTAATATCATCATATTCAAATTTATTAATCGTAATTCTTGCTGTGTTTGGTTATTTTACTGAGCCTGTATTACATTTCTTATGTAAAGCTTAATTGTATAGTAGTTATTAATTAAGATCGGGTCCGTCGCAACCAGATGCGCAAGCTCTGCACTACACATCAACGCCACAACACAGGGGGCGCTAAATTTTAAATACCAATTCTCTCTTCCTAACAAATGATAAAGTTGTCATACTTATTCCAGTTGACAGTTTTAAATGCTGTCCTGTTTCTCAATAAAAAAAATAATAAACAAGATTGTTAAGGGGAGAGGGGGTGTTCTGATTAATAGAAGTTTATAAGATTACTTCAATGTCATCTGTTTTTGAATTGTATTTCAAATAAAAAGTATTTAATTCAAATATAAATACTCGTGATGATTTGGAAATATCAAGCACAATATTGTTCGTCAGCTTCTATGATGCATATTTACAACTCACTTGCAAATCAATATGGATGGTTGTGGTTCATTTAAACTGCTCGTATAACAGAAAAACAAAGCAAGAACATTTTAGGTCGCCAATGAATACCATCATGAAAGATTTATATTAAAAAAAACACAGTAGTTTCTCTTCTTAAGGGTATTGTTCATTTTTTTTTTTTAACATTAACTGAGATGAGAAAAGGAATTGTGAGTTTGGGTTTCTGGCCATTTTTTTGTCGAAAACTAATAGAAATTATTATCTGTGAATTAACGTGTGTGGAATTGCTAAATTCAAAATACCGATGGCAACACACTTAAAACAATACAATAATTAAAAATTAAAAAAGTGACACGTTTCGTTAGTACGTACACCACCCATCATCAGAGCAGACTTTTAAGTTGTCTTGTCATCAATGTATAGAAACTATTAGCTTAAATCCCTAGTAATGTTTCATCCTACTATCAGACGTAAACAATTTTTGGTATCATTTTGTTAGTGTAAGAAAAGCAGCTTGCTCAATATTTGAAACACTGCAGTACAATTTTAGCGAATTGTTCACAAAAATACACTGATTTCTGTGAAGATATAATTTTTTGGTACTACAAAATTTAACGTGCATGGAAACAATTACATGAAATATAAACGCACATGACTAAAAGTTCACTGATCTATTTTTGGAAATTGTGATACCGGGAATCCAAGAC
>JAFIDM010005346.1:33769989-33780286 GCA_023159025.1 Thereuonema tuberculata | reverse complement strand
AGTTCACTGATCTATTTTTGGAAATTGTGATACCGGGAATCCAAGACAGCCTATTTCAGGTTTCCTAAACATCGTTAGTTGGATCCGCCCAGTATCTTATATCTCAGTGAACTCAGAAAACATATAAAGAAAACAAAAGTAGATACAACAATGGCCCTTCATATTAAAAAGCATTAAAACATAAATAAAGAATTAAAAGGCCAACAAATTAATCCCCGCAAGCGAACGCGTAGCAGGTAAAGGATTAATTGTTAAGCGAGAAATACAAATATGTACTACAAAATTCCAACGTTCGTGAAACAATTACATGAAATATAAAACAAAAACGCACAAAACTAAAAGATCACTTACCTGTTTTTGGAAATGGTCAGGAAACCTGAAATAGGCTGTCTTGGATTCCCGATATCACAATTTCCAAAAGCAGATCAGCGAACGTTTAGTCCTGCGCATTTTTGTTTTATATTTCATAGAATAATTTTTTATGTTGATTTATTAAAAAGAAATGCAGCAATTGTGGATTTTAATAGAAAATGCCCAAAAAAATATGTACACTTAAGAAACGAAATACAAGAGTATTAACTGTTCATTTATCTCAAATGAAAAGAAAATCCATGATTACTACATTTTCTATTCATATGAGATAAATGTAGTAATCATGGAAATAACAATCATATTGTTTATTTGTATGTGTACTTTAGATTTTGGGTTTGTTTCGAATGAGAATGCTGTGGTCACGATAAATTTAAAGAAAAATTCACTGATCTACGTTAACTTCTGTAAATCTGTTGAAAGTTTTGGTATTTCTAAATCTACTTGATGGCTAACTTTACATTAATGAAGAAAACCTTATAAAATTATGGATTGACCAACATAAACTTTATAGTTTGATAAATAATTGCTATACGTATAGTTTACATTAGCCAATATAAGGCCTACGTCACAATATTAGCCTTCATTTAATCAAAGTATAATCATTAATTTAGAATAAGTTTTATATAATTGAACGGATCTGAACTTAAGCTTTAATATATGCATTAAAGTAAAAGTTTACGAACAACGCATTAAACAAGGTCTAACCTGTGTCGAATAAATAAGCCTTATTAAAATTAAAAATAAGCCTTATTGTCTCGATAAGAATAGGTATTTTTGGGAAATACTTTGGATGGTCTACTTTTAGGCCCAATGTTGTAAGTTGACTCACTTTTGTAATCTAACGAAAAATATCGTTCCTGTATATAGAATTTCCTTTTAAAATTATAATTAAACTGTAGGGATTTAGATATCCGCAATTTCAAGAATCTGTAATATTTTATTTTAGAGCCAAAAATTCTTACCTGAATGATTACAAAAAAAAAAACTTCGCTGTAAATTTTTCTTGGTATTTCTAAGGAAAAATGCTTCCAGTTTTATTTATTGCTTAGAATTTTCTGAAGCGGACTGACCTACTGTCCGAACTAAACTGTTCAAATAATATGTATTGATTTTCATATTAGAAGTCGTATGTACCGCAAACACTCTGTATAGTTGATTCATTACTCAGTTATTATGTTTCATTAAATTTCCATTTTAATTAATTATAATATCCATTAGAATTTTTTGGGAATGAAGTGATCTGAACTATGAGGGAAAAGCTACTGACCACAAAGCTTAACAACATTCCCCTCGATGACCGTTCGGCGATGAGCGTCGAAAATAATTTAATTACGAATAAAAGTCTAATTATAGAATACTTATTCGGTTTCCCTGCATCCGGGTATTGATATATTTCAAAGATTCATTGATCTTGCGAAAATTAAGAGAATTGTGGGATTTCTCGTGACAGGCTTACTGGGAATAATGTTCTGTAATGGTTTTTACTGTTTATCATTACTAGTCTTCAAAAAATTTCATGATGACCGTCAAAATTTCAAGATTTTGCAATTACGTTTTCCAGGGGTTTAGAAATCCCATGATTCAGGAATATCTACAGAGCAAGTAAATTTAATAATCAAAATTTAAATCAGAGATGATTAGATTTCTAAAAGCATAGATTTATTGTGTTTTTTGGGATAGGTTTATAAAGCGCGAGGACCATTTATACTGCATATATAAAAGGGAAATTTGTGGCTATGCGTATGAGTGTGAGTGTCTGTTCAAAATGTTTAGAACATTCTATTCCTAACATGCTATAAATTTTAAATTTCGCAGTTGGGTAGCTTCCATACTGTAAATAATGTGTAACGTATAAAAATAACCGTTTTTAGTTTTTTGGGTGGGAGGGGGAAAATGATCATGAAGTGTGTGGTGGGTTTTGAAAGCGCTACATATGCAAAGAAGGTAATTGCGATTGCAAAAAAAATGTTGTTCAACATTATTAGAACTAAAATATTGTTGTGCATAATAGCGCCACAGATTAACCTGGTGGCGATAATTGGAACTAAAATATTGTGCATTGCAACGCCACAGATTAACTGGGAGGCAAAACTAAAACTATGGGGTATAAACGGTAGGGCGGTGAAGGAATGGACAACTATTGTTTAATGATACTTCTACGGGGTTTTCGGGATAGCTATAGATTTTCGCGGTAACATAGATTTGAAATGATCACATGATTTTTTTACGAACTGGGAAAGATTTGAAGTGATAGGAGTATGGAGAAGGGGATAAAGGAGAGAGAAGTTCAAATCTCGAGTTACAAAATTCAAATATAACATTACTTTGTACCTATCACGTGATTTTTGTACCAACTGGGAACGTTTCGAAGTGATCTCACAATTTCAATTTCTTCCTCATCTATACATAACAACTCTGTTTTGTAACCCGTACGAGGAACGGATACTCTGGTAGTACTGTTTAAGTTTGTATGAAGTAGCAAGACTATTAAAAATAAGATGCCCTAGGGAAAAGTCTAGGTTGACAATGAGTCTCTTGATGGGGGAATAATTTTTTTGAATGATTAAACTAAGGAAAAACTTGCAGTTCCAATCAAATCGAAGTTCAAATCATGGTATTATTAAAAAATTAGAAAATCACGTAGGCCTGCTTTCTCGCCGACAAAGATAACGCTAGTAGACCCTCAAAGAGATGGAAAAACAACTATAAAAGTAACCTCAGGAATGTGAAGAGAATCTTCTTCTGAAAAAAAAATAAATGAAGGCAAATATGACCAAAATAAGTCTTTTTGCATTGTTTTGGCTAGTTATTTGACTAGTTTTGGCTAGTTGTTTTAGCTAATTTTTTCTTGAATTACTAAGACATTTTCAATTATAAAGTTTTTTGAATGTATCAGTCAAGCACGTAGGCGGAATTTTCTTTCGGGGGGGGGGGGGGCTCATTCCTAGAAAAAATGTCTTATGATGGTCGGTCATAGTAAGCATAGCATCACACCTTTCTCCCCTTGGATATCGTAATAGGTGACAGTTTTACATTTGATAATTATATGTGTAAACAATAGAAGATAGTATTGATATATATTATGATATTATATCTTGTCAAATATATATAAAAGAAACAGAGTAATAAAATCTATGATTAATTAAGGTCCCATGTAAAGGAAATAAATTTCAAAGAATCTTGTTAAGTTGAATAACATTAATTGTATTTCCAAAACAATTTTTCTATATTTATATAGTAGTACAGTCTAAATAGATATGTAGAATTTATTAATCTTTTATCCCTGGAAAATCATACGAAAGTCATCAACTATTAACTTGATTGATTCATAACTCTAGTCAAAAGAAAAGCAAAAATCCAGATCATTCACTGTTAACTATCACAATGTTCTTTTATATCTTCTTTTGATAGTAGAATTATACGAAAGTTCCATTTATTACACGACGACTTCGTATCCTAGTCCCACTCATTACTATTGGTATGTATTGTCTAGTATTGTTTGTAGATCATCCTTTGTGTAAACAAATAAATAATTAAAAGTTCACTTACTATATTATCCAGGTCAAGCACTGCGATTTCCCAAAATGAAATATATATACCTCCGATAACACTTTGGCACTCTTAAATATTTATTCTGTAGACTGCTTTTCATCAAAACTCCATGATGTCGTTCGGCATTCTAAAGTTCTTAGACATCTTCGGTCTCACGATCAAATCCATGGATTCCTGGAACAAGAAACTTAAAATATCTCCTTTAGTTTCAAATTCACATTATATTTTATAAAAACTAGTATTTCTCAAATAAAACACAGAGAATTACGTTTACATTTGACTTTATCCATTTAATTTAGCAAACCTTAGTTTTCGTCCTGAAAATCTGCGCATAATTGCCAACTGATATATATATATCGACTTTTATAGTCTGAGTCCAACGGAATAATCACAAAATTCTCACCAGTTGATTTTCCATGGCAACATCAACAAAGAGAAGAAGCATCATCGTATCGCTTTGTTACTTAACAGTCAGTCATTATAACAATAATATATACGACGCGAAGTCACTGTTCCTGACGTTTTCACATATATTGTCACTTAAGATATCTTTCTGTGGATTTTTCCAGAAGGCAAATAAGTTAGTTCATTATTGCATTTGAATCATTAACTTAACAACATTGATATGACTACTTACTTTGATGTCATCTCCGAGAGAGATTTTTCTTGTGTTTAGATTTCGGAGGGGCTTAAGCCCTTCGAGCCCCTTCCCTGGCTACGGGACTGGTATCAGTTCATATGAATGTATAACGTGAATATAATCATTTGCACAATTACAAAACACGAACTCAAACGAACTTTCCGTGAGAAAACAGCTATACAACGGACAGGCTAGTAACTGCATATGTTTCCGTCAGTATATCTTCCAAGAAAAGCATAAAACATATCATCACCTATTTACATCTCCTTTCATTGATGATTCTTTTTTCGTTAGGCTATTTACTGCTATTTATGTTATTGTTCTTGGCAAAGATGTTTTTTATCTTCTATTTGCTTCAAAAATTTAGTTATTTGTCAATAGGTTAAAATGTTAATTTGTATTTTCTTAAGTAAATCTTGAAAGTTCCTTCATGACCTTCTTTCCGGCAATGTTGTATCTTTAAAGCTATAGTTGCGTTTGGTTTCTATTCTTCTGATACATAAAACAGAAGTGACTTCTGATTCATCCTGAATCATGCATAATTTACTACTTCTTTGAAAAGAAAAATGTTTTGGAGAAACCTTTCAACTTGAATGATCGTCGGAAGCGCAGTTGGTGCCTCAAAGGCAAAAATAAGCAATAAAAAATAGGTCCTCATTATTCAGACCTTATTATTTACTGGAACTTCTCCTGGCTGATGATCTCCAAAGAGCGTGAAACAGCTATCCAAAATGTCACTTGGTAAATAATTTGTTCTCACCCATTGTTGTCTTTCAACTTGAATTTAATTTTTTGTTTTTTTCCGTGTTGACCTTCTTGAGGCTGTTACATTAACATTACTAGTCAAATATTGGGAAAGTAACAAGTGACAGGATTCCTTTTTTTTTAATGTTAACGCTGATATTGCGTTGTTTCATGTCACATGTTTTCAATTTTTATAAAAGAGGAAATTCTCGTCGATATTTTTATATTTTTTATTAATATTGCTTTAATGTTCGAAGAGTTTTAATAGGTTTTATCAAATACATTATTTATCAAATACGTTATTGAGTATTGCTCCTTGCTGTAAAACAACTTTCTTCTTAGGATAATAGTAATAAAAACATTCAATTATTCACATTTCGTCAAGTAATTCTGAAATTATGAACTGTATTCAGGAAACAAGTATCATGTATCAAATCTATATTCTTTTGACTGCATAACCCAAAAAATTATAATTCAACAATCTCCATTATTTCTTATCATTTTATCATAGCAATAAATCCATCACATAACAGGAATTTTTGTTTGTAAGCAATATTTTTTAACTCTAGAAATTAATTCAATGTTTAAGACCGATCTCTTATTACCTAAAGATTATTCAAAGTATTTAATGAAATCTCAGAAATAAGATGAGGCAAGAGAGAGGGTGCATTACTAAACATGAAAAGGTATTTGGTAATAAGTAGATCTGAAGTAAATTTATTCACCACTTTAACGCTTTTCTGAATAGTGAATGAATATGTATTTAGGATTTTATAACCATTTCTGCGTTTAGTTCTTATTAGAAACTAACTGGGTACCGTCACTTCACTCCGGAACCCTTGCATGCATAGTATAAAAAAAAAACTTTATTTATTTAGCAAATTAATATCGAGATCGGAAAATATACCAGTTCCCAGCCCGTTGTGGCCTTCTCCGCATAACTCATGTATTGCGGGTTGGCGCCACATACCTAGATATGTCGATAAGGAAACTTTAAAGCGAAAATAGAAAACCTCTTTATTCCCTATCCCGTGGGAATTTCGAAAACTCCGGCCTTATTCCTTGTCTAGATCATAAAGGGAACCTCTGTGCAACATTTCAGCTTTCTAGGTCCAAGGGCAAACCCTTGGCTGGGCGTGGATGAGTCAGTCAATGAGTGAGTCAGGGCTTTTCTTTTTAGATAGGTAGATGGCTGAACTTTCTAAGCTTTTGTTAGCTTTTTGAAAGAACATATCTTTCATGATTTCCAAGACGAATTGTCAGTAAATAATGTAAATTTGGAGTAAATTACAAATTGAATATGAAATGTCAGCCAATTGAATATGAATTGCTAATAAATAGTATTGTAAACACTATTGTATTGTTGGTAAGGGTTGCATTGTATTACAAACACGGACGGAAAGTCCATGTATTGTTTCTATGGGTTGTATTATTAATTTTTAAATGTATCTTAACGAATTCTGGAGGAAGAAGAAAGAGATTTCTTGTCCTCAATTCAACCAGAAGAAAATTTTTATTGAAGAAAACGAGATATCGTTAATAAAGAAAGGAATTTTAAGGAGATATTTTAATTGTATATCTTTTACGAGTTTTACGTCACTTATTTTCGAGGAAATTCTAATGCAAATCCCGATTTGGAACTCCATCCATTCAATCAAACAAAATCTCTAGTTCTGTAGCTGGTCTAATAATTTTTAAAATACTGTTTATTTAAGGCCCCTTAGAAATTGCCATCCACCCACTCAATTACCAAATCATTAATAGGTAAGTATTAGAATATAAAAATTGGAGTTAACCACAATTGTGGTAAATCTGTTACTTTGACTTTTGTATAGTTGAAATATTTATTTTCTATATTTATTTTTAATCAATTAATACAAATAGAAAGAACCTTCTCCTATATAACCGAAGAGAAAAATTAATAATACATACTTTAATTATAATAATTATCATATAATCTCGCAAATTTTTTTTTTCAAAGCTGGAATATTTTCAAATTATATACACCACAACTATAAATTTAAAGTGCAACAACATTTTATTTTATTTTACTGAAACATTTCTGGCTAAAAAATATAATCTCAAAAACTTCAAATGTTTTAAAATTTATCATTCCAGATTATGTTGCATGAAGCTATTAAATTGATTGAACCATATGCCTCAAAAGAGAAGTGCAATTACTAAACTTCAACGTTTGCACAATCTATTAATTATCCAGAATATTTTAATAGAAAAGTTAAAAGTATACCATGTTAGTTTTCCTGTGTGGTGAATGTGAATGGCAGGGAAGACGAGCACAACGACCTTCGAAATTTTGCACGTCTCCATAAATTATCATAAAAAAGTTAATATTATTCAATATTGTTACGAAAAGAGAATGACTCTTCTACTTCTAAAACCTTTTCCCACTTCGATGTGGGGTCGGCTTTCCTTCTTTTCTTCGTTTCCTCCATTTTTCTCTATTGAGGACTTCTTCTCTCGTCCATCTTTTTTCCCTCAGATCTTCATCTAAGTTTGGGTCTCCCACATTTTCTCTTTCCTGACACCTCCAACGAACTAACTCGCTTTCCTGCGTAATCTTCATTTCTTCTTTCTACATCTTCAAACCATCTCAGTCTACTTTCCTGAATTTTTCTGTTTATCAGTAGCACCTTGAATTGTTCCTCTAATATATTCATTCCTAATCCTGTCCTCTCTCATTATCCACTTTAGCTTTCTCATTTCTACTACTTTCGTATTCCTTTCCTGGGCCTTTTGACTAACACACGTCTCAGCATCAAACAACGTTGTAGCTCTTACCATTATCTTATACAATTTTCCTTTCATCTTATATTTAATAGTTAATATACTCTCTTATATTTAATAGTTAATATACTCTCTTATATATAATAGTTAATATACTCTAATATTTAATATACTACTAAGAGAAGTAACATTAGACAGCACTGAGCTACTTACAAATGTCCTCTTTAAAGATAAAAATGATAAAACAAAATCGCTTGGAGAATCATGAAAATTTCAGTATTATAAGTTATCTATGTGTTTTTCAACTATCTAAACTTATTGAAAACATCGCTGAGTATGAAGTAATTCAGAGATCTAAATAAAAGTCAAATTTGTATTATTAATTTACCGCACTTTAAATACAATTTCTGTTTAATCGCACTCAATCCTTAAATTCTTTATTTTTTTCCAGTTTTAAAATCGATTGTAAACTCTTCCTGCATCATAAATTAGGGTTGATTTAAGAGGACAGCGTTGGTTTTTTTCTGCTTTAAAAGCAGAATGGAATGAATGAGATAGATTATTGTTTGGTTTATACCCTGGATTTAGTTAAATGGGTCGATAAGCCTACTCTATTATTCACACTCCAATCGACAATGGCGTATCAGATAAATGATGCATCTATTTTTCGGTTTTCCATTATTTGTACCGTCTATTATTCATTATCGGAATTTACAAAGTAAAAATGTTTTGCTTATTGACTTCCCTTTGTATCTATTCGTTATCGCTAACTAATTCAATAATGGCTTTGTTTTCCAAATTATTGATAGAATTTATTGCGATTATAAATATATTAAAGATAATAATATGACCAATCGTAAGAAGATACTTAAAGTAGTAAGGAGAAAAAAGACAGGGGAAGAATGGTTTATTGGCTTTTGTTAATTCTTTAATATATAAATATTTATGAGTGAAGTTTAATATGTGTAAAATTAATGACAATGACTGCAAGGTCAGACACACAAACTATTAAAAAAATATCATTAAATGCATTAAAAAGATTTTAATTACACAACCGGGTTTCAACCAGACAAGAAAGCCGTTTACAAGACGGCCGTCCTAAGGCAATAGCAAGTAACTACAAATTTTCTGAGTTTGCGTTTTCTGCATTTTCTACGTAAGGAAGTATCTACACATCTTCCTAAGCAATTTGGTAGAGATCTGCTGTTAAAGTTTGGCCCCTATTTCGATGATCAAAGGTAGCAACTGACTCACAACATGCTTATATCTACGGTCAAAGGCAGCAAATAATCAGTTTCCAAATTGCTAGTTGCTTCCTTTTACCTGAGGACGGCCGAAGAGCTTCTTTACAACATTCGCTCTCTGATAGGAATAGCAATACTTACTAGATGGAATATTTCCCTAAATTATGGTTCACAATGCTCTACTAGATGGTCGGAAGAAACCAGGCTTCCAAAGAACAATTGTGGAAAACAGTATGAATAGTAATAATAATAATATAAATCTTGTTCTAAAAACATTAGTAACTTAATTTCGGACTGTCGTTGTACTCGCATTCACTTAATATATACCCACAAATTTAAGTTTCCTATGATTAAGATCTTACATCAGTTAGCTAAGACTATTCAGCTACTGAAAGAAAACCAGTCACACGTCTTACCTTACTACAAACACAACCGACCAACTGTAATAGAAAAGCAATTTGCTACCATTTACTGGGATAACCAAATTATTACTGATAACACAAAGTAAGATGTAATAATCTAACCTTACCTTGGCTGATAAAAGATAAGCTGTAATTTTATTATCATTAACATAAGGATCTCGGGAACTATAAACAAAAGAAAAATATCATTACCTATGTCCAAAGTAACGAAATAGTTAATACTCGAAATGAAATAACAGTGAAAATGAAAGAGGCTATTATAGTCTTAATAAATACTTCTTCATTGAAATTACAATCAGATCTCTAACTGAAAAGTTTAAGGAACATACCAGTCCCCGTTTATTTAATTTCTTAAAATCAAAAGTTTCCAGTCCTTCCCATTAAATATCTTGAAATTTTGTAAATATTCAAAGTTAATTTTGTATTCAGTTGTTATCTGCATGATAACTCCAATTTTCATTATCGGTTTAACCCGAGTTTTAAAAACTTAGTAAGGAAATATAGTAAGGGAAGATAGGAAGAAATAATAATAATAATAATAATAATAATAATAATAATAATAATAATAATAATAATAA
>JAFIDM010005346.1:33631659-33768614 GCA_023159025.1 Thereuonema tuberculata | reverse complement strand
GTTTTATCGCATTTATTTATGTGAGTATGTTGTGGATTTATAATAATAGTTTCAGAAGAGAAGATATTAGGAAGAAATCTGGATCCACTTTATTAATTCAAAGCTCAAAAGTTTGGGTTCCAAATGACGATAACACAATAGCGGGAACGGTAACAGATTTAAAAACAGACACTTTAATGACCAACTGGGGCTTTATAATTTAGGCAATTCATTACGTATTTCTCACTCAACTGTATTATGAAATTTTAAATGAACTATTTTTTTAAGTTAAGCTGCATTTTTAGAAGGAAATATGTATGCAACCAAAATTTTGCTTTACAAATTACAATAATCAATGTTGTAATAACAACATGTAGTTGTTATTACAAAAATTAGAATTAATGCTGAATAGTTGTAACTGCGATTACAATAATAAAATACACAGAAAAGGTTGTGTGCTGAAAATGAATTTATAAGTGGTCATTTTAAAAATTAATCGTAAAATTCATCCAAGTAAGTAAACTACAATAAAATGAATAAATATATAAAATTGATTTTTGGAAGGTCAATTGGTCGGTAAATTGTATTACAAAATTTTAAATGAACTGTTTCATTTAATATAGTGGCATTTAATAACTTCTGTTTAATATCAATACAATGACATTTTCATAAAAGAGACAATTCCATGACTTTGCCTTCAATTGTGGATTTCCATAATCTCTAGAGGTCGAATACCTGTCAAAATTCAATCCTGACTAAATTTAGCTGCTGTTCAATACAGAATAAAAGTTCTCTGATAAAACTTATCCAATACTCTTTTGTCTTAAGCTTAGGCGAAAAGAAACCAATCAACCAAATTGACTTCACTTGTTTTGTTTGTTTTTGTCAAAAGATATTACAACAATTTTCTTAATTTACATCGTTCTTTCATATGTTATACTTATTTCTTCTGTAATTCTGTTCTTTTCTCTTCACAAAAAGCCTTTGAATTTAAGAAACTGGGCTAAAGTGAATGG
Source organism: Thereuonema tuberculata (assembly GCA_023159025.1). NCBI lineage: Eukaryota > Metazoa > Arthropoda > Chilopoda > Scutigeromorpha > Scutigeridae > Thereuonema > Thereuonema tuberculata. The sequence goes on along the minus strand of JAFIDM010005346.1, from coordinate 33,767,619 downwards.
AGGTGAACATGTTATTGTGAATTTGTAATGTTTAGTTGAAGCAAATTAAGAAGCTACTTTCGGAAACATTAATTATTTCTTCAATTATTTGGAAAAATTGGTGTTTCACCAATTTGGTGTTTCAATTATGCTTCGGCTTAGTCTGTAACTCGTTATATAATAAATCCATAATATCAAGGAAATTAAAGTTGAATTGGGACGTCCATTCCACAAAGTCATCTCTTATTTCTTGTTAATCAATACATTTTTACAGGAGTGGTTCCAAGAGTTCGAACCTATTAATGGAGTTAGGTTTCGTTATACATATCATAACAGTTTAGAATTTTTAACGTGGAGTCCAGATGAGATATTTCTATCTCCAATATTACTAACACAGTTTATTATAAATACGTAATTGCCTCTCAACTCTCATCAAATCAGATTTTCTAATTATTAGGCATCTCTCTAATATTTTTGTGTAAAATTTATATATTCTTTTTAATTATAATGTAACATCTTCAAACATTCTAATTTCTTCAAACAAACAAACAAATACTAACATTTATTATATTTATTGTATCTGATTTTTTTTAATCTATTACTTTTTTTGAATATTTTTTTTGGAATATTTTTTGAAAACATTTTGCAAAATCTGTGAACATCATTTTTTCAAGAATAGCACAATAACTTTAATAATTTCTCTTAATAATCTTTTTAGAATGAAATAATCAACCTACTTCAAAGTATGTAATTTGTATGTGCTGTACTATTCTGTACTTATTTAGACTTAATGAATTCCAGATCGCTGTGTTAGATAATGGCCGTCATTAAACGCCGGGAAGTCTCCTAAGGGCTGAGTCTCTTATCATTCTTATCTGATTTCCTTCTCTCCCTTCTTGAAGAAATTCGGAAGAGGCATAAGGTCATCGCATTGAAGACCAGAGACTCTGTGCCAAGTACTGTCATGACTGACAAACTAACTCTTTCAGAGTAGTTGGATAAAATCACTGAGTCCATTGAGTCCAATGCATGACGAAGCCCCTGAACTGTTGGTACTTAGGGTTTGGAAGCACAACTTATTGCTTGAGGTTGTCTTGGAGGGATTCGTAATGATACACCTCACGAGAACATGGTCACTGACTCTGGGAGACTTTGGAAGAAATGGTGATTCGAATTTTAAACAGCTCTAGGTTCGTTCTGAAATCACGGTTATCTTCGAATTTAAAAGATAAGAATATTATGAAGGAAAATATTTAACATGCAAAACTAATGAAAATGTAATGTTTTCCTTAATAGGAATTAGGAATAAACGTTTCCAATAAGATTCGTCTTTATATTTTCAACATACTTTAAATGATTCTAAAGTTTGATTGTTTTTCTTCTACATATTAAAGTCTCCTTTCTAATTAGTTTGCAAACAAGAAACAAAAATTTTAGAGCAAAGTTTCTTCCTGACTTATATAATAGTCAGAACATTTTTCAAATTAACAGAATAAATAGGTATCGAATTAATGTTCTTTTAAAAAAGTAAAAAAAAATCTATTGAAAAGAATTCTTTTGTATTCAACAGCATCTTTATCAAGAAATGCTATAATCTCTAGAATAAAGGTAGGGTTAAATAACTTTTGTATAAGTATTTACGCTATATTTTAGTATTTAACTTTCTGAAAACTTTCTGAATCATTCCTGTAAATACAAGATAATGCATTTCACAATTTCTTAGTTTCTGTTGACATTTTTATGAATAACCAACACAATTTTTAATGCCTTCGAGTAAAAAAAAGTTCTCTGAGAAATTACGGAGAAATATAATAAGTAATAAATATTGTAAATATATGAATTTTCAACATCTGTGAAAGCTTATACTTAAATTTGTATAGATGTAAACAGTCAAAAACATATATCATCTACAGTATATGGGATCTTGACGATTTTTGTATCCCTAAATGAAGAATAGCCTTTGCTGTTACAGAAAGAAAGAATGTTATACTGCTTAAGTATTAGATTGAAGATACTTTATTTCATAAAGACAACTGAATGTTAATTTAACCAAGCGTTAAAAGTAAAAATTATTTTATTAAACAGTGGAGAATTGTCAATGTGCAGAAGTTTCGACTACATTGGAGAAACTTCTAGATTAAAAGAAGAGTAAAACTAGAATTTGTTAGAAAAAATGAAGTATCAAAAATGTACATTATTAAAAGAAAATTCATAAAAAAATACGAAAATTTATTAACCAAAGTTGAAGTTATTTAAATAAATAAAAAGTTAAAGCTGAAGACACAGAAAAACACAAAATGTACTTCTATGAAAAAAGCAAAAATCAATTCTGCAATTGCTCGTGTGTCCACAGAAAACCTGGTCATCCATGTTTATTACTGAATTTTAAAGAAAAAAAAGCTTCAGAAATCTGCTTCTCCACAAAAAGTATATGTTATTAGGTATATGTTATTGTTTATACTTAATAACATAAGAATAAACAATAAGAATAAAATATTCAAAAATTGCTTAGTTAAATTGGAAAATTGCTATTGAAAACATTATATTACATCTGTGAAAGAATACAATAAAAGTACTAATTTTTGGAAGAGAAAAGACAATTCTTCATAAATATTTACTATTTTTAAGTATTAAACACTACTAATCAGATTACGTATGCTGCATTCTTGTTATCAAATCATTTAAAAGTATTAGAAAAATAATACGAATCTAATTGGGTTAGATATGCGCTTTAGCGTAAGCTCTGTCAAAAATTCAGGAAGCTAATACCTCTTGTATCATGAGAGATTGATACAGGCTATTTGAAATAATAATGTTAAGTCTTAGTCAAATGTTTGCAAATTCTCTTAATCTGAACACGACCAATCCTTTGAATCTCATAAGCTGCTTCCATAAAGAAATAGGGGGACGTGAACATCAAAGTTTGAATCCCATTCCCTGAGAAGTTAGGAAAGCTAACTCCATCAAATATGTAGCAAATCATGAAGGAAAAGAATTATATTCTTTTCTTTTAATGAGGTAAGATTACTTGCATCTTAAAATGCATTTATGGAATAGTATTTAAATAATAAGTTAATTTAATTTTAAAAAGTTGGTCTATCTTGATTGTCAAATTCTATTATTTATATAAGCCACCAAAATAGCTTATTTCTAAGCAGCCTCCATGGGAGCAGGCAGACGATTTATTTCTTAATCTGCAGTTTATTTAATGAAAAACTCAGTAAACAAAAAGAATGCTACCAATGGGAATTATCTTCAATCAAAAAAAAATACGGTAGCAGACAAATTATATTCAGAGGAGTGGGTTCAGATAAGTACAATGCAACAATCATAATGCTATTTGGATTATATTATTCGCAGAATATAACAGAAATCCTTTAATCCAATTATTTCTTCAATATTGAAAATTTCCAATTGAAAAACAAAAGAAAAAAGGAGATTCAACTACCCCGAAGTGGATTGTTTAGTTTTTCTCAGTAGATTTATTTGAATTTGTAATGAAATTAGCGAACCGATTCCCAGCTAGTTTGTTTCAAGTAAATCATTTTAATTCCAGAATTGTGGAATCCCTTGTGGAATTGTATTACTGGATTAGTTGCATTTGCTTAGAAGGATTTTGATTATTACTTTATCAATAATGAAGTGAAACTTCATTTGAGATTCTTAATCTGGAAAGGTCAAAGATCAAAACAACAAACAAACAAATAAAAATGTGTTATTCCGTTCACAAAAAATATTATTAAAAACATACGGATAAGAATAAACAAAAAATATCTTTTTATAAACAAAAATATGGCTAAATATGCGAAGAGGCATTAATTAAAAAATACTGTAACAGATACTGTAATAGAATGTTTGATGAAAAGAATGAAAAGAAATTTTGGATTATATTTTTTTACTTTGTGAAAATTGTTTCGAAAACTATTCCATTTATTATTTTTTTTTTTACAAAAATTGAAGGGAGAGAGAAGGAAACTCTTAGTAATAAAACTTATACAAATTCAGAAACTTATTACGAAGATAAACATTTATGGATAGGACTGCGCAGAAAAAAAAAGTATTTAAATCTCTAGTATTTGACAATTTATAATTCAATTTTATAGGAAAAGTCCAACTTATCGTTTCTTTATGCTAAGTAAAAATAAATAATAATAAAAAAAAATAAATATGATAAAAAACGTATTTAAATCTCTAGTATTTGACAATTGATAATTCAATTTTACAGGAAAAGCCCAACTTATCGTTTCTTTATGCTCAGTAAAAATAAAGTAAAATTAAGATATAATGTCACTGATCATGTAATCATTCCGTTAAAGTATACGTAAATCTATCTAAATGCAATTGTTTAAGGTTTGATTGAATAAACAATTTTAGTGTACTTATTTAACAAGGAAGGTTCTTGGTATCATGTCTCTAAGTAACTTTACGACTTAGATGATTTGTCTAAACTTTGGCTACTAACTACACTAATATTCTGGCAAAGATGTTTTCTTTCTTTCCAGTGTGTCTCATTTTTTTTTTCATCGAGATGTCTGTTATCAGAGTTTGAATTGTAGGCGTTAAAGGTATTCGGTACTAATCAGATATTCCACGGCCCTTTAGAATAAAACATTATATGTATGTAAGTGTACATCCTTCCATCCATTAACAATCTTGAAATAATTATTAGTGCTATTTTTTTATTCATGAATATATCTTGAAATTTTTATTTATAATTATTATTAGATGAGATATCACTCAATCTGGCTTTTGTGCTCAAATTCAAAATGCAAGATGAAATCATGAAAGTCCTAACTTCAAATTGCAGTAGAACTCTGAAATGCGTTAGATCTTAAACCTTTTGTCAGAAATTAAAAGCAAAAATATAAGAGTAATTATGCTCAGAACAACAGAATCCCAGTTCTGCAACGATACATACAAAATTTTGTTGAAAGTGGGCTCACAGTTCTTTTGAGAACTGTTTGTTTAACATTCGTCAAAAAAAAAGTTGCTTTCGTAAAAATGACTAAAATATATATTCTTACAAATGGCATCTTCATACGAAATTAAATATTTATGTAGGCATCACGATAATGACTTGACGACATCTTGTGGTTTATGATGTAGTGGAAACTGATTTGTTGCGTCAATAATTCACTAAGATTAGTTTAAGAGTAACGTATCTTTAACAATGTTAGAGGGCTTAGAAGCTAAATGTAGCGCAAATGTTTAAGAGGCGCGCCGCTGACACGTTGGATGACAAGGCTTCTCAACGTAAATAAGCATTGAAAGGATACAAGGATTTGGCTATTCTGACAAGAAGACAAATTGATTCGGTGGCGAAACCGTTTCTCGAAAGAGGAAAGTTCTTTCCATTCAAGACGGTAGCTTCGAAATTAAGCGAATTCCTTGAATGACACGAGGCATGCTTGGATAGTTCCGCCAAGACGGAGGAGTCCGGCGAAAAGTGGCTTTGTCATCGAGTCCACATACATCTTGTTGGAAACCAAAGGCACGTAAACAGGAAACACTAGGCGAAGAACCGAGAAAGATTGGACGTACATTAGTGTATCCCAGCTATGTCTACATTTTTCTTTTATTCTTTCTTGGAGTCTTATTAAGATTTGCATTCAATAGGTAAGGTGTGAAAATCAACAAAGCAGAGTTTCTCAGTAAATGATCAAAATTTGCAGACAAGACCAACTAGGCAACAACAAAAAGATACCAAACTGTTGATGTGGCAGTCGACATTTGTAAAATGGTTTGTAAGGAGAAGAACCTAAGAGGAAAATTAGTTACAATTTTCTTAATACAGTAAAACCTCGAGATAACGCGAAAACTGGATAAGAAATTTAATCACTTAAATCGGAGATCGAGTTACTGAGAGGATAACTTTTATCGTCCATTGCAAGTCAAAACATTTTTTCAGTTATCTATTACAGAAATTGAGGTTTTGAATTCCAAAACCACCCCATATAAACAGTTTTAGCAAATCATTGAAAACTTATTGAACTATCCAAATATTTTTTTTTACGTCATATTGTTTATAATAACAATAAGTTATATAAATTTACAAGCCATATTATATTGCTGTTTTTATTTGGAAAAGGTTGGTTTTGCTACAACTACAGCTGTTCTTGAAACAAACCTTGGTGAATACGAATATGACTGATTTTGAAACTAGCATCATACTATGTTCTTGTAGCTTATCTTTCTTCTAAAGTGATCTTTTAAAGTATTTCTTCTATTAAATATATATATTATATTATACTTTGAACGAGAATGAGATTGCAATCAGATGAAAAACAAGCTGTAAAAGTTTCTATTATTTAGTCTTCTTTAGTATTTGTAACTTATGTAAAGAAACAACAAACTTTAACGAAAATTGGAATATATTACATTTTGAACAAATTCGAGAAAGCAAGATACACAAACATGTGAAATTGACATTAGTAAAGATCGATTATTTCTGGACCTAATATTTTTTTCGCTTCTCATGATTATATAGAGAAACTTCATGATTAAATTTTGATGACCTAATGGGTGTCTAATCATCTAAAAAAATTGTATTCCTGTTAAAAAAAGATCAAAATTTTTGTGTGTGCTATAATTTATTTCATGAGTGATTGAGATCAACTTCAAACAATTATTATAAGAGTGTTAAAAACAAAAATAAGACAATATTTATATCAATAAATCTTTTTCCTGAATCTGTTTTTTTTTTGTTTTGTTTTAAAGTAATTTTCAAAGTTAAAATTAAATTTTATTTCTAATCTGTTGATATTATCTATTTGTCGATATCTAGGAATGCAATTTTTTTCTTTCCTTTTTTGTTTTTAGTAAAAGTTGTAAATATTCCGATACTGATTTTAGTTTACTTCAAATAAGTTTGGTATTTTTTCTTTTTTTTTTTTACTCATTCAGGTACTCTGTAGTTTGTTAAAAAATATCAGATAAAGACAATGTTTTATCAAATAATTAGTCAACTGGAACTGGAAATGTAGATTCCTAAAACTAAAGGTTTTTGCAATTAGAGCGTCTAAGCTCCTTTCTTTCTTTCTTTCTTGCAGGTGCAAGACGAATTATTGACAAAAGCTGGTTATTGCCGTTTTAGGTCATATATTGCGCAGGTGTGCAGTATTCGACTGTTAGGTTTTATCTTAGTTCTGTCGTTGAATTGCTGTCAGTCGGGCGGATAGTAAGTGGTTCTCTTGTAATTTACAGTTATGAGTTCACCAGCAACCAATACCACTTTGTCCTATCTCTTACTCAATGTATCGATTGACAAAGGGAATCTTTTTCTCTAATTTTCACAATTACAAATTTATGGACTTTAAACGACAGTAATTTCAGGTCAACTTTTAGGAAAAAGTATTTGTACAGTGAATAAATGTAAAATGAAACTTGTAAAACTAGTAAAACGGATTGTTAGTTTAGTATAGTTAAAATGCCAATCCATAGTCTACTTTAAAAAATGTTCATCCTAAGTTAGTGCTGGCGAAAACCTGGATAAAGAAAGATACTAACGTTACATTAGTGTTTCTGGAAGATGGAGCTGATATATAGATCGGCGTTCTCCTCTTTGAAAATGACACCAGGAGAACGTACTCCCAAGACAGTACAATAGATAAGAAGATTCCATCACTACGATGCTGTCTTATTTCTTTCAAAACTAGCAGAGATAACCAGAAATTACTGGCGATGACACTACATGTTCGAATTTTGATATACATAGTGTATCAGCAATTATTCAAAATAATCATAAACTAAATAAATTAAAAAGAGTAAAAAGGAATACACATACTACATAATCCGAATATTTATAATTCTAAATAATAGTTACTTCTGATAAATCTGACTAAGTGTCTTAAAATGTAAAGAATATTTAAATGTAAACTTCCTGCATGTCTTGAAAAAAGCTGGAAAGCTTAATTTTGCACAACAGAGATAAAAATTAAATATTAGATTAACTAGAAGACTTCAAGGCCAGACCGAACCTCTTGATTTACTAAATATAAACAAGTCTTGTTCTCAAAGCTGATTTCACAATAATCGGCTTATCCTCATCGTACCTGACATTGGTGACACTCGATGAGTTTCCATTCTGGAAAACTCATTAAAATTCTAGAAAGTGTACAAAGCATTCTATTGGTACAATTTGAAATTTGATAATTGCTTCTACTACAAATTTCGAGGGTTGACTTTAATGATGAAACCGCGCCCTTAAGGCATTTGTGGAAATTAGCTATAACAATTAAAAACTTCATTTTAAACTGCTCTTGAAACATGTCATACTATCCGACTCATGATTAATTTATGTAAAATTAATCTACAACTTCAAAACTCATTTTTGATGAAAGGGAATTCAGGGAGTTAATTGGTGATTGATCTTATCTCATTTTCAAAGCAGTAGAGTGAAAATTAAAAATCAAGTAATGAACTTACAAGCTATGATGCAATTTACTTCAGTGACTTGCAGTAAAATCTTACAAATACATTCACATGATCAAATTTAGAAAACTAAAATGTTCAACTGAACAAAAAGAAAGAAAACAAAATCACAAAGGTAATTTTCTAAGCAATGAAAGCTTATAAAATTAATATTTCTTTGTATGTTTCATACCCCTAGTTAATATGGAACCCTGAAATTTCTTAAATCTTGACACATAAAATACAGGAAATTTCCATAAATTGGCATAGATACTTTTGAAATTGAAACATTTTTCATGTTTATCTCAGCGACAGACGATGATAAAAAAAAATATTAGAAACAAAATAGGGCATTTCTTTCACATTGGACATTCTAATTCAATTTACATTCGCTTGTTTTATAAGATTAAAAATTATTAAAAGAAAGGAAAATCTGAGCTTTTTACGGAACATAGACATGTTCTTTTATGAATTTTTTTCCCACAATAAACATTAAAACAGACTTTCTCAAAGTTCAAATGTCCGAACCATTCAATGGCTGTAGTCTCCGGTTTTGGCCTTCCAGTGTCAGAGAGTACTAAAGGAATTGAATGGAATGAATTTATAATGGCATTATTAAAGCATTTAATAAGTTCTAATGAAGAATCTGCAGAGAAAATATATCTTATTACAAGATTTTATGTCAGAATTTTTGCAAGAAACCAGATTTTTTGTATGTTAATTAAAAATAACATAAAAGACATTCTGTACAAAGATAAGTGGTTGCATTTTGAACATGATTCAGTTGGGCTTGAATGCTGGTGAATTATTCAACCATTAAACATTACGTTCAGTTTGAATTGTATGATATTCAAAAGCAATATTAAATTTTATAAAAAATTAGTTATTAAAATTATTCTTTTTGTTTCCTAGTTCAGGAAAATATTCTGTAAAAAGAAGTAATTGTTTGCTGTTATTGCAAAAGAATTTATTATCTATTATCCCTGTTATTTTCGTTGCTAAATTTTATTTGTATTACTCACTAAAAACTTTTTTATGGAGCTAAAAACGATAATGATAGCAAATGTATTTTCAAAGTACTGCATTTCGTTCATTTCAAGATCCAAGATTTCCTTTCTAGAAAACCAATCAGAAGCAATGATAACAATGCTGTTATTATTTAATAAGTATACATTACACTGCATAGGTAGTGACAGCAACTAGTAAACCAATCACAATGCTTCGCAACGGCTTTTGATACGTATAAGACAATATCATTGATATTGCTTTCATTTCCATTTTAAAAATGTGATTGTTGCGAATGCAAAAGACGCAATTGTTGTGATTGTTGCTAATGATAATTTAATGATATTTTAATGATACTTGTCCACAGACGGACGGACAAAGCGGGGTTATAAGGCTACTGATACTTGTATCAGAAGCCTAAAATGAATTAAAGCAAAACAGAGGACAATGGTTTTTAATGCAATAATTTTATGCTTATCCACTTTGTGCTCATAGAGGATTCTAACTATATGTGATGAATTTGGGTCGGGTGATCGATCCTTCCGTCTTTAACTACTGGAAAGAAACCCATCCCCATTTTACAGAGGGCTGGGTGAACCCTAGAACCCCCAGAAAAATCCCCAATCACCTCCAGGGGTTAACTCGGTTCGCCCAGCCCGAGCCCAGGTCCATACAATTGGTCTACAAAAACATTTGCTTTATCGTTTCTCTTTTCTATAATAATAAATAAAAACAAAAAGAAGAAGAAGTCATATATTTTTCAGACTTTAAAATGTTTGATTAAAAACATCACTTTATCGAAAAACATGCTTCAATACCTCTGGTGAACGTATTGATGGGCTTGACGCAGAACATATCATGCACTAAGCAGAGCGTTACCTGTCCTCAATTTCCGATTTTGATTTCAGATCATGATTTGCACGATACAATCAGATTTAAACCCGCTGAACAGCTAGGCGGCTGCTTCTGATTGATTTATTAATAAAGGAAATGAAAATAACACAATCGTTGTTTGCTTTCAAATCGTTTCATCCATCAAAATATTAAAAATGTTCATCATCAAGGATATCTCGTCTTTGTTGGTAAGTGCATGTTCTAAGCGAGACTTAAGGTAATTTCTTTTTCTTTTGCAAGTTTTTAGAACATTTTCCTTCAATTATTCTTTCAAAATGTTGACGCCGTTTCTTTCTGAAATAATTATGTTGATCATTTACCCAAATCATGTGATTGGTTCTTATTTTTATGCATACTTTACCTGATTATAAGTATTGTATTTTCAACTGCATAAATTATTCTGCTGGAACAATATTTCGTCTTTGTTAGGATTTATCGCTCACATTCTTCATTTGATGAATGACTCAATAGCTCAAAACACTATAAATCGTACACTGGCTCAGTCTAGAAGGATCAAACAACAAAAACAAGAAAATCGCTTCAACCAATACAACATCAAAGCTTGGCCGACCTGCTAGGCACGAAAGATATTTAAAGAAAACGTAAAAACAAGAAACGAAACATTTAAACATGACTTTCGTAGTTCAATGTACACAGGTTAAACTGAAAAGACACACAACGAGAGTTCATGATTGTGTTGATTGTTTTACAAAATATACTGATAATAACTAACAATAAACATGCAGTTCTTTACAAGTTCTGTTGCTATTCAAGAGTCGACAGGATTAGATTTCAGTGGGTTTTATCAAAGATATAGAATTTCTCTTGTTCCAAAACTTGACAAGCAACGTTTGTAGCAATTTATCATAGTTTGATTTTTCTCATGTAATTCTCAGAAGGAACAGAACATGTCCACTCAGATTTGCAAAAGCGCGAAAACTTTTTCGTCTAAAAAACATAAGTTTAAATCGTACAGTTTCGAAAATAAGAGAACCCATATTGTAAGTTACCGACGAGTTATTGTTTGATCAATTAATAAAATTATCGAGATTATATGAAGTAATTGATCAAAATGTAATGAAAGCAATTCAGGTTAGAAAGAATTGTACAGTTAATAAAGATTTAATTAATCTTATAAATAACATAACTATAAAGAATTCGACAGGATATATTTTATTGCAATTCGCCTATAATAAATAATTCGACTATATATATTATATATTAACTTCAAATTTTTTTCTTATCTGTTTGATTGCGTAATTTTCAACAAGATATATTGCTTATTTTGTAGCAGAAATTGTACATAAGGTATAATAAATTTTGAAGAAACACAAATCAGTAACAAAAAGTCCGTCAAACTTATGCCCATTGAAAATTAGTAAAATTGGTTTCCTTGTCATCTGAACTTTTTTACGCTAAATTGCGTTAATATTGAATATTAAATTGGAAAGCACAATTTCTTTTATTTATTTATTATCTGCTGCTTTTCATCTATCTTTACTTTCTAATTTTAGTTAATTCTGATGACTAAACCTAATAAAATAAACAGTTCTTACCCTCTGAATCGGAAACAGGGAACAGGTGATTTGAAATTTTATGCGGAAATATCCAGTTACTACATTGATTAATTAAACATGCCCATAGAATCATTAACCGTTCCTTTCTACATGATCAAAGCTATGGTTTCTATTTACATTCATTAACGATAATGAAAAGCACTTCAACGTACTGAAATTCCTGTTTAAATGAATTCTGTGCTTTACTATTTCTAACATCTAATTTAAATAGCATTTCCTGAATATCGTCTGTGTAAAGAATTCTTATGACTGCACTACTGTGTTCATTCCAATTATAATAACTACCCTCTTAAATGCGTAGGCCTTAATAACACAACTACTACTATGAAACTTGGACTGGATGCTATCAAAGTTGTAAGCTATCAGTGCCGTAGTTAGACGATTGGAGGCCCCGGGGCAACAAGTGAGTATGGTTTCGTAAAAAAAAATCCCCTTCGTTCGGGGGCCCCCTTTGATCGGGGGCCCCTGGGTACTGCCCCTGCTGCCCCGGTGGTAGCTACGGCCCTGTAAGCTATCTACTTTGATACTCAAGAATTCTTATAGATCTGCGAATATTATGACTCCAAGAACAAATCTTTCGATCGATATAATCGCCGACATGTACTATAGGATTGAATCCGGCAAACTCGGCAGCAAGTTGAGTTATTTTTCGATGTATTCTCCAACAAGACTGGGACATGTCACGATTTACTATCTGATGTAATAAACCTCTTGTAAAAGAAGACATGATCAAGTAAACATTCAGATTTCTCTGATGTTTCCAGAAGAAATTTTTCAATATTAAAACTACTTTTATTATTTCTTCTCCCTATTTCTGCTAAAATATGACATTGGTTTAATATAATCTTTAGAAGTTTTCAACCTTCCCAGATTTAGAAACGAGATTCATCTGAAATGACATTTTATTGTTCTACTGACAGTAATTGCTTCTGATTAGTGAAGCACCGAAAGTGTAGCAAAAACAAAAGATTGAATAATGGCTACTGCTGATTCTAGAACAAGAAGAACAATTTGGCTAATTCATCTTACATCATCTTAGATATTTTAATATAATAGCTTTTACTCAGAATAGTAAAGGTGTGCTATGTAAAGGCTTGAATGGCCTATTATGAATTAAGAGGAGGAGTAAAGTAAATGAGTAAGAAAGAGTACACTACTAAAATCAAAATCCTTTATGCCGGGTGGGCATAAAATAACGTGAGGTGTTCAGAGCCTTCTAGCGAGGAATGTATTGGACGAATCGTAAGAACATTCAATGGACATACAGAGTGGAACATGCGGTTTCGATTTAAAAAAAAAAAAATAGTACCAAAAGTCGCCAACAGGGGAAAATGTGGCGCTGCAAAGGTTGTAGTACGTATGAGTTATGAATGAGTAATTTCCAAATGAGAGAGCACATGTAGATTTGTTATGTTCATCGATCCTCTTCGTAGCGTCTTCAACCGCTGAAATTCTCGAAGGGCATCACTGCCATTCTCGTCCTGCTGATAATACAGCTTCACTAATAAAGCACGGTCACGTAAGGTAAGGGCCATCGAAAAGCAGTTCATTGCCGAGTGATGTGAATTCTACAAGCTTTTCTTTTTATCATGATCGCTCTACAGGTAACGCGGTTATGCAAATTAGTACGATAAGAGCGCCACATTTTCCTCTGTTGGCGACTTTTGGTACTAACTTTTTTGTTTTACAAATCGAAACTACGTTTTTCACTCTATATCCACCGAATGTTGTTACGATTCATCCAATACATTCCTCGCTAGAGGGCTCTGAACACCTGACGTTAATTTATGCCCATCCGGTATATAAGTGCTGCTTTCTTTAAGTTCATCAGTAAAACTCCAAAATTCTCATCTGAGTTTTTACCTGTATAGTAACATTTTTCATATATTCTGTGGGTTTGATTCTATAATGTTTATAAGATCTATTATGTATCGATAAAGATTATAAATAATACTCATTCTGAATTATCAATTTGTTAATAACATTACAAGTCTTTAGAATCATCCATCATTAACAAATAATTTTACTGTCAACACATTACACATTTGAGGGGCCAAATAACATAACATTATTTGTCACAGTGGGTTAGGAACATTTTTTTCATTCTATGGTAAATTCATTCATTGAATTTTGCAGTCACCAATGAAAGGTCGCCCTTTCTCATTGGTCCTTCCCGGCTTAAATAGAGGAGCCGACTGTCTCTCGAATCATCTCCACTGAAGAAGCCACGCTGGCGAAAGCTATGGAACTTCTGTTAAAAATTTTAATGTTTTAAATTTTTAATTTTTAGACTTTTATGCTGTTTGTGTGCGGGCTGAACTTTTTTATCAACATTATTGGCACACGTAAAAAACTTGTAGATTATGGTTAATCTACAGAGCTACAAAATCAATAACCGTACAACTCTAAATTAATAACCGTATATACAAATTCTGAATGAAAACTATATATCTGGTCATCACAACTTAGTATTAGGTAATCAAAAATATGAAAAAACTAATTTTTTTAAGTAAAACTTAAGTCTTGAGAAGATGTTAAACTGTAAAATACATTAATGTTAAAAAATAATTCTTAATGCCCACCGTGGATGGAGAAGCCAATGTTAAATTTTTATATTTTGAATAATAGTTTATGCACTGTCTTTGCTGCCTGTATAAAACAACACTTCTGCTTGAAAAATAATTACATGGATGTGCGGGGAACCTCTAAGTCTCGGAGCAATTAATGGCGGATGTAAAAGCAGGTGAGAAGGGAATTTTTCAGCCAAATGTTGAGACAACATCTGAAATGACAACACGAAAACAACAGCTGACTTCGTAAGATAATTAGCTACAATTACTATAAAACCGAAACTACAACATTTAATATTAGCGGCTCTGGAAATTAGATTCATCTATAGAAAAATATGTTTAATGCTCCATCGAAAATTCTCGAACAGACTTTAAGTCTAAGTCAATATTATTTCAAAGCAATTTTTTAAAATCATTAATTGAATTTAATTTACATCTGTTTGGGTTAAAATCTCGCTTTATCCTTGGGCGAGTCTGTGCAGATGAAAATCCAATGCAAACGAAAATAAACATTAGTGCAAGTTTACATGTATTATTTACATAAACGTAACCATCGATTACTTTGCACTTAATTGGAATATTTTGCTTTACATTACAAGTAAAGTTTTTAAAATGCCAGACATAAACCACATATTGATTCAGATATCACTTATTGATTCACGTATTGATTCAAATAACAGCACAGTGGATAAGACATAGTCAAAAGATATATGTTCTCGCATTTCATTTTAAATACTTTTTTAACAGGAAAGAAACTAATCCTAGGATAACAGTAATCCAATCTTAAGATGAGATTCTTATTGTTTAAGTATTTACTTCTTTATTTTAAATCAGGATATTCAATTGAACTTTGAACTTTGACAAATGTGAGTACTAATCCAAATTAATCTATAATTTAAAAATGTCAGAAAATTTTGAGAAGTTTATTACATTGCCTATAAAAGTTTCCGAAATAGTGAGTGTGAAGTATATCTTGTTGATATAAAAATGGATTCTATTTTCTACAAATGATTCTGAGCATTTTTCTGAGCATTTTTTTTTTGATGGAATTGCCTCATTGAACTGAATTTACGAATATATTGTATTCGCACATAGTTGAATCCGCCGCCATGTGTATCTTAAATCTATCGCATCCTCTGCCGCCTTGATAACTGTATTGAACATCTTTAAATCCTAAATTTAACGCATAATTTCTGCCAAGTTAAAATATTCATCTTTATATATCTTTTAATTTTCTTCCATTTATAGGGACAATCCAAAAATTTTGGTCCTTTCGTATTAAAAACCTCTATATTTTACCAAAGATAGAAACCGACCTGGCTCACACCGGTCTGAACTCAGATCATGTATGGTACTGTGGATAGTAAGTTGGTAATAACTGTAGCACCTCAGAAGGATATTTGACCTCATGGTAATACGTATCCTACGAAGGCTGTTATTATAGTGACAAGAAATAGAATTACTCCTACATTTCACGTATAATGTAAATTGAATGAGCCATAATAGATACCACGACCAATGTGAAGGTAAAGACAAATAAAGAAGAAGGAGGCTCCATTTGCAAGAATAAATCGGAGGATTCAACCGTTATTAACATCTCGACCAATATGATCAATGGCTTGAAAAGCTAAGTTAATATCACTTTTATAATGTATTGCTAGGAATAGCCCTGTAACTAATTGAGTTCCTAAACATACTCCTAGTAATGAACCAAAATTTCATCACGAGGAGATATTATATGGACAAGGAAGATCAATTAAAGATCCATTAATAATTTTAAATAGTGGATGTATAATCATTATTTTTCGTATAATCATTCAGAAGATAATTTAATATAAAATATTGGCCTAGGAAGGATTTCGGGAGTGATCATCATGAAGATACCATGAAGCTCTACTTAAAAATCTCCAACAGTGTTCATCGGAAGTCCACCAAGTTTTTCCTTGACTTAAGACCACAACCAGTTGTGAGATCAGACTTCGCAGTAGCTACTTGAGAGGCGCAACTCTTCCGAACCGCACTGGAAAGTGTGTGCTATGCCATTCTGGAACCCCATCCTGTTAAAGGACGATGGTATTAAGAAAACAAACTACGTCGAATTCCGGAAGCAACCACTACGAAACGTCTAGAAACGATGCACCACAAAGATCTTGTAAAAAAGTGGCTAAATGATATCGCAATGGGTAGCCCATATCGCAATATGAGGAGAATGTTGTAAAATTTCTTCAGAGTAATGTGGATTGTTCTTGGCTCAGAAATAAATATTCTGAAAACGAGAGCTGAGATAGACAGCCATTCATTTATCACCATAATCTTATCGAATCTTAACGTTATCATCGACATATTTTTGAGGTTTTCCATTATGTTTTGCAACCAAAAGAGAACCACTTCAAAAAGCTTTCCTCTGCAGTATATGCAGGTAACCTCACTAATAGCGTTTATTAAAAGAATGAAAAAGATTTTCTCTAGTTCCTTCATGCATTTCGCCAGTCGACCCTCTTCTTCAACCCATATACTAATGACAAGAAGCTCCGCAATTGTGAATATCCATCATGACGTAAACAAAAAGAAAATACCAACAACATATCTTTTCCTAGTCAGTAAATAAACATCAATGACTTGAGACACTTTACTGAAAGTTGACTTAACTGAACACGAGGAACTATTACGACATAATTCATCTGAATTATATCGAATTATATCGAATTCGTTTTTCACTTACAACAAATATTTATATTTTCAGGCAGCATAAATATTATCCGATCGTGACTTTGGCCCACTTAAAAATATGCAACGAAAATATTCCCAATAGATCATAAAGGTATATATAGTGAAGCTCGGCTATAACGCGGTTGTTTATATCGCGAATTCGGATATGACGCGATTTGGTCTTGGACCCCTTCTATTTTGGAAACGGTGTATAATTGTAAAATTGCAAAATTTATCATAATTTCGCCCAAAAAGTACGGAAATCGATTGATTTTAGGGAACTGCTCGAGAATTGTACTACCGTCGTTTATACAAGAACCAAGATGACGGCGCCAAACCGTTAGAAAACAGAAATAATATATGAAGATTTTGGCTAATGTAACTCATCAAAGTATTGAAAAGGTAATGATTTATAAATATTTATAAATATAAAATTGTCTCACATCGCTCTGAATGATGTAGGTAATCGCGAAATGACCATTTTAAATCGATGTGGGCGAAAATATGGTTTGAGTATACGACATTTGACACCGTGAAGTAAAAAAAACTCGGGTAGATCGCGATCTTCGAGATTCTGGATCCGAAAGATCGCGATATAACCAAGCTTCACCGTATTTAGTTATAAAATAGTAAAGATCAATTTCCTAAGAACAATTCTTTTATTTTTTCAAGATATTTTTGAGGAATCTAATTGTTGTTATGCGAGATATGACAAACCGAATCGAAATATTTTGGCTACATTTTTTCTATTTAGCGATTTTGTAAATAGTCTGCTCAGGAAATTTTTCAATTTGCAGCTTTCAGTATTACTGCATTACTTAATATAATCCTTTACAGTTCTTTTTGTAAGTTTCCTAGAACCATATCAATTGCTTGCGAAATACCACACTGATTACCATAAAAGGCCGAAAATTCCCCACCCACGATTAGGAAAAAAAAATAAGAATAATATTGTTCGTCAATATTCTTGTGAAGCAATAAAATTACGTTTTGGCCATTTCTTATTCCACATTATGACAAAAAAAGTTTGAAGGAGGATTGGATCAGGTCATAGCACAAAGATAAACATTGTTCCAGAAATTTTTTAGAAGCTTTATGTTGTTTCTACGAAAACTTTGATAGAAACCTTGAAGAGTAACAGAAACAGACTCACTGGATTTCTATGATTTATCTGAATTTATTTGTCAAAATGAAATGAGATTTGATTATCTATATCAGTGCTTCTCAACCGTTGAGCTTCGAGAAAATTCTGATAATGCATCTATAATCAAAATTAACTTCACACTAGGCAAATGTTCGTATGTAGAAAAGAATCTAAACATCAAATAACAGAAATATGAACTCCATATGTTTCATTTTAACAATTTAAACTTTATTGTATCTAAAGAGAAGAGTCTGTAAGCTCTTTTTCTCTGGAACCACATGAGATACAGGGGCAAATATGATATCAAATGAAAGGTCCTGATGTGGAGGCGTGCATGAGAATATTGATTTTTGTTAAAAGTAATTTTAATAAAAAATAATAAAAAAATTGACGCCTCCTGCATCTCCGTTTTTGAGTACTCCTACAACTAGAAAGTGATTAAACCGTTAGCATCGAAAATATAGTTATTAGGTGTGCCGTGGAATTTCGGCTGATACAAATTCTGCTGTGCCGTGAAGCGAAAAAGATTGAGAAGCACTGATCTATTCCAGAATTTGTTTAAACATGTAAACACTTTTAAGAAGAAACATTAGCTTCAGTATATTGTTGTTATTACTATTTCTGCCTTTAATGTATTGCGCTAATTTATATAAGAAATGCATTTTTAATAATGATTTATCTTTCTAAGAATGTTAGTGATTTATTTTTACTAGAATCGTAGTTTAGAATCGACATTATTCGTAAATGAATTCAACTTTACTTAACTCTATATCAAACTTATGTAATAAACAAAATAAATAATAAATAATGAAATTCTAAATAACAAAAGTAACAAATAAAACTACTCTAATATAAATTTAAATAAAATAACATCATTAATTACTTTGTCTTATTATTTTAGGTATCCTGTTTGTTTACTGAAAAGATTATTCAGATTTGTGCAATAAAATGTGAAGAAATATTGTAAATTAATATGCATTGTTTTGCTTCAATAGTGGTTGGAGAAGTCCATTCAGTCCAGTCTGCAAATTAAGAAGTAATTTAAGTCGAATTTTAATCTTGATATCTAGAATTCATTCTTTTGTGAGATAACAATTTTTAATTGTAATATAAAGATTAACATTTTTAATATATTAAACGTATTCTAAATATAAACATTCGTATTTTTTATAAATGAAGTTGTATTATTTTTGACAATTTTTTTCCCTTCTGCTGGTTTTGTTTATTCGACGGTGAAGAAGATAAAAATGTTTCTTTTTTTTATTTTGAGCAATTACAGTATGAAATTTCTTTAAGGTTGATGAAGCAGAACAGAACCCATTCCCTCCCTTCGAAGAAAAATGTGGAATGCCAAAAAAAAAAAAAAAAAGTCATTTTAAAATAATTTCTTTTTTTCTAGTTCTCAACGTTTGTACTGCAATCTACTTCTTTTAAAGAGAATCCTATTCAGCAAATTGTCGCAAAGGAAAAACACTGCAGCCAAAGAAATTGGAAAAGGACACGTACATGGAAGACATCAAGATCTGTGGCACAATGCTGTGCAACTGTGCAGCGATAATACCGTCAGCAGTGATATTATCCCTGCAAAGGAAACATTCCCCTTTCACCACGTGCCTTGATGACTGCGAGAATTTCGTCCTATGAAATCTACAGGGGATTTTTTTTAGGGACAAGAAAAATCTATTGCGATAGAAATCTGAGAACACTTTCATTATCTACGAAAAAGTCATGATAGCAATGAACCACAGAAAAAAGTCTCTTTCATTTTCAAAAATGAAAACTGTTTTGTTTTTCTTTCAAACTGCTATTAAGACTTTATGATTTTTTTTTATTTACTTATTCTCATTCTTCCTATTTATTCATTCTCACTTCTTTTTATCGTTTAAAAAAATGCAAAACTATCCTGAAACTATGGAAATTATTTCTATTTTTAGATATTATTTTGTAAATATAATTTGCATTTAAGTTTTTTAATGCTTAAATTCGAATATTTGAAAACGAAGAATAATAATGTAGAAGCTCTTATCGTACCTTAGTTCAAAGAAATACTGAAGTTTTTATTTATTAATTCTCTAATAATATTTTTCTTTTAAAAAAATGCAGAAATTGATGTTAAAAACATTAAATCTAATTTTTAAGTTTTTCTTTTTAATTTATGTTTTTAACTTTTGTTATATATATATATGTCTATTATTTTTTCTTTGGAAAAACTTATTTAGCACACATTCAAATCATTACTATTAAAGATTAAATCTAATACTTTGAACAATTATGAAACACGAATCAATTGTGATTATCTTTAATAAAGCTTAAAATGTTGTGATATTATAAATTCTACCTTTTCCAAAGTCTTTTTACCACTAACTATAAGACGAGTTTAATTATTTCAAGTACTTAATACTTTTAAGGATCTGATTTTCATAGGAATATTTTCGTGGAAAGAGAGCCCCACACTGTAACACTGTAACAGAGGTGGAGTGGATTAGAGACCAATATATGTTCTGCAGTACCTGTGTTGGTAGAAAACCCAGTTACCTAATGATTCCGAGGTTTTAGACATTTTGCACGCAATTTGTGTGCAAATTTGAATGTAAATTTCACGAGAGGTCATGTGTGATGCTGATACCTAAGAATTTAAAGGAGTGAACCTTCCGCTAAGCTGATCCATTATACTTAAGGAAAAAGTTTGTATTGTGATTTTTTTTTTTGGATGAAAAAACATGTAGACTACCTTTGTTGTATTTCTAATGATAGCAAAATGATTGAGAGTCTATGCTGGGGGATGAATCTAACACTGAAATGCTTCTTAATTTTATGGCTTTGTTTAAATTACCGATTTAGATGACATCATCAAGAGTGCTATTAACAAGCATTCAAATTATCACTTAGTATTTTGCATTTTTTAGAATGTAGATTTAAAGCTGCTGATATGCTAGAATCAGTGACGTAATTCGAGAGGAGGCAAGGGACACCTGGGGTTGTTTCTTTGGGTTGGAAAGTAAGAACTTCTTGTAGTCTTCTTTTTTTTCTATAAATAAGATCCACAAGCTTTGGGGGAGGAACTTGATAATTCGCCAGAATGCTAAAGATAATTGTATCTTTAGATTAATCATTAATATAAATTATTAATGTAAAATTCATTTTCAACTTTAACTAATCTAATAAATGATCAAAAGATATTTCAAACAAACAATCTGTACAAATATTTGCGAAAGTAATCTAATTTAGTAGTTGTTTATTTAATAATTGAATTCAACATTTCTGGAGGTGCAGAACCATTTGAATTATTAAGTATTTATTATTATTAAACTTATTATTATTTTATTATTTATTATTTAACTTCATCAAAGTTACTTCATTATTATTAATAGTCAAAAGACGACGAAAGTAAACCAAAAACACAGGCAGAGAAACAGTATGAAGTAAACAGTGGTCAATTAAACTGTTTCTTACCAATTATGTGATCTGTGTATACGTTATTTAATCATCGGAGAACATACGACAAACACACTTTTCGGAAATAGGCAGAGCACAGTTGTTGCACAAATGAATGAATGGTGGGATACCAAGATCAACTCCTTAGGGAATCCACGATCTAAACTCCTTAAAAATAAACTATATAGTTTCAAATGGTTCAACAGCTACAAAATCAGCTACAAAACTGCTACAGAAAGATGTCAGCTTCATCAGTTTTATTAACTCATGAAGTTTCAAATATATATAATAAAAATCAAAATGTAAAATTTAACTTGTGACGGATTTAGAGTTCATCAATTATGCTTTCTAAAATACCGCTTTTAGTAATTTTAATATATAATTCCTGACAAATTATTTCGTTGCATCTAATTCGATAATCTGATATGAAATAAGTCAATAAATAACGGCAATAAAATATTCAAAGACAACAAATAGTTGGATGACATTCCTATCTTTATTTTATGTATTATTCAACTCATATCTGATAAGATATCTGCGAAATCCTGAAATAGATTCAGCAGTTATTTTCAACAACAGATTTAGAAATAAAAAATGAAACTATTAATTTTCTACTAATTTCCATTTTCCTTCAAATTTCAATTCAATATCTCGAACGGTTTTCCTCCAAGGTGATCTTTTCTGATTATCCGATGTTGCATAATTAGAAAACACAACACAACAAAAATAAGAAAACACGACATAAGATTTTTTATCTATAAATATCTCAAACAGGAATAATAGAATTAATTTATTTTTGCAGAAAATATTCTGCTACATTTTGCAGAATCTATGGATTTTGCGATGCAGTGTTAGTTTTATAGTTGCTTTTTTCTGACAATTTGTTTATCAACAAATACGAATCAACAATTTAAGATCAAAATTCTAAATAATGTTTACATCAATTTTAATAAAAAATGCTTCTTGGAAAAAAATAATGATAGGAAAAAATATAAGCTCCTAACCATTAAAGAAAGATTTATTTACAAAATAATTTTGAAAAATATCTTTGAAGTTTACTAATGCAAAAAACAATTTTTACGATGGAAAAACAACTAGATACAATTGGCTAAGAATTTTCAATATTACTAAATTAAAAAATAATTTTGGTCAAAGATTGGAAAACCAAATTAAATATAAATTATTTATTCAAATAAATTGGAAATATATAATTTAGAAAAATTCAAAAAAAATTAAACACATAAAAAATCAGTTAATATCCGATGTAATTGATGAAAAAATAACTCTTAATCTTAACTACACTTAATTTTTAAGTAATTATATCAAACTATCAGCACCTATACCACATAATAACATAACATATACAACATAATATAAGTATACCTATATGGACTGGTAAACATTAAAAAAAAAAAAAAGATGTACAAACAATCATATTTCTTACTACAATTCAAAATGATAGTTTTCTAAAAAAATATGTTTCGAGATATTCCCTATCTCGCATTCAGAGTCGTTTGAAAGAAACTGGCTAGTCTGTTTTAGAATAGTAGGAAATACTAATAAACAAGAAAAAGAAAATGACAATTTTCAGTATTAAACTGGTAACTGCTTTCAAATTATCTCTGTAAAATGACTTTTGCCTTTTTTAGCCT
Organism: Thereuonema tuberculata; assembly: GCA_023159025.1. Classification (NCBI taxonomy): domain Eukaryota; kingdom Metazoa; phylum Arthropoda; class Chilopoda; order Scutigeromorpha; family Scutigeridae; genus Thereuonema; species Thereuonema tuberculata. The sequence goes on along the minus strand of JAFIDM010005346.1, from coordinate 33,744,245 downwards.
ATTTAGAAAAAGGAAAAAAATAGTTAATCAACTAATATGTCTAAAAAGTAATACCCAAAAATATATAACATGCTAACAAATGTGTAGTTTGAGGATAGATATCAGAAGATCTTGAAAAATAATTTCATTTTTGTCTAAAGCGTATTATTTAAAAATTGAAATTAAAGGAATAACTATCTTTCAATAAATACAGTATAATAGTGAAGATGTTATAGAATGGAGATTCCTAGATTTTAAAATTGATACATGGAAACTTGACGAAAACTAGGCTTCAAGTTCTTCAGAATCTCTTAGGTTATTGTTATTTGTTGAGATGTATTGCTTTTTTTTCTATTTTTCATTGCATATCAGTATACAACATTCACTTTCAGTTAGGAAATTCACTATGCACTGTGAGTAACTAATACAGTAATGGGCAAAACAAATAGTTGTGTAACATCGTACTACCCAATGCTATAATAGGGTGTATCCAAACGTCAAGATTTATCTGCATTAAAAACTGTATAGTAACTACCGTTAGTTTTGAATCAGTCGAGGCAAAAATGGTTCTGAGCACAAACGGAAAGGTATTTTTAGTCGAATATTACAACCATACATACGGTGTAGGAGGAAAAGACGGACCAGCCCTGCTCTAAGGAGCAGTTTCATCTTGTTTTTCAGAAACAAACCCCAAGTGACAGTGTGATTCTTGGCGTCATCCAAAATTCCGACTGACAGCTAAAAGGGTGCATGGAACGGTCACGAAGCGAAACAACAAATGAGAATCACGGTTATATTTTGGAACAGGTGCCTACCTGCCATACAGCTATGGCGGGCAGGTAGTTTCTTCATGAAAACTTTTCGGACTTCATCTCAAGATAGGAAATTTGCAGGAACGGTATGAACCATAACGGCGACTATTTAGAGCATATTGTACACTCCTTGGATGTATTATCCTAAATTAGGGTATTCCTGTACTATGTAACTGATATTTAATTACAGTTACTGCGCCTACTCCTGGGTTCTGTATCTCATTACTGTTTGTTATGCCAATAGTGCCTTTAGAAAGTGTAGCAATCCCATTTTGTAAGAAATTGTTCTCAAATAAAAATATCCTTTAAGACAGTAAGATCATGTAAAAGATCCCTGCGATTAGAAAAGAAAGTGTATTTAAAAGAAATTGTTGTAAAGAAAATACACTTGCAAAAAGTGTAAGCATTTGAGTTATTAAATTGCCTGTTTTGGATAAGTATAACTTATTAACACTCCGTCGGGCGCAATAGGGTTCGGAACATGGTCGGGCGCATTGAGCCTTGGTGGCACTGCTTGATTTACTATTCTTTTAAACATATATATATATATATATATATATATATAATATATATATATATATATATATAACTCTTAATATTAAACACCAACACGTTAGAAAACGGCTGATGCCGTTATCGATAGAATTTGGAATAGTTAATGGAAAATGGAAATTGAAAAAACTCCGTCGGGCGCAACTGATCTGCTAGGCACATTTCGTCTGCCCCGGCCCCTCAATCGTCGTCTCAACTTCTCCATCCTAGTGGCTTCCTCTTTTCTTGTACCGCTAATAATAGTAAGGTCAGTTAGCGATTTTTTTCTTTATTTACGGTGGAAAACGTAATCGGGCGCAATGAGCCTATGGGATCGTTTCGTCTGTCAACCGAAAATGAAGAATGAAAATCACTAACTGACCTTGCCATTGTTATTAGCACTGGAAAAGCGGAAGCTACTAGGATGGAGACCTCGCGAAAAAATTTAGCGGGGGAGGGGCAAACAAAAGAGTTCGATGTGTGCCTAGGAGATCGGTTGCGCCCGACGGAATGTTAAAGAAAATTTGCATTACTAAAGAAAACTAAGTGGTGCTAAGTTGATAGAAAGACATCAGGCTATCGATGTTTTACACAGAAAGCCTTAGAATTTCTTACTTTTCGAATTTTAGAACTAATAATTTTTTGAAAGTGTTGTTAAGGTTAATTTGCAAAACTCCAAAGGACCACTGGTGCTTGATTTCAGTGAAAAGTTTTATTTCTCATGTCAGGAAGCCTTTGGTCTAGCTCCAAGATTCAAAGACCTCTCCCGGAAAATTCGTTGCAATCATCCAGTCAGTATCTTAATGCAGGCTAGTGGCCCTACTTGCTATTCCCTTCACATCCATAATTGTGACTCTAGGGATTCTTATCACTATTTACAACAACTCAACGGAGAGGAGGTTTCCCAACGTCAGAAGTAATTAACTTAATGATTTAATTACGAAATTAATTAGAGATAACTTGGAGCTCATTAGATGATTTTCAAGATACAAGGGTCAAAGGAAAAGCTATGTAGCAATTGAAGGCACTTATGAACTACACTGATATCAGAGTGACAGCTACTTTTTTTTAAGTTGTGAAGCATCGAACCAATAGACCTCGAGTTCTGCTTCCATCGATATCGTTCAAAGGAGGAAGTGATTCAAGTCAAAAGGTTAGAAAGTCCCCTGATTGGAACTATTCACTTATTTAAAATGAAAGAAATACATGAAGCAGGACTAAAATTCTATTTTAATTATTTCTACTGAAATTTAAACTAATACTTCAGTAATTAATCCAATTCCATGCAAAATCTAATTAAAAATCTTATGATAATATTAAAAAAAATCTGTACTTGGTGGTTATAAATTAAACTGCCCCCACTTTCAGCCCCCTGGAGCGGGTTGTAATGAACATGTGACAATGACACTTGATACACTAATATCAAGAAATGCTAATTAAACTATGCGGACGCGATTTTCCGCTGAAAATAAAAAAGTTCTACTTTTCGCCACCCGATCTAAAGTCAAGCATACAGCAGCATATCGCTGACATTCTACCTGAAATGCTGCGTACAACCGTTGATCACGCTGCATTACAGATGCAGCAAGTAACCAGCCACATAGCCAGGGGGGAGGAGGTCGAGGGGGTAGCGAAAAACCCTCTTTAGGAAAGAAAAAAAAATAAAGTGTGTATGTTCAAATGTGTCTGTCGATGATGAAATTCAAAGACCTACTCTCACCATAGATTTTAGTATTAAGATCATTTTACTTTTAAATTTTCATTTATTTTTTAAAATTTTCATTTAAAGAAAGCAGTGTCATTTATAAAAATTTAATGTAGTGAACTGCCCCTCCCCCCTCTCCCTTAACAAAATCTTGGATACGTGCCTGATGCAACTAAGTTACCTGGAGCACATATTCAATAACTTCTGTAAAAAAATATTTTGATGATAAACTATTCTTATGTTTTTCGACTTTGAAGCACCGTATTTCGCATGGTTGCGAAGTTGAACTATTTTTTTTTTTCAGCGGAAATTGCGTCCGCATAGTCTAATTGCGCCTATCTCCAAGTGTCATTGTCATATCTTTATTACAAACCCGAATCAGCGTACTGAGTATGGTCAGTTGAACTATAAACCATCCGGTATATTTTATTTAAAAGATTAAATATAGTGATTAGTTTAGTAACAGAAATACTTCAGTAATATTACATTACTTAGCTGCGAAAATGACCGAAGCTTTTAAGGTAATTCCTTCTTAACAATATCCGACTTTGTACATTTTCAGAATGGGTAAGTGCTACTTTGGCTAGTGTATCAATTAAGTATAAACTAATGAACTTTTAAAATTATTTCGTGATTCATGAGCGTGTTGTAACATACTCATGTGTGTTTCAGACACATCACTACTACTTAGACATCACTACTACCACTAGACTTTCACATCACTACTTAAGGAGTTTCACACTCACATTAAGCTTTTAATGTAAGAAAACCAACCATCAACACTAACTGTTTAACTAAGTAATGATTAATGTTCCGAAGACTTAATCTGTACAAAACGAAGAGGAAAAAATGAAACAAATTTGCAGTGCACATTTTCAGATCATCAGCTGCCTTTAACGGGATTCAACGGAGTTTCATTATGAGAAAAAGGTTCAAGGAAATTCAATTGTGAGTCATTCGAGACATTTTCAGTTTGTTCCAGCTTTAATAACAAATTCGGGAAAAATCAATCGATATTTCTTGGTAATGACAATTTTCTAACTTCTTCTTATCCTTTAATCCAGCGGTCGGTAACCTTTTGTTGTAAGAGGGACAAATATTTTACGTGGGGATTAGTGCGGGCCGCATTTGCGTCATATGTCATTACAGTATAGTAAACTGAGTAAATCTACAATTCCGTTCCAAGATGCCTCACGGGCCGCACCAAAACACCTCGCGGATCGCCGACCGGTGATTTAATCTATTAATTTGTCATTTATTTGTTCGATCTTGTATTATGGAAGTAATTAATATGATATTTGCTTAATCTTTCATTTCAGCTTTCATTATAATAAATATCAATAATTCAGGAATATTTGTTGATTTTCTTATTAGAGGACTATTTTTTTTAATGTGTCTATATTGGTAAGGAATTTTAAATAACATCTATTCAATTAGATCTGAGTTTTTTTATACAAATCTGAATTCCTCATTTCATGAATCATTAATTATTTTCTTTTTATTTAATTAATTAAATCTAAATTACAAAACATCAAAAACATACGAGTTATGTGTTTTAATTATATTCATCTGATCACATGTATCAATATATTAACCTCTCTAATCCCATCTTAATTCACATCCGGGCACAAAGAAACTTTTAAAACAATTTGACATCAACATATCTTTTCCATTAAGATAATTCAAACGGAATTACGATTTTAAAACACTTAAACTTCCTTGGTTTCAGACTTCCTAGTGGTCTGTTTAAGAGATGAAAAGGTAACGTCTGATACATTTTGAAGCTTTATGAACTATAAGGAAGTAAGGGCTGAAAGACATCTCGTAACTTGTGGACGCCCTAATCTTCTGAATTTAAAAAGCTACTCAATTTTGAAACAGAAACTTTCCCGGTAGAAGAATGTTACTAAATTGAGGTTTTCCTGAATCACAAATGTGGCTCATAGCTAAGCTTTCTAGCGCCACAAACAACCACGATACCCCTAAAAGCGCCATTATCATAAATTAAGATTCAAAGGTCATCTACGTAACCTTATCCTCAAACGGTCGCCTTATTTCCACGAAGTGAAATATTTTTATGTAGCACAACAGTGCATTTTCAAATGCTTAAACTCGATTCGAACTTAGGAATCAAACCTGTTTTTTTAATATTTTCTGTCATTATTTATTTATATTTATCTTGGAAATAAATATTCCGACATTCCATTAAAGTATTTCATGTAACTTTAAAATAGAATAAAATAAGTATTTAATATTTTATTTTTCTTTATAGTACTGTATGTACTTTACATACTGGTAGCTACATACTTTATAGCTCGTTTTAATAGAAGCAGGTTGAAGGAATTAATGTCGTTCCAGAAGTAGTAGATGAAACTTTGTTGAATTAATGTTTTAAAACCACTTTAAATTCACTGTAGTTTCCTAAATCCAGTACGTTGTCAAAACTTTTCGTTTTTGGAACACTGTTCGACCGTTTGTTTTGGAATATTAAACTTCGTATACAATTTAATGTGCACCTATCCATTTATAAGGGCCGATCACCTTGTGATATTAATGTTGTTCTGCGGCCTGCCGATACCTGGCTCAATCTCCGGCGGAGTTCGGACTTTTTTCGTGGTCGTTTCCCCTTCCGACTGTACCTAGGGTTCACCAAGACCTCTATGTCGCAGGATATTAAAGTTGGGAGCATTAGGCCAATCACTAACCTCAACTAGCCCTGATGATCACTGAGTCGTCGATGCCTATATCATGAACCAAACGTAAATTACATATTTATTTCATCTACTTACATAACTATTTTACAATACTCTTTAAATTTAGTTTAATGTTAAATTGACAAAGTTCAACTACATTTACGAAAAAAATTAATAATTTCTACTTTTCTTTCGAAATTACAGCATTAATGCATATGTGTTTAGATCTTTTCCTCTTATAACGACCATATAATTGATATAGATCTTTAAAGATTAAAACCTCTGCCATTTTCATTTTCACTATTCACACACACATACACACATACACACACACACACACACACACACACACACACTAAAAAAACCCATAGAGGTAGATCTTTAATTTTACAAGTAAGGTTGCTTTTTGTTATCATAATTTCAGCAAAATTTTAAATTATTTCAACTACATATTTTATTTCGAAGTATTTTTTGCGTGTATATTAATTTGACTTAAAAATTAAACGCAATAAAATAGAACTTATTTTATTTTCTTTATTTCTAATGCATATTTTATTTCTAACATATATAGTTTAATGAATAATAAAGAATAAATTTTTAACTTTTTAAATTTAGTCAGAATTTTTATTATTTACAACACGTAACATGCTATAAAAATAATTGTCACAGTTGATGTAAATAAGAAAGAATAAACCTACAAACTGATAAAAAAATAATTATCATTAAAAACAGAAAATGTATTGTTAAATATAGATTATCCCTGTTCGTAAGCAGTCAGATCAACCTGCATCCACTATTTTTTTGGGTTACGTAATGGAAAGTTTAAGCGTAAATTGTATTTTTTCTTTTTATAAATTCTTAATTACGTTTTTTATATAATTTATGATTCAAATGTTTTAGCTTCAAATTAAATGATTATTTACATCCCAAATTGAATTTCATCAAGTAAACTTAATTAAATTGAATTCAGACAAACAATAAGGCCTCTAGGGAATGGAGCTTGAAATGAGGTTTCCTCAGTAAAGATTTCAAAACAACAGACTTCAAAGAATGAGGACAAAACGACAACATATTTCTCATAATACTTATTTTATTTTTTCATTTACTTCCTAAAACCATCTGCCCTTGTTCAAATGTTAAAAAAAAAAGTTAGCAAACTTTTAATGGCTGATTTCGTTCCTTACTTGGGTGGATCGGTGAGTGAATTAACAGTAGTTTCTTCAGCAAAGAAAGTATTCCAGTACATTTACCACTCGGCACGACCACTTATTTCTTATTCACACCATTTCACTGTCAGTACAAAAAGCTATTACCATTGCAAATTGCCCAGTAGAAATATTTTGCTGCTTGTGATTTTTTTTTCTCTCTCCGAGTTGGAATTTCTTTTTCATTTCCCCTTTCCCCATCATTTTAATCCCTTTCCTAAAGCGAATTTCAATTAGTGCAATTTTCAGTTAAGAAATCTCCCGAGAATGTTCATAAAGATTTCAAACCGATTTGAAGACGAATTCACAACCGTTAACCATTGGGCGCAAAATGAAAATGAATCATTTGAAAGCATAATGTTGGAAAAGAACTCAGAATATTTACTAGACAATTAGGTTACTTAAGCAATTAATTGCTTTACTTCAAGACGATAGAATTGTCTGGTTGTCTTGTTCTTAATGGGATATCTTACTATTTTAATAGCAATGGCGTATCAAGGCTAATTTCAATCAAACGTATATATATTATTCACCTGTAGCTGTTTACTTTTAGTATACTTTTCCATATGATATTGTAGTGGAGTTGAGACTGCAACAGACTTACCACAAACTAACGTGTAACAAATCGTGCTAAAACTCGATGATTATTATTTTATATTCTCAATGCCTTACTCCCTGACCGCAATAATTCCTTCCTCCAGGATTACTTTAATTGTTAATAAGGAGTAAAAAGTTGTTAAGGGACTTTCTAATATTTAGATATCGCAGTTCTTCATTAATAACATATAGTAGTTTTGAAATAATTGCATTCATTTGCCTTCAAATGTACCTCTAGGGCCACTGCTCCATTTGTTAGCACAGTGCCCACTCCTAGATTTGCTACAACATCTTCTATTTCGCCTCAGGTAAGCTACAATCCACTAAATTATATCAACGAATACTAATGAAACACACAAAGAAAAATAGCCTTAGTTTCTCCAAACAAATACAGCTAAAGCACTGTATGTTGTGCTTTGTTCTTAATTATTGTCAAGATTATTCTCTTAACATTTGTATTGTTTTCTTACCACAGTAATTATCAGTAATACTGAAAATTTATTATATGCCAATGATTAATTGAATTTTTTACAAAAATGAAAGTCTGTTATAATGGAAAACATCTTTCAGTCTGTTTCTTATTTCTCTTGATGAAAGATTTCAAGCACAGTACAAAACTGATCTTTGTAAACATCTGTAAACCTTTCAGAGGTTTACAGTCTACCTTTCAGAGGTTTACAGTCTTAACCTCTGGAAGGACTGATATAGATATTATCCCCAACGTTTCCCTAATTAGTTAATCCTTTTGAGATATTCAAAGCTACAACCATTAAAGTAAATATAGAGATGAAGGAGTCTACGATTTATGTACCACTTTTAAATCTTGTGATAAACAGTACTTGTTGTCGTTTTTAAAGATGAAATCTTATGTGTTATTGTTACATAGCCTTATTTATCTTTATTTTATGAGTTTGGAGTCTAAGATGGTGTCTTATGTATCAATAGAAATAAATTTTTCATTTTAATTTTTTCATGATTTGTGACCATATTACTCCATTATCGTAATTCGATAGCTCTATTGAAAACCCAATTTAAATCTTGAGAATTATAAATAAATCAAAACCAAAGACAATGTTTGTCTCTAAGTGTAAAAAAGATTTAAGTTTTATAAAGAAATAAAATAGTTTTAAATTAATAACGATTTAATTTACAGTTCCAAAAATGTAAGTAAAATATTAATTTATCAGTGTCAATACAGGCTTATTACATGAAAAAGAAATATAAAGCGAAATGCATAGATAAAATTACAATTCTTCAATAAATACATTGATTAATATGAGGAATGGCGAGCTAAATTAAAACTGCATTAAAACTTACGACCACTTCCAACATTGAAGAAACATTTCCAAACAGGTAACCTATGACATCGTGTTGCAGCTTTTTAAAAGTGGGTGGAAATTTAATTATAGATTAACTATTGAAAGGGTTTTCCATCGTTGTATCCCGCTGAGGTCCACGATTTAACGGGTGTAAGCGAAATCTAAAGGTTAAAAGGTACTCCCACGCAGATGACATGAAAGATGGGCTCTCCAAATAAACGTCCATTGGGGATTCAACCTAACCCCCGAGCGTGGCGTAATCCTGTTCCTCACCTAATATAATGAGCCATACACTAGGCGGTTTACAGACAATGGCCTATTAATACGTCTGCTATGAATCATACTTAATAAGTAATGAAGATCTTTCTTATGGCATCTTAAGTGTAAATACAAGATAATGATATAGGATATGTGGGATGTCGGGTTAATGAAATGTACCACTACTTATTTTTAAGAATTGTTTATGACATGTTTTAACGATTGTCAAAGAACAGAACTTTTCGTGATAAACCAAAACTCCACAAATGACTTAGAATAAATATCACAATTAAGAAATAATATCGCTGCTTTAATTATTTCTTATATTAGTAAATTAATAAAAGAAATTGTTAATTTTGATTTCCCTCTTAAAGGAAAAAAGTTGTTTGTTAGATCGTCAACACGACAGAATTATGAACTTGACACAAGGAAGACATGAATTTTTTGGCCTCTCCACTAACTTAAGAATATCAAAATGTATTTGTCGCTGATAGCCTTTTGTTTTCAGCTGTCCTTGCTTAGTCTGTATTATTTTATGATATACAATATACAACAATAGCAACGAAACCTCAAAATCGCTTACTTACGAATTATATTAAATAGCAGTATTTCTAATGTTACACGATGTTACACCTGGTTCTACAATGACCACAGATGTACTAAATTATCAACTTTTTGAGAAATGGTTTGAATTAAATATACAAATGACTCTAAACTAAACAATAATTTTGATAATAAGAATTGTACATGTTGTAGAACAATATTAAGATGAAATCAAAGCATCATTATTTCAATGAATGTCGAAGTATTCACTGATTATTTGTTTTACTATGATCGTTTTCAACACCACAATGTCAAAGTTATGTTTCTCAGAATAGTGAAATGTAATATCGATATTAAATAAAATGTTCCTTCTAATGCCTAAGAAAAGAACAAATAAATCCCTTTAATTAACCTCCGTAAATTTTCATCATTATTATCATCATCATCATTGTCCCTAGCTGGTGGGTGGTGGGGTATTCCTCTCAACCAGTACGCTGCTATGGGTGCCTTTGAACTTTGCATATGATCTTTCATAAATTTTAATAATAATAATAATAATAAAAAACTGAAATTGAGAAAGGTACAAAATATGAAAATCTGGCATTGAAATACAGCGAATACGGAAGCAGCGACAAATTCAAACAGTACCATTGGTGATATCGGTGACCGGAATTGTTTCAAGAATTTCATTGATAATTTAGAAAAAATAGGACTGCAAGAAAATCTTATCGAAAATATCCAGAAAAGTAGATTATTACAAACATGTCACATCACCCGCAGGTTTCTACAACAGATGGCTTGAGATGAATTTCACCGCCTACAAGGCTTCCGGACTTTGAGATAAACACATCAATAATAATAACAATAAAATTTCAAAATAATAAAGTTTGGGCATCATATAAAAAATAACATAACTGAACTTTACCATTACTTTTCATTACTACTTCAATATTTATTCAAAATTTAATTCTGAAAAACTAAAGATTATTTTCTTGTTATACTTTTATACTATTATATATACTATTATATAATTAAGGTTTAGAGCTTAAAAATCGTTGTGTTTTTATCTTTTATTTTTCCTTTCTGAAGTATTATATCTTTTTTGTAAATGATTTTATGAATACAGAGTATTTGGGCAAAAAGTTCTTAATGAGGATCGGAGAGAAAATAAGGGCCAATGCAATATTAAGTTGAATACGATTGTCCATCGACTCTGATCATAGTAACTTGAAAACTGTACATCCTATAAACTTAATAATTTCGAAATTGCTGTCGGTTTATCATAAAGAAATCTGTAATTGGATGAACACCTTATGGAGATTACGATACAAACTACTAAAATACTTGTCATTCAAATACAATAACTGCGATAACTCAAACGGTTACGCGTCCAATTAAGCTGAAATTTTCTAGGCAGGTCGATGCTTTCACTAAAATATTCCTATTGATTCTAATATATATTCTCCCATTACATTTGGAACTAGAGACCAAAACCAGTAATTCGGCTGTTTCATCCTTATTACTAATTCTTACCAGGATTTACCTTTGATAATAGATTCAAATCGTGTGAAAGGTATTGGAAATCATTTCTCCTCGCGGAAGTGGCATTAAACATTAAAACAACAGAAATAAAAAATAAAACTGTGAACTCCTCAGTGTTAAACCTCTTGTCTTTCCACGGAAAGGCTCAAAGGTGTATAATTATAAAATCAATTGGCAATTGAAAACAAAATTTAACATCCACAAATAAATTATTAAACAAAATATTTTCTTATGGGACAAATATTCTGCTTTCGCATAGTCTCAGCTATCATCGGGAAACTTTGACAAATGTTTCATCCTTATTAGGAATCCTCAGCAGGTTTTACCCGTGATGATACGCTCAGACTGTACAAAATAAAAAATAAAACTGAAAACCACAGTATGATCCATAACGTTTCGCATGGTCTGAGCCTATTATCAAGGTAAATCCTGCTAAAGATTCCTAAGAAGAATGAAACAGCTGTCCAGGATTCCAGCTGATGACAGATAGTAATTTTTGCTCACTAGTGATGTTTTTGTTAATTTTTTTTATGTTTAAAACTATTTGTTCTTCCACAGCTCAATATGCATAGAAAGTCTAGGTAATAATAAGGAATTTTTCCGTTACTGATTTGATAAAATTGGAATAGGAATTAAACGACATGAAAAGGAATACACAACTGTTTTGTGAATAAAGAACTATTTTTTAACAACACTATTTGTCCACTCTTAAATTATGCTGGTAATTCAAATATTTTTAGAATTTGTTCAACGATTTTTGATTTCGTTTTTTTACGAAATTTAGAATCAATATCAAAGAATTTTGATTCACAAGTGACATCTATTGCTACATATGTTAATTTATATCCCCAAATTATATCTACGAATTTCAGTAATCTAGCGATGCTGCAACAAGAGCAGGAAATAGAGGTGAGATCAATTGACACCTATTCCTTCCTTATAATCGTCCCCAGCACTTATCGGCATGATTAAATGATCTACAAATTTAATTAGACTTTTGAGAATCGTGGTCTTACCATTACCAGTAGGATTACAGAGGTGAAATGAATAGAATAGCTTAATTGAGGGCTATATCAGAAAATGTGCTTGTATCAATCATGCTTCAACTATTTCTTTGCATCCTCTTGGATACGGTAAAGATCTGCAATGCGTGAGAATAATTATTTTCAAATTATGAGGAAATGATATTCACAACGCTGTTATCAGAAAGTAAATTGAAAAGTAAACTGTATGTCTACTCTTCTAGCAATCTGCTCACGGCGTTTGTAGCGAGTGAATAAATTTACTCCTTGAAGCATAAAGTAAAATTCTGAACATCAGGCACCTAAGATAATTAAACCAAAACATCCCAAATGAAACGTGGCTGTTTCTCTACTTACATATTCACTAAATGCAACAAACTTTAAACTTAGGAGTACTAAATCATTTTGAAAGAAAAAAATCTTTTAACTTAGCAAAATGTATGCAAAAACTGGTGAAAAATGGAAAGCTTTTGAAATTATTAACTTTTGGGGAACGTTTTAGAAATTTCAGCGTTTTTTTTGAAACAGAAATATCTATACAGGGTGATTCCCTGCACAAACTTTAAAGGTAGGTCAGGAATACAAAAACAAACCTTATTCCTAGTAAAACGTTATGTCCACAAACGCCATCCGAATGTACTAGAAAGTACACTAAGGTTCAGAAATAAAAGACAACAAATAAGGTAAACAACATGCTTATTAGTCCTATGTTTACTAGCCTGCAATAATTGGACCAGTTGAATGTCAAACGGATGTAACCCCGTCTCATGAAATACTCGCCACACGCTGCATTGTGGAGAGCAAGTGATGCACAATAGCTAGTGTACCTGTAGGTGGATTGCTTTCAATTCGGTATACAACCTCTTCCTCCTTGGTGGATGGGGGCGTCGATCGTTGCCGATCACAATCATGCTTCTTTCCGTCGAATGATAGTTGCAACACAATCTCAAACGCGCAAACGCGCAAACGTTTAATTATTGCCCAAACCGTTCACAATACAATCGTACAGCGGCTCGTTCGTTTCCGTTCGCTGTCCCATAGGCTAGGTGCGTATCTGCCCTCTCAGCATTAGTGAAGCTATAAATTCTACTCGTAGAAAGTAAACGTCTGAAACGAAGATGGCTCACTCTGGTTAACAAATCTGCTGCCAAACAGCACCCTCTAGCACATTAGGATGGCGTTTGTAGACATACGTTCCGCTATGAATACGGTTTGTTTTTGTATGCCTGACCTATCTTTAAAGTCAGGGAATTCTGAATCACACTATTTATATATATATATATATATATATATATAAATTACTTCTAAAATTATATATAATTACTTCTAAATTTTAGTTTAGTTTCAAAAATTTAACACCAGATGCCGCTGATGAAGTGAGAAAATTAAAACTCACAGAAACAGCTTTCTGAAATTTGTATTGGGTTTTTTAAAATTTCAGATAGCTGTCCGGCTTAGCTATATATATATATATATATCTGATGATCATCATCAACCATTTTCACTGCAGGATGAAGTTTTTTCAAGTTCTTTTCTCTTCAGGTCGAAAGCTTTTCTCTTCGGGTTAAAACCAAAACATCTTTTAATTTCATCCAATCATGTACCTTGTGGACGCTTTCTTGGCCTCCTTTCATTCCTCGCAATCCATAGCCCTACGTGGCCCTTGGAGTCGTGGGAGGAAACGCTGTGAAATAAAATTGTTCTTATGCTTGGCTAGAACTAATTGAAGCTTAAATTCAGATTTGATATTGGCTCATAATTAAAATTGTAAATTAATGAAACCATTTTTCAAAATTTATTTTTGTTTAACTTCAATTATATAGTCCTTGGTGATTAGCAGTACTTTTGGTAAAGAATTAAACTTATAATCCATACATTAAATAAATTAATAAAATAGACTACCAGAATTGAGTGAATCAAGAAAAAAAGAATCATTTAAAATTATTAAAACTATAAAATACAGTTGATTGTACTTCTTTAAAATTACATTTAATCTTCTTTAAAATACCTTCTAATATTCTTCTTAATATTTAGGTTATTCACATCTACTGGTCTTTAAATAAAAGTTTATCTTTTATTTGAGAGGTTTATTTTCAAAATCCATTTTTCAATTTTTTTTTTTTTGTTAACTGTAGTAACGTGTGCAAATTCCATGTTAGCAGTCATAGACCACATTTTGCGATTATTACTTCTTTATTAGTTCTTTATTGTATTTCAAACTTCTATTAAATCAATTCTATACTTAGAAGGTTTGCTCGAACACATCAATAAAGATGCATTACTTATACAAGATGTTAACTTTGAATCTTTAACCTTTATTATTATTCGAAGACGCTGTTAATTCTGCCTTCCTTATAACACATTTATTCTTTCAGAAATGAATTGGAACTTTACTTACAATCGTTGAACATTTTTGAAGATAACTTAGTTCCACATGACTTATCTCCATCTGCCTTCAATTTGAACTCCTGCAGATATTATAAATATTTCGTAGAAATAGGGTCGTTCACATTAGCGATCTGAACTTCATATCTCATCTATTATTTTACCTTAAAGCGAAGATCAATTACTCAGATCTCTCACAGTGGAAATATCAACTATCTTTCACCGAATGGAAATTTTAACAAAGCATTAATATCATGTATTCTTAATTCTTTTCTTACAAAATTAAGCGTTCTGATCAACAACGTATTCATTGCATTTGGTTATTTGAGTCTCGTTGTTGATAATAATGCTTCGAGTCACACTGTTGGTTGAGCATGCTAATTTCACAAAGTATTATTTCACTTACTTTTCTTCTTATACTTCACCATATTTAAATGAATAATATTATTTGCTTGGGATAATTATTTCTTAGTAGATAAGTGTTTCCTTTACTATAATTTACTTTAACTTTACAATATGCTGTCAGCGTTCCTGGTTGAACAGGACTAAGTTGAGGTCGAGTGGTCATCTCGAAGCTCACTCGCCAATAACCCCCAGGTAACATACCGAGCACCTTAAAGAGGGCTGGGTGAACCTAAGGACCCGTCTGGAGGTGAATTCAGCATGGAAATTTGGCTATCCGTCATAGCAATATAAAAAATATAAATGAAAATAACTTAATTTGTAATAAAAAAAAATTTGTAATGCATCAGCAGTCAATGTAATCAATTTGAAATGCGCAATGCATTTTAGCGTAGTTAACAGATTAGAGAAGAAATATTTTGTAAGCAAAACCAAAAATTATCGAGTATTATCTGGAAATAATAACAATTGTGAGATAAATCTTATTTCGTGTTACTAAAGAGATATAGCTTTTAATAAAGATATGTGTTTACTACAAGTTATATATCAATACAGTGGCGTATATAGAATATATTTTCGGGGGGGGGGGCCCGGACCAAAAAATCTATTCAACCAAAAAAAAAACCTTGAAGGACATACCTTCATTATTTCGGGGGGGGGGGCCCGGGCCCCCTCGGCCCCTCCTTATATACACCCCTGTATCAATACAATATATTTTATTAATATATCATGTACTGAATTCGTAATAATAGTTTTATTAAGAATACCGCGAGGTATGATGGGAAACTTAGACCTTTTTTTCATGCTAGAAAGTTCCTTTCTTCATTGATGTCATGGGATACGCGACTCAAAGTAATCAAGCCATTGTTAGACAAAGAAAGGAACGAGTTGAATTCATAATTATTGTTTTGCAAAGATGAATTTTAATGTTATTTCAATTCTAGATATACAAAATTAAGTTTTAAAATTGTGAATATATATTCGTATATAATCAAATCCGCTGATGTATAGGGGTAACTAAACTTTTTATTTTTATTTTTTTTAACCATGGATTAATAATTTTGCTGGGCTTTTGTAGGAACTCATGATTTTCTAACAACATTTTCTGCTGCTTATGTAACGAATACTGTTTGTTTAGTACATAATATAATATAATATTATATATCATAATATCATATAATATCATAATACAACAGGATAAAATTCCATATAGATATTTTTAAAAAATTAACATATGTTAGTTATTCAATTCAAAAGTTAATATCTACAAGAACTATATCACGGATGAATATTACTCAATAACCCCCCTTCCCCAATCACACGCTTTCTAGATTATAGCTTTAACTTGATCCTAGGTTAATCTTGACTTCTCTAAAACAGCCATATCTTAAAGATTAATTTATACTTTTGATGACAAAAATGTCGGTTGTCTTTTTAATCCATCTACTACAAGTTATTCGGCCTAAGTTAGTCACAATTAAAATACAGACCGCTGAAGTTGCGATCCCTCGGTGACGTTAAACAGAATAGTTAATCTAACCAAAGGATCGTTTACCAAATTAGAATTATTTGTTAACCGTAGGCCCAATATCAGTATTTAAAATAATGCTTTTATCTGTAAGTTGGTTTTATTACTTGTTATTAATTATTTGAAAACTACAACTGTAAGTTCTCTGATAAAGTTTGCTCTAACTATCAAACATTTAACAACTAACTAGCAATAATGACTTTGGTAAAATATTTTGAAACGATGAAATAAAATACAGAATTTAAAAAGCGCTTAATTTTGCCATCTGTACAAGCTTTACTAAATTTTGCTCACTGAAATCGAAATTCCGTTGTTGTAAATTGTCACTTTGTTACTTTTAGTTGAATTGCAATAAACCTCTTCACGAATCCTTCAACTATCTGAGTAATGATTTGTATCTTTGAACCTGTGCCTATAGCTCATCGCAACAATAACTCAGACGCAGGATTTGGACATAAAAAGAAATTAATTAAACACGATGCCGGAAATGTCATTTCTTGGAAGAGGCACTCATGATTGTTATTGTCTTTTGTGGTGAATTATAGACTGAGCCCGAGATAATAATATTTATTATTATTATATTTTGGTCTTTCAATCACACGCCCGCGCAGTATATCAGGGCTGTGTCATGACAACGAATTTAATTATCCAAGCCATTCTACTAAATATCTTTGTCATTAACAGATAATCTGTTGATGATTTGTAGGCTCAGCTTTACATGTTGAAATATGAATTATATTCAAGAGATCTGCTCGTGTACCATCACATTAAAGCCTTAAGGTCTAATTATACCTCCGTTGCGAAAGAATTATTTGCAACTTTCATTTCCTGTTTATCACGGAGTTTCATTTGTGGCAACAAGAGAAACTAAAACTACTAAATATCAAATTAAATTCTGTTTCGTTTGGAAATTAATTAAATTACTCTCTTTTTGTTTCTGCTCATAACAAAATGAAAACATAATAAATTACCCACAGTTAAAGGCTTAATTAGCATAAATTCATAATGTATATTAGATAAAGTTATTAGCATGTTTAATTAGGATAGGGGCTCTGCCCCATGCCTCTGAATTTACCGTACTATTCGTCGACTTTGGTTCGCACATTACTACATCCGATAAATGTATTTAGATAAATCAGCTCGTGAACTTTGCAAGGCCTTTGCAGGGAAAGAAATGTACATAAGTTGAGAATTCATAATATTCTATTCATAACATTATTTTCTAACTAAACAGAATAGGAACAAACAGGAAATATCCTTAAAGTATCTCTGATATAGTTTTCCAGATCTATCTGTGTGCAGCACAACGCACTCCACCCTTGTTAAAACTATGAAAGCTGCCCTGTAAATCTGACATATACGATAGGACATTTCTGTGTGTCGGCATTCACAATCGTGGGAGGCTTTTTTGAGCAAGGCGGTATTTTCACACGGCAGCTTTATGTTGCATTATCGCGTTCATGAAACAGAGACAACATCAAAGTATTCATCAAAAAACCAAAAACAATAAAAAAATAAATAGACGGTCATTTGCTGAATGATGCTCGAAGTTAACTCGCAATGTGAGTTATACACAAGCCTTCCAATAAACAAATTCAGTGATGTTCCTCGCAATGCATTCATTTTAATTTTCTATCAGTCATATATATCATATATATGACGGGCAAATACTCTATCTAAATTAAAATCCGTCACATTGTTATCCCGTCATTGTTGACGGGGCGCATATTTTAGTTTGAAAATAAAAAAAAATGTTGAAAGTTTTTCAGTATTTACAAATCTGCGAGAGACATTCTTCTGCATTCTTCTTCTTCTTGACATCGATTTAGACCAACTAAGAACCACATGACGACCGTCACGGTGGAGCTAGTAATGTAAGAATAACACTGAGATAAAAAGTCGCAGATAGAAACGGACGAAACACAGAAGAAGAAAGAAACAGCCATGCCGATGCCGGGATTCGGACCCAGGTTCCGACACAACTGCCGCACGACAGACCGTCATCTAGACCGCTCGGGCATGCCGGAACGGCAGAGACATTATATTATTATATATAATAATATTATACATTATTATATGTATATAATAACAAAAACTTAAACTCAAGATTCTGCATCAGCCTTAATTTCACTAAAATCTTCATTTATATTAGACTAGTAATAATAATTTTCGATTCTTCTTATGTTTTAAATTGTTAACTGAATGAAGTTCAGATTATACCGGATCATATAAACAAATGCAATTTACAATTTTTTTAATAAACATTTCTTGTATTACAAAAAAGTATAAAAATAATAAAAAAATATACATCATTTGTATTTATTTCAATAGTAAATTTTCGTAAACAATAAACACAACAGACAGAGATTAAGCAAGTAAGTTATAAATACTCCGAAAATTCTAAAAATTATATACATATATTTAAAAAAAAATGTATGTTGATTAATTATTTCTGATAATCAATTCTGGATTATATAAATTTTATTTTAGAACGAACTTTACTTCTTCATTACGATTTTAAAGTTTAGTAATGATATTATTGAGAAATCCCATTTAAGTGCGACATACTTACAAATTAAGAACTTTACCAAGTGGGGAAAAAAACAGCAGTTCAAAATATATCGAAAATGTCGTATAAAACAATGCCACAGAACTTTTTTATATAATCTGCTAATACCTGCAGATTAGCGTTATGTCAAAATAACTAAGATTGTGATATCTCTGAATTATGTGATATGTGATAAACATTATAGGAGCAAGTTTCTTTAATAATTACTCCGTACAAAACAAGCCTTCAAGCTAAAATTAGAAAAGATGCTATATAATGTAATTGAGAAATATTTGTACGTTAAGGTTTCTTGGCTTGAGATTGATTAATTAGTAGTGTAATTATATTTTTTCCAAATACCTAATTTTTGTGTCATACCTAATTATTTTGGATGCACCGTATATTATTAATGAACACAGTATATTTATGAACTTAATTTTATAGATCATGATCAAGTATTACGTAATTATATAAGACATGATTTATTATCTTCTGTCGCTCAGAGAAAGAAGAATTACCTGATAAGGAAATAAACGTTTCAATTAGTTGATCCTGGAATTCATTGCTGCCGAAAGCAATATGGCGGCATCATAAGACCAGGGTTACAATAAGGACTACACAGCCAAGATTGGATCTGCTGATTTTTCCTCGCATTTATAATAAATGTTAATAATATAAAAATAATAATAGTAATAATAATAACATTGGTAGAGGAAAGGTGCCTTGTATGCGCTAGTTCCGTAATATGAGATACCGCGATTACGGCCGCTCTAGGTGGTAAACTCTGCTGAAAAGTTTCTTAAACAGTTTTCCAGTGGGTTCAAGGACTACAGCAACGACAACGACGCCGTTACCGAGTTGGACGGAGCGCAGAAAGGTTGTTAAAATAATTCTATTTCATGTTTTTATGGCGTTGGTGCTAAATAAATATTTGTGCTTTAACGTGAGTGGATATTGCAGTTCTATCTTATTGTTGTCATTTGTTATACAATTACCTGTTATGCTCTTATATAATTATTGATAATTGGTTTCATTTTCAAATGAATTTTGTGCAAGATGGCTAGCTCCTTATAGGCGATATCATGGGGGTCCAAATATGCGATAGTGATAGCAGAATCCTCGAGTGACTCTGATTCTGATGTTCATCTTGATGAGGGTGGTGATTCCGATATGAACACTGATGATGACACAGAATGCCTCTCCTGTAGGGTTGTTTCTTTGACGACAAACGAAAAATGTGCACAGTGCACTAAATGTTATCGCTGGGCTCATGAAGATTGTGGTGTTTAAGAAGACAATTTTGGTTGTCCTCAATATAGGAAAACCAAATATAATTAGGCCTACGAGTAGTAAGATATGGTTAGTTGTTCAGTGAAATACATATTAACATCTCGTATTATGCAGATAACAACTTTTGTTTACTATCCCATATTAGGAAACTTTAAATTCATTCCTGATATCCGACTTATTTGTAAACTTTTCATATACATGTAATTGTTTGTTTATTATTCCACATTTGGTAAATGTGTTGCAAACTATAATGATGTAAGGTTCTTATTGAATTATAAAAATTAAATAACTTTTATTTTCAGCTTTTCAAAAACGCATTTCAAAAAATATGTCTCATATTAGGCATCTTTCCTCTGCGTTAAAGATGCAAAGAATAAAAAAAAAATCGAAAATAATTTTCTCTTCTACTTTGATTTACAAAATATATAGAAATTAGCTACGATATTTTGCGATATGTACTGATGTCACTGAGAGTACATGGAAGAAGTAATCCATTACCCAAGATTTTCTTCTTTTTTTAACCGTTGTATAGCTGCTTTATATTTAAAACATTCGAATGTAAAGATGGTCTGTGCTTATGAAAGGTTTCATACTTCTGAACTATTTAAATTTATAAGAACACAGAAGAGAGAAGTAGATGTAAATCAGGAGATTTGGTTAATAACCTAACTGTTCATTAATTTTTGGTAAGTTTTCAATTTCTCAATGTTTAAGGTAATAGATTAAAACATCACTTGAAAGATTGTTATCAGTCTGGAGAATATCCAATAATTATTTGAAATTATTAGTTTTCACTTTTATAGATTAACAGAAACATTTTACAATGTGCAATGCCTTTAGCTTAGAAGCGAAGCTGTTTATTTTTAATATGCACCTTTCATTGACTTTCTGGCATTGACTCAACGAAACCGCTAAAGGCAGATAACTATATTCAGTTAACTCATTTTCTACTGCAAGTAAATTTTCAGAGCTAACAACAGATTTCAACAGAATATTCAAAAATTCATACTAGAGAAAATTTATGAAAATATTAGACAAAAAAATCAGGGTAGACACAAAAAAGGCAACTTATCTATCTATTCACGTCCTCTATTTCCGTAGGACGAGAGAAGTGTAATCTTCAAGAAACTCAGACTAAAGCCAAAAGATCGTCAAAATACGACTGAGCTACTTTTGAGTGGCGGTATTCCTACCACTCAAAATATCTTCTTCTTTCTTTGAGCGATCAAGCAGAATATGGTTTAAAAATCAGTAGATATTCTTACATACCAAAGAGTTCCATCTTGACAGCATTTCATCAGGATTTTGTTCACGTAAATGAAATAGAAGTCATCCATAGTGAAGTCAGTAGTCAGAGGAACTAATTTACTCGCGAGTGCCTTACGGCATTCTACATCTCTAGCAAACCGAAATTACAACTGTCTAATCCAAATAGTTAAAAAAAGCAAAATCGGGTATTTGCATATAAATATTTGAAAAGAAATTCGAGTATTTCTTTTAGTTCGATCAATATAAGAATCCTTTTTAGGATTAAAGGTTTTTGTTTTTTTGATTACGGAAGATCTTACGGAAGATCTTTGATTATCGAACTAAAAATATTGCTGGCTGCACAGTAATCGATTAATCTCAGCTTTTCGTTTAGTAGATTTCAGTGAAAATGAATTTCTTTATCAGTATTCTATATTACACTGTTATAGCAAAGGTTGAAGAATGCCTTCTTAGTATCTAAAAACAGATTCCAAATATTTTAAACAGACAATGAATTCCAGAATAAGCGGCTAATGGACGTTGGGGATCAAAGCAGATGCATTAGCAGATACAAAGCAGAAACATAGCGAAAAAAAAATAAATAAAACTAGACAAGAAGAAAAATTGTCTTAAAAGCAAAGTATTTATGTAAGAGAATTAGTAGAGAAGAATTTGAGCATTTATCTTATAATACGAAAATATAATAAGAGAGATCGGGAGTGTTATTATTTGATTACTATTATTAGAGAAATACGTTGTAAATTTGAAATAACAAGTATTAAAAATCAAAATTGAGGTTAATTTTGTATAATCTATAAATAAAAGGCAACGATTGATTATAATATTATTGCATATGTTTTGATTTTATCCAATGTTTGAGATATGGAATTGCCAAAGTAAAAACAGTAATCTTTGTCCCTAACACGATGAAAAATATTGAAAAACATTTGGAAAATGTAGGTGGAATGAACAAAACAAACGCTGACGAAGCCATAGTTTTTCTTAAAACTGAAAAAGAAAAAATAATAGAATAAACAACGTTAAATCAACTCAAAAAGTCAACTCTGAAGTATTGCACTTCTAAAATTCTGAACTTCTTCGATAAAACTGAATTTCCTTTGGCATATTTTGATATTGCCTGGTAAAAGGAAAGTTCTTAATGCAAAGTTTGAAGAAAGAAAGAAAACAAGCTATTCTTGAGATCTGAATATACTTTGAATGTACTGTTCCCATTTCACTGAAATGTAGATGTTTATTCATCTCCTTTAAGGCTACACACTATATTCATTATCATAACGTGTTGCGTTTCTAAACCCGTGAGATTTAATAAAATTCCTCCTTTTGTTTTACTTGACAAAATGAAATATTTCGATATCTTCCAAATATTGGTTTGTCATTAAAGATTTGTGATGATATAAAAAAAATCACTTACTAATATAACGATTCGAAATCAGTGTTTCGTCTCATAAAAATCCTAATTCTTTGATAATCGAGTTGTTAGATGATATATCGTTAATGTCCTTGCTCTTAATCGATGTTACTGTTATCTTGGCGATAATCAATAAAGAATCAATAAAGACAATCAACGTTTGAAAGTTTTTTACGTGTGTGAGAAAGGTTTCAATTGGAAAAAGGCCAAACACACAGTTTCTAAAAATTAACTTTATAAAAAATAAAAATACAAAATACACAAACGTTTCGGCTTGCCGAAGTTACGAGCCTTTCTCAATGTAATGTACAATATAGGAAACAACTCGTAATACAACGTAACACAACTAAAAAAACACTTCGAAATACAACGTTACCTTTGAGTAAGGAGTGATATAAAATTTCCATTGACAGTAAATAAAAAATTCTTGTTCGTTTCTCTGAATAGTTTCAAATGAAATATCCTGATAGGTCAACTCAAAAAATCCTGGATGATACACTGAGGTTAAAAGTGTTGACTTTTATTTGCTATACCAATATTACTGAATGTCTCGACAGTAATGCTTTAAAATTCACAAACAAACACATTTAACTCTTTCTCAGAATACAAACAGATATTATTTACTTATTCTGTATCAAAACATAAATCAAAACCAAAACAAACAAACAAAAAAAGTTTTCTTTCCACAATGTCAATATTATTTCATGAAAAAGAAAGAAATTGCCAAAAGATTAATACCGTGATCCCTAGAATTTCAAGTTGATGTAACGACTTAAAAGCAGCTTTACATGAGAAATTAGGCTTTTCCTTTTACTAATATTTACTAATATCTTGTAATCAAGGTTTGAATTCTGCTAATTATTTGTTGTGAAGCTATAGCAGTTGGAGAAAGGTTATTAACTATTTACTGTTAGGAGTGACATTTCATTCTTTTTTTTTTTGACGTTTAAATTATTATTTGATATTTTAATATCGAGATTACTTAAAGACGAGGAGAGTATTAAGCAAGTATTTCCCTAAATTCCTTTGGTTCAAGTAAAAAATGAATATTTTATCATTAAATCTTCTGTTTTGACCCATTAAAGTCGTAATGTTTCGCCATGTCATCACAGTTCTTTTAAAAACAGGGATTGAATCGAAGGAAAAAAATACTGCAGTGGAAAACAGCCTGTCATCAGATACGCCAGCATATTTTATCCGACTTTTCTATTTTTCATCATCTTCATTTTTATCTCTTTCCTTCTTTTCTGTCCATTGCCTTCGGTCATCTGCTATAGCATTTCCGAGGCTCCACCAATATCCATTGATTTCCCGCTCTGTCTGTTGACCTCCACCTCAATCTTAGCCTCCTCTTCTCAGTCTTTTCTTTCTATCTTCTATCTACATATCCCAGCAATCTCATCGGGGTTTTTCCCCTGGCCTAACAAATGCTTTATCTTTTTTTTCTTTATTTGGCTTTTTTACCTTTTAACTAAATGTCTGCACTTCATATCTTTGTATTAGTAAGTGATCTTTTTTATAAAGCATCACAAATCTTTAATATTAAACCAATATTTGGAAGATATCGAAATATTTCATTTGTCAAGTAAAACAAAAGGAGGAATTTTATTAAAGCTCACGGTTTTAAAAACGCAACACGTTATGATAATGAATATAGTGTGTAGCGTTAAAGGAGAATAAACAACTACATTTCATTGAAATGGGAACAGTAGATTTCAAAGTACATTCAGATCTCAAGAATAGCTTGTTGTCTTTCTTTTTTTTATACTTTGCATTTAGAACTTTCCTTTTACCAGGCAATGCCAAAATATGCGAAAGTAAATTTAGTTTTATCGAAGAAGTACAGTATTTTCGAAGCGCGATACTTTAGAGTTGACTTTCTGAGGTGATTAACGTTGTTTATCCTATTATTTTTTTCTTTTTCAGTTTTAAGAAAAACTATGGCTACAACTATGGTTCGTCAGCGTTTGTTTTGTTCATTTCACCTACATTTTCCAAATGTTTTTCAATATTTTTCATCGTGTTAGGGACAAAGATTACTGGTTTTAACTTGGCAGTTGCGTATCACAAACATTGGATACAATCAAAACAGTGTATGCAATAATCTTATAATCGATTTGTTATCTTTTATTTATAGATCATATAAAATTAACCTCAATTTTGATAGGTTTTTAATACTTTTTATTTCAATTTACAACATATTTCTCTAATAATAGTAATAAAATAATAATACTCCCAATCTCTCTAGTTATATTTCATATTCCAAGATATATGCTCAAATTCTTCTCTACTAATTATCTTACATAAATACTTTGCTTTTAAGACAATTTTAGTCTTCTGATCAGATCAGCAGACTTATATTTCCGTTTTGTCTGTCACGTAGGTTAAAATCTCATTAAATTATCATTAAGCACAACAATACCAACAATCGCAACAATTGCGTCTTTTACATTCGCAACAATCACATTTATAATGCAGCTCTACAACAATCGCAACAATCACAGTAAACGCAACAATTGGGCATTTTACATTCGCAATAATCACATTTATTATAATAAGGAATTTAAAGCAATATCAATGATATTTTATTATCAGAAGGCGTTGCGAAGCATTGTGATTGGTTATCTAATGGCTTTCCCTCCCTTGGTTCTTCTTGTCTAGTTTTATTTTTTTTTCCGCTATGTACAGTATCTGCTTTGTATCTGCTAATGCATCTGCTTTGATCCCCAACTTCCATTAGCCTCTTACTTTTATATAGGTTATATTTCTCCTTTCCTATTATATTTCCTTTGTCTGTAAAGAACCGATACTTTTGAATTTTGTCTTTATTTACTCTTAATTTTTTTTAATGTTTCCTTTAAAATGTTTCCTGAATGTTGTAAAATGACTTATTCTTTTATTTCTTAGGCGTAATTAGATAGATTTCAAAGGATGGGTGATTACAATTTAAGGAAAGATTGTGATTTAAGTAGACAAAAAGAGATTGTACAGTAAATACTACCATTGATCCAAAGGTTATCATCCTTTGATCCTTTTTGAAGAGGCTATTATTACTGCTACAATAAAAAAAATCTCTGTGTGGGGGACTAATTCTCCTCCTAATCACGTTTCAACTCTTTGATCTTTTTAAAATTAAAAAAAAAAAAAAACCGAAATTTAAACAATCTCTTCATTACAAAAATTCCTAGGAATCCACATCAGAAATTAACAGTTTTGACGATGGACAAAAAATCTTCAAATAAAGCATTACAAATAAAACCATAAACTCTCACTGATGCCAAAGATTAATCACTGACCAACATTAAATGTATAAGAAAGGAGTAAAAGAGAAATACACGATGATAGATCATTGTTTTTCTTAAGAATACAATATCCTGTAGATTGGAAACAAGTGCTTTATAGAAATAGTTCGTTGTTATGGATTTTTTTTTTTATGAAGAGTTTTCTAATAGCAATGGACGAATGCTAATGTAAATCGTTATTTTAAAAGACGTAATTTTGACTGCTCCATTTTTCAAATCTGTAACAGGTAATATGTTTGTCGATAGCAGCCGGCGTAGACTGAACAAAATAAATTAAAAAGAAAAGAAACAAATAAGTTATCATTCGAGATAATAATTGAAATCTATTTTTGATAACCAATTTAATTTACTAATCTGACCTTTCAACAATCGTTGAAATTATTTTCAATTTCCATATGTACTTATTCAGAAGCCTTAATACAAGTTAGTAATACATTTTAGTTTAAAGTAAACAGTTATACCTCACCTAATAATTATAAAACTAGGCTTAGATTTCAAACTCTGGCTGACAGTTGTTAGGCTCTTGCTTTTAGTAAACGTTCCTTTGCTTCAAAAAGATGAATAAGAACTAATACAGAATAAAAAAATTACTAAAAAATAATAATAAAAAAGTAAGGGAAGACTATACCCATATTTACTGAATTTCAAGTTAGAGACAAAAAATTTTATAATTATTCCGCTAGAAAGTACTGATAGTAAATAAAGCAGCCATATTGACATCAAAATGAAGATATAACCAAACAATTTATCACACAAGAAATTTAATGTGTATTTTTAAGATATCAACACTAATCACAAAAACTATTTATAACAGATTCGGACTAGACAATAATTAGACTAGTGATTTCAGGACGTTTATCTATTTGAAATTGAGAATTTTGTGGTCAATAACTTAAAAAAAATACACCACTCTACATCATACTTTAAATTTAGCATTTTCTTTGGCTTAATGAAATTAAAGGGATTAGAAAGATATTTATGTTGAATTATATGTTGTCTGCATATCTTCAATACAATGTTTTCTGAGGAATAAAGTTTTAGAATACAAACAAATTTCCTTATTTGTCCGTCCGTCCGTCTGTGATCTTTGTAACTCAACATCTGTTTATAGTAACAAAAACGATCAGAGTACACTGTGAATAAATGGATTTATAAAAATACAAAAATAGTTATAGTTTCGAAACTGCAACTATTTTTATATTTTTGTAAATCCGTTTATTCACAGTGAAGCCTGGTCGTTTTTATTACTTACATCTGCAAGTTAAACAATTTCAATCTATTTATAACAGTTTGTTGACAGTAATTTGATGCATTTAGATTATTAAATGGAAGATTTTGGCTTTGATTACGTAAATACCTTTACATGAACAGCTTTGTGGCGAATCCCGCAATTTGCAATTTATTTCAAAAAAATTAAAAGTAGAAAATGAGATTTATTAATAGTTTACACTAGTTTTGGATAAATACGTTTTGGATCTTATTATAGTCAAACTTATTTTTTATAATAAGTTTCTAGGGAAGTCCGTGTTTAAACAGTGGTAATTTTTTTTAATCATTTGGACTTTTTATGTTGACAATTGATTATGTTGTTATATTATTATTATATACATAGATATATATGTATATGTATATGTTGTTACACATATTTCATTATAGTTAACGATGGATTAAACTACATTCAAAAAAGGATGAGTTTATATTGATTCTTGAAGATCTCAGCCGTCCTTTGCAATTTTAAGCAGTGATATTAGAGTTTTCTGAAAACAAAATATTCTCTCCACGCTAATGTAATAATCTTTCTGCGTTGACTATATAAGGTTTGACATTTTGCCATTTCTAATTGTGATGGCACTCGTTGATTTCATCTGCGAATTTGCATTTACGTCGCATTGTCTATTGGAATAGAATAGTAATCGAATGTCCAAAAGGCAGCCATTTATCAATTAAATGTGATATGGGATTCTGCATCGGTGGAGATTATTTTCATTTGAACGAATTTACTCGAAATACATAATACTATATATTCTTTTACGTTTTAATTAACCCACATTTCAAAATTAATTTTACGATAATGTATTTTTTTTACATTCGTAAGCTATTAATTTCTTTATATAAATATTAAAATTTCGCTTGTTGTCTGTAAATGTTGGTGTCAATAACAAAAAGAAGTCCAAAATGAATATGGAGACTATACAATTTTCCAGGCAACATATAAATAAATCGTGAAATTTTTAATGGAACCTATCAACTATTTATTTTAATAAACTGATCAAACTGTTTCTACATCAATCAATGGTACTCCAAAGATTGGTCTAACCGCAATGTAAGTAATGGTTTTTACCTTTTTACATACCAATTATCTCGGTTTATGTTTTTTTTATAGTAATCTGTTTATTTACTAATCAATCACACTGCAGGAAGTGTAAGCTTACAGCTTATCGTTCAACTCATTCAAACTTCGGATTTCCTATCACTATTCTAAATATGCCGATTTTCTTTTCCAATTTCTTAAGCATAATTACTCCTGTCAAATTTCGAAAGTATTCTTTCATTGCTGCAAAGATTATTATTGAAATGCCATCCATTCATATCTAATAATTTCTAAGCCTTCATTCTTTCGGAAAGTCGGCAAAAAATAGAGATCTACCCTATTATTTGCAGTCATAAGATATGCTAGTCGAACTATCTCACCATTGTGGCAATGGTGACACCGTTGACGTCTAGTTCTTTACAATCAATGAACTCATTGATCATTGTAAAGTTTTCTTATCTGAAGTGTAATCCATCTGCTTCCTCCATGTGACACCTAAATCACTGAACATCAACCACATCTCCCATTTTCTGACAAGAAAACTGACTTTATCTTTTATTACATGACGATATCTGATGATACAAGCTTAATGTTCTCGCCATTATTATTTACGCTTATATGTAGTCAGAGAAGAATGACAAGCTTTACAACGTTCAATTTTCACTTTGGACATGAATCTGTGACAGTCATAGATGCCAGCCTGTCAAATTTTTACTGTGACGAGTCATGACGAGTCGCTGCAACAGATGCTTTCCAGAAAATGTTAGCATACTCCGAAACTGCTTCAGAGAAATACAGAAAACAAGATTGTACTACATCACAGAGAAAAAAGAAATTAGAAGGGAAACATTTTAGAATGAAAATTTTAAGTCGAAATTCTTTTGTCCGTCCATCAGTCCTTTCATAGGCTTTTGCCCTTTCATATGTTAATAAGATAACTGAATATTATTCGCCTTTAATCGGTAATCACGATAACTATAAAAATTGTTGATCTTATAAACAGTTATAACAGTTAATCTTACTGTTGCTATTTAATGGATTGAAAATGTTTGTCCTCCTTCATGACAATGCTCGATCAACGTTACGCGAAACACACAGAACTTGATACATGGTTTCCCCTGGAAAATTTTGGTACATCAATCATAAAATCCGGATATGGCTCCCAGTGATTTTCATCTCTTCTCTGCCTTAAAAAGAGGACATTT
Organism: Thereuonema tuberculata; assembly: GCA_023159025.1. Classification (NCBI taxonomy): domain Eukaryota; kingdom Metazoa; phylum Arthropoda; class Chilopoda; order Scutigeromorpha; family Scutigeridae; genus Thereuonema; species Thereuonema tuberculata. Next base: position 33,714,391 of record JAFIDM010005346.1, on the reverse strand, counting down.
CAGGTCGATGATTCACAAGCAATGATTGAGTCCAATGAGAAGCCAAAAAATGGCTACAACAGCATCGCCCTAACATTTATGAGGTTGGGATGGACAAACTGATAACATGATGCGACACCTGAATCGTCAAGTTGACACGGTAGTATTTTGTGCCACTTTAAGAGCACCATCACTTTTTCATCCAATAAAAATTTGCTATACACAAGATTTGTAATTTTTTTTTCTGATAGACAAAAAGAAAAATTATATTAAACTTTCAGACTTTTGCTGTCTTTTGATACTACATATGGATGTGTGTGCCGAAAATTGGAGCGCTAATTTACATTTTCTTATCTAATATTTGCTTCAAATAATAGAGGCAAGAATTCTAGTTTCTAAACACATTTATTTTTTTTTTATTTATGGTATTATCAAGATTCAATATGAATATTTTTGTAACCTACTGTATTTATGTCATTTAAATGGAATTTTATGGATGTAGAACAAGAAAACTGTTTAAAATGATACGTAAGTTCCTTATCGTGATAGCCACATATACAGACTCGAGTAAGACGACCACGCTTAGGAAAATGATATAAATACAATGAGTTTTGATAGATTGATGCTGGCACTTGTCTCGGTTGATGGCATGTATCAGTAAAGAACTCATCGTGGCAAATATAGTAACATTCCTTGTTTGTTTGTGATATTTGGTATTGCAGTAAACTAACTTATCTATTTTATTGGATTATTTAACGACTAGATGTACTTCAAAGCTTTAACAATTATAATTTGTTTTGAATTCATTTGTAAATTCATAACTGCTTATTCTTTCTTATATCGGTATATGTAATAATTTTTTTTCCATTTTCGTTATATTGACACAATATATTGATTGAGCAAGTAGGAGAGTTTCGGAGTTACCCTTCTTATCCTTATTCTAGTATTCTACTGATTAAGTATTATTACAGTCAATAATAATAATACATGTAAAATCTGTTGCGATACTTTGAATTTCAGAATCAATTTATTGGAATCCCACCCTAGCTCAAGTAAAGGTTTAAATGTAGGATCAATGTAGAACATCTTATTGCATATTTCGGTTAAAATTCATTTACATCTAGATTAGTCTAAATTTCTAGAAAGAAATCAATGATTCATCGAAATGTTTATTGAAGGACTGTATTCCACAAATTCTATAAAATTTGAATAGTTAATATTTATTTCAGGAACTTTCATGACAGATTTGCATCAGTGTCTTTCTTGAACCTCCTTGGGACTTAAACCTTTCCCAAAGCTCATATGAATTAACACAAAATTAAACCTGGATTAGTATTAGTTCAGCACAACTTCAATGTCTTAACGAAAGATTAATACAATTATCTTACAAATATTCTAATTCAGTTTTGCTATAACTCAGATGAGTTTTAGAAAAAATATATGAATCTTTAGTAAGATATAGATAGAAGTAGTTTGCATCAAAACTGATATAATCTCCTTAAAAAAATTAGCCAATTTCACGACTTTGTAAATTTAATATTTAAAAATAAAATAATACACTTTATAATCGAAATTTTTCGGAATGATAAAATTGTGACCAGATAATTTAGGAGCTACTTCTGCAAATTTTCCGTTGATTTGAATTTAGCACCTTCAAACACCGTGTTACTATTTTTATTCAACTGAAGCTGTTGTTAAAATGAGATATGTTGTCAGAAGCAGGCATGGATTCATGGTGTGTGGTGAATGAGTTAATTGTCTCATTTTTATATTTTCTCTGAAACTGTTCGACACTAACAAACTTCCTCACCGAATTCCATAAAGAAAAATTTGCAAACGGACGATATGGTGGCTGTGTCTTGTATTCGTAAATATGTCCACCAAGTTTCAAGCAGATCATTCAGTGGCTCAAAAATTCGTAAGGGGTGCGTAGAAACACGAAGATAATTTGTTAACCTTTTATACTGCTACTGCTACCAATACAATAATGAAAAATTAAATTAATTAGTATCATATTTTCTTGCAATAATTCACACTGTTAGAAAACGTACTGCTGATTCTTAATTTACGATCATAAGAAAAATCCCTATGATAAAGTTATCAATATTCCTTTTCTAAAAAAATAGCCATAATAGAATTCTCTTCGCAACAACGGTTCTGTCTAGTTTCGAACGAATGGGCCTCATTTTGAATCTGAAAAGAGAAATAGATTTAAAGTAGGTTTCCAGTCCAATTTAATACTCGGAGCTATTTTAGCGGTTTAAGCAACATTTCCTTTCGAAAATAAAAAGAAACAAAAGAAAGCCAAGGAGAATTTAGCTTCCTTTGGCTCGACAATGGCAAGCGGCAAATCCTTACGGAAATTGTTAATCATAAAAATTTTTACGACTTTCGAATGCAGTGCAAGTGACCAATAACAAAGCGTGTTACATTTGTTAGGCAGATTTCCTTGTACGTTCTCCACCGTTAAGAGCGAAAAAGAGAATGAACGTTACGGTTTGAGAAAGCGAAATAGGGATGAAATTTTCACCCCATTCCGGCCACGCCAACTTAACGTCGAAATATGCAAACGTGGCTGGGTCTGTGGTAACAACGACGAAGACTTGCAGCCTTTCTCGAATGGGACACAATGAAGTGCGAATCACTAGTTTGCATTGATCACTTTCTGCCTAACGTCCACAGCGCCCGTGTCGTCGTCTTCTGAGGCGGGTTATAAAACCGAGCTTAGAACGGATACTACCGTTTCGAATTTGCACAATTCCCATTCGGTGGCGGATGGGTGAGGGAGTCGTGCCGACAGATCCATACTCAATCTCGGCAGTGCTCTGAGATAATCACGGTACGGAGGAGGGGTGTCGCTGACTGCGAAGGGGAGGGCAATGAGAGAAAGAGTTTGTGAGACGTGCCGTTATACGGTTGCCGGTCTGCCATTGTGAGGGCAGTAATGGCGGTCTGCAGAACGGAAATCACCAGACCGAGATATGATCTGCCATCCTACGTTCTTGGCTCCCTTCGAACCAGAGAAGGCCCCTACCACTGCTCACCCTCTTTTTCTCTTTTTTTTTTTAATCGGGAAAACGTGCCGGCAATAGTGGAATGGTCTATTCAATCCGGGCCAAAGGACCGGACAAGGAAAGCAAAGAACAAAAACTTGGAAGTGAAAGACGAGGACTCTCTTCTCTCTTTTCTTTTTTTCTTTCTTTTTAAAGGAAATACCAATCACAAAGAAAAAGAAGGAAAAAAATTACGTCCAACAAATTGTTCTTTAACATTAGACGACGGTTTCCTTCTCAGCAAAAAAAATATGATCCTACGAGAGGAAATATCAGGGTAGAAATTCTTTATTGTAATGGAAAGAAAGCTGGAAAAAACGAGTTCGAGTTGTTTATTAAAACAAATCTGGGAATTAATGTTTTATTTACAGTTTTATTGTATTTTGCAATTCTTTGATAAAAATAATTATTTCAACCATATAAATATCGACTAACATAATTTTATATGTTAAAATACTGCAATTAAACCTAATGAAGTCTAAAAACTTCAATTTCAGTAAAAAAATTTGATCAGGTCTAAATAAAAAATAAGAACACGAAAGCCAGTAATGAGTTTTAATTATAAAAACTAGAAAATTCCTTACTTGTCTTAATTAACAAAGCTAACATATATACTCTTTTACAAGTCATATTAAGGAAATATTTTCAGAAGCACATGTTATAATATAGTTTTAATTTTTTCAAACTCATATTGATTAGCTCTAAAATTCACTCCTTAAAGCATTTTAAATGCATATAACATTTCTTCAATTAAAAATTAATTTATCATAAATAGTCCATATAAGAAAAACGTTCATCCATTGCTTTTTTTTTATTTTTGAAAATATATTAATAATTGAAAAATATAATATTCGTTACAACAATTGTTGTCTCTATTATAATAATATCCGCATACTAAATATTACAACTATTATCAAAATGTTGCTTATAATTTGCTCAATAATTTATATAGTTTATTAGAAATAAGAAAATAAATAAGAAATTTTATTCTTCTGTATTTTAGTGTTTAGTTAAATGATTAATATATTTAGATTTCTTGTCAATAGGATTTCTATTAGTTCCCTTCATACACTATCATGTTATTATTTATAGTATTTCATAAAAGTAATTGTAACTTCTACAAAATTCGTAAATGAACTGATTTCCTATGAAAAGAGATTTAACGTTCATAAATAATTCGCCCATTTCTTCTTATTTCCTTTAGATACTTAAATTTTCACTTATTACTTATTTAGTATATTTTATAATATATTTACATATTTTCTTTGCTTTACTTTGACTTTGCAATTTTAATAAAATTCAAAACTGCACCGTATTTAATAATAATAATAATAATAATAATAATAATACCTATTACTCACTTTTTTTTTGAAAATCCACGAAAGTGATAGCTCATTATTATAAAGATATATATCAGAAATTGTAATTTATAAATTTATATATTTGTAAATTTAAATTGTTATCGAGTTATGTGCAGCAATTCTTACAAATATTGAACTGAAAGTTTTCTTGCCCAAATAAACAGACTGTGTTTATTCACAGTCAATGAATTAATAACATTAAAATATGTATATACATATTAAACAAGTACATAATAAAGAAACGATCCACTTGAAAATATTTCTTCCAGAGGTTTCCGAAGATTTTGAGTTGATGGAGGAGGATGCTATTAAGTGGAACTAGAGGTTTACTTTGCACTCGAGGAATTTGACGATTCCTCCCTCGCACCCCCCATCCCTCCTCAACCCATTTCCATCGTCTCACCTCGACGAAAATTCCCAAGTGTCGACGATTATCGCCGACGAAAAAACAAACTTTCCTTCGGCGATGAGGGCAGGGTGCGAACAGGTTCATAATATCGCTTGCAAACGGCTTTGACTTTAGAATGAAGAGAGACCGTCCCGGCTTCGAGAATACTTCTTATGCAGATTGAGAATTAGCCTCCTCGTATTTTTCCGTTCTCCGACGCCAGATTGTTTACACACGGCTGTTTTAATGTAAGGAGGTATCTAATGAGCCTCTTTGTGTCAGAAAAGGCCTTTGTTATGAAAATTGAATTTTTCCGGGCCGTTACGAACACCCACCCTCCTACGGGCTCAGTTCTACCCAAGCTCAAGAGATCCCACGATTTACGGTTGAGATACCTACTCCGAAGCAAAACCAAGACGACGAGTACAACCCAGTATTATCCTGCCGCAATTGGAAGAAGACTCGAACATTTTCTATCTAACCTGACTGCGGACAAATCACGACGCAAAAGTTAACTATGGGCCGCGGTAAACCCAGCAATACATTGCGACCTCTGTGAGTCAGCTCCTGTGCCGCACGCCACATATGCTACTGCGGCCAACCAGTTCGCCAAAGAAGATGATGTATATTCCAAAAAAAAACCTCGTAATCGGATTAAGGGCAATCTTTTAAGTTTCCTTTCTAATTCACTGTCCCTTGTCCAACTTTTTCGTTGTCTTCAAGCCACAAATAAACTGCTTTAATTAAATAAGCTTGTACTTTTAATTTGAACCATGTTGCTCGTATATTAAGTGCGGAGACAAGCAATCAAACCAGGGCCAAGCCAAGCCGTATCTCTTCTCAGTCTCTGACATTTTTCATTCTAGAGTTAAGAAATTTTAGCGGAATTAAAAAATATGAATGCACTGCACTAGAAGCCCTGTTAAAAAGACTAACTTTTTCTTATTAGATAGTTGGGATTAAGGGAAAAATTTGAAACCACTTCAGAAGAGGAAGTTCGCTATAACGTATCATTAAGCAAACGACGTCCTTCAAGTGCAGGAAGGTTTTAATATATTTAAAAAAATAATTTTTCACTATTAAGGAAGAAAGTTAATGTTGTTAATAGTTTTTGAAGTTAGAAAGTCATTTTTGTCTTTATTTGTAGAATAATATTTAGTGAAGCACATTGCTAGATATAAAGAATAAATAATCAACAATTTTTATTTAGCAATGAATATTAAAAACTTATTGTGGTTTAATTTGTTCAATTATTTACCTTTAAATTTTTTTATTCATTAATAAAGGATAGTTATTCATTTTTAAAATAATAAATTTATTAAAATTTTAACCTTTCGAAATAATAACGATTTACCAAACAACATTGAAACTTAGACATTTAGAACAAATTTTAAATATAAAGCTTATTCGTTCAATAACTATAGTATTGATATTGTTGTTTTCTCATTCTCTCTCTCATCGACCTGTCTTTTCGTAAAATTAAAAAAAAAATTAATTATTGTTGCTTAAAAAACATATCTTATGTAACTGACAATTTTGTTTGATAAATTTCTAATACAAAATTTATATAATTTTTATATTTACATGACTTGAGCAATGTTACAGGACCAGTGCTTCATCAATACTAAAATAAAGCTAAATGGTTTCTGAAATTCACTTGATTTTCCATTCCAACGCATTTTAAGAGATTTGTAGTATGAAATCTTTTCTCTCTCCAAGAATTTGAGATCGCCTGGTTTCCGAAAATATTGTTCTCAATTTTAAGATTAAATAGAATTTAAAATGTAGTATTAAAGTACATGTCTCTCCCACAAACCCTTTTGTAAAGGTACAAATTAGCTTACTAATGACAGACAAGCCGACCGAAAAAAGAAATATAACAATAACCACTCTAACCTGTTTGAAATTCCAGAAGGTGAATAATATCATTATTTTATTTTCTAAATCCTTATATTCTACACAGCTTTATTAACTTTGATCTCTCAAAAAGACTTATAAGTTTGAAGATTAATTTGGAGCAAAGTTTTCCTTGGAAATAACAACAACCTAATGAAGTTTAAAGGAGATAACTTGCTGTAAGAGCCCCAGTCTCTTACTTTTGATAATGTTAGCACTAAATGAATACATTCTGAGGCACAGGAAACACCTCATATAACACAAGTTAAAACGAAGTGCGGGGGATAGTTTCAGTCTTTGTAGTCTTAGCTCCGACGTAAGACAAAAGCCAGTAGGCTCTTCTTCAGCTTCTCGTTCTGCTGTAATTCTCATTGTCAGCCAACCGTGAACAAGTTCATCCCAGTGAAAGCGGAGTGGGAACAGCGCGTCGACAGAGATTTTAATGACTCGAGATCTCGTTTACGTTTTTCTGGTTCGTTGCTGAGCTGTGGTCGGGAAGAGAGGGAGGGGTTAGGCTCAAACTATTCTATCTCTCTAAGCGGCTGGGATAACTCGGACAGCAACTCATTAACCCTTCCCTACACCCGGCAGTCAACTCTTTCGACTTTGCATCATTGTTGACTAAATCCTTCTCTAAAGGCCGCTCCGTCTTGCAAACTATCGACTCTTTGACCTCCTTTATTCCGAAAGTCCGAAGTTGATCTCCGCTGCCTCCAGTCGTCCACCGAAACGTGTCAGTCCGAATTAGACTAATTGAAGGGGCGTTTTTCCGAGATCTACCATTTATTCAGAGTTGAGTAAGTGGCTTATGGCAAGCTTTGTAATGTCTTTCTCCTTACTTGGATACCATCAAACGATTAGAATTCCATTAACCTCAGTAGAACAGTTCATACATATCTTACATTCAGCTTCCATTAATTTTTATATAAAATTTTTATCCCTAGAATTTCATTGTGAATAAATTTCTTTTCTGAAATTAAAGAGCGTTTTAATGACTTGATGAGTCGGTCCGGGGCCCAGTCGGTCCGGTGCTAGACTGTTGACTGGAGGAGCCCAGTTCAAATTCCGGATCGGGGATTTCCACGGTTGTTTTTCCTGAAAATGAATCTTAGGGTTCATTCAGCTCATCTGTTAACCAGGTTTCTTATTCGGGGGTGATAGGAGGGTGGGCGTGTGCATCAATCCCATCACTGAGAACCTAAATCTCCCGTGACAGCAAGGGCTGCATAGCACCTAGTAGAACACCTCAGTTATAAAAACATAATGAATAAGCATGACTGTAAAAAATATATTTTAAAACACTTGTAAAATGTATCTCAAATACAAGACAAAAACAATATCATTTCATTTCATTCAGTTGCTGTAATTTCTTTTTTTCTAAAAGCCTAATCTGTAATTAATCTCATATCAATTGATTTAGAAAGCAGGTTTGATTTAAAATGCGGTACGTTTCCCATAATTAAGCCAACCCGAAACGCTTCATCCTATAACCCTTTTATAAGGGTTATAAAATTACAATATAACTGCCTATGCGTTCTAACAACTAAGAATCCCAAAAGTTAAGCTAAATTCAAAGTACACTACAACCTCGTTTATCCGGCCCTCGTTGATCCGGGTCTCCGGATAATCCGGATCAGATTTGTAGACATTTTTTTTTATTTAATGTTCATATAGATAATAATTTTAACTATGATAACAAGAACATAACTATAAGTACGCCAAACAGTGATAAACGAGTATTATAAAAAATTCTGAATTGTATATTCTTGTTCTTTTTTTAATTTTAACTAGAATCAAAATAAAATTAATTGATATTTTTTTTTTATTTTGCGCAGGCATGAAAGTAAATTAATAGTTTAGATTATTAATTACTGAAATTGCTGAACAAATAAATGAAATACAGTAATATACCCACAAATCTGCATAGAAAATAAAATAATATAAATAGATTTCATGTCTGTGTCTATCTAATGATTAAATGGATAGAGAATTAGATTTCCATATTTCACAGGTGAAATTTTATTGATTTTGAAATATTTAATTTTTTTATTCCTATCAATCTACATAATAATAATAATATCTAGGCCTATTCTAGCTTTCGTTTTAAGGAAGTATGCCTATGTGAACTGAAAAAGAAATCGTTACTGTTGAAAACTGATAATAAGTTTATTTTTTTCTAAAATATCATCGAGATTTAAATACATCAAAACTGCTCATCTTCAGGACTTCTTAGGAAACTTGTGAAGTTACAAAATGACAAATTAGTTATACTGAAGTTTTCTCGGAGGTCCTCAAGTGTTTTCGAACTTAATACTGTTCTGGCTATTTATGGATTGTCGTTCTTTTGGACTTCAAAATTGCATCTCTAACGATCGAAAGAAGATGTGTTTCAGGTTTTTTATGCTTTAACAGACAGATTTAACTCCATACGTTGTCAACTGATATAAAAACGGAAAGTGTTTTGAAACTGAACTGAATATGAATAATTTGAAAACCTGGATCAACACATTAATAGTAATGAACCAAAATTTTAATAAGCTGAAACTTAGTATAAACAAATCGAAGCTCGAGGGGCTTTAGGGCAAATATATTGGAAGTTTAAATCAGGATAGACTGGAATCGGTTGTTTGCGAAACACTCTAATCCACAGAAAGAGTCCTTAAATAACCAATCAGATTTTCTAATCCTTGATTACATTATCAAAGTTTAAAGATGTAAACGTAAAAATTTAAGAGATATCAAGAATAAACGTTGTAGAATTTTATAAGGGTTTATACCCCCATTAACACCCGACATGATTTCGATTCTTTTACAGTGATATAGATCAACTTAACCATTTGTAAGAAGAGTCCGGGGATTGTCGGAAAATTTTTTGGAATGGTAGAGGCATTTTTTTAATTGTGTTGCTTCTTTTTCTTTTTTTTAAAAAAATGTGTCTTTTTTGAATTTGAACAAGGAGACGAAAAAAAAAATGTTTTTTTTTTGGTGGACGAAAATTTCCGATAAAAAACTATAATGTAGGGAAAAGTTCGCCAGAAAAAAAAAAAGTTGGATAAAGCTAAGTTATATGGTATTGAATAATAAGGGATTTTGTAACTTAAAAAGATAATCAAAATAAAGAATTTGGAATTTGTAAACGGTTTGGAATATAAGATATACCTAACGATGTATTTAAGAAATTTTCACACATGCATCATTTGAAAATAGCATGTTTTGCACCGAAAGTTCCAGACAAAAAATAATGATTTTACATTATAAACTTACTGAAGCCAAAGTTAGATTCTCTGATATATCAATAAACGGTTACAACAAAACAATGTTTTTAATTGCAATTCTAAATTGAATAAAGCTATTCGTGATCACATTATTTCAAAACTATTGATCTTCTATCAATCTTCGTAGTTACTATGATGGTAGATTGAGACACTCTTATTTACCAATTGATGTTCGTCTAAATTTAACTCGTAATGTAGATGGACCAATCCATTGATTACATGGCACTTCCCTGAAGTTTTTCTGAAATACTCTTTGCTACACATAGAAACATACCATTTAGGGAGAATATATTAAATCCTGTTTGTGCATAAATTTAAAACATTATGTGGCTTCCGTAAAAATAGCAAGTTTTCACTGAGGTTTAAAATAACTGAGATTTCTCATTGGAATTGATGGCTTGTACTGAAGAGTGTTTAATATCGTCAATTTAAAAATTAAAAATAAAAATTATTGATCTGAAAGGGTATTTTCATTTTGTCAAGTTCCAGCTCATCTTCGAAGAAAATGAGTAAATAGATGAATTTTTCATTGCTTGGTAATAAATGGTGGTGCTCCATCTTGTTAAATTATTCCCTTCATTACACAAAGTATTAATTTTCCAATAAATGGCCACGAAAGTCATGGACACATTAAATAACTGAATCTGATTGTTATTGGAAGCCGACGAGTTACCATTTAAATCTGGTAAACTTTTAGCCTGAATACTATTGCCATTTTAATACTTGAGAGTTATTGATTTCAATCATCTTTAAGGAATAGGTATGCAAATGAACAAATAAAGCACAAATATTTAAAATTAAATACAATGTAATAATTAATCCAATTAGATAATTAATTAAATGATTTTTAATAATGTTAGTACCGTCAACAAGTTTTGTAAATAAACAAGGTAGGGATAGCGATTAGTAAACCAATCACAATGCTTAGCAACGGCTTCTGATAAGAAGTATAAGAAAAATATAGTAGTGCTATCTCAAAGTTAAACCATAACACCTGAAAATTTCATTGCTCCTCAAAATTTCATTCCTCCGTATCTACCCTTAAACTGTTTGTTTAATTTATGTTGAATTAGTGCTTTAATTTCCTTATTATTATAAATGTGATTGCTGCGAATGCAAAAGGCGCAATTGTTGCGGTTTTTGTGATTTTTTTGATTGTTGCTAACGATACCTGTCCACAGACGGACAGACAAGCCGGGATTATAAGACTTCTGACACTTTAGAAAGTTATATTTGCTTACTAATATTTTTGAAAAGTATATGAAGATATAAATTAACAAATATGCAGTATATACACAAGTACACAAAGTATTGAATAGGTATATTCTTTAGCAATGGGCTATCAAAGGAAAGACAGAAAATCCATCTGCTATCAATAAAAGGTTGAAGACAATAAAAGGAAAAAAATTAAATTTATAATTAAAAATAATGCATTATATGAGAAACGAAATAATAATTACGATACATTTTTTGCTTTTTATTCGAATAGCTTTCGAATTAATATAATTTAAAATATAATTTAAATTAATATAATTTGAGCAAAGTTCAAATTCTATATCAATAATACTAGATATTGAATTATTTTATATGTAATATTATGTATAGACTAGTTGACCCGTGCGAATAATTCGCAACAAAAAACCACCTTTGACAAATAATAAACAAATCCAACAGCTTGTGTGCATGTTTGTTAAACACATTGTCAATAGATGGCGTCTTCTCAAGTTTTATAAAAAAGTTGACCCGTGCGAATAATTCGCATGGTATCTTGATCAGTCACCGAATGGTAATGTGGAAATAAATAAATGAAGAGATTGTCAATAGATTGCCTTCTACATTTTTACAAAAAAGATTTTTAAAATAAATTTTTTTAATGAAAACATTAATTTTAAACAATCTATTTATTTTTCATCATTAGCGGTGAACGTAATCTTGAAAATATCTCAATCATTGATTTTGATGAAGTATTAAGGGAAATAAAAAAAAACCTTTGAGAAATTAATATAGGTATATGAGAAGTTGACTAATTTTTATGTTTCTATTGAAATAAATCGTTTATTTTTATTAAAATATAAATCTTTGTTTTGTTTTTTTATCTGTTATTAAAGAAACGATGAAATATCATTTAAAGTGCATTTTTATTCAAAAAAGGAAATAATTGAAGGGTACAACGCTAAAGAATATTTTCGCTTTCGAAAAATAATGCGCTTCCGTTAAAGCGTGTTTACATTTTTATAAAAAGTTTTTAAAAATAAAGTTTTTTAACGAAAACATTAATTTTAAGCAATTTGTTTATTTTTCGGCATTAGCGGGGAACGTAATCTTCAAAATGATGCCTCAATCATTGATTTTGATGAAGTAGTAAAGGAAATATGGCGTTCCGACAAAAAAAAAAACCTTTGAGAAATAATATATAAAATAATAATATATGAGAAGTTGACTAATTTGTATGTTTCTATTGTAATAAATCGTTTATTTTTATTAAAATATAAATCTGTGTTTGTTTTTTTATCTGTTATTAAATAAACGATGAAATATCATTTAAAGTGCATTTTTATTCAAAAAAGGAAATAGTTGAAGGTTACAACGCTAAAGAATATTTTCGCTTTCGAAAAATAAGGCGCTTCTGTTAAAGCGTGTCTACATTTTTATAAAAAGTTTTTAAAAATAATGTTTTTTAACGAAAACATTAATTTTAAACAATTTGTTTATTTTTCGTCATTACCGGGGAACGTAATCTTCAAAATGATGCCTCAATCATTGGTTTTGATGAAGTAGTAAAGGAAATATGGCGTTCCGACAAAAAAAACCCTTTGAGAAATAATATATAATGATATATGTATATCTAAAATGATATATAAATACATAACATATAAATACATTATATAAGTAGTGCAGCTTAGCCACAGATGCTTTTGTGCCATTAAAATCTACTATTACTATATATGTAATGGACACCGTAATCACCATAATACGAGGCGTTATGAATTTGGGAACCTTTTAGCCAGAGTAAGAAAAAATTAAAAAACAAAATTGATTTACTGTGATTGTACATTTACTGCAATTAAATGCGATTACTATGACATGTATAAACTAAGTTTGGAGTTAAAAGTAATTATATAATTTATTCTATCTCAATTTGATTACAATTTATTCTTCCAATTTTTTTAAATAAAATTCTTAAGTGCTTATAAATGTTTTGTCAAATACAACTTTCGGGGGCCCCTATATCTGCGAGGCCCGGGCACAAATATATAAGTACGATAATTTGTAATAATTTGCAAATATTGTAATGCGAAAATACTGTATGTGTATATATATATATATATATATATATTTATATCAAAATCTGCAGCTATTGATGAATATTACAATTACAAACTTGACAATATAATCTACTGTTCATTTTTAATGCTATAATTGTTAATTTTTGATATAAAAATTGCTAAAGTTATTAATATTTAATATTACAGGTAATAACTTTTTTCATAATATTATATTTAGAGCATTTTGAATTAGCGTTTTAGTAATTTTTAATAATTAATTAGTCGAACATTTGTATCAATATCCTTAAATAAATATTATTTAGAATTCAGTACATTACGAAAAAGCTAGCATTACTGAAGTTTTTAAGAATTTCTAAACCTTAATAACATTTCCTTGTCCTTTCTTTCTCTTTATATTCATTAGGGAAAAAGTGTGTTAACGGCATTCATCTCCTATTTATTATTGGTAGAAATAAATTTTAGTTAAAAAAACTGTTTCCCAATGATTTATTTCAATGATTGAATGTTCGCCTGATGTATCTCTTCTGTTGGAGAAAAGTAAGGTTTTTCTTACGCCTTTCTCAATTGACCTACTTCAATCTTCCCTGCCAGGAGCAACTACATCGATACGGTGGTTACGAATTTTTCAGCTTCATTGTGCTAATGGACAAAAATTCATACGAAAATGCACCACCGTAGGTACGAAGCGAGTGCGCCTCTCGCAAAAAGAGGAAAGTCAATTTCGGGTATGGGGGAGTTTGGAAGGAGGGGCCTCTGAACCGGGTATCGATTGGACGGAGTAAGAAGAAGAAGAAAAAAGGAGTAAAAAGTTTATTTTTAACCAAGGATGCGTGACTTGGATTGGTAGATGCGGCACAGAACGGGCTGGTTATGAGCTCTCCGTGTCAATGCCGGCAAGCTCTTAAAAGGTAGAACGCGTTTGCAGTTTCGATGCTATGTTGTTCTTCCAATTGGAATTCCTCCGGCGAAAGGGAAAAATCTAAAAGGAACGACAATGATCACCGCAGCATCCGATTGGAACAAGCATTGTGTAACAAAAGATTAAATAAAATCCCAGGCCGGCATGGACCGTCATACTGAAATCAAACGCTTGGAAATCTCCGTGCGTTCCCAAGCAGCTTGGGCGAGACCCGCGCCTAATGCCACCGTATTCGCTGGAAAACCGCATTATTAGCGACCTGCGGAGAGGAACAAGGTGGAGTGGGTGGGCAAAAATCCCTGTCTATTCTCCGATTGAGGCACCCGAGACAGATTCCCGACAAACAAAGACCGTATGATCGCGCGCTTTGGCTGCTGGAAAAACCTCGGTTCCTGCGCTGTCGACAAAAATTGTCATCGGGGGCGGATTGTCGCAATGCGATGCTTGTCGGTTTTTCATATAGATTTGCAGAAAATAAATACAAGGCACGCAGCTGCAATTTCAGGGTTTTTTTTTCTAAAAGGCAGAAAAAAGAAACTCACGACACAAACAGGGAAGAAGAAGAAGAAAAAAGAAGAAGAAAAAAAATTGAAAAAAAAAACTGCATTTTATACGCCACAGAACTCAAAAACCAATGAAGCGGGTTGAAGGAAACGATAGATAAGAATAAATACGTTGATAAACATGCAAAATTACATGACATTAAAAAAAAAAACGATGTCACTCTTTAATTTAAAGATAAAACGTAACAATTTATTGGAATAAAAAGCTTCGAACTGAATCGAAATAACCCGTAGAACTTGAAATTAAAAATCACTTCTTTGTATTGGGATTATTTTAAGAACGATTTTCAGTTTTAAATCTCCATCACACGTAAAATTTATGAAACTATAAGCACGACTGCTTTTTCAGTGTTGTTTTGCTATTTAAAATCTAATCAGTGATAAATTAGAAAACTATCATCACATCACGTTGAATAATCGCCTTTGCATTCGAAAATTATTATTTGCTTGAAATTTGTTCTGGAAAAGTTAATTTCTGCTCATTGCTTAAGCCATATTACATTTCGAAAATCATCTTCAATGCATGCAAACTTTACTGAAATGCTAAAATGAATGGTCGGGAGGATTATGTTCAACACCAGGCCATTTGGCAGTTCAATAGCTTAGTTATTGTACGCTAATTTGTCGAGTAAATCGTTCAGTAGGACACATCATGGAAATTGGTCTTCATTACACTAACAGACATGAATACGGAAGAGAGAAAGACCTAACATCGAAGCCAGCTCTGCAATTTGAACCCAGGATTAAGTGTATCGAACTATTCATCATTAAATTGAGAACGATTAGAGGAAGACGTTGATAAGTAAATTGTAAGATGGTTAAGATGACTTCCCACAAATAGAGAGATGAATTTTGAAGAGCTAACTTAAACTTTGAAAGAAGACTGCTGTTGTGTTATCTAGCGGATCAACAGAAATCAAGACTATTATCTTCCGATTAAGCTTTTCACTGCGGTAAGGCAACTGAAGTTTTGTTTCACTATCACATCCACATTCATCGTCGGACCTTTCGTTTTGGAAGAGCTCGGTTCATCCCCGTCACATGCACAGTTACTGGCCAGCGATATGCATCTCTGTTTGCTCAAACAGGTGATTCAATACCCTTTAAAAGCGCCATATCTGGATGTAACGGTTTTTCATGCAGGATGGTGTCCCATGTCACGCCGCCACCACTTGAAGGAGGTTGCTTCGGGCTACTTTTAGCGACGACAGAATCATCAGTCAACATCTTCGTACGATCACCGGATCTCAACCCCTGTGACTTTTAATATATTATACTTTTAATTATATTATATATTTATCTATAAGCACTTTGATCTTCTTTGCGCTGCCGATCCACTGTCACATGCCTTTATTTTTTTTAACTCCTCTTTATCTTTCTGAACTATTTTATTATTATTTGTTATTGCTTATTGCCTTGTGAAGCATATTACATACATATTTATTTAGAAGAAGTAGAAAAAAAACAGTTATTAAAAGTACTTGTTTAATCATTGTTTTCAATACAGGAACGAGCAACTCTGCTGGAAGCCTCTTCCTACTGTTTAAGCAACACTATTCTAGAATTACCCGTATTTAGTTCTATTAGCTACACGATACTAGAAACTATTTTTCGATATAAATATGAAGTATTTGTATTCATAGAATTAAGTAAATGATAATCGAAAATGATACTTCGAACTAGATGTCATTTTTAACAAAGCATACTTGCTTTAATAATAGCTTTACAGATAGTTTATTTTAAATTTCCCAAAACTACTGAAAGCGACTGGAAATACAGAGTATCACGACGAAGGCTTCGTCATTATTGGTGCAGTTACCGATAAATGTGGTTAATTTTTGGGGCGTCTTGAATAAAAATAAGTATCCTTTTACGAACTTGGATTAATTACGTACACGCGATCAGAATTCCTAATAATGAATGCTAGAAACTTCTATTCAACTCAATTCTGTAGACTGACAACGTTTCTTATGCTGACCGCGATAAGCAGATCCCGTTCTCCCGAATGTCAATGAGTTCAGACAATCCCAATTCACAATTTAAGCTGGGACTTACAAGACTACAAAGATAGCGATATGAGTGGCATCGTATCGAACTTAGCACTCTAGATTAATTGAGAAGATAATTCATTTCGCGCAGCGGATTTGTGTGGGCCTTTACCCGTCTACAGAATGAGCTATGTTGTAGCTCATTTGGTCAATATGGGTGAATTTCCAATCCCCGCTTCAATGGCAGTGCCACTCGAAATAAACTATTTGGATTTATCTTTCTAGCTATGTAATACTGGATGGCAATGATGGGAAATCACATTGGTGACCGTCTCGTCAAGGCGGGTAAATTCTGGCGTCCTTCCTATGCTTTATCCAAATTGCTAGTAAACCACATGCCAATTAACTGGACAAGAATTAACTTTTGAAGAGGATGAACTTAATGAAACTTTATTGATATGCCACTAAAAATATATCAGATTTTCCCAATTAATATAATTCACCTAAATTAAAAAATATAATTAAAACTTTATTAAAAATTCATTAGAACAAAAGTGGAGGAAATTAATTTTTAATGTCTTTCAAAGTACATAGTTTGTATATCTTAAACGAAACTTTAGTTAATATTGATTCTTAGGAATAATCCAATCAATTACCTTCGTTCTAATTTCTTTCAGAAAACCGCTTTAATAGAACAGTGCTTAAAGTGGAAACTTCCATTTATATGCAAATACACAGTCGTTAAAAGAATACTGCGGCATCAGCAACGTAATAGATGCTCAAAACTTTCAAAACAATATCAAAACAAACAAGGAAATGCAGATGTTCATAAAATACTATAGATTATCATTAACTGTAAGATATATTAACATAAGTTTTGAATTTTATAAAAGATGTTAGAATGAAAAGAATCTTCAAGTTCTTGGAGAGAAACAACTTAGGATAGATAATAATAATAATAATAATAATAATAATAATAATAATAATAATAATAATAATAATAAAAATAAAAATAATAATTTTTGCGCCGATACATTACGACATCCTAGATTCTTGGGAAGAATTCGATGCGTTTGAAGGCCAACACCAGCTAAAGAACTGGCAGCTGTGATACACATTGTTTTGTAGTGTCCTATAATAATAATAATAAAAATAAAAATAATAATTCATGGATAAAATCTAATGTTTTAAATTCAATATTTAATTAATAAAAGTAGAAAAGCTATTTATAAAAAAAAATTAAATATTTTCTTTTTCATGTAAGCTTGAATTTAGTAATCATTTATTTTTTTTAAATGTTTGAGATTATATTATTATTATTATTATTATTATTATTATTATTATTATTGAATTATTCCATGTTACAAATAAGGTTTTCAATGATTATAACTTTAGTGTAACACAATAATTACATTTAAATAGAATAAAACTCAGTCATCTTTGCAGAAATTTCATTTTATATATATATATATTTAATTTTATTACTTAATTTTATTTTATCTTATTAACCATTAAACTTTAAATTAAGATATACTAATCTTATATTGTATATAAAATATAAAGAAAAAAGTCTAATTTTTAAGGTTTGTTATGTTCTTTTCTTTTAATATTAAAGTCGAATTATTATAAATTTGAATATTAAGTTATTCTTGTCGTTTATTATGTTATATTGTTAGAATATTTGTATTAATTCATTTTCTTTCTTTTATTTCTCTGTAACTTTAATATATGCCAAATATGTTTATTAAAAACATTGATTGTTAATTTAAACTTGAATTTATATATATGTGAAATACGCGCTTTAATTGAATAACTTACTGTAGCTAAAAAGTTATGTTATTGCCATTAAAAAAGTTATTTAAAAATAATTTTTCAGTAAACAATTTGATCTTTTCTTATTACATTACTATATCGTAATTAGTCAATTCCTGAAGCCCTTATTTGTCAATTATTGACAAATAAGGATAAAAATTAGTAATATTCTGCTGTATTTTTGAAAGATTAAACAATCTCCCGAAGAAGGCCCGAGGCACCGGGCCGACATATCGAGATATCATCTCATCCCGGAGTGAGGAAATCCCTCAGGAAAAAAGAACCTATAAAGATTAAACATTTTTCCATTTTTTTTTTTTTTTTTTTGCTTATTCTCTTATTTTGATATCATAAAAATAACAAAAAAAACTACTTTTACTGCTAATAAAGTCCATTTCATCTTAAATAATACCACAATTTTAATTTATATGGCAATACAATGCAGAAATCATTTAATCAATAGTAAATAGCCGACATTTACTATTCAAGATGTTTCAACTCCAATACCATTCAAATGGCAACATCTCTGTCTACTCTCTATGGGAAACACGACATGTCCCCGTTAATGGAAATTTCTGAAAGAAAAATAAACTGATTTGGACTTCTAAAGGTTTGCAGGCTTATATGTCTTACTTTCAAAGGCCAAGTTAAAAACCCTTTTATATGGGACGAATAGCAACAATATATATTATAAGTAAACAAATCCCAATGCGTATGTTAGAATTTACTATAGAAAATAATTTGCTGTTGGGCTTTCAATGTCTTACTACTTTAAGAAATATTTCTATTTATAGTATTTATTAACGTCACTTTCTCAAGAAAATACTTTAAAGTGACAAGGCAGATATGCAACTCTTTCAATTAAGACACTACTAAGACCTTTGTCAATCTCTTGAATATCTGCCGACTTTGAAGATAATATTTGAATAATCTTTGTATTCACGCTGATGGTATTGCTCCAATTATTTTTGTTTTAATCTAAACTGTTGATTTCGCAATGGTCTGATTTCCCATATTCATTCAATACTCAAATTGACTGACAAGAAGTTTCTGCAATGATCTAAATTTGGTTGAAATCTAAACAATTGATAGAAAATATTTATTTAGAACAGCGTCCTAGACAGCAAATATAAATTCATGAAATAATTTTCAAAAGAAAGTATAATAAAAGCTTCTTGATATCTAAACAGGATAATCTTATAAAGGATGCTAAGAACAGTGCAGAATCGTATTATTATTATTATTATTATTATTACTATTATTAATCAATTACCCTCCAATATGTAAGGCTCATTAAATCAGCATTCCTTAATGAAATTTAGATGACTTGTCCTCATATTCAAATATTTAAGTCCTATAGAAAACTTTTAGGATTATCCATAACAGCACATTCAGCACCACAATAGACCACATAATCCACTTGAATTCTAATTAAATACTAGTATAAGATGAATACTAGCTTTGGAGGACTTGACTAACCTTGATGCCATTTACTGTAAGGACTTCTATTAGCAGTTTACTTGCTAATTCATGCGCATATAGTCAGAGCCGCCCAGAGATTTTTGGGTGGCCCTGGGCAAGGTTTGGATTTGTGCCTCCGCCCCCCCCCCCATTGATGTAGCTTTAGATGTGGCCCACCCCCGGACTTAAACACCAAGGGCCCTTAGGCACTTGATATTTGCGGCTCCCCCCCCCCATCCCGAAAATCTACAACCAAAAAAAAAAGGAATTTTCAATTCAGCAACCATGAAAAAACAAAAAACAATCCAATACTGCGGTGCACCTCCGCTGGCTGAGTCCCTTCTCGGCCTAGGCGGAAATCCGGGCCTGATGTGGCCCCTCTTACAGCTATTTTTGTGGGGCCCCGGGGCAATCTGCCCCTTTTGCCCGCCCCTCCCCCCCTCTGGGCGGCCCTCTGGGCGGCAGCACTATATACTGAAAAGTGCTGTGTCTTCTCAGTATATATCCCGGAAAGTCTCGGATTTTGTAAATAGTCGACGTGAATTTTGCTAGTGCCAGTCCACGTACGATGCGATGTCGAGATTTTTGTAGGATCAGAATAAAATACGTTCAATAATCGTGCATAGAAATATTTTTTTTACATATTGTTGCGCGTGCGTAACTACCAACATTGTGACGCATGCGCATACCATAAACATTGTGACGACTATTTTAATTTTCAGAAATTAATGTTCATCACCAGTATTTATGCAACAATGCTGGAAGTTAGACAATGGAATAAGAATTGCTAAGTTAATTTTTTGAAATCATCCTATTAATAGGCAAAACTTGTCCGGATATTTGTATGTTTGTCATCCCAAAATCGCTACAGAGACAGTATTTTTGTGTCATCCCAACAGCGCTACAGAAACAGTATTGACGCCGAAACAAAATACAAGGTGGCGCCACAAACATTTCTTTGTCTGGATCGACATTATTTTAGGGCAGGAGGTTAACTTATAATGACAAAGCGTAGCGATAATATATATTATTTTAGTCATGGACTACTATATACGTTTTGTTTTATTAATTACACGTGATCTCACACCTTATTGACTCTTCAAGGATATTTCGAATCTAACCTCTAAATATGGATAATTACATGCTTGCAAGAGTTATCATGATCAAAATACGTATTTTCTTTTATTGCTTAGTGATCATTCAAACACATGGGCTGTTATGGAAGTCATGGCTTTTAAAAAATGAGCTTAGAACATCGTTTTCATTCTTGCGGTTTTGAAAAATGTCACGTTATTTCAAAAATGTGGAATCTGTTTTACTTCCGTGAATATTTCACGGGTTGCCACTAGTCATACTATTAATAGGCAAAAAGCGGATGTACGTTTGTTGATCATCTAAGCGAAGAGAGTCGGAGAGAGAATATTTTAAAGTGTATTATTAATTTTGTTAGTGTATTGAAAAAAAAATACTTAAATATAAATAAACTAGTATAAACTTTTGCATCTATTCATTTAGTGAATAATAAATCAAAATAAACTAGAAATACTTCCTACGTCCCTGTAAAGCAGGGTGCACACGATGCAACTTTGTGCCGAGTAGTATGTGCTCATTTGGGCTGCTTGGTCAAAGTTGCAAAAGGAGTTGCATGCAGAAAAAGTTGCACCTCCACAAAAATCCTTGCCTTTGCAACTCCGAAAGCTGCATGGAAATTACCCAATCACAGCGCAGCGCTGGAACACGTCAGTCGTGACGTCACGCCCATGGGAAAACATGGCGTCGAAACAGATTTCCGTCGCTTCAGATGGGCGGAGAGCGAATACACAATGAATATCAGAGTACTGCTATTTTCTTTCATGCATAAATGCAGTTTATATGTAAATGCATTAATTTAATGCGGCAGAATGTATCAGAGCGTTTAAAAACCTCGTTTTTTTAAAGTTTTCACATCGAAAGCGGTGTTCGCATTGAATTATGGGATTGATGATCGCACGATGGCGCAAAGAATGTTGCATCGTGTGCGCCCCTGACTGTCGTTTCCAACCTTCATTTCTGCAACTAATTGCAACGAGTTGCACAGCAAAAGCTGCATCGTGTGCGCCTGCTATAAGGCATTGTGGGGCACTCTCGCATGGGCTCAATTTGGAGGAGCCTATTATTTTAGGGCAGGAGGTTAACTTATTTCGCCGAAAATGCCAGGAAAGCATGTTGATATTAAAAAAACCAAGAATCGTATAACGATGGTTTTTCGGTAGCGCTATGGCGCTATATAAAATTTCACGGTATTTTAAAAATGTGATATTTGTTTTATTTCCATGAATATTTCACGGGTTGCAACTAGTAAAACCTATGCCTCAAAGTTGGTGTTTTTTTTTTTTTCAGTCGTCAAACTTGTCTTGTCCCCGGTTAATGTCGGAAAAATCTGGTCACCCTCACTATTGATGTTATGGATTTATTAGATACAGTTAAAAATATAGAGATATTTTGTAAAGTATATTGTAACACACAATTTGACTAGTGAGAGAGTTGCATAGATTTAATCTTTAATGTCTAAATTCTAACATTAAATAGACGATAATAACAAAAGAAAAACAAAAATTTCAATTTAATCGAAAATACTGTAGATGAAAATACAAGGAAATTTGTCGATTTAATTCCATTTTACCAAAATCGTGGCTTATCCCCTTTCACCCACAAATTTATCATTACATAAACGAAATTCATCAATAAAATCATATTTTTTTTCGAACAGTGTTCATATAAAGAGACATAAAAGTTATTTTTCTGACTTTGTTTATATTTCAAAACAAACAAAATTAAGTCTATTTTGTATTGCATTTTCAGATAAACGTTTTGCTTTATCTGAGGGCATAACTACACGAAGATTCTTCAGTAGCATCAAATCCATTTGCCTGGGCTACATCATTGCATTTTCACTGTTAGATACGTAACAACTGTCTTAAGAAACATCTGACTCGTTACAATATGCTATTCACGCAGTACTTTCCACTAAGGTACTGTTAAGTAATAGAGAAACTGAAAACATTTAAACCTTCTTTTAGAAAACGGAAAACACGTGTTGTTCTGTCTTAGTTGCACTTATGAACCGCTAAGATCTTCAAGTCAGTTCATTTAAAATTAGAAAATAAAAACAAATAGAACTAAACTGATTGGCTAGTTCACATTCCTATAGTCTTCGCGGCGAGAGTTGAAACTCCCAGAATGCAACGTAGATTATAGATTTTCCTTTCCTGGCCGGTCGCTCACATTCAAATAAAAGAGAAAATGGCGGTCGTTGCTTCACATTCAACATTTCGACGAGGAAAAGTTCTCAACAGTCAAGCTAGGAAAATTATTCTTAACGTTGCTTGTCGATTTCAAGATGTATGTGAGATTTTTGATATTTTCTATTTTGGATAATTGAGATTGATATTTCCTGCGGAGCTCATGGCATTGATACTGGAGAAATTAGTCAACGATAATGTGTTTCCGGTTTCAACATTCGCCGCGACGACTACAGCTTCTTTGAAAGCAAGCCGTCATTTTATTCTCACTTTCATTCTCTTGCCCAAAAACTCATGTGACTGTTTCCAATCCTTTAATGCTTTCCAGAATACACACTTTTTATTCATGATTAATGACAAATAATTAATACTTAATAATACTTAATTGTTCGTTTAATCTCAAAATAGTTAATATCGTAAAATAATGAGTTCACAGTTACAAGTAACGCCATCTGTAGTTCAAAAGAATCTTAATCGTTCCGAAACTTGAGAAAATAGGTCGCAAACAAAACAAACTTGTTTGTCTAGAGAAATAAAGACATTACATCAACTTACTTTTTAAAAAATAAAATGGCATGCCAAATAAACTTCATTACAGTTGGAAATCGCTTGGATAAGACTGAAGAATATTTTATGTTTTTAAACTAAATCCCACTGGGGCCACAGTGAAGATGAAAGAATGTTAGGACCTCACCGATTGATTTCTGAAATACAGGTAATACTTGTAAAATTTGAATCGAAAACAATTTTTTACTGTATTAACATAAAACATTAATATGAATAATTTTTTGGGAGATGCTGGAAGACTTACACGGAATTTGTCTTCAACAGTATCCTAAATAAATTAAAATTTTAAATAGCATTCACTGAGAGACGATAATCTATATTTTCGAAAAAATTGTCTGAACAATTGTTTCTGGGTCCTAAATAATGGGTTTGTAATATAATGCGTTGTCGCTAGCAGCAGGACTGTTCGCCGAGAGCTAAACTACTTGGGTTTCCACGGCCGTGCTGCCGCTCACAAGCGGAACATCTCTGCCGTCAATGCGAAGCGTCGGTTGTAATGGTGCAGAGCTCACCGCCATTGGACTGTGGAGGAGTAGCGAAACGTTCTGTGGAATGATGAATCTCGCTTCACTATCTGGCAGTCCGATGGACGCATGTGGATTTGGCGGATGCCCGGCGAACGCTTCTTATCCGAATGCAATGTGTCAACTGTTATGTTCGGTGGCGGCAGCGTAATGGTATGGTGGTGTTTTTCGTGGTTCGGCCTGGGTCCCTTAGTTCCTGTGATGGGCAACATGAACTCTACGATGTATTGGGCTATTTGGGAAGGTTAAGATTCTTTTGAACTACAAATGGCGTTACTTGTAACTGTGAACTCATTATTCTACAATATTAACTATTTTGAGATTTAACGAACAATTTAATTAAGTATTAATTATTTGTTATTAATTCTGTGTAAAAGTGTGTATTCTGTGAAGCAGAGCCGCCCACAGACTTTTCGTGGCCCCGGGGCAACGTTTGGATTTGTGCCCCCCCCCCCCACCATTGTTGAGGCTTTAGATGTGGCCCAGTCCCGGACTTAAACACCCAGGGCCCCTAGGCACTTGATATTTGCGGCCCCTCCCCCTATCCCGAAAATCTACAACCAAAAAAAGAAAAGGAATATCGAGTTCAAGAACCAATAAAAAAAAAAGCAATCTCGAATTAAACAACCAAAAAAAAAAAAACAAAAAACAATCCAATTTTAACAACCATAATAAAACAAAAAACAATCCAATATGGCGGGACCCCTCAGCTGGCTGAGCCCCTAGGCCCGGATCTTCTGGGCCTAGGCGGAAATCCGGGCCTGATGTGGCCCCTCTTTGAGATATTTTTGTGGGGCCCCGGGGCAATCTGCCCCTTTTGGCCCTCCCCTCTAGCGGCCCTGCATAGAGTTAAGTGATAACGCACTGTAGCAGTGACTCGCTTTTAATTTATTTTCGTAAACAAACTAAACTATATGTGCGTGATTGCGCTCCTGAAAATGTTTGAAACTAATAAATGGATCGTCTTTAAAGATGATAAATGAAATTTTGCATGAATATTTCTGGAGAAGAGATGAACAAACTATTGAAGTAGATTTTTTTTTCAATTTAGCTCCCTGCCTAGAAAGTTGTGCAAGAAGCACACAAAAATTCATATAGAAAAATATTGTACCAAAATATGGATTACTATCAGTTACAACCCATACATGTTAATTCTTTCAATAATCCGCTAATTTGCTCTTGCTTTCATATGATTCAAATTAATTAAATATAGAGATCATGTAACCTGTGGTGGGAGACATACTTACTCCGGGTAAAAGTCAGTGTTTTGAAGCGGAGATGTCGTGGCCTTCTTTGCACTGCAAAGATAAGTCTTGGACGAGAAAGCCAGGAATTCTTTACTCCAAAACAAAGAAGAACATTGAACGGTGAACAAAGAAGAACACAGAAAATTTTTACTGTAACTCAAACATTTGCTGAAAAAGGCTACAGGGATTTGAGCCGAAATATCGACTTAATTTTATCCGGAATAGGAAAATCCCTCATCATATATTAAATTATTTAATATATTTAATTAATATGGCCTACTTGTGATTAAGGTGCAAGTTAATGACTCAAATTACGATTTCCACAAATTGAGTAAAATGTGTTGTCTTAATTTTCGAAAAACTTCAATGTAATGGAGATTGAAGTTCATTCAAACTGATACTGCAATATAGAAACCTTTAGAAGCTTTACTGTTGAATTCACAATTTTACAAATAAAATAAAAAAGAAAGAAAACTAAAACTTAAACTTAACTAGAACTTTCTTTTAGCAACTTATTTATATGTAACTTCTTACTGACTAAATTACACTTTAAACTTTACACTTTTAATTGACTTTTTTATATTTTAATAATTCTGTTAAATGTTACCTCTTTAAGACTTCTAAATTTTGTATAATAATTTCTGATACTCAATGATGTATTGACAGGAGCACTGTTTTTGAGAATGACAATATCTAAATATTTAAAAAAAATGTTTTATCTGATAACTGTAATCAATAACAATATTACATTAAATATGCATTTATGTTAATTAGATTACACTGTTATCAATTGCAGGGTTCTGTTCTAAATGAATTCCATGAAAGCTTTGAGTAATTATCCATTTATTGATATTTTATTACTGATAAATATAACAGTATTCAGCTTATTAATTCATTAAATTTTAGAATATTGTAGCTATAAATAACTTTTTGAAATAAGGCAAAAATATTACCATTTTTCTTTTTGATGCAATACAAAAATTAAAAGTTTATGACAGGAAGAACACACAGAATAATCTAGGCATTTAAAAGGCGTGTTCACTTCTAGTTATTTAGTTCCATTATTTAGTTGTATTAGTTTAGTTTATTTATTAACAATAGCTTGTGCGCTGTCGGTCTCATTGAACGATAGAGGAAATTAGATCTCTAAAAGTAATAAGCTAGATGGAGGCATATTCTACATCCCTCTAAAAATAGTTGTGAAAGATTTATGGAAAAAATTATGGTTTTGAATTTACATTGAATCGCAATTAAAAAATTGTTTTTAGTTAAATTCCTTACTTTCGCTATATAATAAATATCACATGAATGTGAGTATGGTAATGTTGAATTGTTTTTTCTTTTCTATGAACGACTGCAATTATTTATCTATAATATAAAATGCTAGTTTCTTGAATTTCTAATTACATATAATACAAATAAACTTTTCATAAAATTAGCTGTATAAACAGTCATTAAGTGACCTAGACTTCTATAAGTTTTTAGTAGCTATTTATTTGGTATGTTTTATTTACACGGGTGGAGACGAAGTTTCAAGTTTAAATGAAATATTCAAATTCAATATCTCACAACGCATCTTAGTTATAATCACAGAGAACTTTTATGTAGATTTGAGAATCCTATTAGATTTTATGATTAGATTAGAAAATCAAATGGTAGTGAGAAAAGGCTTGATATTAACTTAAAATTTATAATCCGATTATAATCAGTTTCCTTGGAACTTTATTCCACTTTATCTCGGCGTAATGAGTAAACACATAAGTTCCCGAAGATGTAGAAATGCAGTTAGAGGTCTCTTCCATCTCTCCGATTTCTTTCCTATTTAATCCTGTAGGATATATCATATATACAGGGTGGCCGGGAAGTTCCCATACCCCCCATTATGTTATTATATTATTAGCAGCAAAGCCTGTCGCACGACAAGCATAAAAAATCTGAAAAATCATTTTGTTATCAACTATCAACTACAAAGTAAATATCTCCTTATAAACTATTTTTTGTAAAAACAGCATCTGATTCTTCTATCAGATGTCCTTGATCTATTCGGTCAAGAATTTCGATTTTGACGTCGCAAGCACGACATGCTCGAGAAATAACAACATATAACTGTCCATGACTAAAAACAGGCTGTGGTAAATAAATATCAACCATATCTAAAGTTTGTCCTGTAAATAAATTTTACTAAAAGTAAGAATGGAATAATTATAACTCATAACGCCGAAAGGCTTTTAAAACTCATCTAAATACTGCGCTGACTTGTGAACGAAGCTTCTACGGCAAAAATGGTTTTGAGTTTCGAAATCAGCGTAAACAACTGAGTAAGTATGCCTAATTTCATTAAAATGGAAGCAGTGGTATCAAAATTATTTGGTTTTGAACGTATGTTTTGTTAGAATTTCAGTTGTCGAGGTCAGTTCCCAAGGATAAAATTTCATGGAAACAACATGGAATGACACAATGAACTAATATTTTCATCCAATTTGAGTACCCTTGATTCAATGGTACCATTGAGAACCGTTGGATCTATCTTAATAGCTTAATTATATCGAGTTACAGACAGACGAACTTAGCCAATTATATAAGTTGATTAAAGTAGTACGGAAACTTTCCGACCACCCTGCTAACAGTAAGTAACTGTTGATAGTGAATCTCTTAGAACTTCTTTATTCTTATCACGAACGACATTTAGATTGAGATTAAAATAGAATCCTGGATGAAAAAAGATGGACTCTTGTGGAGTCCAGACGCACTTTCTGATGATGATAGCCTATGTTACCAATGCTTTCTGAATGAGACGATGATTACTTGTTTTCTGTAAGCTTTTGATCTTTAAACACGAATCTTTAAGGATCTAATTCACTGCGATTTATTATCAGGCTAATTGTTGTATAATGAGTCTATTTTTAAAATTTATTTTTGTAATTGTATAGAACTTATTCTTTCTAATAATTGTGTAGAACTTAAACTTAATAACTATGAACTTCTTTGTTATAACTGCCTTAGTTTTAAATTTTTTTTCAAAATGTAGCCTGAAGAAGGAGGGAACGATTATTACCCTGCGAAATATGGCTGGGAAAGTTTTTTTAGTAATAAACAAATCTTTAAGGCATTAAAAACTTTTAAGATTTGAAGTAAAGAAACTATGGGAAGCGATTTCTTGGAAAAAAAAGTGATTCGAATAAGTATTGGATGTACCCTACCAAGAGCTAAACTTACCTATACAAATATATTCAAGTGATATACAGGTCATTTATTATATACAGAGAAGCATCATAATCTAAATATGTAAGGTGTCCGGGAAGTTCCCGTAGCCCTTAATAGTATAATAATAACAATAGGGGTACGGGAACTTACCGCCCATCCTATATCTACTGTGAATACTTGAAATACGATTATCAGATTAGCTAATAGAGCAATAGTTGATATACTGCTCGTCGATAGCTGCACTGTTTTCAGATATTCCTTAATGCACTTCTCCAAAATAAAAATGCCACATACTATCGAGATCAAACTCAACATGTTTAAGATTATACACTGATCACAACTTATCATCAATGACAAAAATAACAAATATTTTTACATTGTAAAAGAGAACATTCATATTTATATTAATATGATAATGTAAGTAATTAATACTGACCTTAAAATTAAACGTCCTCTTCTATCTGCAGCCTGAAGAACATTGTAGGTTAATCTGTACACACTCTCTTATTATTGTTAGAATTTAAATAAAAAAATTATCAAAAATATATTACACTTTGTTATTTGTAAAATTAGGAAAAAGAAATTTTCTTTTTTAATCGAAGGGAAGTTGTTTTTCAAAGCAGAGTAACATTAAATACTTAATGAATACTTAAACTTCTGGAACTTCAATTCCAAAACTATGGTCTTGAGTTTAAATAACAATGCATCAGCTGAGAAAAGCCATAATTCTAGTAATGAAAATTGAAAAATATACTCTTGAACAATGTATTTGACAACAGAAAATAAAATATCAAATAGAATAGTGTTGAATTTCTGCTTTAATTGCTTGAAACACAAGCTTTATAGTTATTAAACAATAATTTTCCAATATATCAGTATCTGTATAAACAGATTAAAATAATTAATTAAATTTGCCTGAAAACAATAATTTGACATTTATTTGAAACTTAAAATAATATACAAATATTTTTAAAAATTTTGTTTTAAAATATTGTCACTGATATCCTGTTGTGACAACAGTAATTTTTCATCTGGTAACTAACTTTAAAAGCATTTATTTCATATGAATCGTGGTATTTAATTATACTATGAAGTATTAGCTTTTTCCATAATAGCTCGAAGGATGAGACCAGGAAGTCGTACACATAATATATAAACATACAATATACAGATGGGCATAAAAGAATGGTGAGGTTTCAAAGACATGTGTTTTCTGTATTGCTTAACAGTCATGGCATTTCTAAATTATAAGTACAATTGTCCAAGTTTGACGTGCGTCACCCAAGTCCAAGTTAAATGTCCACTTTCGTCACTTTGTCTACCTTCAAGAGTCTAATTCCTGGCAGACTCGATGAAGCATGTCCGATGTGATGGCCTACACAGCATGCGTGATCCATTCCTTTATATCACTGATAGATTTGGAGGCATGTATACGTTGTCTGGAAGAACACGATTGAGGAGAACTCAGATCACTACGGTGGCCACTTGGATCTTCGGACCTAACACCATATGACTTCTTCCTATGAGATACTTGAAAGACAACGTGTACGTACCCCCAACGCCCAGATCCATCAATGATAGCAAGGAACGGATCACCTATACTGTGAAGGCTATCACAACATATGCTTTATCTAGTTTGGCAGGAATTGGACTACCGCTTGGATGTGTGACGGTTTACCCATTGAGGGACTTTGAATGACGTATATCAAACAGTTCCACTTCGAATTGAGAGATTCATGATTGCACACGTAAAGCAATATAGAAAATACGACGCTTGAAACCCATCATTCTTTTATGCCCATCATGTATATTAGTTTAATATACTTTGAATTATACTTTGAATTATAAAAGTATACTTTCATACTTTGAATTCATATCAATTTTATATATGAATCTTATTTCAACAATTACTTAAATTAACAACTAATAATTTTCAAGAAAATTAGTCTATTTATCGTTATTTATATTACGAAAGATGTTATCCAATTCTGATATGCAATTTCATTTATGGTTTATATAGTAGTGTATAATACCTAATCATTAGGATATAGTACCTGAACGTCAATCAACCAGTATTTGCCTACTCAAATATGACATGCCTAGTAAACCCGAAGTCTACAGAAAAATTTTTCGAACAAAATTAAAAAAAATTAACAAATTGAACTTATGAGATAAATATTTCAATATTGACATTCACTGGAATATTGAAAAATTCTAAGGTAGTTAAAAAATGAAATTTTACCGTAATGTCATAATTATCACCATTTCGTGATAATAAAAAAATAATTACATAGTTGACATTGTTTGATATAATTAAAATATCCGGCTTTAAAAGTTGCTAGCTCATGCATTAACAAGACTCCGATGACTTCGTCAATTCACGGTTCGAGAACTGTGGCTTTGTCTGAGGAAGGCGTTTTTGTTTTGAATGCCCAAGATGATTGACGTATTGTCTTCTTCTCTTCATTAAAAATGAATTTTTTTTAGCAGAGATTAAATACTGTTACGTGAGTTGATGAAAGTCAGTGAAGTGAAAATTTATGGCTTTTCGTATCCAGAAATGTCAAATTGAGCAAAATGGCAATCAGAATTTATGTCAACCGAAACGGGAGGTGAATATAGAGGAATCCACAAATCGATACCAATTGTGAATATTCCAACCAATTTTCGAGCCATTGATACTTTTCTTTGAGTCTACAGTTCTTTGGGTCTTTCCATATGATTTATACTACAAGCTTTGAAATATTGATCATTTTTTCGTGAAACTTGATTTGGATCCACTACATAACAAAAATCAATAGGAGATTATATTATCAATTATTAAAAATTCAGCCTACATAAATTTTAAAAACTTTTTAAAAAACATTTATGATTTAAAAATATATACCTTACATTTTACTGAAGCTTTCGGGATTACTTATGCAGTACCTATCCATTGTCAAAAAGGAAACTGTGGTTCTATATTATACAATATAATAAGACATTATATAATAGAGGATTCCACAAATCAACAAATCCTCATTGGTGGAGAGTTACTACACAATATAGAGCCAAGCTTGATATTTATCATGTCGACAATGGATAAGTAATCCCGAAAGCTTCAGTAAAATGTATATATTTTTAAATCATAAATGTTTTTAAAAAGTTTTTAAAATTTGTGTTTAGGCTGAATTTTTAATCATTGTTAAACCAATTCTAATCACACCGAAAACTTTTTTGCACAAGATTATATTATATAGATTGTATTATATTAGCAATCTACCTTAAAAGGGTTTTCTTATAATGCTCACGGCTAGAGTTGAAACTCCCAGAATGCAACGGAGATTATAGATTTTCCTTTCCTGGCCATTCGCTAACATTCAAATAGGAGAGAAAATGGCGGTCGCTGCTTCACATTCAACATTTCGACGAGGAAAAGTTCTCAACAGTCAAGCTAGGGAAATTATTCTTAACGTTGATCGTCGATTTCCCTAGCTTCACTGTTGAGAACTTTTCCTCGTCGAAATGTTGAATGTGAAGCAGCGACCGCCATTTTCTCTCCTATTTGAATGTTAGCGAACGGCCAGGAAAGGAAAATCTATAATTTCCGTTGCATTCTGGGAGTTTCAACTCTAGCCGTGAGCATTATAGATAAATAGTTTTCGAGTTATTATGTGTACAACACTTTAAGGGCAAGATATAAAGTTGGTATTTGCTTGTATTTTCTTAACTATTGGTCTAAATTAAAGTGGTGGGAAAAGAAGTTGTGGAATTGATATGGTTTTGGGATTGATAACCTTAAGCGGCTTTTAGTACCTATTATCTTACATTTACTTAAAATAATAGTTCCTGAATTTTATCGATCGGGATTTAATAGACGAATGGAGATGTATTTTAGAACCGACTGAGAAATTTTAAGATATTGCTATTCAAATAAACTTGATTGATATTATTAATCTTTTTTGCAATTAATATGGAAGTTTAAATCTAAATTTTATTATTTTAAATCATAATTAAAGGAGTTAACTTGGTTTCAGTTAACTTTAATTAAGCACTTCTAAATCACATCTAAAAATATTTTCAAAATTCTCTGAATTTTTTGCTTATTGCTGCATAAACTGTATGAAACCTGAGATACTGTTTTCAATGGTGATATAAGCAAAGCCGCTATGGGTGTTTTTCATTCACAAAATATCTATTACTACATATGATTCTTAAACAATTCATCAAAACATAAAATCAATGTATTTACTTACTTTTTTTAATATTGTAATTAGAGCTCTGAATTGAATTAAAAGAAGTTGTCAGAGAAACCATCCTATATATAAAAAAGAATACAAATTTATTTACATTATAGTACAATATTTTTTTGTGTCAAATTATAAATTTATAGGACTATTGGACAATGTGACAAACACCTCTGCTCGATTTCATTGTCGAGTTAAAGAAACTTGATAAAAATGGTGTTCATAGCAAACCGGTAGTCTTTTCAATTTTTTTTGGATTTTTTAAACATGTTTTTATCTTATAAATCCGGTTAAAAATTTCACATGTGTTGAATCAAGTTTGGTGGCACAATGTGTGTATGGAATGGAATACTGTAACACAAAACATCCAAAGAGTACAGCGTGTACATGTCCTATACAACAGTTGAACAGCAGAGGAGACGGGCCATAGGAATAATCTTTTTTAAAAAAACTCTTTGCAAATGTAATAGGTACCTTTCCTGAATGTGAGGACCGTTTGAGTTGTGACGTGCTTGGTTCATTAATACTCCTACGCCCAGAGTAGGAATGACGTCGGCGTGACGTCACGACGAAACCGCTGACGCATTTCGGCTTGCTCTCTCGCTCTCTCCAGGTCCCAGGGAGTGGATGTTGATGTGCGCCTTTCGACTAAAGGCTAGGTTCCTCTCCCACTCAGGCAGTTCAATAACGAATTCCTTCGACGGTTTCAATTCCCGTCTCGCCTCGCCCTTGGCCAATCGTGATTGGTCACAATTTTACCCAGGTGAAAAGGCTAGGACGTTACAAATGGTTCATCCCATCTCGCTTCAAAACTTGGTCATCTCCATCTCGGGTTTCCGACCTTCGCTCTTCACAGGCGGCTGTAATAAGAGGCAACCAATACAAATTCCAAGCAAAAATACGACACACACCAAAAGCCCATATACTGACAACAAATACCATGCTCAGCCATGCGAACAATTTAGAGCCATGCAAATATGACAGAAAAACTCCCAAAAGCTGAATTTCTGCCGAAAATGCGATTCTTTTTGGCAAAATCACAAGAAATGAATTTTCTAATGTATCTCTCTATAACTACAATCATAGAAATAGATTAGAAATAAAAATGTAAGAAAACAGAAAGAAAAATTTTAATATTAAATCAAAATGGGCAGGTACATTTAAAAGTTATTCTTCTAGGTTGGAAAAAAAACCTAATGTTTGAAATGATCAACATATAAATCCTTTTTCAAATATATCCGTTGAAAAGATACTTTTAAGAAAAAAAGGAAGTATTTCATACTGAAATGCTAATCAAGAGTGATACATTTCAGTTTTAATATTTTTATTCCTTTCAAATGTCTCCCATTCTTATTTAATGTCTAAGAAAATTTGTACGTAAATAGATTTGCTTGTAACATAAAACGCAAAGTAAAAGATTAAGCTGAGCTGAAAGATTAAATGAAAATAGAAAAGTAAAAATACAAAGATGAGATAAGAAGAAATCTTAAATAACCAAAGATAGTAGGAAAACAAGATAAACTTTTAAAAAAGAAATATCACTTTGCAAACTTGAAAGCTTACAAATATTGCTTACTACTTTACTTAATCAATAACTATGAAATTAATCTTTTCTCAGATGAAAAAGAATTCGTGAAAGCCAAGGCTGACCATAATAATTTTACCAATAAAGGTTATTGTATTTACTAGTACAATATAAACATTTCTAGTATTCTGTATTTAAAAATTTAATTTGCATTGGACTTTTCAATATTACTTTCCTTGATTATCGCAGTAGCAGCAATATTACGGATTTCATTATTTGCATAGATGAGATAATTAAAAGAGTTCAATCATCAACAAATACTCTTGTTAATTTTAGAAAAATCGAACGAGAAAGTTACTCTAAACATATTGCTTTGGAAATCATATATGTATACAGAACCAAAAACTTATATTTGACTACAACTTTTTAATATTCAAGTCCAATAAAACAGTAGCGGAAGATACATTGATACTTATGGAAATTCGTTCTTATATTCATTTTAATTATAATATCAGGACAGAACTGTGGTCCCTGCTCGCTTCTTAACCTCTCTCTGCTGATGTTGTAAACTGATTTCATGATTGAATCAAAGGAAGTGAAATTTGAAACTGCCACTTTTTTCTCTTTTGCTTTTCATTAAAGCAATGGCTATGTAGTTTTTACTTTAACGAATATTTCTTTAAAAATTTATTAACATATTCTTTATTAATATGTTAAGAGATGACATCGATGATACATTATAATTAGTTACAGAGAACTTTTTACCGAAAATATCATTTACAATAATGAACATAAAATCTGAACTCAAAGAAAAATGACTCACTAGAGTAATTCATACGTTTACTTCCTGAACTGTATTTACGAATCACACAGTAACTGAACTTCCAGAGAAGTTTTGTTGGCTTGAACTCCCTTAACCTACCCCGAGGGCCGAATTTGGCATCTTCCAATCTGCAACTAATCACGTTTCCTATCCACCTATGCAGTCTCCTAGATTAGGTCACAGTAATAGACTTACACTCCACCAAAAGGATATTTTGATCTCTACCGCAGTGACGCAATAATCCATTTCAACGATTCACAACTAAATTCAGATCATTAGAGAAAACACCGGTGATTCTTCGGTTGACTGGTTGACCTTATTACATGGACTCATACACTTGTAGCACTTCTGACTGGAGTTTATTTAAATTTTTCCTTTTATGCTAAAAAAGATATATATATATATTTTCACTCGTTCTTTATTAATTTTCTACATAACATAGTAATATACGATACAGACTTTCATTATCTTATTTCTTAATAGCTTCACAAATTAAAATGCTTCCTGAATTATTTTCTTAGGTTTTTTTTTTTCAACATTCAAAATTCATATTTTTTAAAAGCAAATTGCAGATGCTTCGCTTTTGGAAGTTGCAGCTTGTCCAAATTATTAATAATTCGAACTTAGAAAGTGAATTATTCAGTGGCGTAACATTGGAAGGCCAGCGGTAGAAAATTGACCGGCCGGCAATAGAGAATTTGTTCAAAAATATATATTTCTTGCTGTAATTACACAGGCACAGAAATACACACACAAATACATTTAAATATAATTTAATAAAATGAATAATATTTTAAAATAAGTTTTCTAAAATGAATAATATTTTAAAATAAGTTTTCTAAAATGAATAATATTTTAAAAGTTTTCTAAAATAAAAAAGTTTTTTCTTCAGAAGGGTTCGGAAAATAGTTATTCATTGGGCCTATATTACTTAGTTACGCCAATATTATCAGTACTAATAAGATATATTTATTTTCTCATAATCCGGAAAATTCAGCCAAAACTTGCTTCTACTACAGTTCGTCACGACTTGAAGGAATGTCGCTATGATGAAATCTTACCATTTAAAACATTATCTCATTTAGGTACATTCTAATGAGACTTTCAATGTTATTTTGTAGAAATGCAACTACGTCGGTCAACATTTCCACCATCTTTCAATTATTTCTCTGAAAAGTATTCATCGTTTTTGATGAAATATCACCGTTTTCTAGATTCTATTACAACCATAGATGAATATTTTAAACTTCCAAAATTAATATAAATTTCACAATGGTTGAATACAACAAATATTTTCCATAAAAAATATTCTGAGCTATTTCTGTGCCTTATTTAGTGTATTATTTGCTTGAAACATAATTAAAAATTCTAGTTAATTGAGTAAGCACTTATTTTTGACTATTTAACCCTATCCACAACGTAAAGTATGTTGTCGCAACTTATGTTACTTGGACCTACTGAAACGGTATTTGGATAGATAAAAGGATCCCATTGATAGAGAAAATCTCTAATTCCCAAGAGCAGATTGATGTAACCAGTAATTTGATTGTCTTCCTTATTCAGCCTTTATTATTCCTCGTATTCATAAATTATTCATAATAAAAAGAAAGGATTTTTTTTTTTTAGAAAAGTGACGCATCCCATTAGATACTATACCAATAACCCTAGTGGCTTAAAGATGATCTTCGTGTAAATGCGTAAAAATCATTTACCAGGTTTTAAAAAAAATAATCAGAAAAAGGCATCAGGTCTTGTCCGTCAAATACTCATGTATTAATATTGACATCAATCATTCTTTTCTCACGAATAAGGATAATTTTGTAGAATTATGAAAAAACATTTTTTTTCCTTTACTCTTATGTATATATGAATGTCAATAATGACGGCGCTTTTATACCGTTTACCGAATTTGAGATGGAAATACACACAGCAATATTCCCGTGTAACTCTCAAAAATGATGCCTTAATAGCAGATATCTAAGGCCGCGTGGTTTGCATGTTAAAAACACATCGACCTCACACCTCTGAATACAGGGTTTCTGTTCTCATGCTTCTGATGGAAGATCCTCGCTCGTCAGCTTTTTCCGGGGTTCCTCCTGTACTTCTTCCACGATTCTTTGTTCATCTTCTGTCTGTCCTTCTTCGGTTCAATACTGGGATTTTACATGTGAACAGCATTAAAATAGGGATGACATCTCTCGATTTTACATTGAAATGATTGGATTTAAAAACATATCGTCAATGTTTCTGCAAGAACATTTTATTTATAATACTATATATTACGATTTATATTTTACAGTAGACTTTTTATTTTTATATTACTTAACTACACAGCGAATATCCGAATTTTCTGTACTCTGATATACTTTAAAGCTGTTTCGATGTCATCTCTTTCAAGAAACTTCAATGAACTCAGTTTGAAATTTCAAATTATTTGATAATATTGTAATAGAACAAAATTAATAATGCTCTAGGCCTAGCAGCCAGCAAAATCTTTAATAAATTTGACACGGCTGAAAATTTTAATTTCCTGTGCTTTCAATGATATTAATAATATTGTCAGGTGATTGATTCGACCTCCGTCGACATTTTTAATTTCAAAACTTCACGTGTCATTTAAGTTTGGTTATTCCAAAATTGATAAATAATGAATGATAAAAGTTGCATTTTTATTCTATGTTAACGATAATATTAAAATTCCCAATGTAATACTTTTACTTTTTCTATTAGCCTTAGTAGACACTAATCAAATTATCATTGAATTTTAAGAAACAGGAAAAAAGAATTATTAGAAATTTATTTAAAATATATATTATTGGAATGATATACAGTAAAATCTGTTTAGAGATAGCTTATGTTTTCTCAAATTTTTCATTAATAATGAAAAAGTTTCTCTAGAAAAATAGAAGTATTTTTTAAAGAAATTGTCTTTCTTTGTAATTTAAATATCTTCGTGTAGCCATGAAACAATGTTATTTAATCGTCCCCTTTCTAATTTAATAAGCTAAAAGCTCTGAAAAATAAGGAAATTGTAATGCAGCGAGCAGGGGCAAAGCTCCTTATCTGTTTATAAACATTATTCTCTTTACTAACAGAGGGATTTAACATTCACTGATGAAAAATAAATAAGAAGAAAAATACACAATTTCAGAACCACGCCATGAATTTTCAGCAGTGGAAATCAGGAACAGCTTTTTTGTTCTTATTAGCATTTGTTTTTGCGTTTTTTGAAGTCTTACTCGCTCAAACTTCCACGCCTTCGAGCTATTCAGCAAATAGAAGTACCAATAAGGATAAAACAGTTCTTCCATATTGCCCATAATGACAGTTCATGGTTTGCTTGTGAAATTGAGTATTCCTTCACTAAAGAAACTCAATTTTTTTTAAAAAAATAATGTATACATATTTTTTTTAAATTTTTTATCAGTTTAAAAAATATTTTTATATTTTCTGTAATGCTGATAATGATGATATTAACTGCAATTTACTGAATAGAAAAGATATTGAATTAGCACAAGTATCAACGAAATTAGAAAGAGAAGATGCAGAATCATTTTAGGTCATTTTTGTATTTGTTGATGAGAGGAAACATGAATTTCATTAGGGAAATCAACAGTGCATTCAATGTTATGATCAACTCTAACGTAATATTTAGCCGGTGATATCTCCAATTGACAACATTGTAAATCATTATCTTAATCTAAAAACATTTCTTAGAAATACAAGTGCTGAAAAAATTAAAGTGACAGTATTTATATACATTTACATTTTATTAATCTAAAATACTGAAATTTTTAACATCTGAACACAGTCACAATTAGAAAGAATGGAAAATTTCCGCCAGTTAATTTTCATGTGTAATTTTCATATGTCACGGTCATTTTAGGCTGCAGAAGTTAAATAACTTATTAATGAGGCAGAATGGGTTGATTTATAGAAGTACCAATAACAAGGTAGCCTTTGGACCCGTGAAGTTGATTGCACACAGCCATCAGCCAGCGGCAGTTAAATGATGCATTCAAGAAAATCATTTACTGTGTTATTAATTGGAGTGATCGACAAGTTAATGATAAAGCAAGAGTCAGTGTTCAGAAAGAAAGCAGTGAAATATTTACTCGGCAAGTGTCAAGCAAGTAGTGATATTAATAAGATTCTATACTGGTGTATGTTAAAAGAATAACTAGCCTTAATTAATTAGTTAAATTAAATATTACTTAGTAAAAGTGCACTTAAGTTTAATGTTAACTTTCAAATTTAACTGTAAATTCAGCAGTATTTCAGCCGCAATAAGATAAACTGTTTTAAGCTGTGGTAGGCATTTTAAAAATAGCTTCTTGTTCTTAGTAGCAGGAATAAATTCATCTAGTAAAATAAAGAAATTGTTAATTTTTGATAATGTTTGGGTTAAGCAGATGTATTAGAAAAAAGAAAAAAAAAGATAACTAATGTTATAAAAGACACAGACATA
The DNA here is from genome assembly GCA_023159025.1 of Thereuonema tuberculata. Classification (NCBI taxonomy): domain Eukaryota; kingdom Metazoa; phylum Arthropoda; class Chilopoda; order Scutigeromorpha; family Scutigeridae; genus Thereuonema; species Thereuonema tuberculata. The sequence continues at coordinate 33,674,544 of JAFIDM010005346.1, read as the reverse complement.
CCAATAGGTACTCATTATTAAAAATATTGTTAAAGAGTTGTTAGTTTGTTTAGACAAAAATAAAACTTTTTAGGCTAAGCAACAATTATTCAACAAGCCATTGGCTTAATAATAAAAGACTTTAGATAATAAAGATTCAGTAATTAAATTTGAGATTGGTCCAAGATTCCGTAATCGCATTGTAACCACAAAATTACTCATATAAAAAATGCAGTGGCTTTTTTATTTTTTTATTTCAAGAGAGAGAGGAGGAGAATTGAAGGAATGAAGAACACAGTCTCCCACTTCCTCCCTCCGTCTTCCTGCTACATTATTACTTTCTCTCGGGGCAATAACGGCTTGGTAACTTCTAATAAGAGCCGAGGCAGTTTGAAACCCCATTTGAAACGCCCATCACTCAACAGCCTTTCTCTTGCTTCATAATTCATTTTGTAAAAGTTGAAGGAAATTTCCTATCTAAAGTAATGGAAGTTGATGTAAGGAACGAGAGATTTTTTTCTTTCTTTTTCATCATAATTTTTTTCTTCTTCTATCTATTCTCTTGGACCCACACCGAATCTTTCACGTGAGCTTTTGGGCATTTTGTGGGTTGATAGCCTTTCGTCTCTTACTCTCTCTCTTTTCATATAGACACCCCCATAACGTGAATTATGGCGGAGGACAATGCCCTATTGATTCCTGACCACATGTTTCACTCAGAAAAGTATTATTTATTGCGGATAAGCGGCTGGCTCTACCTCCTCTACCGTATTGTTACGGTCAGACTGATACCATGGTTTCAGGGATGCTGTTCATCAGGGGAGTTTCGACGGTCGTGGAGTCGTCCTCTTCCGGGGGATACTGACGTGGGACCCGCAGTGGATGCTCGGTGTGTTCGAATGCTTTGGCCTCGCTGAGACGGCGGAGGGTCTGCGCCTTGCCCTGACTGCCCGCCGTCTGCATTTCCAAATAGGACACGTCGTCATACTGTTAGTAAAACACAACAAAAGCATACCATTAAGAGATTGGATGTTCCAAACCAAACACACTTCTTCCCCCACCCCCACACCCACATTCTTTCGGGAGCTCCTTCTCCTACCTAGAAAACACGAACGACAGGAGGAGGAGCTCTTTTCCATTTAACACGAGCTGAATGGACGCACAGGTTCATGTAAATTGCCAATGCATTACAGAGAAAACAAGTTCAAACATATGAAGCCTGGGCAGGAGGCCATTTTAAAAGACAAAGTTAAGATTCTTCACGTGGCAAGTTTAGCCACGTTTCGTTTAAGTGATAATTAAACTTTTGGCGAAGTAAAGAAGGAAAAGGTGGTGGGGGAAGGGGGGATCGGCGTAGGCGAACCAAGAAACAAGCTCGCGCACCGAACAAATGAAGCAGTGCGATTTACTCAGAGCAATTTCCAAAATTACACTTGTTAGTTGCAAACTCGTTGGCTTACACTTAAGAGAAGTTGTCTCGCTAACGAAAGCAAAATTTGTTTGCAAACTTTAACACCAGATAAAAGAAAAAGCTTCATTACTTCGTGTTTTCCACTAAGTATTTTTGGCATAGAATTAGCCGAAAGGTAACACTTGAATATTTAATTAGCTGAAAAATAGATAGTAAATTTATAAACTTTAAGAAGACACATTCAAGATAATTTTACATTCATTTGTTATTTACAATGGTACAGTAATAAAATCAATAGTATTCTTCAATAATGAAAGACCTACATGCTTATACAAAGGTCAATAACTTACATCAAAGATTACTTTGTCAATTCATACTGCATTTATATACGGTGAAATATAATACAACAATATCTCTGACTGGATAAAGTTATTTCCTAATATATGTTGCAGTGAATCATTTATTAGCTGGCTTCAATGAGATTCTATCTGAGCTTTCTCAAAGACAATATTCAAAACTTGAAATAGAATAATCAGCATGATTATTGAGTACTCAAAAGTGCGCATTGCATCGATTGTTACTTAGAAAATTCTTGAATAACTAATAATAGTTTTCATTGTTTTAATTTATTCTTGTTTAGAAGAAGATCTCAATTTACCATTGAGATTTGAATGAATGCTTAAAAATAAGATTTTGCTTTAATTGTTGGTTAATATGTGTAATTTCAATTTTTGGTTCTATTTGTAGGAATTTCCTGAAGGCCCGGTAATACGTCATTAAAATAAATATAATTTGAGATGTAAGGGCACAACTGTTGTTTTGAAAAAAGATTTGTTAATTCTTACATTTCATTTTATTTTAAAGATTATTGAAACTTTAATAAAATGACCAATAAGGCACAATATAAAAACTGTTTAATAAAATGATATGTTACGAGATGCCCTGTAAATGGCTCTCTTCCTCATATACAAAAACCAACAAAGGAATTTAAAAGAATCAACTTAAGCATAAAAGAATTTACATGGATAGCCAATCAGCGCTTGGTAGATTCCATTGCCTGGCAGGGAAAAGGCAGAGTCTAAAGCAATGGGATCAGTACAATACAATGAAGGAAAGATAAAACAAATAAATAAAAAGTAAAAATAAAAACATTCATAATGATTGTTGAAAATAGAACATCGGTTAAAACGATAGAAAAATAAACAAACAAATAAAAAATAAATAAATAAATAAAAACAGTCGGGATGTCATAATTCCTTTGTTGGTTTTTATATCTGCGGAAGAGAGCTGTTTACTTCGGGCATCTCGAAACTTGAGCGATATTGGTCATTTTACTATTGTTACTTCTCGCACGTTAATAACCTTCATTATTGAAACTTCTTCATCGTTTAGATTTTAGTTAAACTTCTTGCTTATGCAGACACGTCTGTGGCTAGAAAATGAAAAAGAAGAGGATGTTCGGGAACTGAAGCAGATATTCCGCTCTATCATTGCACAGGAGTTACTTATAATCAGCGTATGGCCCAGCATGAGGATATGCCTGCAGCTTATGCATAAATCAGAAGGCTTTATGTCCAAGATACACTGTAAGGGGACTGTGCATACTAAAGTACGAGATGAAGACAAACACTCAAGCCAGAACTGGGAATCGATCTGAGTATAAAAGTCCTACTGCTCGACCACTTCATTCAGTGCACAATTGGAATGATAGTAAGAAGAGTATTGGAATAAAAGTATCGCAATTATTATAAGTCGATTCCATTTCTGTTCTTCATTTTAAATACCATTTGTAACGAGGAGGTAATATATTTGACACGTTTTAAGTTATGATATCATGCACACATTTGATTTTGTATGTTCGTTCAGTCGCTCATTCCCCAAAATATAATATTGTTGTTGTCATTTTCAGTGATTTTTTTTTTTTGTTGCTGAAATCAGGTTTTTTCTTGATCTTTTGTTATTTTGTATCTTTGGTATCTTTTTTTTTGTTCACATTGCTAAAACTACTGGAAACAGTAATGCTTTAATTTGCCATTTAATTACTGATCTGATCAATGGATTTCTTTCAATTTTATCATTTCGATATACATACATACATATGCATTAATTATTCTCAGGAACGAGTATCCTGAAGACATCATATATAGTCTGTACAAGCATTTAGAACTTAATCACAAATCTCTTAAGGACATCAAGGGAATAATGTTCCTTACTATTTATTGCACAAATTAAGCATTTCAGTTACTAGCCTTGTATCAATTCCTTGTATAAAAACGTGAAGTAAAAAAAAGGAAGTTAATTCCAAAGGTTTTTATCTGCATTAAAACAATGAGATGCAGAATTGTAGGTAATTTAGGAATATCTTTTCAATGATGATGGAAAGAAAAGAAGACACTATATGATTAAAAACTTGTTATAGATATTTCATGAATTATTTTCGGTTACCTGGAATATACACAAATTAATTAATTAATAAATTAGAAAAAAGATAAAGTAAATGCTGAATAATATATGGTAACGGGGTACACAAAAAAGGGTATTCCAAATTTGATGAAAATTTTTAAATATGATGACTGAAACATAATAGCCTATCTATGTTAATTTTTTCTAATTCTTCTCACTTTGTCTTATTAGCTTATTTAATGATAATATTAAAGATTCTACTGTATAAGATCTTTAATATTGGCAAATAGATAGACTACTTAACAAATAAATTGTTTATTAAATTGAATCTTGATGTTTTTACTGTTACCTTTAGAACTTTTAGTTATTGGAATAAATAATCAAGACAAATGTGCGGAGCACATTTAAAATTATCTATTATACATTAAATCTTATAATAGGAGAATTTCGACGCTCTTTCTTTAATTAATGCATGTTAAACTTTTATTCAGAACGTTGGACTTATAACATCTGTTTCTTTAATAGTAACTTATGTATTAAAATCAGCAAAAAATCAAGTTAAAAGCATGTTAAAAACTATGCTTTTAATATCATCGTAGTATCAGGTGAAATAAGGTCATGTGCTTGAAGCGCCATAATTTGATAAATATTAGGCGCATCAATCTCAAACTTTGAATTGTCCGCTTATTGGTCTTAGGGATACAATTATGAGAAAAAAGTTACTAGTTCCCATAGTCACCACCAGTGGGCTTGTGGCTCTGCTGTCAGCTATGCAAATGGAGTTGTTCCTTGAAATGACTAGCACACGATGCACTAGTCTTCAACGAGAGCACTAGTTTTATACTCGTCTTGAACAAGAGCACAGCAACGCCGTGAACACTTGCTGATCGCGCTTTACTCGTGAAGCTTTATTATCAGTTGAATTCTTCGAACTGGAAAGTGCACACGGTTTACAAACCTGCCCCGTTACGGGGGTTCGCTAATCATCTGTACTGCGAAACGAAGTGTTTCCATTCCTGTACCGGCATGAACCCTAAACACAGTAGTCTTCATACAAGATGGAACTACACTGCCCACATCACGAGTTGCTAGGAATGCAACCGCAGAGTGCATCCCTAATGATCGTGTAATCAGCAAGCAATATCGTTACGCATGGCTCGCACGATCTCCTGACATCAATCCTTGTGACTTTTGGCTCTGGACTTATCTCAAGGATTGGATCTATCGAGGTAGCGTGCGCACGCTACAGGACTTGAAAAACGCCGTAAGACGTGAATGTAGGTGTCTGCATGATGAATTGCTCTGACATGTTATAGAGCACGGTATGCATCGAATGCAAATGGCCTCCGAGGACGGAGGACACATTGAACATCTTCTGTGACCACAATTCCGAACTCCACTGTTCTATTCCACAATTCCGAATTCGAAAGAGCAACAAAACCAGAAAATATATCATAGTCGTCATCACCGCTACATGCCCCCTGGTAATGAATTAGATGTGAATTAGATACTTTTCTCTAATGATTGCACTCCATAACCATAAGCCTACAATCCAAAGTTTGAGATCGATGCTCCTAATATTTATTAACTTCTGACGCTTCAAACACTTCACGTTATTTTTTGGACAACTGATATTAGTATTAATTTAAATAGATTATGTGCGTCCGAAAAAAAACAACTCCAATCTACAGTAAAGCGTTAGGAATACGAAATTACGCATAGATTCAACCGGTTTTACGCATACCAGCCTATAATTACAAGGTTTGGTAATCCCTTTTGGTAATCCGTGATGCCTCCAATCAGCCTGAGATTATAATTCTCCTGAAGCCAACGGAATGTGACGTTAGCCAAAAATTTCAGTTCAAATATTTTCCAATTTACACTTAATGATTTACATTTATTTGTAACAGAAATAATTTTCAACTAGCAGCTGATCAGTGATATATACTTCGATTAATGGCGTAGATATACATTAATCCAAAATACATAATTTTATCACGATGATACTTTTATACTGTTATTAGAATTTATGTGGATATGTATAACAAGTTTTTAAAAAGGGATGCTATAACTGCTATTATTATGTTACAAAAATACATTTTACTACCTAAAAAATTTCAGAGAATTAGTAAGTTGAATGAATGAAGTTACAAAGGACAATGGGCACAAATGTATGGGAAGTTTCCCCACCCCTGTATAGTGATAAGATATATACCTATAGAAAGATCTCCTTAAATACATCATATTTTATTATTACGACTCGTCTCAATTACTAGTCCGTTCGGAGTTATATAATGCTAGATGTGACTTATCTAGTTGACATCGTAATTAACTTTTAATAATTATTATACGTAAATAATAATTAATATTATCATTTATTTCAAGTAAATAATAATTATTTACATGAAATAAATGAAAATAATATTTACTATTACTGAAAATAATTATTAAATGTTAATTAAATAATAAATCCGGGAATTAAGATGTCAACTAGATAAGTCATATCTAGAATTATATAACTCCGAACGGACTAATAATTGAGATAAGTCGTCATAAAAAAAATGTTCTATTTAAGGAGATCTTTCTGTAGGTATATATCTTATCGCTATGAGGTCAATCTGCCCATTCTCCTTTCAATGAAAACAAACACTGCGAACAATAATATTTACATTAATAAGACTGAATTATTAATTTTTATGCTCAAAATAAATAAAAACGTTTTTCTAAGAAAATCCATTCAAAAATAAAGATTTGGCTTACCTTCTTTAATAAAATTTCTCATTCATTTTTATCTCAATTCAAACAAGTTTTCTCATTTTATCTGAATATCAGTTTTATTAAGATTTTTTTATGAGGATTACAAACAAAATTGCATGAATATTTTAGGCAATAAACGTTTAATATAAAAATATCTATCAATATGCTTCAAGATATAAAACTGCATATTGAATTCACTTTTGGAAGTGAAACAGAATAAAAAGAACGGTCGTTTCAGCAAATATGTAATAAAAAAAAATAAAAATAAAATTTCGTATTAATTCTGAATAATAAATAAACCATTTTTTTTTTCAAACTAAAAATAATCTTTTGTAAAAATATGAAGCCTACTACCTTGGCACTTTTTCTCTACATAACAAATTACAATATTAGTAAAACACAACGTACGTTTCGGAATCACATTGACAGAATTCCCTTATCAAGCAAATATCCCTACCTTTAATTTGTGAAGTATTTAAACGAGATTCAAATCATGTCTGTAAAATAATAAACACTAATTTACTGTTCCTTGGCTTATAAACACTATCCATGTTAATGTTTTTAAAACTGTAGAAATTGCATATTACTTCCAGTAAGTTTTTACTAACGTTACAAATTATTAGCATTTTACATTCTATAGCATATCTTAATATAAAAATATTCGTGATCTTCTTCCTCAATGTTATCGTTTATTAACTTATTTTTATGTTTGAAATCTACATTTGTAATTATTTTTTAAACGACGAATCATTTAAGGGATCTTGTCTTAAGTTTTCTTAAAAATGTCTTATAATCTTACAATTATGAATTTAAGTAAAAGTGTAAATAATCTCTTCTGAATTTTGTAGTATATAAAAAAAAGATATTTAAGTACTTAAATCAGCTTTATTCACTCTTTTTTGCTCTATTATTTAAGAATGTTCATAAAATAGTGAATACGTACTACTTTCCAGCATGTTCTTAGGTACACCACACTTCTTTATATAAATGGTTCTTTACAACATGTAATTTGTCATGTGATCACAGTTTTCGGTATCAGTAAGGCTGAATAGCCCTTGTAGCACCAATTAGCGTAGAAAAAAATCACCATAATGGGGAAAGCAAATGATCTGATTAGTGCTCAGCTTGTTGGATGAGTTTCTCTTTAACAGTTGTTGTCCTGAACTTTTTACTCACCAGTTTCAAGGGTCAACAGAGAATGGTTCGAAAACCATAAAAATCTTCCAGTGATGGGCGATCTTATGAAAGAAAACAGCATGTGATCTCTGAGAAGGATGTCGAGAATTGTACAACTTAACAGATTGGCTACAATTAGGTAAATAAAAGCTGTCAGCTCCGACGAATCAAGTTTATATTTGCATAACGATGATAGAAAACTTAGAATTTGGCGAAAATGTCATTACTACGGATATCCGTCGTTTCTGGTGTCAAGGATAAGATAATGGCGAGATTGTAATGCTGTAGGGAATGGTTCCCTGGAATACATTGGATCTCCTGATATCATAGAATCAAGTAAATCTAATGCCACATCGTCACTGATCAAGTTCATCCTTTAAAAGCTATAGTTTATCATCATTGAAATGAACACTTTCATTGAGATAATTTCACAAAAGACCCAAAGTATTACGAAAGCTTTAGCGAAGGCCAAAGGAGAAGCAATTGCTGCTAGATAAGTGTCGGTAATAAAGTGAAATCTTAGTATACATATTGTCCTCCAAATGAGAGATGGCCTCCCTGTTTTTGTGAGATCTGCGCATGTATGATCGATTAGTCTGGTCAGGCACTTCCGTCTGACAGGACGCCGCCATTCCGGAATCGCTTGTCACTTTGCAAAAGAGCATTGTATTTATAAATAATATATATTTATTTATTTATATAAATACTTATTGTTAGCAACTGGTATTGAAATAACGCTAAATAGTCGAGAGAAGTTTTATTTTGTCGTTATCAAAATGTCTTTCTCAATGAAAACAGACGACGGCGTCCATTGTGACAGGAAAACATAATTGATCACCTACCGGAAGGGCTGCGCAGTTCAAACTTCCGCCGGCCAACTTTCATTTGGAGGACAGTAAATGTGAAGAGCTACTGTATATTTCTTATCAATGATGCGATTTTCTAAATGGTTTCATTAAACAACAGTAATAAAAAGTCACAATTGCTATAACAATATGTTTTGTTTTAATTTATCGATTTTAAAAATATTTTGAAGATTTTAACAGATTGGCTGTAAACAAATAATTTAGAAAAGCTATGAATATAGAAAACATCTTCTGAAGTTATCTTTACAACATTTACTACACTTTGAATTTTCAAGTAGTATTTTTACGTTAAATAAATAAAGCTCAATTATAAGACAGATAAGATTGAGATTGTCCATAGATCTCTAAATAAGTGGAATTTGATAAATTTATCTTACAGTTATAAAATTTTCTCATATATTTAACATTCAATGTACGATCCCAACCTTATCTTGCTCACGTTAATCTTCGATATAAAATATATTAATTAATAATGCTTCAATTAGGCTCTTGTCATTCGTACTCTGTAATTACGAAAATTTGCAAAGCCATATAATCCGTATATTAGGCTTTAATTGGTACTACTTTAAAGTAATAGATAAAATAAAGTAATGCAATTTCATGACGGCAGCCAAGGAAAGTCGATGTTTTTCTGAAGGTGGGAAATTCTGCACTAGCAGAGAGGTGTGTTTTCATGCATCAAGCTAACAATGAAAAGGAAAAAAAAGCAAAGAGAGAGAGAGAGAGAGATTCAAGACTCACTGGCTTGACTTTCCTCGTGCCACTCCAAGTGCCGGTATGATTGATTTGTTCCGGAACAGCCACGTATGATTTGACTCCAGGGGGCCGGAAGGTATCTGCATGGCGGTCAGCAGTGTTGTAGGCCTGCTTCTGCAAACATTTGACTTCGACAGGTGGGAACTCCTGGTCTACGGTCGCGAAAGGGAACGACATGTAAGAAGGCGCTGGGAAAACAAGTTTCACTTTATTAAAACAAAAGCCAAACAAGGAAAACGATGGAAATAAAAAGAAACAAGGAAAAAGAAACTCAAAACAGCTTCAAATGAAAAAAACAACTAATTGCAACAAAAAAGAAAACTTTTGAGCAAAACAGAAAAAGGAAGCCACTTGAAACAACAGGTAAACTAAAATGAAACTAAACTGAAATAGAAAAAAAAAAGTAAAAAAATAAACTTATCAATGAATAAAATAGAATCTTTTGTTCTTCTTGGCGACTTCTGCGTAGAGCTACGTAAGTTTTATGTCATAAATATTGATTTTCTTTAAATACTATTCATTAGGGAAAATATAAAAGTTTTTAATTTACCAATTTTGTAAAATTTAATAAACATGAAAATAACTATCATTTATCAATTAAAATTTTAGATTTTCCCTTTAGTGTCTATTTTACAAAAAAAAAAAAAAAAAAAACCAAATTCGATAAATGATTTTTTTCAATTGTATGTAAAAATAATGTGACGGAAAGGTCAATAAAATAGTAGAAGGTACCATTGTTACTCGGTATAACATCAGGACTTTTTTCTTCGTTGTCGCCAGTGTCATCAGTGTCTTTACGAAGAGGTATATTTGATCTGAAATTTATAAAAATATATTTTTGGCATTAATTTCTAAAATCGGAAAAATATTAATCTTACTTCGGAGGCAAAGAATTTAAGTAATTTGAAAGCAGTTAAAAAAAATGAAAGAAAGATACATTCGTTAAAATTCTAGGAAAATAAAGAAAAATCAACTTCTACAGTACACGGTGTTCCTATTAAATAAAGAGTGTGATTTTTTTCTGTATGTACATCATAGATATAGTATCATAGAAGTATAATAGTACTGGTATCACTAAGATGATTTTTCTATTGAGTGTTAATATCGTGTTAATATCGCTTAGAAATAGAGCTAGCTAAATGACATTTTGTTGGGGGTTTGAAGCAATGTATGTCATCTAACTTAGCTGGATAAAAGTTAGGATTGTCTCTTTATTCAATGTCCACAATGGTCAAAAAACTTAATTTTGAGATGCTCTATGATTCAGACGTTCTGCAGGGTAGAAAGTAATTTATACAAAGTATAATATTAAAGAATAAAATTACAATTTAAAAACTATTTACAGGGGAATTAATTCTAGAAATTTATGGGAATCATTACATTACACTAGTACAACATTGAAAACTCTAAATTATACCCCCTTCAAGATATTTCTCAATTTGTTGCTGACAGCACGAAGAAAATGATCCCCTTATTATTCGATTGAATTCGGAGAGGATATTATATATATCTCTTCCTCTTGCTTTGGAAAATTATCTTTCTCATTGCTTAATCGCCATACCTTACTGTGTATATTCTTTAACTTATTTTTTTTTATAGCAGCAGTTTTGAAGTTTTTCATTTAACTTAGAAATTAATTATATTTTACGTTTAAAAAATTCATAATCACTCCAAAATAAGATCCCCAGAATATAAAGTAATGAGTTCTGAATCTCTTTCAAAAACATGATTTATGATAGCATCTTTCTGTTTCATATTTACCGAAATTCATAGATCTGATAATTATCACTGTTTTAATTTAAATTAGGATTGGAATTACTAACAATAACTACTAGTTAACAGTTAAAAGTTATTTGATTTGCTATTAGTATAATTAAAGCTAATGGTGGTAATTCTGATTATGTTCTTATAGTGAATGTGCTTTAATTTAAAACTTAAAAATTGTTCTATGTAGATAACTAGAATTTATGTCTTTATTGATAGAGTGATTTAGATTCTATAATGAGTTGAGTTGAATTGATATCACTAAAATATTTAAGTAACTATTTAATGGCAATCAATTATTCATTGCCTTTAAAGTTTATTATTCAATAAAAGCAAATATTAAGTTTCTACTTTATTTCAGTTTTTCACTTTTTAGATTAATGATGTTTAGAGATATTTACCATTTTGTTTTTGTTTTGTTTTTTTAAATTTCTTCGGAATTTTGACTTTCTACTTTTCCTGCCTGACCTTTCTTAAAAATCTGTTTTTTAAGATATACTTATTTAATGAGATAATTGGAAATAAATTGCCAGCTCATACATTAATTTGTTTGCTGGATTAATTACTAATGGATTTCTAATTTATTGATGACCAGTTCAATTTATTTCCAATTTTCAAATTAGCTGAAAATAATGTGAAAAGCTATTCATTAGCTAAAATAAAATATTACATGTAGAGATATTGTAAAGTTACAACAACAAAATACAAAACATAATGTAGAACTATATTTTTCTGCAAATTAAGTTTCATGTCTAGTAAAAAAAAAAAAAAAAATAAGTCGAACAAAGCCCTGAAGTTGGCAACATACTGCTGCCTTTGTCTATTGGAATTTAACAGTTCATTGCTGTGAATCGTGTATTTAGAGAAGAAAACTTCTGCCCGGAATTTGTCGTTCTCTCAAGCGTAAGTGTTTCCTTTCAAGGTCAGTTAAGTCGGCAAAGGTCATTATGTGCCCACAACTCCCCCAACATGTAACGGCATCGTTTGTTATTGATCTGGCTGTACGAGGTTTACTAGGCTGGTGAAAATCTCTGTAAACCTAGTGCCAAATGATTGCCAGGTTTCGAAAAAGTTTGTCAGCTGTCGCTTCAACTTGCGATGTTATGAAAGTAAGACGCAGGTTATGGATTACTCTTTCGTTTTGATACCAATAAATAACTGGCAAAGACGATCGTAAAACGATTTCAATATAGCTTCGATTTACCAAATGTTAATGGCATTTTAATAAATCAGGAAGGAAATACTGTGCATTAATGTACAGCTCAAATGTCAAACCTGTGCCTCTAATATATTAGATATTGCTGGTTTTTTACTCTGCACTGACTTATGGTGATTTCTGTAACTCTAAATAGAAAACATTAATCATATTTTAATTTTATTTTCTGTTTTTCAAACGTTTTAGAGCATAAAAAGTTGAATCTTTTTCATTTTAAATTAAATGCTCGAACTTAGAGATTGAAAATTTGTTTTCATTATCCTTTACTTCTAACAATGAGTTAGAATTTAAAAATCTTCTTCCATCTAGTCTACCTCTATAGTAAATCAAGTATATCTTCACATCCCAATTCCTTAACTTAATAAAGAAATAATATTTTATTAAAGAATCCAACTGGGAGTTCAAAGCAGATTGCTTCAAGCTTTCTAGTTATCAAACTAGGAAGCTTAAAACAATCTGCTTTGGACTCCCGGTAAAATTCAAATAATAGCTCAGTAAATCTTTAATTGTGTGCGTTTTTATCATTTATTTTTCCTTACTAACATTACGCATGTTAACTTTTGCAATTATAACAAATGAAATTTCTGTTTATTGTTTAGAGAAATAATGTACCAAGATCATGTTTCGAATACGTGAAAATTCCAGAAAGACTCATGTAACTGCAAATAATTATCTGTCTTGTTTCAATAACCCTAATTGAAAGTTTTGCCATACTTAGGTGATGTTTTACTTTGTCACTCGATATTTTACTCGATAAATTACTCGATATTTTAGTAATAACAACGAATGCAAACTTTAGGATTTTTTCAAAATCGTGATTATATTGACTTCCCGGATGATGAAATCAATTTTGTTAGTGAATTAAATAAAAAGTAATTAGGCATAGACTTCATGAAACGATCATTTAACAAACCTTCGCTAGAACGTTATTATATAAGTTGGATTTCAACGAAAAATCTACCGCTAAAAGGGAGGTGAACTCGTAACAGCAGTTGACTTATTGGTCACAGTTTTAAAAAATATTGCTGTTTCTCTGCACTTCGCTCTAGCATTCTTTGGAATTTTTAATTCCATTTTTTAAATATCGTTTCGCTATTATTTAACGACTTTTTTATATAAAAGTTCTTAACAAATATTAACTTACAAAATTAATTTATGCTGTTATCAGAAATTACCTCTCGCTTGGTGAGTTTTCATATTGTAAAATCTGTTTTAAAACATAACCTCATAGTTTAGTGACATAATTGATAATTCAGTTTTATAGTCAACGCAAAACCAAGCTATCCCGTTCCACAATTTTGCAGCATTAGGGCAACTCTGAGTAATTGACCAAAGGCCATGTTGAACTGGAAGTGTCCATATTGGGTCGAGAGGATCGCATTCTTTCTCAGCATAGTTGATTCAGTACAGAAAGACTCCAATTCTATAAAATTACTATTATTTCTCAACCGTTAAGGGCCATGTAAAACTGGAAGTGGTCTGGACTGGAAGTCAGATTTACCCTCAAGCCTCCAGGCCAAAGGGAATCCAACGACGTGTCATTGACGGGGCTCCGGCTTCTGATTTGGTCTATGGAGAGCGATACACTCACACACACAAACACGGGATTTCCACTCTCCCTACCGGCTCAAAACAATCAAAAAGAAGCAAAACTAGGCAAGTGTCGTGTGTCGAGCCATTTTTACAAAAACCTGTTTAATAACTAAATTTATTTTATTAAACGGTAATTTTTTTTTTATTTTCTTAAACCATCTTAATTCATATGTTAGCAGCGCTCAATATCAAAACTTATTTCAATCGAAAAGTATAGAAAACGTTTCAAGAACTACCAGTTTTCTTTCTATAATGTAATTTATGCTAATGAAACTTTGCTTTGTAAATTAATAAAACTCGATAAAGATAATATTTGCATTGAAATGGGAATCATATTATTATGAATATACCTAATGGCCATAGCTGACCTGTCTGTCTGCTCCTGTTCGTATTCTCTTCTTTTATCCGTTGTCGTAGCTCTGCATTTCATTATGACAACGATGGCAATGGCGACAATAGCTAAGGCAGCCACAACACCTATAAGAACTCCCAAGATGGGTGTCATTGAGATTTCATTATCTGAAAATAAAAGGGAATAATTTATTATAAATTGCAATACTGACTCATAATACCAATCTATTTTAATAGAAACACCGTTGATCCAATCCAAGTCTTCTTTCTTATAACAAGCATTTGTATTACTAGGACTGTAATATAAATCAGCATCTCTGTTCATATGGTAAGTCCCCATATGTCAAAAAAAAAAAAACAGATCAGGTTTAAAGCTCCTAATCTAAAATTAGCATTTCTTAAGGAAATAATTCCGTATGTATAAACTCTTCGTCCTCTTCAAATGTATGAATAATTCTAGTGCTATTTAAAACCTCAGAATAACAAATGTTTATGTTTGGGCCTGAAGAAATTCCATTAAATTTCTATTCACCGTTGTTTTATCTAGCTTTAATAAATGATTCAGTTGTTTACCTAAGAATGGAATCCTTCAGACTTTTCTAGAACAACTGTGTCTTTAAGCAATTTGCTCAAAAAAATTTTTCACAACATCAATTATTCGACATTATTTACCAGACCTTAATTGAAATATGATTAAACTAGTTGACCCGTGCGAATAATTCGCAACAAAAAAACCAACTTTGAAAAATAATAAATAAATCCAACAGCTATCGTGCATGTTAGTTAAACACATTGTCAATAGATGGTTTATTTTTATTAAACAATAAATCTTTGTTTGTTTTTTTATCTGTTCTTATTAAATAAACGATGAAATATCATTTTAAAGTGCATTTTTATTCAAAAAAGGGTATATTTGAAGTTTAAGGCGCTATAGAATTATTTGAAATGCTGTTTCGCTTTCGAAAGATCAAGTCGCTTCTGTTAGAGCGTGTCTACATTTTTATAAAAAGGTTTTTAAAATAAAGTTTTTAAACGAAAACATTAATTTTAAACAATTTGTTTTTTTTCGTCATTAGCGGAGACCGTAATCTTCAAAATGATGTCTCAATCATTGAATTTGATGAAGTATTAAGGAAGTTATGGCGTCCGACACAGAAACATCTTTGAGAAATAATATATAAAGATTAACGTGTATACAATGGAGTATAATGAAAACCTTTTGAAACATATACAAAACTGCTAATCTCCTCTTCATCTCAAATAATTATTTGTACTGGAGGTCTTGGAATTTATATTAAACTTAGTGAAACTTACACGGTAAATTATTGTTTTGACTTCAATGAAAAGATAATTATTGGAATAAACTTTGAGATTGTTGTGTCTCTGATAGTGTTTTGTTCTGTTGTAGTTTCTCCAGTATGGCACCCGGTGACCAAGAATCCTCAAGTTTTCTTCCAATTCCTTTCTTTAATATTCATCATGAAATGTAGAACAAACATATTTTAGATTAAAAGAAGATCACGAGAACTCAAAAGTGCTACGTACTTTTAATTTTTCCCCGTTATTATATTGTTTCTTTTAAAAGCATCATTTTTTTCTGTTTCAAAAAACTTTCATTAAATTGAGAGATCTTGAAACCTATTGAACCGAGCTACACTGAAAAAGATAAATATTTTTTTAGAATGTATTGGTCAGTAGATAATAAATAAAACATAAGACATTAATATTTCTTTTGATTGTCTAAAAAATATGAGGAAATTCAGTATGTTATTCTAACTGATTCATATCAAGAATCAAAACAAAAGCTAGTAGCTTTTTTATTCTACACCATCTTACCATACTATAAACTCAATAAAATCAAGAAAAACATTACATTCCAGTTTATTGCTGAACCTTCTGTTGTTATCATAAAACCTTCTGTTTCTTTATAGTTGTTTGTGTGCTTCGACTACATAAGGGCAGCACGATTAATTCTGAACATTTTTTTCAGAAATTCAGTAAAATAGTTAATGAAGTTATGTAAGTGAAAAAAAAAAAAAAAAGAGTATGAAAATACTGGTGAGGGATTTTTTGGTGGTAAAACTACAGCTGTTATGGAGGGGATTATAGGTGTAGGATCAGGTGATATCATGATGGTGGGAATTACACAGCCAGGTCGCCGACTTTCGAAGTAATTCCATTCATCAGACCAACTTAACCACAGCATTTCAAGCCGGAAACCTAAACCTATTGCATCTATCAGCTATGGTAACTGAATGAAAATGTTTTACTTTTTCATTTGGAACTGTCGCTTCGATCTTCTAAATACTTTGTAGAATAGGCTTTATCAAAACAATATAAAACTTCCTATTAAGATTGGAAAGCTGTTTTTTTTTGTTTGACTTCACTTTCAGAATCTTCTTCCAATGGTCTGTTAATTGCAGAAAATTATTTGTGATATTTAAAATTCTTTAGATAGAAGAAAAGTCAGAAAAACAAATACAAAGCAATTTAAAAATATTTTTGGGAGTGTTATTTTCTTAAATGAAACCGAAATCTAAATATTACTATCTGAAATGTCCTGTAGCCATTAACTGCAGTCAACTAAAATTTGTGAATCCATAATTTTCAGCGTAACATTAATCGAAACTGTGATGTTTTCATCAACATAATAATGGTCAAGTTCAGAATTTTGTATGATATTTAACCATCCCAGTACCTTACTTTTTAAATAATATTTCATGTTGTGAAACCCTTCTATGTTGCAATTACTGATTCATTCCAATTTAAAAATAACATACAAACAACATAATAAATGTATGGGGATTAGGATGAGAAACAAAAGCATAACTGCAGTATATCTTTTGATACTCGACATAAGTACTGGAATTACAAACTTGTTATTATATTCTGATGTTGAAGATATAACAGTATAAATTAGTGAGATTAAAAAGAAATGAAAAACATTTAAGCATAACATAATTAAACATCTTTAGCTAAAATATTTGGGATTCCACAGTACTTTATCTAAAGAATATGTAATAAAAAAGGTTGAAAATACACAACATAATAAGAGTTAAAACAAATAAGGACTATGAAATGTTTTTGTTTTTTTTCACTAACTGATATCCGAACATTGTTTATCGTTTTCTTTTAAATTGTATGTTTTCAGTAAATGTATAAAAGTGATAAATACACATCAATTTATGATGCTGCCGTAATTTGATCTGTTTAATTCCTTAAGAGAAAGGTATTTCAATGTTTGGTTAAATTTCAAGCTGCTAGTGAACAAATTAAAAATTAAGATTTCTTCTATTTAAATCGTGAAGTTACAAGCAAGATTCAACATCAAATGCAAATCTCAATGTTTGTTTTAATACGTCTTATCGTTTCATATTTTATTACATTTATTTAAATATCATAACAATGAATAGAAAAATAATAATTTTATGTAACTAATTTTACTTATCCACTGACGAAGAAAATGATAAACATTACCAGAAAGTTACCAAAATAAGGGAGAAAATTACATAACAATTTTTAATCAACTAAATGTAAATAGAAATAGAATTACATAACGATTTTTAATCAACTAAATGTAAATAGAAATATAATTAAATAACGATTTTTAATAAACTAAATGTAAATAGAAATGGTCAAATAGAAGTACAGTAGAGCTTCAAAGAGCATTCAAACTTAGTACTTCGTTACAAAATATGAATTTTTCTTACAGAATTCACTAACTTCTCTTCTATTTTCATAAAATGCTAATTTCCTTCAGTGTATAATGTGTTTTTCCTTTAAATTATTTCTTGTTCGACCTTTGGGAATCGGATACTTAAAATTATTCATCATTTTGCTTAAGATATAAGAATGTACTTAGTCGATTTCGATTTTTTCCTTGTTTGATATGTAATCCGTAAAATGATGTTGAAAAATAAGTCTGGAATATTTACACCCAAATGAAGGCAATTGGTTACTTTAAATTTCAATTTAAAAAATGCGCTGACATAGACAAAATAGGTTTGAGATTCCATAAGAAATGCCCTCGAGGAATAGAATCCCTTGGCAGTTGTGGTTGATTGATGCGTATGGAAACGGGGAGGCCATATCGCATTAAGATGACTGCTTCTCATTAATCGGTATCTAGGGAAAAGCATTCAAGTATGGCTCTGATTCTGCTGTCACTTAGTTTGCTTGGCAAGTATCCCAAACACTTGGCCACTTTGACTCTCCTTAACACATCGTGTATATGGAGATTGGCTAATGGTCTCCCATTTCGGTTATCGCTTACAAACCGTACCGACGTAACAGACATGATCTCCTGTAAATTTCCCTGCATGTTTTCACTATACGAGGAGGAATCCTGATTGACAGCTTTTAGCAGACGACTGAAAGAATCAACCGGTTGATGTGTTCAACGGAGCCAGCGCTGCGGTTTCTCGTTATCAAAAATGCGATGAAGCTTCTCCACCGCAGAATTTTCAATATTTCATTTGCGAATTGCAGGTGTACGCTGTATTTATCCTTCAGTTTAAAGGGGAATCGGAATTTACTGGAGGTCAGTGCGCCTCTTCGCTTGGAGGTGACTTAATTGCAGTTTACATTACTCAGAAACAAAGAGGCTGCAGATAGTTGTAGAAAAGGCAGACTGTAGAGTTCTACGGAATTCCTTAATGCCAAAGTTGGCCTTCCTAAGCGTAAAGAACGGAAAAAATTGAGCAACATTCCGGATTGGATTACGAAATCTAGTATCTTTGACTGGACATATCTTCCTATGATGCAGTCTTTGTCTTGAGTGGTCAAAGATGCCCTTTTCGATTACCTGACATTAATGTCGGAACCTTCACATCCGCAAAGCCTTTAATCCGGTTACTTCCTTGTTGTAACGACTGACCAAAGAGGCCCTGGAACAATGGCTGCCTCTTTGCAGCAAAACATTGAGCATTATCCAAGATAAAGATTGACAGACTCTTGGCCATTGCATTTCTTTCCTTTTATGTGAGCTACCGCAGCAGAAAGACATCAAGGAAAATGACGATATGAAGAGTAACTACAAACTAAAAAAAAGTCTAAGTAGATAATCTTCAATAAAACTGACGTTAATCCTGGTTGTATACTAATGGAATTAATTTCTTGTAAAGGAAGAAATTGAGTTTAGTGGAAGTTGATATTTTTTTTTGTCTTTCTGTTTGTTTGAAATATTACAACAGAATATAATAAAAATATCAATAAGTTATCAATGAGTGATGGTCAAAAAATTAAAAAAAGACCCACTGTGCTCATTTTGAAGTTTTGAAATAATTTAATTTAAAATAATTGTGCTGGAATAATGCATAAAAATTTCAACAAAACAGAATGTATATTAAAGAAAACTTTTTTTTAGCAACTTCTCTTTATATTATTATGGTATAAATTATTTAATACTTTTTTTTTTAAATTTTTCAGAATAATGACAACAAAGAAATGGAGATACCTCTATTCAGTCCCTTAATTGGGTTTCAAACACAATTTTAGCACTTCCTAAATACAGATAATTGTTGATTTATGTCCATCCAGCCATTTGCACTTACGATGAAGGTCTCATAGAGCCTTCACAAGCACTTTCGAGTTGCATCAGTCAAAGACTTAGTCACAATCTCGCCCATTTCTACAATGAAGCAACTGCGCTGCCAGAGAAATGGATATCAAAGTTGTACTACTATATAAGTATAATTTAACTATGAATGGGTTTGGACATATGAGTGACTTAGAAAAGTATACTGTATGCATGATTTCTTAGAAACTATATGCTGAATTGTATATTTTCGACTTAGAAGAGTTCGTGGAACGTGACCCTATTCAACGACTCTTTGAATCATTCTCAAAAATTCAAGAAAGAATATCGGAAGTATTCTACACGGTGTGGTAGTAAATTGGACATTCTGCAGAATATTTTGCAATTTTTCTATGTAGTGGTGGAAATAAGGAGAGATTTTATGTGAGCTTTAAGATTTTGAATTTGAGAAAATTCAAAAAATTTGATTTAAAAGATAAGATTTATTTTTGCTAGTTTTGTTTTCTTCCATTTGTTAACAAACAAATCAAACACACTAATGAAAAAGTACAACAATTTTCCTAATTAAATCAAATTGGAAGAAATTGATTATAAATTTAAATTTCGACTGATTCTGTGAAGCAATTTTGATTTCAATATCATTAAGTAAGCAAAGAAATAATTAAAATAAGACAAAACAAAGTTTTTTCCTAATTAAATCAAATTGGAAGAAATTGATTATAAATTTAAATTTCGACTGATTCTGTGAAGCAATTTTGATTTCAATATCATTAAGAAAGCAAAGAAATAATTAAAATAAGACAAAACAAAGTTTTTTTCAAGTGACAATAACACTGTTGTGCAATAAAAGGTTAAAAATATTTTTAAAGTTAAATTAATAAGGTATTAAAATATAAATTAAAAATTAGTTAAAATTACAGAATTATAAACTTATCACTTCCTCTCAAAGTGATGAAATTTCTAGTCATTTTGTAAAACTGTTATGGCTCATTTCTAACTATTTTTGACTTTTTAATCAGTTATAAATTTTGTATTTATTTAAATATTTGTTATTAATAAAGTAGACTTACAAGGAAAGTTTAAATTAGGAATGTCGTATAAATGACTGTTTACTTCGGCATAAACTCAGTTTTTGGTGTGAAATGAAAGAAAATTAAGTAATAGTGCTGAAGATAAAAGAGAACCCAACAAAGTAATTTGCGCACGCAGGATAATTTCCTCTTTTTTTATCTCTCGTTTCATTATAAGTAAAAAATATTAACAATTTCATTATAACAGGACGGCATTTTGAAGCAGTTGTTTCAATTTTCACTTTAGGAAAATAAATAAACAAAAGGTACCACTAACTAATATTATGGTTTCTGTATCTTTGTATTCCATACTCTTCTTTTTTATTTTCCTCTTAAACACAGTTAAATGGGTTCATGTTTCTCTCTGGTGCTATGACTGCGGTTTTTGATTTTCTATCACATTCTTTTATTTTTTTTTCATTCCCGACTCAGCTTGGTTCCGGTAGTCATTTGAATTGAGGGTGCAAAAGCTATTTCCTCTCTCTATCTTTTTTTTCTTTCAGCTACTTGACTATTGTGTGGCTGAATTCTTACCTGTGCTGTCGGCTGCCTTACGTGTGCTGGCGCTCAGGCTCATCGGTTTGCTTACTCCTTTCGAATTGGAGGCGTACACTGACATCTTGAACCCCATGCCAGGCTCGAGCCCATTTACGTAGAATAGAGGACGGGGACTCGTTAGCGTTGATTTCAGCTGCAAGAAGGGACGACAAGTAAAAATAATGCACATAAAAAAAGCAATATTTAAAAAAAAAAAATCAAAATCAACTTTCTCAAATCATTTTCTTATGAAACTTCTAAATTTGAAAATTGTAAGAAACATTCCAAGAACCTAAATTAAAAATATAACAAAACCCAACACAAGATACAAATAAGATGTTCATAATTTAAGAGGAGTCAATTCTCTGAATACTGTCATCGGTGATGATAACAAGAACAGCAATAACAACAATAATAATAATAAATTAGCAATTTAAAACAACCATTTATTTTTTAAAATGCATTGTTTAAAATAGTCTATATTCGACGACATTTTTTGGCAAATTTTAGGGTCTTGATTAGAACTTGACAAAAACTTCAAGGCAAATATTGTTTTGACATGTTTGTGATTACTTTATGGAGCTCAAACTAATATAACTGTAATAGTTAACGTTGCCCTACTCCATTACCCAAGGAAAGTTCTGTTAAAATCAGATCATTGGGGAAAAATTAACAAAGTTTCTGAAATCTTTATGACGAAATACAAAAACTTAGATAAATCTGAAGAAAATATTCATAATGAAAGTGAGAACTTATGAAACATTTTTATAACAGAAAACGCTTTCGGAGCGATAATATAGGAATGTTGTAGGAAAGTTATTGTCTTATAATAAACATATACATTAATCACTCAGTGACGTTCCTTTATTGAAATTAAAAAGTGAAAATAAAAAGTGAAAAGAAAAAAAAATTCTATTTACTAATGGGAAAATATAAATAGAAATAGGTTTATGCCTATGATCTGCATTACATCAATTTAAAGAACGTACCTATCTAAAAAATATTCTAAATTCCAATATTCTTTAGAACACAACTATCTTTTTACTGTGTCAAAGCATAGATACTAGATTGATCAAACTCAATACAGTACTTCAATTAGAACTCCATTTTTTATTTACTGATCTGCAATTTTTCTATGCAATATCGTTATTTCTCGGTTTCGCTGTAAATCTCAACTTTTTCACATGTTTTTCCTCCTAGAAACATTAGGAGTTCTTGATTTGTTAAGCATTCCGGAACAGATCTATTTCGAGGTATTACTTCTATTGAACTGAGATAGTTGAAAAGTTTGAAATTCACATCCCTCCCTGTGTAAATGGTGTTAAACACTATGATACTTCATTGAGATGATACATTGAAGCATTTATCCTGAGAGACTTAAAAAGATCCTAAACTCTTAAAATGATTCTAGTGGAGGCAAAAGCCTAGATAAACTGAAAATTTGCTGAAAATTCTTTAATCTAATACGAGTAATATCGAGGATTAAGGAATACAAAATTACAGTAAGTTGTCAAAGCTCATATTTTTCACCAAAAAAAAGATTTGATTGAACTGCTGGATGATTCAGTAAACAACATTGGATTGTGTAGAAAGGTAAACAATTTAACATTTTTGATAGTTGTTTATAGACGAAATGTAAGTTTCTAGACTTTATCATTCCTTAACTAAATTTTATTCTTATAAATAAAATTTATAAGAGCTCATAAAGATTTTATTTAACTGTATAATTCATTTCGACTTGCAAAATTACAGAGTTCTTTACATAGGAATTTTTCATTATTGATAATTATATGGACAACCCTAATTTATCATGACAATTAATGCATTATCCTTTAGATATCTCTGAAAAAAAACACTCACATTTTGATGGTTTCTTTTTTCGTTAGAAAAAAAGTATACCTAGCATTTTTCAATAATTGAATGCTACTTTCCAAAAATAATTACAAAGAAGACAATTGATAATGCGACCTTATTAATAAACTTTCAGCTGTTGTAGTCTAGCAGTGTTTATTTCTCGTATTTATTTATCGTAGTAACTGCTCTTGAACTGGGGTAGAGCTATAATCTTTTGTAACATATTGAGTCAAGTCTATTCTAACAAGTAAAGTCTTTAACAAAATAAATAAAGTTCGAATTCATTATCGCTCATTACTATTCAGCTTTCAGCAATTTTAAGTTTTATGTTAACTATTATCCTGAAGTGTTCATCGATTGTTATTCATGGGTCCGATATGCGTCATAAACAAGTCCTAAGTAGTAAAAAGACGAAATACTAAAAAGGTTTTCTTTTTAAGCCCAAACCAATACCTTAGCTATTAATAGTTACGCATGTCGAATGGGTGTAAAATCATTATTAACTTAAATTAAATATATTCCTTTATGTTTTAACTACTTACTTCGTTTCTGTCCTCAGTATAAACCTTAAGGACAAATGAAGGTGTAAGACCTCCATCGTAACCCGCACTACATTCCACGTATAATGATGACTCGGTCTGGTTATAAACAGTGCAATTATGGACTGGATCAGGCGGACCTTTAGGGAAAAAAAAAAGCCGATAAGAAAAAAGGTCAATTAAAAAAAAAAACCCCCCCCCCCCCCCCCAAAAAAAAAAGAAACACAAAAGATTATCACAATAGAAACTGACTAATATATGAATCTTTACACATCTATGCCACTCTTAATGCATTCATTGATTACGCATGAACGGAAACTGAGTTCTTTATCTCGGAGATCTAATTTACATATATTTATAGCAATTATAGTATGCTTCTGAAATTCTCGGGTTTTTTTTGTGAATATCTTCTACCATTGCTTCCCTAACAAAATTTGAATTATTATTCAGAATAAAGAATTATCCCATTCCGGCATGATTTGGGAGGCGAGCGCCCACAAGCATGAGTTCGAATCCCGATAGCAGCATGGATATTTCAATTTCCTTTCCTGTGTTTGTCGGCCTCTTAACTTTCTCTGCGGCTCTGAGATCATTCGGTAATGGCCTCCTGAGGAAGGCAAAGGGAACCCATCTCAGTATCTTTCCTCAGGATATCCAAAGGGAACTTGCGTTACGGACGCTGCTTGGTTTGTATCCTCTATTTAATCTCGATTGTGATATGAATTTGTACAAACTCTTTTATCACTAAGAAAGTTAATAGGCTGCGTAGCTATAAAATAAGGCGCAAAGAAGAATAAAAATATACGAAGCCTAAAATAATTTCACAACTTTTTAAAATAAAATTGCTTTTATTAAAAAAAAATTAGATCAGTAAATTTCATTTATATTTTTATTTTAATTGAATTGATTCTCAAACTTCAGAAGCAGGGTTGATATAGTATGTAAATTGCCCTTGGTTTAAAGAGCTTTTTATATTTATGGGTTCTTAACTAATGGATAGCTTTAAATCATGCGTTGTCATCGTTATAATGCAGTCGAAGTCCCATGAGTTCGCAGGTGATGACCCATTGGCCTAAGGGGGGAGCCCTGTGTCATTTTGCCTGAGTTGTCAGTTAGCCATTTGCCAAATGATGCGTCGATTAGGATAAGAGAGAATTATTTATAGGCAATATTTCGTTTAGAACACTTCTCTGTTATTTACTAAAGAAAAAAAAGAGAATATATAAATTTCTATCAATTCAATGACACAATTTATCTCGATTTGCTAAAATATGAAATTCTGGAAGAAAAATGAACAAATTGCAGAAGTAATTAGACACATTAAACCCTGAAAAACTAAACATTTTGCATCATTAAAAGCAAAATAAAACTCTTGAAAAGGGCCAACTTTTTTTTTTTTTTTTTTTTTTTTTAAATAAAAGACGTAGAAAAATATGTCTATAGTGTTTTCGCCTAGTTTTTTTGCAGGAAATATTTTCTTTTAACAGAGTATGGGCTTCATCGAATAAAGCAAATTGTATTAAATACATTTATTAGAACTTGATAAACTTTTTGTTTGAAAAGAACTGTCCATTTAATCCGTTCTTCTTCAGTTTCCCAGTTCAACTTTGAAAGTGTTATTCGTTGAATAGTCAAAGCTGATCAACGATGATAAGCAAGAAACAGGTGTACTATGGTTTTACAAATAATGTATTGGGAAATTGTATTCATTCTAAAACTTTGCTAATAAATATCATTATTAATAACAAAATTTATCGAAATTTACGTCATCAGTAATACAATTACCTAATTCTGAAAACTTTCCTTATCACTACAGATAAATAATTATTGATGTAATCAAATTATTCTTTTGAAGATATTTTTTAGAAAATTTCAGGGAATAAATGAATTTCGTAATGAAATAAAAGTAGAATTATGAATTAAATATGAAATTTCTTCTACAGTTCGTGTTTGGAACCTATTACGAATTATGTATTTTTTTTTTATTTCATTGCTGATTCAATTGTCCAAAGAAAATTAAAATGATATTTGTAAAATAGCATTTATGGATGTATTAGTCAATTACAGTATATGACTTTATTTAAAAATAATGCTTTTATCAATGATAAAACAGCTTACTTGGAAATGAAATAAATAAATTTTATGTAATTTTTATAAAAGAAACAAACAACAACAACAACAAAAAACCCCACTGACGTAACTTGGCCGTTTAATACTATATTGTGGTACAGGAAAGTTAAACCCTTTTTATTAATTTGTCTACGATTTGCAGCATATGTTCTTCCTGTGTGCTGTTTTAACTGAAACTATTATTTTTTTAATTGCAAGTTGTGTTGTTGATTTTAAAACAACGTAAAACTGTTACTGAAAAGTATTCAACATTCAGACAAGAAATAGAAGCTGAGGGAAAATTTTATTACCTTTATCTTCAGACTTTGGAATAAATTCCCAAGAGAAATAATAGAATAGAAAACCGTAATGTTGAAAAAGAATCGATAAAGGCGAGGTTAAGTTGAAAAAATAAAATCAATCGCCATTAAATATTCGTCATTCGTATTTTTCATAAATTCTTCTAGTGAAAAAGAGAGGATAGGATGAAGAATGGGGTGAACAGCTCTTGAGTGGGGGATTGACGCAGGAATTTTCTTTCAAGGAAAAGCCATTGTAGGGTTAGTATAAAACTGAAGGCGCCCCCTGAAAGAAAAACCCATCAGGTGATGTCCCCAGGGAGAGATTCCGTTGCTACAGCAACAACCATACATCTTCCCTATTGGCCATTCACTTTAAACGAAGTCCCATCATTTCGTCGGTGCAATCTGAGGGTTTGCAAGACACCCCGTGGTTTTGCCTCCAAAGGGAATGAGAGGCTGTGGGCCTCTCTTTTTATTTATTTTTTTTTTACGTCCACCTTAAGTCCACGTTATCTGAAGTCTAGATGAAGTATTTTGGTTCTCTCTCAACACTTTGTTCTCTACGTCGGACCTTAAGCCCAAAGTAGTTGAAAAGTAAGAAAGCAAACTAATAGCTTTACGATACCAACCTGCGGCAATGATGGTGAACGTGCAAGGCACGAGTTGCGTGCCCATTTCGTTGGTCCCCCAGCACAGCAGCGTCCCGTAATGCTCCTCCGAGCGAGGGATGTAGACCAGAGTGCTACGGGTGTGCTCGTTGATGGATCGGGCTCGGTTTCCTTCAAAATTATCCGAAGTTTTGTTTATTGTCCAGCGAAACGTCACCTGAAGAAATACGAAAAAAAGACATGATATCATTAGTAAGGAATAATAATGTATTTAAAAGTGAATTACTAAAAATGGGACTTTCAATATAATGACCAACAGCATTATTTCAATATTATCTTAAAACCCTTTCTTCACAATCTCCAAAAACAAACAGTCGTTCCCAAATTTTTGCTATCAACGCTCCTTGATGATTCAGACTTAATGATCTCATCAACTATGTTTTTTTTAAATTCATACTAAATATTAATATATTTATAATATTTGCATACAAATAAATAAGGTGCACAAGTTGACCTACACAACCATACTAATAGACCTCTAGAAGTTGACTTATAGCTTGATAAAACTAAAATAAAAAATAAAAACGAAATTGTAAATTTTGCAAAAGAAGAAAACATTATTACATTGTTGAAAACTTCAGTACATAAAATTGTTTTAAAAGAAACATTAGACTAAGACAATAAGACGGGATGTGCGCTTGATTCGTTCTTTCTTGACTAGAAATGCGACATTTTTTTCAAAAATATATAAAAAAACAGTAAGTTTATTTCTGAAGAATAAATAACATTTGATTTACTATAATGAATTTAATAAAAAAAAAATTAAAATTTTTGTCTGATCCTTGAAGGTCCGTGTACCACAGTTTGTGAAACACTGATCTAGGTGATCTTTTCTTGCAACTCGGCTGTATTCGGAGAGTATTAAATGCTGAAAATATCTTAAGTAGATAAATGTTTAATGTGTAAATAAGTGCATATGTAAGTAAATACGTAAATGTAACACTATCAACTCTGAAAAAAAAGCATGATTTATATTTGAATTTTATTAAGCTTACATTTCCTAATTATTTTAAGATTACATAATGTTGCTAATATTTTCAGATTTTTTTTTGCTTAAAACAGCAGTAATATTCGTAAATAATTTGATATATCCATTTCTTATAAGTTCTGATATATTGCAATAATCAAAGACAAATCAACAATTTTTTATTAATGTGTTTATCTTATTATCCAAGATCCTTAAAAATTTCCTTTATAATAAATATTGAATGAACATCTGCTCAAGATTGCAGCATCTCTTTTTGCCAAGTTTATGGCCTCGTTTATTTAATTCGACTCAATAATTCAGAAAAATTTCAGCAATTTCTGAGCATCTAAGAGACCCTTTTTTCAGAAAAGCCATAATTTACTTAATTATGTTGCTATAAACAGTTTTAGGTTAAACTATTTCCTTAATGACTGTTATAAATTACCCAGCTATTACTGATGCAGCTCGTATTAGTCTATTTCCTATGAAGGGAACATGATCTTCTCATTCTTTGTATTCTTTATTGATGGGAGGTTTCCCCTTTCTTTTCCTTTCAAAAACTCTCGGAGGCCTTTGACATGATATCATTTCCTCAATCCTTTCACTTACGTCAACTCACAACAATCGAATCATTCAAAGTAATGATGCCGAGAACTGACTTCACTTTGGTTTTTTTCTTTTTTCCCTTTCCTGATCTTCAAGAAAAATGAACTGAAAAAAAAAAGAGAAAAAAAAATGCTTTCGTATAAGAGATACAGAGTTTCGCCATCACTCGACTCTATCATCTCCCCCCTCTATTGATTCACATTACGTTTGGATCCCCTCCCCCTCACTCTTCCTCCTAACCTCCAAAATCCCCCACCGTCCATTCACTTTTGAACCAAATCCCTAGATAATATAACCAAACTCCCCATCGAAAGAGAAAGAAAAGCACAAAAAAATAGAAAAAAAAAATCCCCACTCCTTTCAGACTCCCCCCTCTATTCTCGTGTTGTATATTGCGGGGACATATTATCAATTCATTTCCGGTACTCAAAACATCACAGAAGATGTATAGATCGAGACACTTAACTCAGTGCCAATGTACGGTCTTTAGTGCGGTATTTCGTTTCGTCCTATTTTTTTAAACTCATAGCAAAATGGCTAAGAAGACTTATTGCAATAATTACGGGGTTTGGTTGGGAATCTACGAGCGATTCGGTGACTTTGCTGTCCCATTTATTACATCTTACCGAGCCCTGCTGTTTAGGAGTTCAGCCAACACCTACTAAATTCTTCAAGATTGCTCTCTTCGCTAATTATTTCGGTAAACAAAGCTGTATTTTGCAAATCTCTGCTTAAAGCTGAAGACAGCAAAGACTTGGGGGTGAAATCCTAGAATTGCTCTCATCAGCAATGTTAATATTCCTTTTCAAAGAAAACAATGAAATAGTTACATATGTATTTCCTTCATAGATTGTTTTCTTAAATATATCTATACATTGGACAGACGTTTATCTGTATATGTTTTACGAGTTTCGTTTAACACATTGTGATTTGAAAGTAGCTTTTGTTAATGTCTGTTTTGCGGATTGTAAGTAGTAAGTAATGCAGCTATTTAATACCTTTCCAGAATTCAGGGATTAGTATACGTCTATGTTTAGATGTTTTCCGGCATTCAAGATGTAGCTGAATCTATTTCGTATATTTTCAGGAATATATTCGTATACTTTCAAGAATTCATATATTCTTACTTATATTTGGATATTCTTTGAATGCACTCTTTTGTATAATGTTAAGATTAGGAAATGTTCTGCTGTATGATAATGAAACTAAAACAAGACACATTTTAACTATGTTATAAGTATATAATGATAATAAGGAGTAGGTTTAGTATACGTACTAAAGATTATTTTTAATCTTATACGGTTATTATACATAATTAAGATTCAAAGTAAAATAGAAGTTCAATGTTATCATGAAATTGATAAATGACAGCATTAAAGATTACAAATTCATTAATTATGATAATATAAATATGCTAATATAAATATAATATAAATATGCCTCATATAGTATTATTCCATAATTATTCCAACTTTGAAATCGGATTACATAATTGTGAATCTTTTCTATAACAGGAGATAGGGGAAGTCGGGGGAATATGAGACGTTGAAGTGTTATTTAACATATCGGCAAGAGAGAATAATTTCTTAATAATGTCTGTGTCCGACAAATTGTAGCCCTTTTTTGTAGGCTCAGCCACGTTCCTTCCAAGCACTGTAATTCTGGTGACATCCGTCTCCTTGAACTCGCCATTCTAAGTCAGCGAAATTTCACTTTAAAAATGTAGACTGATAGTTGTTAAAGTGTATTTTGATAGGCTAAAATTACAAGTGTGTTATTAATCTAACAAATATTTAAGTGTTGGGCTTTCCATTTCCAATAAAATATTTTCATTTAGTGAAGCAGCATGGCTTCGGCAGCAGTTAATAGAGAACATGGCGCTTGGGGACATATGAGTACGGCCATTCGGGAGAATTTGAGCAACTTTTTTTTTTTTTAAAGTAAAAGCAACACATTTTACATTTTTTATTAACTGTAATACATTCCAAAATGCTCGTGATATTTTCAGACTATTTGATCTACCAAATTTTTACATCAAAAATAAATAACTTAAAAATTAGTAACACTAAGTACTTATTAATTTCCATGTTTGATAATTATATTTTTGTATCAGACTGATTACTATAGCTTAAAATATATAAATTATATATCTACTGACAACATATATTATTGTACATAGGCCCTTCTGATATCATATTAGAGGATATATAAAAAGTTTATCATCACTTTAGGAAATAATTAGCACAAAAAATGTAAATTACATCTGTGTATAATTCATTCATCCTATGTATCAGTATAAAACAATGTGCGCGCGTGCATGTGTGTGTGTGTGTGTGTGTGTGTGTGTGTGTGTTGTGTATGTATGTGTGTTTAATAATTTCGGTGAATTTATTTGGTTGTTTGTTTACTGATGTCGAGAAATTGTCAGCCCCCGAGGTCAGCGACAGCTTGGTCTAAACCAGCATACTTTTTGACAATTTGAACAGCGCTTAAAATAGTTGAGCATTTCTAAAAAGCAATGAATGCAATTTACATAACATAGGTAATTAGAAAAAAATTAAAAATATTTCCTGCTCCATGATATTTCCAGCTTTAAGGAAGATGCTGATATTACCTCAGCGTCGGGATAATGTGAGCTACTTGCAGCTATTTTATTAATTGTACATAACTCTTATTATAGTGCATATTACTTAACAACGTTTCTTGCTAAGTTGCGAGACACATCGAAGGATGACATGGCGGAGTATTGAATATAGTAACAAAGGATGACATCACTTTTTTCATGAAACACCTTAACTATGCTGATACTCCTCCGACTTCCCTTCCAGAAAAACATTACTAAAAAAATGACGTCTATGACTGTTCAAAAGTCACTATAAACGATCAATATTTCATCTCCTTAGAACCTGACTCGTTCTTTCTAATTAACGAGATTTCGAAATTATGAGAGATAATGAAAATCATTATTATTCAGAATCCCTTTAAATAAAAAAAAATAAGATTTCGTAGAATCATAAAAATCCGAAAAAAAATCAAATTTCATCAAATGAAAAAAATGCAGCATTTTAGTATATAAAACTTTAACGGTAAACAATAGATTTACCTATGTTTTTCTTTCTAATATTATTAACATATCAAATCTTTTAGATATTTAAGTGTACTTAAATATCTCTTTATACCTTACCTAATTAATTTTCTTTCTTACTTTCAGATGGTAGCACGAGTTCAGTGGCTTTAATAAAATTTTTCTGCTTCTATTATATGTTATTAGTTATTATTAAATATTTACACAGTTATTTTTTTTAGAGTTCTTACGATTTTTAAGGTTTAGGATAGAAGGATATTTTCAATTTCCCTGTTTTCTTTTTTTCCAAGAATCTTCAACTTAACGCAGAAAAACTAAGATATATTCAAAAGTGTTTAAGACTTCATTAATATTTCATATTATAAATAAATTTAACAATGAAAATTTCTTTTGGTTTTTATTCGTATCTTTCTCAGATAACATATTTCATTGAATAAAATCTTTTCGGGAATAAATCTTTTCTAGAAAGCTTGTATTCTCTAACAAGTATTGCTATTGTTTTCTTAAAGTTAAAGCTCCTAGCCTTTGAAGGTAGACAACGAAAAAGATAAGATTACTTTAATTACCACCTATGAAAATAAGTTCATATAGCAAGGCCTGTCGGATGCTGGCCTACCCTAATCTATGGGAACGAAACTCATAGACTTATTTCAATCAGGATGGATGAACGATGAATCACATTTGGTGGAGGATAAAAAATTCTAAAATACCTCAACGGGATTAAATCCGATGACTGCAAAAGTAACATTGTATGAAGAAATTAAAAAAAAAACAGTATAAGCGACAGATACTTTATTAATATAAAAAATAAAGTTTGAAAGGGTTATCCGAGGACCATTTCAGTCCAAAACAAGAAGTGTTGATTCTTTGGAGTACTTAACTTAAATTTATGATCTATTTACATAAATAAAATAAAATACAAACTCATATTCTAAACATATGCTCACAGATTAATATATTAATCTGAAAAATTAAAAATACATTGATATTTCGAAAGTTTAAGATCCAACTTTCTTTTTCAAGAAGAGAATAGAGAAGGAGAAAATATAAGCAATATAAATACTGAAGAAGTATTATACGGTGAGAATGAATAACATAGATTATTCATAACAAACGAACAGTAATAAATAAATTAAAAATGAAAAATAAAATGGAGTAGCAATAAAAAGATATGAAAAATCACAACCATTGAGGATAATAAAAATACACAAACTACTGAATGCAACGGTTTGCTACAAAATTTCAGGACTAATATTGATTGATACATGTACACAAAAAAATAGGAAATGTATCAATCGGAATCAAGGATTTGGAGATTAGCCTGTGTTGTTGTTGTCAGTCTGTGAACATTATCTATAACAGAAAAACAGAAATTTTACTTTAAGTTTCTTTTCTATAATCAAGTTGCAAATTTTACTTTATCAAAATTACATGATTGTTTTCGTCCAGTTACAATGGAGAAATTCCCCAATGAAATATAGCATTTTTGCGTACGAAAATCATCATCATTAGTCGTAAAACATTTTTATTTTTGTTCCTTGAACAAACTGCTTTGATTGATTGACAATTGTTTAGTAAACTACAAAAGTAACTTCAGATATTAGTCTTTTCTGAATAAACCTTTGAAGAGAACAAATCTGAAACAATTATCACACATAGGATTTTTCTTTTTAGCGACATGAAAAAGACTGCTTATTACCACCCAACTGCAATTCGGAAATATTTATAAGGAAATATCAACAACGAGAAAACTTGAATTAATTTCAGTTCTTATTAGAATTTCTAAGCATTCGGATTTAGTGGGATGAGAACTTCAGTCAAAGCAAGCGTGGTTTCATTTGTCTGTCTTTCGTATTCAATGGGAATGGGGCCGGAAACCCAATTAGATTAATTAAGTTCCTATTAATATTCAGTTAAGATTTTTAGGGTCTTCAGCAATCCCCCTCGCCTTTTAAAATTCTCTGCAATTTTCACTGGGAATTCTATCAAAATATCTTTCCTCAGCTTCGGGCAAAGAAAGCAAACCATGACCATGCTTTCGTTAGCATATATTAGCAAAGGCGTCAAAAACAACAAAAGGGATTTCGCCTTAACAACCTCGGCAAAAGGCGTGAGTGAAAACAAGCATGCAAAGCTTTTATGTAGAAATAACGTAGCTATCCCCACAAAAAAAATTCTTTTTAAAGAGACAAAACTTGTCAACTTAAACACACACACACACACACACACAAATAATATTCATAAAGAAAAGTATGAATTAATCTCTCTCGTCTTCAATTTACTTCAAATCTTCGATGTACTTCAATTTACTTAATATCGTTATTTGCAGAAGAACTTGGGATATATGTGTAAGTAATTAGTATAACCCACTACTAAATGTACAAATCTTGTTTTATAATTAGCCTATGGAATCTATTTCACGCTATGTACAGTCCATTATTATTATCTTTGAAGTGTTGTAAATTTTTACAGCATACGCCAGCTGTAAAAACTACTTCTGTATATCTCCATATCAATGATTTTTTTATAATCAGATATGCAGTATTATTTGCAATTTGTCTTTCTTAAACATTGTACGCGCTTATAATGCTTTGCAATTGAATGTTACAAAAGCAGTAATAGATCGAGTATATTTATGCGTTCTCTTGAGGTTTGTTTGATGAAAATTCACTCTGGACAGAATTTACTGAAATTTTATCGTATGGGATATTTAGGACATACTGAATACATCCCGAAAATTCATATTTAAGACATCAGATTTAGGGAGTAGTACTACAATGGTATGTCTCTAAAAATATTTATACAACGAGGAACTGCTTAAAAACTTAATATAGAGATGTAGTTCCAGTCTTATTTATATACATATTATGATATTTGATGCTTCTTTCACAAACTTTGAGCTCATGCCCAACATAGTTCCCTATATTACCTACACAAAATCGAACTATGACTTCTAGAAACGTTCAGATCATTAAGAAAACCCATCGTTAGTATTCTTATTGAGAACAAGATAACAGTATGTCTGAATAAGTATGGAGCCAGAACTAGAAAACAAGGGGAAAGAATTGGGCTTTGCGCCCAGCGGATTACAAGGGTACATGATATTCTATGTAGAAATTTCAAAATGAATAGATCAGCGTAAGAATACGTTACAAAGAAATGATTTTGAAATTCAGTATTTAAGTGGAACATAATAAAAAAATAACCAATTACGAAGTCTGATATGATGATAAGTTTTAAGGCTGAAACAGCGCATTGCGATCTGTAATCGAGAAATCGTGAATTTCTTGAAAAGTTGTTAAGAAAAGTATCTTATCCGAAGAACAACGTCAAGATAGAATACCGAAATAAGTTGAAACCAATTCTAATATTCTTTCCTCTTCCTCATTTCAGAAGATAATAACGAAGACAAATCAAAATGAGATGAAATATTTTCAAATAAGATATATATCTGACGTTGAAATATTCGAATTCTTAAATAGAAATTAAGATAACAATAGACTCATATTACTTCCAATTCAGCAAAACAGTTTAAACTGACTATTGTATTTAAACTTGTATTCTATTATAAAGATTAATTTTAACAATGTTAAAAGTAACGTGCTATTATATAGAAATTATAATTTCTTTCTGAGTTTTATAAATTTCATACTTAGCTTTTAAGCAAGCTAATGAAAGTAAGAGCATGAAAATATCTTTTGCAATTAAATCTTCATAAATGTAGATGTTTTGTATTAAAATCAATAATTAAATATACAAGTAATTATCTTGGAAACTTTATTAGAAGTTTACAAGTAGAACATAACAATCTTAGCTCTTTGTAAAATACAAAATCAAACAATCTTTGCAATCTTATGAAACGCTTACGTTGTTAAAAGTAACAATACTACTAATTGACGCGCAAAACTCACGTTTCAGATAGCTGTAAAGCCGAACGCGTATTGAACCACGTGTCCGTATCCCGTAAACGGACAAATGACGTCATTCCGTAAAACGTCCGTCGATTCGTGACGTTAAACTCAAGTATTTCTGCGAATACAGAAGTGTGCCGTACTGTCTCAATGGAAGAAACATTCTGATTGGTGAATACTTGAGTTTAACGTCACGAATCGACGGACGTCTTACGAATGACGTCATTTGTCCGTTTCCGGGATACGGACACGTGGTTCAATGCGCATTCGGCTTTAGGGTGAAGTACAATTTCTATCATGGCCTTCAATGGCCTACAAATGGGCACCAGTGACATACAGTATAACTGGTCTTCTAGTAAGAGCTGTTGCTACCCAAGCATTCCCAGTGAACCGGAACCGGAAATGGCCGAATTAGAGCGAGGTTATTATATGTATTGTGATAGTAGTCGATTCAACATTGATATACAACAATTTTGCTAAATTATCCCCATTTATCACTATTTTCCTGATCCAGTCAGCAGCCATTTAAACCGTAAGTGAAAAAAAAAACCCCCAAAAAAAACCGGATATTGGAATTTTTTCCTGAAAAGACCATAGGGAATCTTCATAGGTAAGAGTCAAGTGTTTCCAGCTTCCACTTTGAACTGTCGAAGGCTTTCGATACAAATACAGAAACAGGAATCAAAGTAGTTTCTTACAAAAGGGTCATGAAAAATTTTTAAAAGTTGATAGAGAAATGAATATCTAAATAGAAATGCCATTAAAGAGAATACCTTGGTGCCACTTCTTATAAGAAATGCTATTATTCTTTCTGTTCTAAAGTAAATCTAAATTGCTTCATGTGTTGTGCTTTCTAATAGAGTTGTTTAAAATCTCAACAACCTCTTTGAAAGAAAAAAGAAAGAAAAAAATGCTTTTCAATTGAAAATATGTAAGGATCTACAAAAAAAAATGGTAGGCCTATTATTTCTAACTGCAATTTCCAAATTGTATTTTGTAATTTTTGTAATTTGTCTCAGAAGTGTGTAAAAAACTTGCTCTTAATTTAGAAGAGGAAAAAAAAGCTAGAATATTGAATTTCTTTCAATTCCCTTTCTTTGATAAAAAAAAAAAAAAAACCTCGAACCCTACTGTTGTCCTTTCGGTTCCTCAGACGGCCTTTATTTTATTTTCATCCTATTTCATGGCCTCACCAACCAACTAACGGAGCAGCCTCACATCGTAACACCAATGCTTTCGACTCACAATGGAAAGATCTCGTGCGAAAAAGAACAACAAAGACGTAATCCAAAAAACGCATTAAATGAAGATTTCGTGCGGGGCTTGGCAAATGGAGGACCATAAGGTCTCCTGGGTTGAAACACAGTTCTACACTAGTCGGTAACCAGTGGTTTCGACCTTATAAACACAGAAATTGGAAACGAAGAAAAAAATAGAGAATGGTAAATTTGCGATTGCCAGTGTTTTTAATATTTTTATAGGTTTTGTTTTTTTTTTTTTTTGATTAACTATTTTTATAAACAGAAACGTCATTGGATCAAAGAGTAAATTAGAGTGAAAAATAGTATAAGAGAAATCAATTTATCAGAAACTTAATTCATAAATTAAATATTGTAAATGTTATTAATAAATAATTAGCATTATTCCATAAAAAAGTCATTTCTTATTGTTATTTTGGTCTTCGAATTTAAATTTTCATAATTTATATAACTTTTAATTTATTTTTATTTGTTTAATATTTATTACTTAATTTAAAAGAATATTTTATTTAAGTTAATCAATTGATAAGTTTATCTTTTTATTTAATTAGTGGTTTTTACATTATTATTATTATTATTATTATTAGGAATCTTCAATTTTTTAAAAATCTTTTCCAATTTTTTACCAATGTTTTTTATATTTAATGTATACAAAAAAAATTATAAAAATTTTATTTATTTTTCTATCAAATAATGCTGCTCTCCACTGAAACTATAAAAAACAATTTCCGTAAAGCATTTTTTTTTAGCGTAAATTAGCTTTTTTTCTAAAAAAACATTTAAACATCTAAGGACATCTGCTCATGGTATTTGGTGTCATGTGGGTATTGCGGAAAAATCAATAATAGCATTTCTTTTATTATCTCTCTTCCTTCAAGTTTGTCCTTACATATAAAAAGAAAACATTACAACAGAACTCATGGAAACCAAGAAACCATACAAGTCATTGGACAATGATTAAGTTTTAATAACCAATTACCAATAATTTTCTTTTTAAACAGGAAACTTAAATCATATTTGCAAAAAAATTACTTTTCATTCAAGCTAGAAAACGGCAAGCGTGGAGTTATTTTTACGACTGAATTATTTTTTTTTTTCAGTCTTTCTTTTGAATATTACGAAATCAATAATGTCTGCTTAGTTCAGCTGACAACGAGTAAGAATCACAAAACAATACTTTAAATAAAAAAAAACAATTTTCTTTTGTGTCCAATCTTTTAAATCCTGCTAACTCGTACTGTTTTGTTTATTTTTGCAAGCAAAATATAAATGAATAAATAACAAAATTAGAATATGTAAATGAGTATAGTAGGCTTATTTAAAGTTAATTTTAATTTTGTTTTTAGATATTTTTTTTTAATTCTAATAAGTAGTCTACTACTAAATTGTTTAATTTTGCCACAATTACAAAATTCTAGTACTATTTTTAGAATTTGTTATTTTATATTATTACTTCCTACTGTTTCTGTACTTTTATAGCATTTTATGAAATATGATTATGATTGGTTTAAACTAGCAAACAGCTAAATTTATCGACAAATTTATCGGCAAATTTATCGGCGAATATATCGACAAAGACTTTACAAAGCGGGTAAAAAGTTATAAAAATACACAAATTCACACTGAAATTTAAATCCTCCTATTTCAGATAAAACTGCAGATATCCGTGTACACCTTTTCACTGTTAGAAACGGTATCGATGAACAACACCCAATAGATCGATGAATACAACATTTGGTTTAATCTGCAAGTGAAATCGTGCTCCAATTAGACAACCAGAGAGAAATCACTTCTGTCATGCTGATAAATTTATAATTTTGAAAGGCACAATGGCTATAACCACAGATTTCGTTTCTTCAAAATAATATTGTGGGTAAGAGTAATGAAGAAATATTAAATATTGAGCTGAAAGTATGTTATTGAAATGTTAATGCTTCTTTTGTTGCAGTTAGAAGCGAATTGGAATTCATTGTTTTCGCTGCACATTTTTATAAGATAACTTGGCGTAAGCAACCATAAGCCAATTCAAGTTTTCTTTGACGATAAAATAGAATCTTAATATGCAGATAATGGTTAATAGCAGCTTTTTAATCATAATTCGGTCATCTTTAAACTTGTTATTGACGAATCAGCTTTAATAATCAGCTTTAATTCAGACTGAGCCTTTGGTCATGCAAATCCCACTTCGAGCAAATATCCTAATTCAGTTTGTGTCCTTCTAATTTTAAATTTGAATTGCGAATTTTACAGTTGCAGAAATCTGGCTGGTCAAGTTACAATTGGATTCAGAATAAAGTAAGACTGAATTCTTTAGAAAAGTCTAAGTCTAAAATAAACTACTGAATTGCTATGTCTCGAATTTTAGTGTCATGTGATATAATTAATTAATTCCTAATTGTTACATTTCAGTTGAACGAGATTTTTAAATAAAATCTGTCTGCAGGTGGTGTAGGTATAATAGAGTTAAAATGAATATAGCAGATGTATTATTTATAATTAACATAAATAATAGTGACAAAATATAGGTGGTTAAATAACTGTAGTGATTAAATATAAATAAATTAATAATTGCCGTTCAGGCGTGGCCGAGCGGTCTAGATGGCGGTCTGTCGTGAGGCCGTTGTGTCGGAACCTGGGTCCGAATCCCCGCATTGCCATGGCTGTTTTTTTATTCTTCTGTGTTTCGTCCGTTTCCACCTGGGAGTTATTATCTCGGTATTATTCTGGACTTGATGTGAATCTCGTCGCCTATCGAACTTTACTAGCGCCACCGAGACGGTTGTCATCCGTTGGTCCATAGTTGGCCCAAATCGATGTCAAGAAGAAGTTAACAATTACAATTTTATATAAGTTATAAAGTGATTTGTCTATACAGTAGAACCCCTCTCGTCCGCCCTCGGCTGGTCCGCCACTCGAGTCGGCAGAACTTGTCCCCGACTCGTCGGTGACTCACCACCCGTCGCGCCATTGTGCTGTATACTTGCATATACAGTGACGGTAGATGGTGAAAACGCTCTTAAGAATCGCAAAACATTGAAAAAGCCTAAACTTGAACTCCTTGACAATGCAGTAAATCCGTATATTTTACTGTAAATCGATATTTTTCTGTATTTTCTGATAATCCGACCTTTTTTGCGTTCCGACCATACCCCCAGTCCCAACGGTGACGGATTAGAGGGATTCTACTGTAGTATATTAAAGTACATAGCAGTAATAAAAATATAAGTGATTAGATAATTATGAAAATATCAAATTTTAATATCAATTTTGAATATACAATTTTGAATATTGAATTGAGGATGAGATTTTCATTTAAAATAAATTAAAAGCAAAGAATTCAACATTATACATCAAATTCAGTTTCGCGGTAAAAAGAATAATATATCATCATGTAGGATAAGAATTTAGAAAGCAATGCTTTTTTGTTTGTTTGTTTGTTTGTTTGTTTGTTTGTTTTTTGCTGTAAAGGCACGAAAGGGAGGCATAAGTAATATTTGGTCATTCTGATCACTAAGGCGAGCTTGACACTGAATTTTGATAACTTCATAAAAATTAAAAATGACCAAGGAATGACCAAATTTGTCAACAGCTAGAAAATTCGGAATGAAAGGGCCATCTCTGAGGCTGCTTACTGGTAACTACTTGATTCTGAGAGTTTTCATTAAATAGCAAAAAAACTCTTAACAATGAGTTTTCATGGACTACGTAACAGCAGTAGTAGGACATCGGCAAATCTACTCATAAAAAATCACAAATTTGGATCTTCACTCTAAACAGCATATCATGGAATGATGGTCACGCATTTATTTTGCAAAATAAAAAACAACAAAAAAAAAATGGTCTTTAAATTTCATAACATAAACATGGTGTTAAGTAGTCTTCATATTCTGCAGTTACATTACAGTGTATTAAGTAAAAATATTTTTAATTTTATTAAGCTCGCTTTTAAGTAATAAACTTTGATTTTTTATGTTAAAAATTGCTGTAAATAACTATTGAATTACACAAAGTTTAATGATAAGTAGCGATCAAACGATATTATTTTTCATCCACATCACCTTCCTAATTGTTCGATTAATAATCGCATTCTGTTTTTTCCGCCCAAAATTAAGCACCAAAATTTTGAGGAGTAAGCAATGATATAAGTAAATGAGCTGTGACGATTAATGAACTGATTGTAGAAGGAATTGTAAATAAAAGAGATTTTTATTTAAAGAAAAATAAAAAGCTTTCTGACTATAAACAAAGGAAGAAAAGAATTTGATAATATGAAAATGGATATTATCATTCCAAAAAGTTTTATATTATTATGTTTGTATGTTTCAAACTTTGGGTTTCCCCAGCAAAAACAATATGGCGGGTCAAGGACCAAAACACATATTGCCAAGTGTAAAGACGTGTGCAATATTACTATTATTATTATTAGTCATTATATTGGTTAAAAAATTAACTAATATAATGACTAATAATAATAATAATAATTTGACTTGACAAGAGTCATTGTACTATAATGGCCGAAACGTTGTAATTTTATTATAAATAATATTTATTTTTAAAGAAATTTAGTGTGTTTCCCTTTTTATAGTTACAAAATAATAATAATAATAATAATAATATAAAACTTTTTGGAATAATAATATCCATTTCCATATTCAACACTAACACATAACTTACAAAGAGATTTTTACGTATCGTTTCAAATACTTCAAAGCTGTTTGTAACTTTACAATATATTTATTACTGTAAATAAATAAAAATAAATAATTGTAAATAAGAGAGGTTTTTTTTTCTAAATAGAAAATGAGAAGCTTTCTGACTACCAACCAAGGCAGAAATTCTTTAACTAATATAATGACCAATCATAATAATAATAATAATAATAAGTTTTGGTATGTTAATATTCACCTTCATATTGAACACAAATACAGACATATTTTATTTATTTATTATTTATTTATTTATTTATTTATTTATTTAAACTTTTATTTAGAGAATTCCCCAATTTTTTTTTATTTAACAAAAGTCTAAAATTCTGGCGTGGAGGGGCACTTTGCCCTGTCTTCCTAAGAACAAAATAAGAAAAAATAAGTGTAATAAAAGTCATAAGGAAAGGGGAAGTTGGTGTAGGGATGATTCCTAAATTTAAAGTTGGTATTCCGATACAGCTAGAAATAGTATGTTTTATTACAAAAGGACAATAATAAAGGAAATAATAACAATAAAAAAACATAAATTCCTCCCTCATTCGCAACAATAGGTGGAGGGGGAAACGACAATTATCATCACTTTCAGTTGTGTGAATGGAAGGAGTCACGCAGGAGAGTGGGAGGGGGTAAAAAAAAATAAAAGTGAGGGTTGAGAAATCCCCCCGAGCGATTACTCAACCGCCAG
Organism: Thereuonema tuberculata; assembly: GCA_023159025.1. Classification (NCBI taxonomy): domain Eukaryota; kingdom Metazoa; phylum Arthropoda; class Chilopoda; order Scutigeromorpha; family Scutigeridae; genus Thereuonema; species Thereuonema tuberculata. The sequence goes on along the minus strand of JAFIDM010005346.1, from coordinate 33,632,438 downwards.
ATCGTAATTTAAAATTAGATATATAAACGGACATACCATTTGCATTCAAATGAGATAATAAATCATAATTACCCCCACAGAATGAGACTGAATCACAAAATGCCATGATACGACGCTAGGTGACTCTTCCACCCACTCGCCAATTGCTCGCTTTAATCATGAGTCCATTAATTACATTTAATGATTTCATTACATGTCTTGCACACATGCTGCCTTATTGAACTGCATTATTATTGATTAATTTTCTATTTCCAAAATTTCTTTGCAGAAACGCCGAGAACATCAATAAAAGTCGATAATTAGAAAATTTACAAAAAAAAAAAATCGAAAGATAGTAAGGTAAAGCAATTATTGTTTTGAATTAAGAGATAGATTTTTTTTTCGATCGCGTGGAACCTCATTAGCGAATAATTATGATGACGTCTGTGTCTCATTTAAGCGTAAGTTATACAAAAAGGAAACGAAAGAAGAAATGAAAAGCTAGCGATAGATTTTAATTCCTATTCTCCCAGGGAGCTGGCAACGGAATTTCCGATATTACTTCATTTGGTTTCCGTCATTTTGTGCATTTGAGAGCAGAAAAATCTTTCATTTAGTATCAGCAAATTAATATTATGGTTAAATTAAATAAACTATTACATTAAAAGGAACTATATCAAAAAACTTAATTATTTAGTCATCATTATTCGTTACAATACAAAAAAATATTTTTTAAAAATATTATAACAATACAATGAAAACCATACTCGCACATAACTTATAACAAAAGGAATCACTGA
>JAFIDM010005346.1:33570866-33631649 GCA_023159025.1 Thereuonema tuberculata | reverse complement strand
TCAGAGTAATGCATTTATTCAGAATCATGGCAGTTTCTAAAACTTTTGCCTCAATTTTAAAAGATCTTTAAAACAGCTTTCTTTTTCGAGACTTCATCACAAGAAAATAAAAAATTAAAAATATCTAACAAGTAGGTAATAAATATTAAATGATATGGTTTGTTTTTAGGGAAAATAATTACCATTTCAGATAATTCCAATCTTCAATTCTTCTAGTAAATAGAAAGCAAATAAAAATCAAAGTGAATAGAATAATTCTACTATTTATTCATATTTGGTTAAATGATAATGTTACTCTCTTTCAACTTTCATGAATTGAACCTTTGTATAGTTCAAGATAGTTCGTTGTTGAAGCCAACACACACAATTAAAGTTTAAAAATAAAAACTTTATACAATTAAAAAGTTCAGACATGTTGCGAAAGGTAAACGTGTCATCATCAGTGTCTAATACTATTTTGTATAGTAATTTTATATTTTGTTAACTGTGCGAAATAATTCTTTCCTGCTCCTACTATAATTAACGTGGTAACATAATGAAAAGAAAGTGTCTTTTGAGATTAAGAATAAATTAATATTATCTACTTTGCGCTTCAAAAAGTACTCTTAATAAATTATACATTTTTTGTTGAAAGGATGTTTTTACAGGAAATCTACCTAAACAAAAATGTTTACAAAGTAGTGCAGAACTTATTCCAAATTCAAATGGTAGAATTTCGTAGTTAGATTTGAAACTACAACGCAATCTAAATCAATATTATAGATTGAGTTGTAGTGATTATTTTTTACAAGTTGTTTATTGTTGGCTCTAGAATTCATTTTAACCAAAATGAATCAAGAGTATTCAACAATGGGTTCCTTCTACACTGTGCTTATGGTTAACCTCGCTTTATCTTAATTAAAATATCGTTGTATTTGAAAAGTACCGAAGAACTTCTCTTTACTTTTTAGAATAAGTAGTTTATCTTAGACATCAAATAGCTTCAACCTTCAAATGACTATCAAGAACAATAAACCCGAAAGTTTTATATAGCTGCAAATATGTAGTAAACTTATTTATCAGTATTTCAATGTCGATCCTTCTTTATGGTTCAAGAACTAAGCGACTCCAGCATTTTTCATGAAAAGTGCGAAAATTTATTTTGTCAATCAAAAGGGTGAGCATAGCAGCAAATACGAGAATTAAGAACCACTGTATTTGACCACTGAAGTCGATAACTGTAAATTTTTTTAATAATATGAACATTTCAGGACACTGGCAGTTTTGAACTGTCAGTGTTCTTCAACAGTCTTCAAAAGATTTTAAAAATTGTCATTGATGTTAAATGTTTATATTCATGTAACATGTCTTATTTATTTCATTGTTTCCAGTTTAATAATTCCTTAAATAATTAATTGTTTTTAATAATCAATTCAGTTCAGTAATTGAAACATTGATTATTTTTTAAAAAGATTAGCATAAATATTTTTAATAGAATTTATTTTTTATGTACGATTAACTGGCATTATTTAACTGACGTTACTCATTCTATATTCCTGAATTTAAAGGAATTTAATTTACCATTTACCACTCTTTCACCGTTGGTCAAAATTTCCCCGTCCTTAACAGGGTTATCTTGATGAAACCAATCCTTCTCTCCCTGCATCCGAGAAATGGTTCAATTCTCTTCCTGTCGCTATTGCGACACGATCCCACGTCATGGTAACAGCTGAATCGTTCGTCGGGGGCTGATGTTGCTCTTGCAGCGAATGACGCAAAGTTTTCGGATCTGAAATGAATTGGTAAAGAAGGAGGGGAAAGGAACACACGTTTTCGTTCAGATCCTGTCAATGATATTTGAGATAAGGAAACACGAAAAAAAAAAGAAAGAAAGGGGATTCCGAATTAAATTCTCCGCACGAAATTCGCCACTTGTACCACACCCTCTCCGAAGCGACAACATCATTACTGACGAAAATCAAAGACCATTAGCGACTTAAAGTGATATTGTATTACACAGTTTAGTTCCTTCCTTAGGCAATAGACTTGCAACACCTCGTAATAATTTTTGGAAAGATAAGATTGCCGCGAGGATTTTTTTTTTCGTCGTCTCTACTAAAATTAAAGCCCTAACTTGTGGAATCAATATCAATGTTCCTGATTCATGACATGACATCATTCTGAAGAAATTACAATATTATGGTTTAGGAAGAATTAACTTTAGCTTTTTCTGTTTAAAGATATTAAAATTAATAGACCTTTTTCCCGGAAATTAATATTATGTTAAATCGTTTCGTAAAATTTTAATTTGATATACAACAAAATTGTTGTATGTTGTACATTATGTTGTACAATTATGTTGTTGTATTCTTATCAAAGTGCCTTTAACATTTTAGCCTATTTTAATAAGAAAAGACAAGCTCATAAATCAATACGTGTCCTAGCAAGTTTGAAATCAGTGATTGTTTTTTAAACGTTGCATGTATATTTATGGACATGAGAGACTTTGTAAGTTTGCTATTTTATAATTTTTTTGTGGGAAATTTGCGAAATTTTGTAAATGTCACAAACGCTTCCATAGAAATTCTTTTGTACATTGGATTTCTATCGATTTATACCAGAGTATTAATTCATTGCAAATCACGAGCGCTTTGATATGATTAAAATCGATTGGATTTGAACACCTTGAAGATATTGGACGTCACAATACAGAAAACAAATAAGTGATAACATATTTAAACCTTGTTATTGTAGTTGCTTTGATACCGAACACTTGATATCAGAAAGAGAGTGAAGAACTCGAGACAAGTGGAAAATATCTGTTGTTACTATTGATTTGCGTTGAATTGAAATTTTATAAGGTTTTAAATTTGCTGTTAATGTCTTCATTAACTCTCGTCAAAACAGTGTGATTTATTTATTGTATATTATATAAATGTAGCAGGACAAACCAAATAAGACGTTCGGAGGGTTTAAAACGACAACTGACAGACCTACTTGCCTATTCTCCTTCAATCAGAGATAAATAGATAGTTTACTTAAAATCTGATAGTCTCTTCAAATAGCTACCAGTACAAATTAGTCAGATTTAAGCAACAGTAGATTTCAGAAAGCATATAAGATAAAAAAATCAATAAATAACATTACTTTTTCGTACTAAAAGCAATCGAACAATAACTTTTTTCATTGCTAATTATTGATTATCAGAGCGTTATATTATTGATATAGCTGATATCTCGAATATGTCATATATTTTGCATTTCTCTTTTTTATTTCTCTGAAAGCCGTGCTGGCGTGGCCGTGCGATCTAGACGGCGGTCTGCCGTTGTTGTTAGTGCGCCAGTACCCACGTTCGAATCCCGGTAGTGGCATGGATGTTTCTTTCTTCTTTCTTTTTCTGTTTCTCCTTCTGTCCGTTTCCGCCTATTCCCCTGGCAGTTAGGGTTAAAATGCATCTCCCAACCCGCAGTTGAAAGTCAGCGTGGAAGATTAGACTTTCACCCCCCCCCCCCAGACAGTGAGCTGTCTGGAGGAGGCCTTTGTCCTGTACTGGGCTGTTAAAAGGCTATTAGATAGATAGATAGATTTCTCCGAACATCTTATTTTTTCAGTGAAGATTTTATAGGAAGTGTTGCTATAATTTCCATCTTTTAAATCGTTAGGACATTCTTTTTTTGAATACAAAATAATAACCGACAAAATTAGGTGTTAACATACTTCGAATTTTAGTCGACTGGAAATGTTTCTTCTAAATGTTTCAAAAATTCAAATAAAGAACAGATAAAGAAAAGCGAAGAGTAAATTACCAAGGATAGAATGAGTTGAAAGCTGTACTTCCTGAAGTCTGTACGTATATACTTATGTACATATGAACGAAAATATCTTTACTTAAAACTGTAATTTAGTAATTGCATCTTCATCGGATGCATTTGTAAAAAGGAAATGACTGAACTGAATGATTTAAATTATGGAAAAATCAATTAAAAAAACAACGAAGGATGATTTGGATCTTTGGCAGATACTAAACTAATAGAACATCCTCTAGTGAACGCAGGATGTACTTAACTCGTTCTGAAATTAATAATCCAACTGAAAGGATATAATATTCTTCAAAATAATACTCTTCTAAATATTATAAAGTTCCTCTAAACAACATTTTCCATTTATTTGACTGCAATATTTCGATCGGCCAATTGCAGAACTTCATCAGGTCACAATTCCGTTTTTTTTTTTTTTTTTTTAATTTAAACAAATTAAAATTTTACTATTTGATATCCATTGCATCATATTTTTACATTTTACAATTACATATTCTTAAAAACAATTATATTCTGAATAACCATAATATCGAATCACATTTTTGTATACAGGTTATAATTAAATATTTTATGTATGTAAATCAAATAGAAAAATTTTAAGCTTTTTTAAATTAAAAAAACAAAAACAAAAACGGAATTGCGACCAGATGAAGATCGGCAATTGTCCAATCGAAATATTGTCAGTCAAATAAATGAAAAATGTTGTTTGAAAGGATATAATAATATTTAATTCTTACAAATCTTACTTTGGTCAAATGTAAACAAACAGTGAAAGTCAAATGATATTAATCAGCTTTCTCATGTTCAAGGAAAGCTATTTCATGTTGAAGAAACAAATTCTCTTACCCCATATATTTTTGCTCAAAAAACAAAAAACAAACTGGTTTGCAGCCAACTCGATCCGAGCTACACTTGTATAATAATACACTCGGGTTAAGTGGATTCGTTAGAGAAAAGTTGAGCACTTAGCAATCAAAGTTTCTGGACTTTAACCCTTCGTGTATCTCCCCATATCACCTTTTACATTTTAATAGCAACCATGTAACATGGACAAAATAATAATCATATAAATTAAACCTTTTACATGTTAAAATCAATAAGTTTTCATTAATGTTTAAGTTTGAATCATTTTATCACTAATTCACATGCATTGAATAATTTATGTTATTTCTAAAATATTATCTTTCTCAAATATAAATAGCGTTTGACTAGGTTTTACAGGACATCCTGTACATCAGCATTTGTAAACCCGACTTGCTTTATCTTTTCTTTTATTTATTTTTTTTTTTGATTTTATATGAATTTTTCATAATTTTTTTACATTCGTATACGAAAAAATTTTACATTCGTATACGATTGTTATCTTTGTTTTTATATTTTTCAAATTTTTTTTTAAAATCTGAACTGCTAATTTTGATAATAAATATTAAATTAATAAGCTAATAATTTAACCCTAAAATTCTAGGTAAACACCGTCGGCTCTGCGTGCATCTCAACCAATGGAAATTCATTATGATCCATGTACGCCGTTGTTTAAAGCAATAAAAATAAACTTGGCTTAACCATAAGCCAACAAATGGTTTGCTAAAAGTTCTTGCGTTGCCAACAACTGTGCTAAAATAATCGTAGTACAATCACTCATGCAGGTAATCTTCATTTACAGTTCATTTTACATAACACACCCTCGCTTTAGGAAAAGTTGGTAGAAAAGGATCGGTAGAGGTCAGTAAACACAGAAATTCGTAGTGAAACCCTGTATTTTACTAATACGATTCCCTGCATCGAGGAGAGTTCATTTGTAACAAACGCGCTTCAGCCAATCGCACTTGTTAGTGTAACACTAATCAATTGAACGTGAATAATGTAATTTAATACTCCGGGGGAACTAAAGCTATCGAGGATTAAAGAGATATCCACATAGATCCATAAAATTCCATGAAATTTACTCCTACTTAAGCTCCCGGCGAAAAGCAAAATAAATTTTACTCATCTGGTCAGGTTTTGTACAAATTCACCTCCTGGCAAGAGGAAAGAGTTTCACTAAAGCACAAGTATTATTCCTTAACTCTGTTTTATATTCCATGAAAGCCGCAGGTAATTCCCGTAATAAATAAAACACTTGATTCTACTTAGATAAACAGTAAGATAGAATGTAGATGGACCGTAACTTTCAGAAACCAAAACAATTTTCAAAAATAGAAAGCCTTATTTGTTACAAGTCAGATTATTTAGATTATGAAAGAAAAAAAGGAAATTTGACAGCCTTCACGAATAAAAAATAGTTCTTGTACATTATTCTAATTAAACTGTTGTACTTTCAATTTAAATCAACTTAGGAGGTAAAATTGGTTACTGTCCAGTGTCAAATACGTACTGTTATATAGTTTTCCATATCTGTCTGTGCGCAACGCACTTCAGTAACGTATTTCCGTTACGCACTTTCTCTGCATTTGAAAAATAATTTTAATTTCCTGTGAAAATAGAAATAATTTTTACAATGTTACATCCGCGACGGGAATCCAACCTTCTAATCCGACGTCAGACATCTTATATTAGGCCGCGGGATCTATATTCTAATTATTGTTAAATATCTCTTATCACTCCCTCTCTGTGATCTGTGACGCAATGAGAGAAGAGCCAGAGAAAAAACAAAACTCAATAATTTTAGCCCTTTTAACCTAGTAACTTAAAATTTAAATTTCACTGTTCATTATTTTTAGTCGACTACAGACGAGATGCAGAAGCTCGCCCTCAGCGACGAAGTAAAGAGTCGTTAGAGACATTTCTCGACATGAATGAAGAAATTACAAATAAGGGGCAGATTCTCTATCTCAACTAAAAGCTGTCACATTGTTAGCAAAATAAGTAATTTTGACTTTGAAATCAGAGAATATGAGGGTCCTTAATTTATGATTTTTTTTTTCTGAATAACAATTATAAAGCTTTTAAGATTCCAAAATATCCAAACTTTTATCGTAAACACGTCTATATGAAATTATTAAAAATGGTTTAATTGTCAAATGTTTTCATTTATCAAAGAACAATAATTTGAATCATAAATTTCCATTTGTACATATATGTAGGTATGTATGTGGAATAGGATCTTATCCGACTATTAGTGAGTTTACTTTATAGTTAAGATCTGCTTTACTACAATAGAATAACTGGGAAATTCATAGCATTTCTTCTATTTACAGATAGAAAGCCAAATGAAAGACAGCTTATAATACTTTTTTTGTGTGACAAAAAAAAAAAACCCAACGGTGCGGTGGTGAAATATAGTGAAAAATAAATCTTATCGAAAATTTCACATTGTTATGAAATTATTAATTACAACACAAATCATGTTAGAGTAAATATAGAATTAATTTTTGAATAATATAATTTCATTAACTTAAAACCACTCTTTAGCAATCATGTTTCTTCAGACAAGAATGAGATACATACATGGATATACATCAATGAAATTTAATCCTTTACGCTTTTTATTAATAGATAATAAAATCTGTAGAAATTGCACGGTTGGAAGTATAGTATTCTTAATCATAATTACGTGACAATTCAGATTAAATAACACCTTTTAATCATATTAAAGTGATAATTGTAAAACATATTTAAGTAAAAGTAAAGTAAAACGCAAAAAAAAACCAAAAACCATTAAAGTGAGCAGCCCTCTATTATATGTCGATGTAAAGCGATTCAACCACTTTCTAGTTGTAGGAGGTCGCAATAAGAAAGATCCAGGAGGCGTCAATTTTTTAAGAAATTTTTTATTAAAATTATTTAACAAAATCAAATGTTTACGCATTTCTCTAAATCAGGACCTTTAATTTGATATCACCTTTATTCCTGTATCTGATATGGTTCCTGAGAAAAAGGGCTAACAGACTTTTCTTTTTCTATATAAATAAATGTATAGATAGATAGATAATGGAAAAAAATCTAACTGATACTGTTAATACTTATTATTATTATTGTAATAATATATTATATTATATAATAAACTATTATATATTATATCATTACAACTATTATTGTTAACACCTTAAATCTGTCACTTATTGGTAATTGTAACTTTGTTTCTGGAAATTTTGTTTTTTAAAATGACTTCATGTTAATGCATCTCTAAATATTCATGTTATTATTCAATAGTTTGAGTTTGTTTTTAAAACGAATGAGTTTGGTTTTTAATCAAGGTTTGATAATCATTCATTGTCCTTGGGTTATTCATAGCAAAGTTGCTTCCGGCTATTAGCCTTGTTTGATAGGCAGAATTCAATTTGCATTGATTATTTTACATAATTAGAAAAGTAATTTAAAGCCATTTTTATATAAAAGAGGTCAACTGAAGTATTAGAACTTTATTAGATGTATTCTAACATGAACGAATTAAACGACTTAGATCCAATTCAGGTTAACAAACGTCATTTTTCTTAGTAGTTCTTTTCTGTTGCTCCTTACATTACAGCGCATTTATGGTATTATTAAATTAAAAATCCGAAACAATGTATTAAGTCAACAATATAGGGTGTGAGTAAAGTTCGGCAATCAGCTGTAAATCTTCGAGCACTTCATCAACAAATGGCTGACTTAAATTAGAAGAATTCAGACGTTATCATACCCTTTACAAATAAGGTAAGAAATATACTGGGAGCCAGGTCTAAGGGAAGGATCGAAATTGTTATATATATAATAGAAAAGTTGATTTTTTTCTTGCCCTATCTTCTCCAAAACCATAAGACACAGAAATATAAATAAGGTGGCAAATGTTAGATTCAGAATGGAGGATGCTGACATTTTTAATTGCGTGGGTCAACCAGAAGTCACGTGACTTACGAACAAACATGAGATCGACGAGACATTCTCAAAGTTGTGCTCGCCGGTTGTGAGAAAGCGGTCGTGGTCACTGGTGGTGAGAAAATTCTCTCAGAATCCAAGATCACGTGATCACCAGCTATTAATAATTACTAAGGTTTGCTATTAATAATTAAAACAAATTTGCAGTAGACTTTGCGAGCAATGTTTACCATCATGTTAAGTAAAAAGAAAATAAACGACAAATTAAATAAGTAATTACAATTGTTTCAATTTTCATAAACGTAGAGAACGAAAGATGTGATACCATTTGCAAAATACGCCAATGTCAGACTAAGGCGATAATGATAAAGAAAGATAGGCTACATGAATTTTGCTTCTTCTGTGTACTTTTCAATTATCAATGAATAGATGTTAATTTAAGTACGTAACAGAGGTTTCTAAAAAAATAGCTTAGTAATTTCAATCTTCTTAATAATTTATTTCGGAAACGGAATCTCATGATTCCAGATTTCTAATCTAAGAAACCTACGTAGAATAGAAAGTTCTTATTTCCAAAGTTTCCACATTCAACGAGGAATTGGAAAATCCTTTTTTTCGCTGCGGTTACAATTCTTTCACCACTGAACCTGATAAATCGAGGTTTGCGTTAACGTAGATAAGAGTAGCGATAAAATAACAAAAGGATCTCGGATACGATGGCTAAAATGCGACTCAAAATGGCCTTTTAATAGGTATAGGAGCCGTAGTGTCTGGCAGCAAGTGAATGAAGAGTTGGTAGGTTAACGATAGGGCGGGTAATTTCAGAACCTGAAATTAAATGAAATCGAAGTTTATATGATAGAATGGCTGTAAAGTGTTTGGTTCCACATCCATTCGCTATATTCATAATTACTTACTTCCGCGCTGCCATCAAATCTCAACTTAACGAACTGTGAACAGTCGTCCAAAGTAACAAACAGTATCCGAATCTAATACTGGTCCCCGTTAATTCAGTGTCAAATCTTTTGTAATGTCTTCCAACAAGCATATTTCCTTTATTAGCCGATATTTTTGTTCAGGCCGAGTAAACAGTATTACTGCAATGGATTCGTGTATCTCCATTGAAGAATGTAGCTAATACTGGACATTCTATGTATAAGGCTTGTAGCATTTTCTAACAATAAATAGTAAAGAATAATAAATAGTAAAGAATAATAAATAGGTTGGAACAAAAAAGAACTTCAGAATCCAGTTTTAAGTGTAAATGTGCATAAAGTCCATCAGTGATGAATAAAACTATTTATTGTAAAGGCTTAAATCTTAGTTGAAGGTTAAGACAGAGTAATACAAGATTCCTTCTGACTTTAATGCCCTTTGGACATTAAAAGCAGGAGTGGTTAATTTTGCTTAACGTAAAAGCCACTTACGATAAAGGTCAGATGTTTGAAAACACCAAGAAATCAATAAACATAATGTATACGTTTTTATTTTTGTTACATCCACATTTGTTACAAAAACTTTTTATAAATATACAGAAAAATATTATTAAATATAAATTTATTCAAAATTAAAATATTTTCTCATATATATATATATATATTTATAATTTATTTTTACATAAAATTTTTAAATTTTTAATTTGCATTATTTTTAATAACCATTCAGATATGCCTACGAAATGTTTTCAAAATAGTAACTGATTATTATTTTAACAATATTGAGCGTATTTAATGCTGTAATGAATTATAGAAACATCTAAGACAAATTGCTGATCCGAAATTTCTTAAATCTCTGATTCAAATCTAGAATTAAAATTTGGATTTATATTTTTAACTGTATTTACTCAACATAAGCATTAACTTATGTTTTAATCCAGTGAACCCACACGTTAAACACGATAAATAAATCTCGAAATTTGTTATTTACCTTTGATTGCGATACAAAAAAGAGCTCTGTCAACATACCTCCGCTAGTCCACATTAAATGTCATGAGCCGCATCTGGCTCGGGAGTTGCAGTTTGGTCATTCCATATAGAGTTCAAAGACTGCTAGCATTAATTACCCTGATAAGGCATTTCACGACAACTGAAAAACATGCAAGCCTTCGAAAAAAGTAAATTTTATTTTTTAGAGTGCTGTTTTTATAATGTGAAACTTTTATGTTGATTTCGGTGGCAATGTTGATAATGGATTCATTAATTAGGAGTTTCGGTCAAAAAGTTTAAGCATGAAAGATTGTTTCATGAACTTCTATTTTTGTGTCTTAGCTTGCGTATGTTCGAAAAAGGTACATCAACTATTATTTTATATGTACGATGATTGCGGGTAAGATAGGCAAGTGGTAAAACGCTTGATTTCAGGCTGGAGGAACGAGTTTTACTCCCCGGCGGAGTTCGGGGATCTTTCCACGTTGAATTATCATCTAGACGGGTCATAAGGTGTCACCCAAGCCTCTGCAGAACGGGTACCGGTATTTTTCCCGACGGTTCTTGAACTTAGTCGAGTTGATCAAGTAACGCCTGGAACTTTATCTACCGCGACCACAAGAGCTTCCTTAGGCTTGTAATGATATACTTTAATTTTTGGAATATTGTACAGATACAACATATATATTTCGGGGGTTGGCCTACATTTTTACTATTACTTCTGTCGCTCGGTAGTGGCCACCGAACGTGAAGACTTCTTTTCTGTGTAATTTGGGACATTTTTATTTACCCTTTTTTTTTTTTATTTTAATTTGATCGTTCTTTTTTTTTGTTCTCTTTTGTGTTTCTGGCTAGTGTGGGTGAATGGGAAGGGTGGGGTCCGAACTGTACCCGGCCCCTTGGATAGGGCCTTTGGCGGTCCTTGGGGCAGTTAGGGGTGGATCCCTTCCGACCGCTTCATACCTTCACTAGTCATTGGTTTAATTTTTTTTTTGATGTTTTGTGTTTGTTTATCTTTGTTGTTTTGTTAAGAAATCCTAAAACCTGCATTGTTGGTACAGGATTTCTTTGTCTGTTTATTTCTATATTTATATATGTGTGTATTTGACTAAAGTGTTAATAGCCCAACTGTAATCAGCCAAGTTTAGAGAACTCAACTGTTAAATAATTTTGTATTTGATGAAAATGTTATTAATTACAAATTATTTCTGAGATATAATTATTTTTGTAGGATATCTCTTAAAGATTCTTGGATGTCGAATTGCCCGAGATAAAACTTGGATTAATTTAAAATTCGCAAAACTTAATTTGGTATATTTCATTTACTAAATTACAATCAATTAACAACAGTAAGATCGATTTTGATCTTTAAAGCGAAATTTAAAAAAAACCTGCAAATATTGAAAAATTTTATTGGCAATAAACCTCTCTCGACTTGGAGCCGCTAAGCACTTATGCTGCACTTAATTTCGTTTCTAAATATTTCTTTCACTAATAGTCTTCCTTCTTTACTTTTCAAGTGATGTCGACATTGTTGGCATTGTATAAACTTTTGAACGTCCTTGGCAAACGATAGATGAAAAAGAGATGAATATCTGATTAGTTTTATCTTCTTTAGAGCAAAATTAAGACCCTGGATTAACTGAAGTCTAGCTTTTGTTGTAGTGGAGGAAGAACTACTCTAACGATCAGTTAAGCAGGGGCATTGAAATCCAGCGAAGTGTGACACGACCTTGGTGGTATTCTACTCGAGAGGGTGAGTGGGTGGATTGTCTGGTAGCTGCTTCGCAAGACAATCCTTTGATAAACAGACCGTTGGAGTGACATACACAATTCTCTGCTATAAACGAGTAGCCAGCTTATAACAGCAAACATTGCAAAGAGGACTTAGCGAATGCCTGGAGAGAAAAGAGCTGAGTGGGAAGAATAGGAAGCCAACTAAACTATCTGATTCTCAGGGATTATGAATGATGTAGCCACTGATATTCATAACATGTTGAATTATAAATTGAAACGTTTTGTCTCGGAGCATAATAATGGATCTGGTGAAGTGCAGTAAGAAATGAAAACACCGATGTTTGCATATGTCTTAGGTAAACCATTCAACGTAATTCATCATAAAGAAGCACGATTTGATGAATGCAGTTTTTTAGGATATGAGAAAGTAATGTTCTAATTTAATACATAACCAGAAATATAATTACATGTTGTTATATTTCAAACAGTCAAACATATTTTATATATATTTTATTCAGCGGAGGCCGAGGGCACACCCCACGTGGGCTTTCATTTCTTGCAGATTTATCGCATTAACCTTACAATGGACAGTGGTCCAAATTTCTGTTAATACTTTATGATTAACAGAATAATAATTAATGATATTATTAATAGAATAATAATCATTGATATTATTGATAGAAGGTTTTATAAAATATTTAGCTACATTTTTGTTAAATGTAGTAGGCTACATTAAAAAAATCAACAAAAAATTCAATCAAAGCTCAAACAGAAAATCTTAACCCCAGACAGATTTATAAATTTACTTGTAAGAATTGTTACGAAATATTAAAATTATATAATTATTATAAAAAAATCAAAAAGTAAAAGCATAAGTTTATTGCATATTTTATGTTCTAATAACTCGTATAATAACCATGTTATTGCTTAAGAAACCCAAAAAGAATACTATTAAAATATTTACACCGATTTTGATTGAAGTAAAATTAAAAGTTAGGCATTATGATAAAATATCGTAATGAAATGAAACCATTTTATATAATATCACTTAGAATTATCATATGCAATTGCTAATTGATTAAATATTTGGAATGTATAAATGACTAGATAAATTATTTATCTAGATATGGACATATTAATTATACTGTTTATAACTAATTTACAATTAGTTGTATTACGTACTCCTCAATTCATGTATTTACATATTTAAATATCAGAAAAACAAATTGTAAATGTAGGAATAAGGAACTTAATTACATAGTAACATGTAATGTATATGATATTATTTGATGCTCAGAGTAAACTACATTGTATAAATATTAAATCTGTATTATATCGATAGGAGAAACATACATAATTAAGTTGGGTTATATTTTTTTAGTTTTTGGATATTGAATACTTATTACAGGCACTGTATTTATTCGATTTCTGTTCAGATTCTTCATCTGAAGATGATATATTTATTCTTTTTAATGTCCCCTTCCTCCATTACTTATGCAGATGATGGTTCTTTCAGTTTAACGTCTGGTTCCTTTAACAGTCCAATAACTTCTGAACTAAGGCTTGATATTTCTCTCTTTGGTAACTGACTTAAAGATGATATTAATGGATCGATGAAATTAGGAGCCAATTCAATAAATCTTCATTCCCAGACATCCTCGATCTCTTTCTAGTGTGAAACTCGGAATTTTTTCAAATCTTTATTTCGGGAATCCTGAGCTTCTTCGGATAGTTGTCCAATGCAGATCTTATTATTGCTGATCCATGAAGCAGTCTTGTGAAGTGATGCAAGCATGTAGTACCGTAGATAACTTGATACCGTAGATACCAAAAACAATCTAGCAGTTTGCACCTCTTATTCATCGAAAGCCTCATAGTTCAACTTGAATCCACAAGATCATGCAGACAGGACTACGCCGAATCTTCAAATTGCGTCTTAAGGGCGTTTCACATGGATCCGAAAATCGGATGGTCGGATCCACGAATCGGACGTATTCTCTTTCACGTGGCCACGAAACGTCGTCTATTCGAACGATTTGAATGTTACATGTCGTATAGACGACGTCGGAGAGAGTTTCGTGGACATGTGAAAGAGAATACGTCCGATTCGTGTATCCGATCATCCAATTTTCGGATCCATGTGAAACGCTCTTTAGTCTACAACTGTAATGGAAGCGGATGTGCATGGATTTTGAAAAAATTGTCGAGCTGTATTCTCGTTGTTTGATGTTCCACTTCTGCCGATTTTTGAAAAATCCACTAACAACTCTATTTCATTTCTAAAATTTTCTTGTATTTTCTTCTTTCATGCTTCAAGAATGGATTTGTTTTCCTCTCGCACCTGCCATTTTTTAATGTCCAGCCTGTACGATACAGAGAAGACATTCGGAAGATCGAATCCAGGCATGGAGAATTGATAATGTAAAGGATTCTTCGTTGACCTGTCTTTATAGTATTCTGTCTATGTCATTCACTTGGACGGGTGTTGCTTTGCATTCATAGCAGGTCTTAGCAGATGATGTGTCAGTAAGGGAGTTACAAACCTTTCAATTTATCATTGACATTACACAAATGTGAACATGTTGAAGAAATATAAATATTAGTGAAGAGAGGACGAAACATTGCGAAAGTAGAATAAGAAAAAAATTGCAAAAAATTAAAATTTGAAAAATATCTGACGACTTTTCCTCTAGGACACCCTGAAGTCGTTTAAAAAGCATAGAAAATATTAATTTCAATGAAAAAAAATATTCTGCTCCAAAAATATTAAGTTAACGATCTCAGCCGTATGAAGTTCAATGTTTTGTAAGACATTCCTGCCGAGATTAAAAAAAAATATTTCCCACATTAGCATGAACTAGCACGTATATTTTTGATATATTTTTACAGATACTTCAAGCTAAATTTTGGATATTGTTTGAAAGCGGGGACTCGAGGGGAATTTTTTGTAGGTCACAGTAAAGTTAAAACTTTACTCACGTTCAACCGATAAACAACATAAGAAATGATGCCCCATAACTAAGTACATTGGATACCATTTTGCTTACAAATATTTGGAATAATGACTTTATAACTAATTAAGTTTCTAATATTTATTACAAATATTAAACAAAAATTGTCTGTCAACAACGCTGAACAAACTACAGATACTAAATACATGTCTAAGGTACTGAACTTTTCCTGATTTAATAATCTTTTTACAGGGTTGTAGAAAGTAGTTATTTCCAGCTAATGATCTGTGATTTTGGGAAGAAGTGGCTATTTAGGTAACTATCTACAACATTTCAGACGGTTACAACAACTTTGAGAAAATCGGACTTAGTTCTGCTTTTATCGTCATTCGGATCATTGGGCATTGGTCAGAAATTGTGAAGGTGATTTTTTTTTCTATTTTCAATTCTGACAATTTTTTACATCCTTCACTGCCATAGACATCGGAAGAGATAAAGAAAAGGATGAAGTAGAGAAACATAGGAAAGAAAGTAAACGTCCAAGTAAACGCCCGCCGACGCCGGGATTCGAACCCAGGAGCTGAAACATCGGCCTCGTAGAACACCGCCGTCTAATCCACTATATCACGCCGGCACGGTGAATATACACTGTATATTGTATAGTTTTTATCCCTTTTCTTTTCTTCCACTTCAGCACCACTATCTCAATACATATTGTTTATGAATATATATTAAATTGTGATTATGTACTAATTTTGGTTCTTTCGCTTTGTTTTGTTATTCGTTATTTCTATTACATTTTATTTTATGAGTGCGTTATTGGTCATTATTTGTATATTTATTTATTTATTTATTTATTTATTTATTTATTTATTTATTTATTTTTATTTTAAATATAAAATGAGAGAAGGAAAAAATAATCTTCTCTCACTCCATTTTTTTCCTTCTTTGGATTTTAAAGAAACACACCAATTGGCTTCTTCCTCTGACTTTTAATCTAAACACCCCTTCATTCCCCCCCACGCAATTAAAAACACGTCCTCAAGGACCTGCACTGCTTAGGCTTTCACTGTCCCCTATCTTCCATTATTACGTCAGTGTATTCACAATGTCTCGGAGACGGAGGCCAAAACTTCTCCAAAACATTGACAAAGCAACTGCACTTAATATTCAACATCTTCTAACGAATGTTCAAGAAACCGAGCTGGAATAAGGACTAAACCTGATCCTGAGTGGGAAAATCTCTCATAAACGAGTATATCCAATTATGTTGTTGTGAAATATGCGAAGCCTTTATTAGGATATACCAGAAATATTAATTTTAAAGATATATATTAAATTTATTCGAGAGATACTGTGTTTTGGTGGAATTCTGAGAACATAAAAGAAAAATCGCAACTTTTTAATTTTGTTAACTGTTGACTTAAAATGTTAATTATTGCAATTTACATTTAGAGCAGGATGCTCTAAGACTGAGTTTTTCTGGAACCTTTTTCTATTTGTGTAGAATATTTCTTTTATAGAATTTTGGTCATCCTTTGCTAAATATTGATCGAAATTCCAATAATTCCATTCAAATGATGGTCAATGTTATGAAATCTTAGATTTTTGAAGTACTCTCTCGAAAACTATCAATATTTCAATGTTTCAAGCAATATAATTTTCGAAAGATAATTTCAAAACTCCTTAATAAAATATTAATAATTCCTTTTAGCATTGTTTGAAATGAAGAGAAAAAAATGCCACAAAAAGTTGAAGCTGAAGGAATACGTATTTGATTCTCCATTCCTAATTGGTTGTCTTTTCCAACTTTTGGCAGGAAAAGGAACCTGACTAAGTTAAGAGCAACTTCCTTGAAATTACTAAATACGCCGATAATTCTGAACATCTCTTTCCAAAGAACTGGTCCAACTTGGAAAGGAAATTGGATCGTATTTGCTAAAACTATGGGAACAATACCTGCAAACGATACTTTGTGGGGACTGAATACATACAACGAAGATTATGAACACAGAAGTGCACATATTTTCATTGGCCATGAAAACTGAAGATTAATCTAAAAAATTTCATGTATTTGTAACTATTTGCATGGTTTATTAGAATCGTATTGTAAATATATTAGAAATAATTTCAGTAACTAAAAAAAATTAGCATTTAATCCTAAAATCATGAATTTTAGATAAAGTTGTTATTAACTTCGTTATAGTTTAACTTCGTTTACGCTTATGAATTTTCACAAAGATTATGCCTTGTTGAAAACAATTACGAATCTGATAGAATGTAAATAAAATATGACCATTTTTCACACAAGGCATTCTCATTCTTCATTGTCAGCATTTCCACACGAAGAATATTAATATTCTAGTTATGAAATATGGAGCATTTCGTTGCTTTTTGCGAAAAAAAATCAAAATCTTTTTTCTGTAACATTCTAGAACAGGAAGACCTCTAATTATTCCGTCTATTTCGGAAGTGATTCATTAGTCCTTTGATAATGGTTAGAAATACCTAACTGTTCCCTTTAACTTTTTTCAAATTTGTGCTTACATCTCATCCGTTTTAATAAATTCTTATATCCAAACCAGAAATCTATGCAACTATACCAAAATTACACCAAACATTAATGATAATTAGCTTAACGTTGGACGCTTTAACGATTTGATAAGAGGCAAACTTTCCATTGTTCAGTTCCCTTTTGGAGTTGGGATCCATCTGCTTTACCGATTTTAAGAATTCTAAGAGATTTGTGTCCTACGTGATTAAACAAAACCCAACTTTTACCGGCTCATTTATTAATTATTTTTAATCTTGTACACTTCTCACAAGAGGTGTATCTTCGTCATTTATTTTCGAAATCGATCTACTACTACGACGACCAGTAATTAAGGTTTTATGGAGGTTACGTAGTTATAAACAAAGAATACTTCTCACACAAGTTAATTAAAGTCAACAACATTCACTTAGAGGTAAATGTTGCGATAGGTAACATTATTTAAATAAAAAAAGTTTTTATAATAATAATTTCCTTTAAAAATTTAAATTACTTTTATGAATTGATTAAATCAGAACTACCAAGGAAACATTTAATAATGTATAAGGAATACTGAGTAGCATCTAACGAGTCTGTACAATTATTAAAAAAAAATACTATCATCTGAGATTCAATCACTATTTCTCAAATACTTTGCTAATAGGCCAAGTTTCAATCATTTTATTATTTTTGGAGGATGATATCAAGAGCTAACACATTCAGAATTACTAAATTTCTCCCCCCCCCCAAAAAAAAACATATTTATGTTGCATTTCTAGAGTATAAGATATCAAAACTTAAAGAAGAATTCTTCAGAAGATTTACTTGTGCACCTCTTCTAATTTATCCACATCTGTAAGTCTGAGAAAACCTTCAATCTTTAAGAAGGAAAAAAATGAAAGCAAAAATTTCCTTTTGCTGTAATGAATTACTTTGGCATTTCATCTCTGGTTGATAAGTTTAAAAAGTATTAAGGCAAAAAAAAAGTAGACTGCTATGATCTCTTACCCGATCTTGATACCGATTATATAAGTCTTTCATAATTTTTTTATAAAAACCTTTTTTTAGGTCGCTTTTTTGATTGTAATCCTAAATCCATTTCTGATATGTTAGGGTTTCCCAAAAATTCATTACATAAATGATTTTCCGTTATATAAATCCTGATTACAATTAGAAAGCAACAAAAGTCGTTTGATCAATAGCGAACAATGAAAATTAATAATGGCTGATGAAATAAGTCCTTTGACTACTAATGGGAAAATATCTGCATGAGTTATTCATATAAATTAAGGCTTTTCAAAATGAAAACAAACAAAACAAACTATTTTCAACTTTTGATGGCAGATTCATATGCGTGGAAAAAGATTATCATCTATAAATTGAGTATAATTAATCTTCAAATGGAAAAGTATTAGCAATTGAAGGATATCTAAATTAAAATCTTGTTCTTCAGCCTTTCGCTAATCTTACATATCATGTTCATCAAAGCATCGTTAAACAGAAATCATTTTCATTTAATGACTCTTTGATGAAACTGAAAATGTAATACATCTAAATGCTTAGTCGATGTAGGCTTAAGAGAAATTGGAAACATTTTCTTTAATTAGAAATTGCATTCAACGTCTAAATGAAAATAAGTGCCATCTGTCGACAGTAAAGAGAAAACGCTGTCTTGCAAACTGCCATTGCATAATATTAATATTTACTTATACCCAAAGTAAAGGAAACATAATGGAAGATCGTTTGTGTAAAAACAGATATAATGTATTAGATTCAATTCTTTCCTACCTGTGCTGGATTGGCTTCAACTTCACACGTCACTTTTACTGATTCGTTCCTAGCTACTCCATAAACTGTCTGTTGGCCTTTTTTGCAAACAGGGGGATCTGCAATGATAAGAGAATTGCATCAAGTATCTTCAAAAAAAATAAATAAATAAATATCACAACATCTTAGAAAACTGCAATGACACTGAAACTGTAGTCTTTAACTTTTATTTTTATAATTAGTTTTAAAATTATGTTACAATATTAGTCAAAATAAATATTTCTAAAAATCTCTTTTAAAAGTTTAAAGCGAAATACAGAAGGAAAATTAAAGCAATACATATAACTATTATAGCCTTTTCCTTACAATCTAATTGGCTGAAGAATCAATGAGGAACCTTGTAACAAGAATCGTCATTTCGAAAATGTTTTAACTACACTGTTTTCAAAATCCATTAGTATACCATAACTAAGATAAAGTCTATAAGATTAAATAATGATGAAATAATTTTGTAATAACTTGTAAACCGTACAAATGAGTTACAAATATATACAAAGACTGTAATTCCACTTCGGAATCCAACATCTTTCTTTTCTAAAGAGGTATTATGAATATTTTATAATATATCTTTAATCCTAAATTTATATATTTGTTTTCTTTCTAATTAGACTACTTTATAAAATGCATGGGAAACAAAGGTAAATCATGAATATCATACATCATTTTTTAATAAAATTTTATATAATATTCTTTTAGCTTCTTATAGAAAATTTTTCTTTTTGCAATCAATCGTATTCTTCAAAGAGATCGCTCCATTAAATTCAGTTTCACTCTTTTTAGCGGTCCCTAGGTCACAGCTTGCCTGCAAAACGTAAGGGACCTCTCTTGCTTTTATGCTTGCTGGAGTCAAACTCTGTAGTGGCCAAACGGTTAGAGATATTAGAATGAAACCTTCACCATTGTGTTCAGCATCAAAAAGTAGGTGACCATGTCCAAAAAAATCAAAATTTGGTGGGGGTCAAAAGTGGTCGCATCCTTTAAAGAGGAAAACGACGATAGACGTCCACCCAATATCGACCCTTCTGTACACATTTTGTTTATAAAATTGTGCATATTATGGGGCCGCTTTGCTTTTGACACTGTCTAAAAGCATTAATTTATCTTGTATTTTTTTAAATTTACAGTCTATAAATTCCATAGTGTGCTGAAGTATAGCTACGTGTACTTGGTTATGTATAAAACATTGGCTATTTTATAATAGGTACAGAAAACAGTGAGTTGATCTTTAAACGAAAGTGTTCGTCAAATATCTTAAATAAAAATTGTTTGTTTAGAGAAAACAAAAGGTGGTTGGTGTTGCATGTCCTGTTGCACACAGTAATGGGGAAATTAAGGCAAAGTTTAATCTTCTACAAACATGCAATAAACGATGACGGTTATTAGAAATGATGCCCCAAAATATAAAGTAATCATAATGTTCTTCTATGCTGAAAGGTCAGCTTCCAAGCCATCACCTAATCGTTAGTTTGTTGACTGATCAGTTTTTACATCACAATATCTAGTTCACGGTGTCGTATTATGCCAAAAAAATTTTTACAGCAGAACTATCCCCTAAATGTTTCAATCATGTGCAGAAAAGGTGTTTCAATGACTCTCAAGATAAATTAGTTTTTATTTGATATTTTATAATTACACAAACCTGTCCACATTGATCTATACAAATTACAAATAGGCAGCCAAAGAAATATAATTCCTTTTCAACGCTAATCGTGTTGTTTTCTTCTCAATCAGATTTGAATAATACAATTGATTCGCCCAAACTGCTTTGTCGGAAACTTTGGTTAGGGTTTCGGTGTATTTCCACTTTCTCGAAATCCTTCTTAAATTTTGAGGTCATCATACTGACACTAATATAAATATTTAGTAATCTCTATTACTATTGAATCATTCGAAATACAGTATATATATATTTCACTCAATCAAATTCAACATAAACACTGAAATGAATCAATGAACAATGAAACGTGGTTGTATTGTAATCACAACAAGCCCACATTTTGTTTATTTACTCTCCACAAAACTAATAGTTCGCTCCTTACTTTTGAACCCTTCTGGAAGTGAGGTCATTACTGTTTGTGAGAAATCCACTAAAGTCCATGTTAGATTTCTGCTAGTTAGATCTCTGTTAGTTGATTAACAATGACATATGCACCAATCCATGTTTTCTTTCCATTAGTACCCTAACAATGAATTGTAGTTCTACAATTTATTATTGTAGCAAACGTTTGCTTATACGTCAGTGTTCGTCAATCCACAGCAATATGATCCCACCCTAAACATTTCATGTAAAATAAGTTGCCAAGACTCACATGTTCATAACGCTTTCACTATTAAAAAGTTATGAGATCTCATGTAGAGCCAAGCCCCTAACTTTACGAGGCCTAACTCTACAAGCCCTAACTCTAAAAACTCTATATCTTGGTCAAAAAGTATGGCTTGGCCGTTTCGTAGCTGTCGCACAGACAATCCCATGGAGGTATGTAAAGGATATGGAGTATGCCAAGGCATACTTTTTGACCAAGATATAGGGTTTTTAGAGTTAGGCCTTGTAGAGTGAGGGGCTTGGCTCTACATGAGATCTGATAACTTTTTAACAGTGAAAGCGTTATGAGCATGTGAGTCTTGGCAACTTATTTTACATGAAATGTTTTGGGTGGGATATACCTATCAGAAATTGTTATATAATAAAGAACCGGAACCCCCTTTATGAGGAATTGGGGGGTGAAAGTTACAGATTTATTAATTTTGTTGTTGTTTGTGTGCTAAACCTAGCCTGCATACCAAATTTCAGCTTTCTAGAACTTCAGGAAGTACCCTAGAGGTTTTGATGGTCAATGAATCATGGACGAAATCCACGTATTTTAGTTATTAATAAAATCCAAAGTATAAAAGCTAGATAAATGAAACGTAGCATATTTCATTAGTCTGCTAACTGCATCTTGTCCTGAAAATTTGAGCTCTCTAGTATTATTTAGGCCGAAGCATTGAGGGCACGACGTATTTCAGATCTTAATAAAATCCAAAGTATAAAAGCTAGATAAATGAAACTTAGCATATTTCATTAGTATGGTAACTGCATCTTATCCTGAAAATTTGAGCTCTCTAGTATTATTCAGGCCGAAGCTACGAGGGTTCGAAAATACGACGAAACGCTTCGAGAAAAGGTACAGTGCCCGTCCTGCCTTGGGCTCGTCTTGGCGGGATTTATAGAAAATGGTCGATTACTGACTAAATCATCTCAAAACCACAATTTTTCCACGACTGTTTAATTTTACCTTAACTTGTAAATGATTCTTCGGAATCGAAACTGGTAGTTTCTTTTATATGTAAATAATTGTTTTTTTTGTTGGTTTTTTTTTTAAACGTTGTGCGTCGGCGATCCCCTTTTTAAATATTTAGTTTGTATGTTGTAAACTGCGTAGACACATTAAAAGAATTATCTTAATTATTATAGTAATCTTTCATTAGACCATTTCATGTTTTTACTTCTTTTGTGTATTTTGAAGGTGAAAACACAAGATTGTGGAAATTGTTTCATGTATCTTTTTTTTTGTCTACTAATCCATTGTTACAGCAAAGTTAGAATTCAAGCCTAAAGCTATTCACTAAATTGTTTACTCTAACACTTTAGCAACAGCGCCGAGTGACTTACAGAAGCGGAATTACGACATTAGTTTTAATATGATATCGTCATTAATTAATAAAGTGAATATAGACGAAACTGTAGACTGCAAATATGGCAATCGATTTAATTGCTTTATCTGTCAAACAACTGCTCCTGAATCCTGCTGAGCATCAATTTCTGGTAAATTGGTCAGTGATAGTCGTAATGCATAATTGTTTATATGACTATAAAAGAACAACTTATTGTTTTCCTTAGCGCTGCCAGAATATCAAACCAGATGATGCAGTCCGTCTCCAGCCAGCTGAGAAATGAGCTTCCTTGAGAAATGAAGACATTTTCGCCGAATGCAATTGTTTAGCAACCGCCGTTCCAATCCGCCGGGAAAGACAGCCACAGTGCAGCTTCAACAATTGTGTACTTGGGCGAACTTGATGTTGTTACAGTGACAATCGACGCCAACGATGACCAAACAAACGCGGCCACGGCACAATGAGCACAGTTGTCAACTGCGAAATGCCTTGTCAAGAGGTTTCCCTTACATGGAGATCTATCCAGGCAAAATATTTGGGGAGGATTGTTGATGCTGATACGATCGTAAACCAAAACAAGCGCAGACAACTGCGATAAACAGACCCAATTTATATTAGCAGCCGGTTATCACTGGATCCTTTATAGACAAACAGTTCCATATCAGGAAATGCCGTGTATGTCAAAAGTCTACCCTTCGGTTAGGTTAACACATCTATAAATAACTGTAGATCCTTCACTAAAAAACACGATTTATTACCTGACTGCAAACAAATTCAAAATAATAAGATAAGATAAACTTTAATGGAAATCTAAATCGCTCTCACAGACAACACGACACAGTCTCCATTGAAGGAAAACATTTTAAAGATCTACTGCAAGAAAAGTGTTAACATCAATAGAATCGAAATAACTAAGCAGTATAAACAAACAACTCTAATTTGAATAAAAACAAATACTCTTACCTAAAAAATACATCAATATAAAATTTAAGGAATTCTATTATTTTTAAAAAATAGAACCAACTATTTTTATAATTGTATAATCTTGCATTCAGTCTCGAGATATTGTAAATTTTAATCCTAAAAAATTAGAAATTAACATCTAATCAGAAATATAAGATTTGAAGCTTTCCTGGCGTCGACAAATGAAAACTTCTCATGAGCTGAATCAGGTATGAGAAGTTTAGTATTCGGAGTTTTCGGACAAGGAAATGATCTGCAGAGAAGAATTTTTCATAATCAGAAATATGTTTTGTCGTTAACCTTAAGAAAAATGTAACAATATGAATTAAAAGAAATAAATGACTGCATTCCACGTAGTTTCTAATTTCAGGACTGAGAATAGTTCATTCAAATATTCAAAGTTACAAAAATCCTAATTAAATAATCCCAATCAAACATAAATTTCTGTTTGAATTAGAACGCTTTACTTATTTATTTGCTTGAACTACAGATTTAATAATTTTATCTGCATTATTTGATGAAAATTAACCATGACTGTTGTTTAATTTAAAACCAATCAAACGGTCTTTTCAAACTTTCTTTGAAGCATGTCTGAAACCAGTTAAAACCGAAATCATGGTTGGATCAACAAATAGAATTCCAAATATAAGCTCTTACAGATTAAGCAAAAAATTATTAACTTTGCATCATCTGGAACTATGTTTTAAGTTATTGTGACAACCTTAATTAGTATTAGTTATCTTAATAACTTTTATTGGAGCAATGTTTGCAATATGTTTAAATAAAAATATTCAGATTCTCACAATTAAGAATGTTTGAGATTACAAACGTTGTTCATCGTTATCGACTTTCAAGTACGATAAATAGGTTTAATTGCTTCTACAGTTTAATTAAACTGTATTTAATTACTTAACATATGGTAAGGGCCGCGCGGTTGGCGTAGTCGCTATGACATCGGCCTCTCACCTCTGATTACCGGGGTTCGGTTCTCATGTGGGTTTCGTGATGGTGGACGATCTGCGCTGGGCAGGTTTTCTCGGGGTTCTCCCGTTTCCCCTGCACTTCTCCCACCATACTTTCTCAGTCTTTCTCTCCATCTGTTCTTATTTCCGTGGGATAGTACAATAGACCTCCGGTCGCAGTGCTTGGCTTCTCTGCCACCATCATTCACTACATAACATAACATATGGTAATAAGATTTGTTTAATGTATTTGTATTGCGAGCTATTTGTATTTGTTGTGGAAGCTATTTGTACTGGAATGTTTTTTTTTTTCTTGGATTAATTGATAAAAACAACTGAAATAAATCATTTAAAATTTATAAATTTCCTCTCGGAATAGTGGAAGCGTTGAAGCTGAGCTCTCAACTCATGTATTCTTATCTGAGTGTCTTTTTCCATTTTAAATTTTATGGAGGCTCAGGTAGTTTAGCTGTCTGCCGTATTCGATCACCGGCGGAGGTCTGGGATTTTTCCCTGGCTGTTTCCTCTCCTGATAAGACTATGAAGACTGCAATTTTCGTCGGTTAAAGGCGGGCTTCCGTCGGAATAGCCTTCTAATCTTCATTTCATCTCGACATTTGCTGAATGTCAGAGCTCACACTGTCTCGCTTCCTTTGGTCTTCTTCACCTTTGTCAAGAAATATGTTAATCTTTTCTGTCTCAAAGGCAACAAAGATCGATTGCAGGATATTAGTAATTAGTAATATAAAGAAATGTGATGATATTCCATCCTTTCATGTAATAATTTATCTATCACTGGATAAATTGAATGATAAATTAAAACTCGGTATTTTAAAATTAGATAAATTCAGTAATTATATTACCTGCTACGTAAATATTAAGAATTGCTCGAATTTTTCACCACCTAAATTAACATATATAAATGAAATGAAAAACTTTTACAGAAATTTGAAATAATAAAATTACTCGATCATACCAATCAATTTCTATGACAGATAGATTAGAATCCTTAGATTCAATTATCCGTTGCTTTCTTTTATTCTAATTTTTGGGAAGTCCTTGTTACTATCAAGAATAGCAACTTTGAATTATAAATATTATTATTAACACGTTTTTATTAGCTCGCTTTCTTCTCTGTTTGTTTGTTTGTTTGTTTGTTCGGTACAAATTTTTGCAATTGATTTTAAACTAACTTCCTGATGGGCTAGCGACTTGAAACTTTAAACATAGCTCAGAAATGGATGACAATGCAATATTAACTCGCTTTCTTGTCTGTCTGTACGTTAGGGAACTCTAATTCTTCGAATAACAGGTCGGTGCCGCGACGGCTCGGCTGCTGTAAGTGTTTCCGCAAATGGCCGCATGGCGCTGAGTTGCCGTGCATTGCAAGGGAGCGGCTTTTTTTGTCTATTAACATTAATACGTTTTTTATAATGTTTAAAATTTAAATTCGTGTTAAATGTTTGAAATCGATTGAAAAATTTTATACACACAAGACTAAAAAGCAGAAAATAAATATTTAAAAAAAATATTTTTTTAATATACCACGTTTTTAAGACTAAAAAGTATAAAATAATTAGTATAAAAAATATAAAAAATATAACGAAAAACGGGGAGCGCAAGATATACATTCCATCCATACCATCTCAATTATCTATTGCATGCGCCCCACGTTTTTCGTTATACTTTTTGTACTTTTTATACTAATTATTTGATACTTTTAGTCCGTCTTAAAAACGTGGTATACTAAAAAAAATATTTTTTTTTAAATAATTACTTTCAACTTTGTCACATTACTAAGCCAGCATTATTTCTTTTATCCATTATTGTATCTGCACCAAGCCTCTCGAAGAAAGATAATTCATTTTCGTTGATTATTATGAGTTGTTCGATGAATACAGTGAGTTTTCCATTACTGAACTTTGTAATTAACCCTGACTCACGCCAATTTGTTTTGGTTAATTACTGCAAAGTACTACTATAGCTTGGTTTTCTTATAATATCCTAATAATACATTTTTGCAGATATTTCATAAAACTATTACAAAATACTTTACAATTAGTCTTGGATTTATGTGATCACCGAAGACGTTTTTATGTAAAACGAAATTTATATTAATGAAAAGTAATTAAATAAGGAAAGAATAACAATTTTTCTTACGTTTTACTTGAAGATTGATAGGATTGCTCTCTCCCTTCCCCTCCGAGTTGATTCCAACACAAGTGTAATTTCCTGCGTTTTCTTTTTTCACGCGCTGAGTTACTAGTGACTGGTTGCTCACAATGACGCCAGCAGTGACGTTGTGCTGTAAATACTTTCCCTAGGAAAAAAAGAACAGAAAGGTTTAATAAAGACAGTACTTTAATTTTAGTATTTAGTAAGGTAGTGCAAGTATTCTTTGTGACTTTTAACATAGATATTACATTACATTCAATAGAAATATTATTCGCTGATCATAAGAAATAAATTCTTTATAGTTACAAACTTCTATATACATTTCTAAAACTTAATACTATTTCAGCGTCCCATGTCTGCAGTTACAGGTACATTATGTAGATCACCAGCATTACAGTAGAAATAGCAGATATATATCTCTTACCAATATGTTTAGTAATTTCATATTTCATATTTATATCTTTGTTTATCTGAATATCAGAACTGCTTTTTGGTCATTATCAGAGATATAGTATTTACACTTTTAACAACCGTTTAATTAAGACAGATAACTGACATTTTTGATAAAATGGAGTTAAATATAATTAGCTTGTTTACATATGAAATTGTTTCATATTAAAGTAAATTAACAAGACACATACAATCAAGCTACACCATTTGTTCAGCGATTAAGCTGAAATGAATAATTTCTCAAAATCATAATTTTAGCATTTCGCTCATAATCCGTCAATTATAACATTATTTAGAAGTCAATGTGTTTTTCTAATTTAAATCAATATAACTTCATTGTTATTTTGTGAGGATTATTGATTTCTTCTTATATATAGAACCAACACAAGTATTTGTGTTTTTTGTTTTTCAATTGATTAAATTTTTGAGTATTTTAAGTAAATATAATTCCAATTATTTCCACTCCAATAAACATATTTTCATACGAACAGCAAACCTTTCAAATAAACAGGTATTGATCTTTTAAAATATAGAATTGTTAATTATTATTGTTAAAAATCAGATTTCATTATTTAATTATTCATAAGCAAAATGTTCTTAGTTACAAAATTTATATTGTATAACTACAACATACATTTTGAGTAGTTGAGCTATTTTGGAGTAACTAGATATAGTTTTCAAATTCATAAAACAACGACAGCTTATTACTTACAACAGAGTGAATGGTAATCCATCTGTAGTTTGAATATCTCTGCAAAAGGATTAATAGGATTAGCAATTCATCTTTCAGTTGGCGATAATCTAGTGACAATGTTCTCGGATCCAAAGTATTCTTTATTTTGTAACTTATTAGAAAAAACTCCGTAAACACCTTTTGGCTATATTTCGACTTTTAATTCCAAAGTCTTAATCATACCTCTATAGGAAGTGAGAAACATCTCTCACTTTCCCAAAAAACGAAAAATAATACAAAACAAGAATTAATATTCTAAAACTAACAACTAACTTTTTGGGAAAGTGAGAGATGTTTCTCACTTCCTGTAGAGGTATGATTAAGACTTTGGAATTAAAAGTCGAAATATAACCAAAAGGTGTTTTTGGAGTTTTTTCTAATAAGTTACAAGATGTTTTAAGTTTGGTATCTGTAGAAGATGTTATTCTTTATTTTCTTCAAAGTTCAAAGTGGCTGCTTAAAATGATGTAGGAATAATTATGTCATACAGTAAATGTATACTTTCATTACTTTATAATGAAAAATATCGTAGAATTGAAATGGATGGAAGACGCACAACTGTTTCTCTACTTTCTGAGCCAGAAGGAAAAGTAGAAACCAGACAATTTAAGAGTTCAAATCACTCAATGATGAACAAACTCTCACTACATAATATAATTTAACAAAAGGCATTTCAGTTTTTCTTCAGTCAATAGACCACACGTTTCTATGGATTCGTTATTTCAAATCCGAGTTATGGTTGATGTTAGGGGGCAAAGAAAATTTGTTTTTTTTCTAATTTAATACTTTTCTTGTTATAATTATCAATAGATTTAAGTTTGGCCATTTCGAAACTCAATATTAAGTGAAAACAACAAAACAACAACCTGATTAAAAAGGTTCGTAATATATTTCTCAGAATAAATTGTTGATCTTAAGGACAGCTTGCAGCGCAATAAAATTAGTTATGGGCTAACTTTATTGACACTATATCTGCCATCAGTAATAGCTTTTATGATGTCTAGACATCGTGAAAAGAATATATAACGGCAGTGATTTTTTTTAAAAAACTGTATGTGAAGTTATTAGCCGAATAATATATGAACAACTGCCTATTTTAATTGAAATGACTGATTTCAATGATTTAATTTATAGTTTGTTTTGAAAGTACCACTTGTCTTTACTGAAACTGCTATTAAAATAAAAAATAGCAACAAAAAGGTTAGCTAGAGATTTTAACACTGTCATAAGTTTTGTTACGGATTAAACAAATATTTCTTTATAATTGATCATGCGAAATCAAACAAACAGATCAGTATTATTGATACAATCTTATATTTGAACATCATTTATTCAACATCGATAGATTGAGAGAGGATTTATTAATGTTTCAGAAAAAGAAGTTGTGATCCCCTGGATGATCACTGCTGATTCGTGATCATGCAGGTAATGGTCTAAACATTCAATATTAAGTTTCCGTAAAATTCTCTATATTAACAGATATTGCAATAATTATGTATAACAATATTTCATAATAGCGTGATAACCCATTTTGGTAATCTAGTTTAATCCGGAAGCTCAATTTAATGAACAGAAATTTTGATTCGTGTTCTGCAATTTTTAATATATATGTTATTTTTTGCAGAGCTTATTAGTACAATGCTGTCTGTAAAGAAATTTAGTGACTAAAAGCGAATAATTTGTCGATGAGTTGGAGACGCTTTACATCACAATGCCAACTTCAATGGATGTAAACTGAACGCAATGAAAGCCAAAATATGTGATCACTCTACCAAAAAGTACTAACAATTAACCGCTCACAAAACTCCAAATTTATTATCCAGGCTTCTATTCTATGTAGTATTCTATGTATCCAGTACCGGGATACATAGTACAGAGTGTATAGTACTCTGAGTACCGGGGTTCGGTTCTCATGTGGGTTTCGTAATGGTGGAAGATCCGCGCTGGGCAGGTTTTCTCGGGTTTCTACCGTATCCCTGCACTTCTTCCACCGTACTTTCTCAGTCTTTCTCTCCGTCTGTCCTCATTTCATTAGGATAGTACAATAGACCAATGATCGCAGTGCTCGTCCACCCACTTATACTACAATCAATCAATCAATCAAAATGTAATATGATTTCTACATAGATAAC
Organism: Thereuonema tuberculata; assembly: GCA_023159025.1. Taxonomy (NCBI): domain Eukaryota; kingdom Metazoa; phylum Arthropoda; class Chilopoda; order Scutigeromorpha; family Scutigeridae; genus Thereuonema; species Thereuonema tuberculata. The sequence continues at coordinate 33,601,016 of JAFIDM010005346.1, read as the reverse complement.
TGTAATATATGAATTCTATAAAATATTCATGTAATGCTTTAGCTTAGTGAAGTGTTTAATTACAATATTGTGCTCGAATTTTATTTTGAGACAGCAAGATTATTTTATTCCATTCACGTTTTCAGATATCTGTGCAGAATTGTTACGCGATTAACAATGATACTGACAAGTAATTTCTTTCTATAACGATCACCATAACAAAAAATAGCGATAAGTAAAACTCAAGTCCTGCGTTGATCTCTCATAAATAAAGCATTCATAAATGTCATTTATTAGTTCAAGAAATCTATACAGAATGTAACTGTACTAAACATTTTAAAGCACTTCAACATTCTGTCGTATCTTTATTTTCTTTCACATTTAATTTTTGTTTTCATTATATTAAGTAGGATCTTTATGCATATCTTTTTACTACTTATTATGTTTTCACTTAATTGTGTACAAGAAATGACAATCTATACCAATGTTGTCCGAATTATTGATCTTGATCGATATGCGATCAAAGAATAGATAAAATATTATAATGTTGTGGAAAGCTCAAAACAGAGAAATCTGTGGGTACTGAGAATTTAAAGACAAACAAACAGAACTACTATAACATTTTTAGCTAAACATTGATTACTTTAGAAGTAATAAATTCGTTAAATAGAAAATAAAAATATTTGTTGAAGCCATGAAACCATCAAATGAAATGAGTCAAAATTGAATCAGTGAATCATAAAGTGAATTGCGATTTTCAATTGTACTGATTCGTGAACCACTGAAATTTACTGAATCAGTGAGCAGAATTTACTTAGCTGAATTTACTGAACTCTTCCTATCGTGATATACGAAAAAACTATGATTATTATGAAAGAATAATGTTGCTATATAGCAAGTGCATACCATATATCATGTTAAATGTATATTGTTGAATTGATATTGTAAAGTCAGTATATTAAAGATGGATGACCACAAAGTCAGTACATTAAAAATGGATGACCACCATTCAAAGCCAGAATAAATTTCAGTTTTGAATAGGACTATTTGAATGTACCTTAATAATACAGAGCTAATGTAAAAACTAATAGACAATTAACAACATAATGGAGAATTTATAATTGAAAATTATTTCATGTTAACTATTTCTAGATTAATTTGAAATTGAATATAAAGGTACTGAATTAGGTTTCCTGTTTAATCTAATTTTGCTTCTTTTATAGAAATAGGGCTCTGGGGAAAACTTATTAGTAGTCCATTATTCAGTGATTACGTTAGCTCTTTACTGAAATTTAGTTACCTACAACTTTTTTTTTAACATATTACTTTAAATTCACATGTTCAACTAACTGAAGGATTAAAGCCAATATAATTTGAATTAGCAGCCAATTCTGATACAACAGTATATCTTGTATCACCTTCAACACACTGCAATCTGCCGATCGCGTTCATTGTGCCTGAGTTCTGGGAAGATCCCAGGTGGCATTTGTCAATCCATTAATTCGACAAAATTTGCGTAGCGCCATTTAAAATTAACGTGTCGGTTAATCTAAACTGTGAAGCAAACTAAGATTTAATAAAGCTGATATTCTTGAATTCGTGTTACCAGATGGGAATGTATTGATGTGATAATTAGAATATAGGTTTATTAATCCATTATCATTTGGAAATAAAGAAAAAAATAAGTTACAAGGCACACTAATCCAAGATTCTCATTTTCTCATAATTTAAAATAGGTTTGGATCATAATGTTGTTGTTTAACGTAGAAAGGCTCCATTCTATACAAATAGCCCTTAATATTATTTATTTGCGGAGAGTGAGTTAAAAATAAATGAACGCTGTAAAAATTTTTCTTCCTGAATAACAGGCCTTGTGACACATATTGGGATGCACATTGAGGATTTTGTAAGATAATAAAAAGAACTGTGCGATGAAACGCTTCTCGATGAAGACCAAAATATGCCTGAATGTGAGTCCTTCTGTGAAAATACATTTCTGTTTTCCAGAGATATACGAAGGAAGGCCGTTGGCTACAACTTCCCTGGGTGATCGCTACCTTCAATTGTATGCTGAGAAAAATAGTACTGGTACTTCCACGAGATGTGATTTCTCTTGCTGAGGTAAAAGGAACGTTGGTATCTGCTAGTACTCTGAGGCTTCACAGAAAGTATCAGCAAATTTGCATGATAACGAGCAGTTTGCTTGAACATTACTCTCAGGTTGGAGAGAGGATCGTTTGAACTTAAAACCACTGAAGGTCAATATTGTTCAAGGAAAATTTGAAACATAGGTACTGACGTTCTAGACACCATATTTCAATAGAATGAAACATTGCTGTGCTTCAAGCATTGCTGTTAATGATGATCACATTAATTAAGTAGTTTAGCTATATAATTTGGACACTTTTGACCTGGCTCTGTATGTGACCACTGCTGGAGGAAATTAGAGTACATACAAAATATTTATGAGTTGTTAGCCAACGAAGAATGTGCTACAACCTTTCACTAACTTTCTTATAAATTAATTATGCATTTTTCTAGTTTTCCTTAATTAATGTAAACAAGTATAGTAATGGTTAACAATTAAAATTTAAAACAATATGGATCGAAGTTATCTTAAACGTGATTGCATTTACTTCTGTAAATTTATTACTGAATAAAAATTTAATTTTTTTAAATGACGATGACAAAATTGCAAATGACAAACTTGAATCGTAGATATCATAATAATATTTTCATATTAATTTTATAAAATTTCAGCAATAGATAGATGATTTCTTAATGAGCTCCAGCAATCTATCCCTCAGAAATTGTCATATGACAGTGATGTAACTTAGTGCACTGAAAACCATTCTTCACTATGTAATAATTGATCAACAAGACATTGTCGTCACATACCGTTTATTATCCCACAGAATAAAAATTACATTCTTCAAATTGAATTTGATGCCTTAGTGCTGAAGAGAAATTTGATAAAGCAACGCAGATTGGCTACTCAAAAGGTCAATAGTAGATGAAGTAAACGTTTATCAATATGATAAATATTGGATGAAAAATAAAATTCTTTTCATGAAAACTATATTAATGTTTCCAATATTTATAAAAATGTTTTCAATAATTTTCAAAAGTGTAGGTTGTTCATGTGTAAATTCAATAGATAAAAGATCAATAAAAAGTATTATTATCAAAGATCTATCCCTGGAATCCATTTCAAAAGATTTTGATTTATCCTACAAGATTATGTTTATAAAAAGTGATTGAAAGACACTGATATTCCCAGGATCCCCAGGAAGAACTGAATTGTAAGATTGCTGCTTTTGTCTGTAAAGCTGATCGAAATCCTATTATTTTAAAGTTGAATTTTTGAATTCTTATTTCCAAAACGGTTTATTGAGGAAGACGTAAATATTGACAGAAAGTTATTTTTCAATCCATCAACTGAACAGTCACTAAAAGTTTGTTTTTTTTTTTAATTTTTCTTTCATGGAAACCACTGACAAAAAGGTATAGAGAAGAGGGGATGCAACTTTAAAAGCCTGAGAGTAGAGTTTTCCTAAGGGATTCAAAGCGAAAGCAAAGAAAAAATAACGGAGAAAATATAGCAGCTAAATAGGAATTATTATGAAATACGAACTTTTTTGCTTTACAAAATATAAAATATAAAGTAAAATATTTGGTGGCGTAATTTGTGAACAATCCCAGTAATATTTGATTAATAAAAGATATAAAATAATATCAACTAAAAATAAAAAGAATTTACATATTAAATAAAATGCACGAGATTTGTAGTCATTTTAAAATTTACACTTCTAGCTATTCATATTGTTAAAATATTAATACTAAACTTATTATTTATTAGATAATGTGAAGACTATGTGATGTTGTAGGACAAATCCGATCTGCTATGTTTTTCATTCAATCGTTTTTACATATTTATTCTACTGTCTTGCATATCGACTAATACCTAAAAAGTCAACCACAAGTTCAGAAGATAACTAGAATACAGGGTTGTATACAATGAAAAATTTACTCAAGCATTGCGAAGGACTGCTATTAATGTTCTCTAAATCAAAAACAGACAGGACTGCTCTTCAGTGAATTATATTTTTTCTTCATACTTTAGAATCTAAAACTGGATATCTCATTTTTTTAAATAATTTGATCGATCTGTTATAAATACAATGATCATTGTGTATCCTGTCAAAGCTATCCAGCCGTTCTCGAATTACACAGACTGACAGGTGGATTCTACACAAGATAAGACGAGTTGTTGAATAACTGTAAAGACGCAAAGGAGGAGTGCTGTTTTAAGAAACTCAGTTTTTCTAATTGTCCTCCTTAAAACTATTTGTAGAGAAAACCTCCAAACCATATTTAAAAACCTTATTGTAGCTTAAAACTTATATGAAAAAACGTGTTTCAGTGTTCAAAACATTTAAAACATCGTACAGCATAGTGGAATATGCTGCGGAAGAATGAATTGGAAAGTCTCATTGAACATTTCCAAGCTCAATAAAGAAAAATCCTATACCATGCAGCTGAGTTTCTTTCTTTAAACTTCCAAGTCTGGATCCTGTCTATTATGAAATCTTTATATTCCAGAACACGCGTTTTATGTTGTTTTCCGTTGAGAGCTGAATCTTAAAAAAAGGGATTCAACTTGTGGCTTATAAGTTAAAGACTGCTTTGACAGAGATGTGGGCTGTAAATTACACAACGAATTCTATTAATACAATTGGGCCTTCTTCCTTTTCTTGCTCTCCTAAGCTTGCGTCGTTATTTGTGGTTGAAGGAAAGTGTACTACAATTATTATCTAGTCAATTTCTATCCAATGTACATAGTGAAGACATTTCCTTCATAATTGAGTATTCAAATCTTTCAACTGAATAAATTTTAGAAAGTAAAAAGCTGAATAAATTGTGTTAGATTCCTTATCTTAGAAGATGAAGAAACGTTAAGCAAATCAAAAATTTTATTTTAAATTCATTTTTATATTATTGCATTATTACATAATTTTTGAATGCAGACATTTATCTCCTGTTTTAATGAGCTTTCTGATCTGCAATGATAACAGTTCATTTGTTTAGAAATTGTTACTCGAGAGCTAAAGACGAATTTTGCTGAAATTTGATTATAGAGCAAATATTTGCAAATGAAGTTTGGTTCAGCGTTTTAGGGGCTGTCTTGGCTTGTTCTCTCAAGCATCAAGACTATAAAAGTTTCCTGATATTTTTTATTATCGTATTTAAGACTAATGAAGTCATATGTTGATTATCCAATAACCGGTTTTATAACCAATAACTAGTATTTCAGCTAGTATATCTATAATGATTATAAATCGTTTAAACGCTCGTCTTTATAACCTATTTGTCTTTTCGATATTTCTCACAATTTTTAATACACTTTTATAAGAAAATTCTTAACATACTCGTATTATCTTTAAAATATAGAATTACGCTAGGCTTTAATATAAAGGTTTTTGAAAGGTTAAAAAGCTGTAGAAGACAAAATTCTTTTACAAGAGATGTTTATTTTTATGAAACCTCCTACTAAAAGTCTCTAAGGATAAACTTTGAGCTACGTATAAAAACTGAAAATACCTAACTTTTTAATCCAATTACTGAATAATGTAGTGTGTCGAAAACACGCTTCAAACTTTCATATTGACATTTTAATACTTTTTACAAATTTAGTTAGTATACATAGCCTTCACTTTCAAAGTTTGCACAAATTTTAAAGATAATAGTATCATCTCGGCAATTTTAAAGATATTTTTCCCTTTATACATAAGATGTAGCATATTATATAGATAAGATTAGTGATAAAAGATTATTATACTTAAAAAATACCAGATTGGACTGAAATCTACTTACTTGAAATTTCCATTCCACATTATAGACCCAAGGATTGGATCTGACGTTACATTCAAAGTAAACATCATCTCCTTCTCTGATACCGTCTTCCTTCAAAGAACTTCCCAATTCCAACGTCACTATAGGGACATCTGCAAGTAAAAGAAAGGTAATAAATGTAAGACCAAATTTATTTAAATATTAGTTAGTTGCATTTATTAGTTTTATGTAAATCTGTAACGTAATTTCGTTATTAGCTTATTTAAAGAAAAAAGTATAATAACAGCAAATTAAAGTTTAGATCAGTGTTGGTTTAAGGAGTTTAAAAAGTTAATAATGTAAATGCATACATTAATGTTTACCATAAAACTAGTGCCTGGATAAGATTTAATAGTTAGTGTCATTTTTCTTGGTTTTGCCAATATTTACCAATATGTTATTTAAGGGGACCCGATAGTCAAGTGGCACAGCGCTAGGACTTGGATTCGTGAAGTCGGGTTCAATTTCAGTTAGAGGTCGAGAATTTTTCATTGGGCGTTTTTCCTCCAATGGATCCGGGTTTCTTTCCCAAGAGTTAAAGCGGGCAGACTGTCGGTATGACCACTCGTCCTCAACTTCTTCCTGTTGGTCAGGGAACTCTGGGACCCTTATCTCCCGCGATCCGAAGAACCATGTAGGCATGTAGTGAAATACTTTAACTTAACTAAATCTTCGATCAGTTTAGTTTGGAAAAGAGGGAGCGGGAGGGTCAATTCGTGTTTTCGTTTTCAGATTTTTGAGTTGTTGGGTAGGGGTGAAATTCCCGTGAACTGTTGTCATTTTCTAGCAATCTTTTATTTTTAATTTACAGTATATGATTACATGGGTTTGTAATGATTAGTATCACACGACAGGAGTTTGTAATACTAATTATTATAACTATCCAAATACTTTGTTGTATTGATCTCCCTTTCATAGAATACAAATTTTGAATGTCTATGAAGGTCCCACGTAATTCTCATGAATAAGGAAATTAATAAGCATTATCGATTACCTTATATCATTAAGAAACGTATAAAGAAAGTATAAGGACAGGACTCAATGTTAACTTGTGTGATTAATCTATTCGCTACTTCAGTTTAGTTCAAACTGAACCAAAAATAATCTGGCCTAAAAGAAAAAATCATTTACATCAACTTACTCAGTTTAAGTATTGAAAAAGCCAATTCATAATATTCATGTTTCTAATATAAATTCCAACCTTTTTCATACTGCAATAAGAGCGATACAACAAATACTTGATCATACATACTTCAGATGTAATCTTTACAGTATTCACTATTCTTTAAAAGTACTTGATCTATATTTCTAAAACTTCCATAGAATTTGTCATAAATCTAAGAAAAGAATAGAAATTTTTATTTGAAATTAAAATGAAACTAAAACAAGTGGAATGTGAAAAAGAAGGAAGCTAGTATAAAAAATTCTAAATCGAAGTGAAATAAAAGCATGGGCTCCATCTGGCGAAGAATGACTGAAACGTGAAGATGATTATTTCGATTTCACATTAAGTAAGATTTTTCCTTCCAGTTCTCAGAGTAATGCAATTGATTCTGTCACTCTTCTCTTTCCTCCAAGCGTCTTTAGAATATTGGAATAATTTGAAAGAAAGGTGAACTCAAGAATGCACTTGAAAGCCCTTCGAACAGAGCATTATTTATAGACGATCTTATAAGTTATTAAGTGCTTTAATAAATAAGCCAGAATCTTTTTCTATCTTGTGGTAGTATAAAGATGTTCAAGAGAAGCAGGAAAATCGGAAACGCTCTCATTTATTGATGTTCGAAGGACCCACTGATGAGTTCTCATTTACTACTAATGAGACTTCGGGTTTTTGGAAAGCGAGTATGCATGGCGAAACGGCGCCGGATGGTGCTCCCTGATTTTGCACGCGCGACCAAACTTGTGTAATGCTAATTCGTTTCCTCGCCGCGTGGCCGCAGTCCTTCAATTTCATTATCTGATGGAAAAATAACATGGGAAGAAACTGTTAATGGTAATCAGTCACCTCTTCGAGAAAGCGATTAAGTCTTTCTCAATGGAAAACACGATGGTCGTAGGAAGTACATTTTAGTGTACAATTCAATCAAAATAGCCATTCCGATCTGATTTCCCTGCGGAGTTCCAAGTCTCCACTTTCAAGTCTTCCACGCGTTCCTCTGTCACACTCCCTCCCCGTCCTCCCAAACTCTCCTAATTGTGCAGCTTCACTAACTGGAGCTTAACAGCAGCAACGACAAGGCAGAGATGACCAGACCCCTATTAAGCGCATTAGCGCTACACTGATGCGTGCCTGAGATAACATCACTTTGCCCAACTTAGCGATGAGCAACCTACGATTGGCGTTGTAGGCAAACTTCCCAACAGCCCCGTTCGCTTACCGCCTTGCTTAAATTTTTGCATGCTAATGAATGAAAATAAATGACTTGGGAAATTATTGAGGTTACGAAATTTCATGCAAATGAACTAAATAATAAATTGTTCCAACACACACACACACACACACATGCAGCGTATACACAGCGTCATGATTAATTTACGGCGCACCGTCTTTGGCGTCCATTTTTGGAGCTCATTTGGAATTTAATTGTGCAATGAAGTCTGCGCTCCCCACATGCAAGAGTCAGTTATCGACGTCATTTTTCAAAGCGTGCTGCTTTCCGCACAACTCCGGACGTTTTTTATTCTTTTTTTCTTTCTCCCATTGAATTAGAATTCTACTTCTCAACGTTTAAAGAGATTTCGTTTTTAAAGTTTCATTTTTCATTTCCAATCTATTCTGAAATCTTTTTTTTTCTTAATTGCTGCAAGTAAAAGTGTCTTTAGAGAAGCAAAGTTCAACTGACTTATTTAGCAAATAAGTTCAAATTCCCAACCAAGGCATGGATTATTAAAGAATGGAAATAAAGTGAAACCTTCAAAAAGCTAATGTAATGTTGTTTAATTTATCAACTCCGTATTGAGACCTATAAAATTCAGATAGTATTGATCTCGTATGATAAAGCCACTGAACAGTTCTACTAGGATATCAAATTCTGATATCACCTGTGAATTCAAGTTTTTATTTGGTATTATTTCTTTTTGGGAAGGAGTCCAGGAAAAGACTTTCCATTTAGACCTCTGATGCGGTCTCTATTAAAGGAATTGCAACAGAGATTATTAACAGTCTATTCCCGATTTCTGTAGGTAACCATGAAATTGCCGTATGCTTTCTTTCTATTAGGTTCCCACAATAGTAAATCATGATAATTAAAATTCATTATTATGATGATCTCAAATGAAACTATACATGTTATCAATGAAAGTATCAATGTTATCTGTAGTTGTTATGTAATTAATTAAGTAAATAAATAATTTTAAGCAATTTTTTGGCAACAACCCTATAGCCGAAACTTTATAGCCGAAAATTGGTTGTTCAGCCAATTGCTGAAATTGAGAAACGAATTGTACAGGACGGTAGTCGCAAGAACAAGACAACAAAGGAAGATTAAAAAAAGGCCATTTTCATCCTGAATAAGAAATTCCCTCATGGAAGAGTATATTCTATTGGCCCGCTTCTCCTTCAGAGCCAAGTTAGTATACAAGATTTTGGAAAAAATTAAACGAATGTACCTAGTACTTTATGGATTTAACAAAACAAAGCAAGGCCATATTAATTAAAACTAATACTTGATGACATTCAGTTTAGTGAAGATTCACAATTTGTTTTACTTATATTTTCTGAATCTATATGAAGATAAAATTGTATATGTAAATATCCCGTCTGCGTATCTGCTCTTAGTACAATAGCTATAAAAGAAGAGTTCAAAGTGGGTTATTTACCTATTTCAATTCTTGTAATCCGTTATACATAGTCATCACTTTTTCCAAAAATGAATCATCAAGAACTGACTTGACTTTTCAAAATACAACAATAAAAAAATAAAATAATATAAACAATGGTCTATGAGGAGGCCATTTTTGATCTGCATAACGTTATTGTTTGCAAGTGATAAATTATTATTACAAAGTAAAAAGAATTGTGGAAAAATTCAATAATAACAGAAATATTCCCAAAATAACTCAAATTTTTTTTGCAGGGTGGGACGGTAGTGAACCCAATCCAGCTACAACAAAAGAGAAAAGTAAAGAAACCAGCTGTTCATATGGGAATAATAGAGATGTCATTAGGATTTTTATTGCCTTGAACAGGTGAAGAGAGACAAATATAATTTTAGATTTTAAACTCTGAATTTATATATTTTATTTTCGAATTCTGAAAATGCATTTATTTATGGTTTAAATAAATGTAACTATCTTCTTATAGAGAACATTTAAATAATTTACATCGAAGAAAACTCATTTAATATTTTAAATGTTCATATATTTTCAAATCTTCTAAATTGCGAAGAGGTTAAGGCTTTTCAACTATAATTAAAAGTCATTGATTTATTTCCCGATTTTAACTTTTATTCAACTTGACTAAAACCCAATGTGTAAAATCCATTGGGTACTTTATATGCTAGCAGTTACAAAAATATTTCACGAGTTGATCCGGAACTAATTCGTCTGGACAAGACTTACTAACATTGGAATTAAAGTGATCTGCGGTGGAGGGGATAGGGAGAAGGCTCAGTCTAGTTCAGTGATAACATTAATTCTGTGTCAAGCACAATGCTAATCATTTGACCACAAAACACTTTTTCCTGGGGTCTTGGGTAAATTGAAGCTGTGTATTGATTGCTGTTTCAGCTATTTTAAACTGGGTTGACAGTGGATTTTAGTGGAAAAGATGTGTTTTTAAATGCCTACAGCATTTGATACTTAGGGTCAATTAACTTAGTGATCAATTTTGACTAATTTGTCAAATGCTGTTGCTTTGAAGATCTCGTTACATACAAAATGTATTGCATATACCACATTCTTTATATACCGTGTTTGCCCGTAATTATTTATGTTTCAAAGTAGAAAACATTATTGTTAGCCCGTAATATTTTATGTTTCCAAGTGGAAAAATTGGCCTAAAATTAATTGTAATAGAATTTTGCAAAAATTTTAACCAATTAGAAAAATTAGTAGGGCTGAAAAATCTGAAGGCAAAGAGTCTTATTTGAAATTTATAACTATTAAATATTATTATGTTAAGTATATTTAATAAATTATAATTACTTAATAATACTTTTAAATTCTTTTGTTAATCATTCCTTCATAAGTAAATGAATATATGCTATCTATAATCCCTTCATAACCGTATGCTTCACAATATCTTTCAAAAATTATTTTAAGGTAAAATATCGGTACTCTCTATAAGCTAAAAAACATGGCAGGACAGTATCATTCACAGATGATTATGTGGCTTATCGGGGCCGAAACTGTCCTGTCAGGTTTTTTATTACAATATATTTGTTGAAATAATTTTAACGAAATTCAGGTGTCCTGAATTATTTAGTTAATAAAATTTGTTTGTCACACGTTAACTGAATGATTAAGAAATAAAAAAATTCTTGAGAAACAGTTGAATGGCCATCTACTCACAAGGGATGTGGTGAACTCGAACACTGAGAACCGCCCGAAAATATGCTTAGAAAATAAATAGCTCATGCCAAAAACAGTGGTATGAGTCACTCCCATGAAAAACTCAGCTGTAGTCTGCTAGCGCCATCCGACGGTGGCATTTTGTACCTGCAATAACAAGTAATTAATCTCAAGATATTGCCATCGAAGACAACAAGATATTGCCAATCTCTTGATGCGTACTGCTTTAGGCAATGTAAGCTCTACTTGAGAAGGATCGTTGATTTTGTAAGACTACAATGTGAAAAACCACAAGTAAAGTTACACGATCGTCATTTTATCATCAACTGCACTCTGTGCTACACAACCAACTTTCTGCATCGAAGTTCAAACCTATGTTACAATATGCTTGGCAAAAGACAGGCTATGACATTGGCTTACCAATATCATCGTTTCAAAATGTAATTAGTGTGGCTTTTGAAGACTGAATAGCTATAAGCACTATCAGGTCAGTAGGAAAAGATTTATATTCTAAGCACATTTTCGTGAGGTTCTCAGCGTTCGAGGTCCCACTTCCCTTGTCAGAATGAACGATTTTTTTTTTGGCTTTTGGAATTTACATTTCGATGTAAAATGTGAACAGTTAACTATATTCTGAAGGGTCTTTACAATGCTTCCATTGATATTTCTTTCACTTAATTTTTGTAAATGATCTTAAACTCAAACAGTCTTGATTCAAGAGATTTCATATCATTTTTAATTCGTGCATTTCTGTCGTATACAGTCATTTACAGAAAATATTTTTATTTTTGTTAATATCTCTCTTTTTTCAGTTATTTTCTCCATTCATCAAGTGGTCAGACAAAAGTGCTGACCATTATTCCGTATTTTGTTTCTTACAGTTTTGTTGAATGAAACATATACTATATGTTTCCTTATATTCTCTTTACTTGGAAAAGAAAATAAGCGGGATTTAATCAAATTCATGTGCATTCTTTTATTTTGTCAGTATTTCGTGCGATCAGATTAGGAATGGCCAATTTGAATTTCACCAGATTCAAGTATCTTCTTCCGTAATAACAATAAAACAACCCTGTCAATTTTGTACGAAACCAAAAATAGGCAACAGATTTCCGCTATTAAACATTTCAATCACAGTTGAAAGTTTTTATAGCCAAACAATTAGAAAACAAATCAGAAGTCTTGCGTGCTGTGTATCTTCTATTCCAATACAATTCAGATGAATAAAAAGAGCTTATTTCATATTTAAAGGCGTGTTACAAACGATGTTGCATATGTCCAATGATTAATTTGAAGGAAAAGGAAAGAAAGGCTAAATAGAAGAGAAAGAGAGAATTCATGGAAAACCTACGTAATCTTTGATACTGCCATACCTCAACACATTAGCTAGTTATCCACAGCCTCAACAATGTAATTGTCTATGCATATCAAACCTTAGTCTTCTTCGGATTTACTATGTGGATTTATTGAGAAATAATACTGCAAATGACAGAGTTGACTTCGTATGTTAAGCTAAGGATTATACTTCTTACAGCTGCGGGGTTAGCCAGAAAAGCTATAAACATTCGTTAATGTGGATTTTATGATAATTATTTTGTGCTCCGTATCTATTTATAGAGACCAAGTCAAACTATAAACCAATTATCGATTCAAGCCACCTTCGTTCTACAGGTTTACGATTATTAATGTTTAGGTAATTATTTTAAAAAAAGCGAGCAGTATATCTCTACAAAAGTATAGGAATTTTTTAAAAGTCATTTTAAAAAAATGTTTACACTTCTTTACAGCACTGAAAGTCAACTAATAAGTGGAATGCAAAATTCGGCTGCAGAGGAGATATGGAACACCCAAACAAACCTAAATAATTGAAAACAAGTGTGAAAAACGTTTATTCAAAGAACGTGTCAAATTTGCGACACGTTAATTAATCGTTTTCCTTTTTTTCTTAAAAATTTTTTAACTTATACTCAAATTCCGTAAAAATATTTAAGTTTTATAATCCATTTGGCTCACAGTAGATTTGGAATTTGCTGAATTACTGTCACAAGTTGTTAGACACAATCCAAATGATTGTTATATGGAGAGAAGAAATTTGTTTTTCTAAATTGAAGACATTTCTGCAAAATAAGACAAAAATAACAAAGATATCAATTCTCATACCCTGAATATTAATATTCGTTCCGGTGTCCAGATTTTCGCCAGACTACATTTGCATTATTCCCTATTGTAGGATGTACGAATACACATAGAGTGCACCAAGACAAATCTTTTTTCGTATGCATGTCTGCTGACGATAACTTTCGGTGATAGAGGGCACTATTGCTTGGCTACATAGATTGCCCGATTTCAACATATATCGATTTCTTCCTCTAGGAACACATAAGAATTCTCATGCACGAAACAAAGTCTTCACGCAAGAATCGTTGTCGTAGGTATAATGGTTCGCGAAATGCAAAGAATATTTGAAAATATACGGCAATCAATGCTACAACGGTATTATACTGCATTGCTGATGTCGGCTGCAAATTTGACACCTTTTTTGAATAAACACCTTGTTCACGCTTGTTTCGAATTATTTAGGTTTGTTTTGGTATTTCATATCTCCTCTCCAGCTGATTGCAGCGCAGCTAAATAGCTTTCCTGTAGCACTGACGGTTGCCGTCAGCTCACATATTTTCATAGACGAAAAAGATTTGCATGGTTTTCTATTTCTCATTAAAATTGGTACAAGTTTTGATATATTCTGTATTACAATCCCGAATTAAATTGCATACAAATATTGTATTTTGTAAGGCTAATTGAAGGTATGGTTTAACTTATTATCATTGGATTCCAACCTAAAATTTAAATGCCTTAGCAAATTAACAGTTTCAGCTTCAAATAATATTTTATTCATTTTAGTCAGGAAATCACTCAATGGTTCACTTCTTATACGTTTATATGGATGACTTGATGATTTTTGCTTTGTTTTCAGCAGCCCCTCCAAAGGGAATTTTTTGTATATTCCGAGAGTAAATGAAAAATGACTAACGACATAAATTTAATTAGTAATTTAAACTTCCCTAGGATTAAACTCGGTACTTATTCTGATTACTCTTCATAATGCCATAAAAGAAAATTTCTCTGCCTCCAAAAAAAGAGATAGCATTGAGATTTTACATAATTTGGTTTTTTATTTAACGTAGGCCTATATGTAATCAATTATACTTCTTAAAATTTAATTCCTTTCCAATGACTTACTAAATAAATTAATTTTTTGAAACGAAATTGCTTATTAGAAAAAAATAAACAGTTACTTTATAGACAAACAGCACTGATAAATGAAACTATCTATTTTTGTAAAGATATTCTGCTAATATTGTTCCATTACTAAATTCCATAATTTTCTGATAATTATATCAATTTCAACTTACAACTAGAACATCAGCTGCATTCTTTTTAAGTTAATAGTCATTCATAGTTCCAATACAAACTGAATATTTTTATGGCCTCCCTTTTGTTGCAAAAGATTCCACGTGAGTATATTGTTTTCGATATAAATAGTGCCAAGACATGTAGTGCAACCTCTGCGGAGCTGTAGATGTGATTGGACCTTGTCACATGTACTCCCTATATATTCTTTCTCTCTTAGGATGGCTAAGGTGACAATAACGCCGTTTATGAGCAACTGGAGGGCGTTACTGGCAAATTGAAACAACAAAAGTGAAAATAAGATTATTTGCATGGCACTGCTGGTCTATAAAGATGTCAAGCAATCTCTTCAGCATGATCTGAACTCTAAACAGAGCCTTAAAACACTAAATAATCAGGATTGGTTATTTATGGAGTTACCAGTTTTCATTGCATACATGCTTAAACTACAGCAGTTATAAATAAGTTGTTGCTGTACATGATGAGACACAGTAAGTTTGGAACAACTGTCGTAGAATTCAAAAACTACAGAAATAGATTGTTATTTATAAATGTTGTTAGACTATAAAGAAACTGTTCATGACAATCATAGTCATTAACATTTATTTGCTTACTAAGCATTAATTCCTGTACTTGTAATGATTATTCACTGAAATTATTTCGGGAAAAAGTAAAGATAAAAAGAAATTTAAATATCTAAATTGATAAAGAATTTGTAACATAAAAATATGATCAAAATTGTTATATACGTGTACATTGTCAAAATCAGCCTAGACGTATACATTGTCATAATAATATATATGTGTTTGCTAAATTAGATCTATGTTGAATTGAATCTTGTAAGTTGTTTTTATGAAAATATAAGAAGATTTCGAAAATATAATCTCAAGAAGATCGCAATTACGATCGAGATATTGTTAATAAAGAAGTTCTCAAAGAAGAAGTATGAAAATGGAAACAAATTATTTGCAAGCTAAGTTGGTGCTGGGATGAAAATAATAAATGATATTACCAGAGACAGTATACCAATTAAAATGTAGCGATTGAGGGACAGTATGTAATGGGAAGACAGGACGAGCACTAATTGAAAAAGTAAAAGAACATTCTCAAGTATATAGACACAATAAAAAAAAATCTTTCAAAATGGGCTGACCATTGTATGGACAATTGAACGTGATATCTGATTCCATTGTTGAAATTCTATATATAAATGAAGGACGAGAGAGAAAGGTTCGTATTTCCGATGTATTAATAAAGGTAGAGAGATAAAGATAAATGATTATTCAGTTTGCTTATTTAAGCAAGGGTTAAAAGATTTATCGAAATTTTTAGGCCTCCTGAATGTTTTTTATATATCTTCAATAATTGTTTTGTTAACTAATAATTTGAATTTATTGTATACGATTACATTAATTTGTAAAGATGATATTAATGTATTGTTAAAAAGATATGCAGATGATGTTATCTAAGTAATTTTTAGATTCGAATTTAACGAATTTGTAATAGGTTAAGATACCTGAAGAAGCTCAGCCCGAAATATTGTATTTATTATCTGCAGAAGATGAAATGATGTAAAAGGAGTTATTCAATTGCATTACTTTTAACCGAATGCATCGTTCTTGTGTTTGGAATTGATTATTTCTGAAGAATGCTTTTTTTTCTAAATTGTTGTCATTTAGAAATGACATCAAGATACAACCGTTCTTAATTAATTACATCTTATAAAAAATGGAAACGTTTAAAGTTTTGTAATGAGATTAGTCGAGAACATATTTCAATGGATGTATTCACGTTGAATTTGTTGAGTCTGAACTGTTTAAAGCGATTCAATTCCGTGCTATCCATTTCTTAGGAAGCAGAAGCCCTCAATGAGGTTGAAAATCACTGCTCATAAAAATGAACTACATGTATTGGAAAAGATGCTTCTGTAATGGAAACAGATTCTTCATTAGTAAGAAACGTGCAGAAATTCCACAACAGCAATGATGACATGTTTTGTGATTGTGCTGCAGATGTAGTTTTGCAGCTGTTGACATATTACTGATAAACACTATTTCAGTCTGCAAGCAATAAATGTGAATCTTAATGCTGATATAATTAAAATGTTTATAGCTTGTAATGACTGGATGTGCCTGATCGAGCCAGCATTTGCTGCTTCGCCAAGAGTTATGGTTTCTTGGGCAATGAGACGGTTCCGAAGAGTCGTAGGCGGAAGAAGAGGGTCATTCCAGAGATGGCACGGGGATCCGAAACGAGGATCTTTCCATTTCACTAGCAAAGGGTATGAGAGAAGAAAAGAGACGAGAGAGATTGATAGCTCTGTTTTCCTAACCGCATCGACAGTTGTGTCCAAACATGTTGTGATTAGGATTTGAACTATGCTTGAGCGTGACAGAAGTGGAAAGAAGGATCAAGTCACCTTAATCATCCGGAGATGGTTGTTTTGATTGCAAGTTTGTAAGGAATTCAGACAATTTCTATTGATTGAATAAAAAAGAAAGGTCTACGGAAAAAAAATACTTTTGAATTTGAAAGGCCTTTAAGAAATAGTTTATGACTGTCTTTAAAAAAAAAGAAAAGTTAAAAATAAGCTTTGATTAGCTAAAGGATTGTCTTGTTGGAACGAAAGGATACATAACAAGGAAAAGCTGTGTTTTAACTATTATTATTTTAACTGTTAATCTTTCAGTTTAGATACATCTTAAGACGCATCAGAAAGGAGAATTTTGCTTTCAATTCATTCAATGTAAATAAGATCTAGAAGTGTTTGTAATTTAAATTTTATATTCGAATATAAATTAATTAAGATTCTATTTATTTTTACATCATGTTTTTTATTTTTAATGTGCTTTTAGAAGAGCCTGTCTTTAACATAATTTCAGGCAGATTTAGGCAGTAGATTTTCATGAAATTTGTTATTTGAAGTTCTAAATTTACAGCAATGAACCTTTAATCTTTATTGATTTTAATGAATTTAAAACGAATGAAAATTATGAATAAAAATCAATTAAAACACCACATAAGCATTTATAAAGTTACGACTCATCATTAAAATTACAAATATTTGGTTTAATTGGAAGGCTTTGCATATTATTTAAATTTTGAACTTTTAATGTGTTGTAATTATTTTTAAACTACTTCAAAGTTTAATATTGAATATTGATATTAACAGGATTTAAAAATAAAATATTTGAAGCCAGACTTTAACTGTCATGAAATACACTTCTTTATAATTTTACATATTTTAATCCTTAAACTAATAAAATGTATAAAAGTATTGTTATTAATGTAATGAATTATTTTTGTACTAAAATATTTTTTTTTAGAAAATATCTGTCAGAACAGAAGATTTGTAGTTTAAACGATTATTATTCTGTTCTAAATTTATTTATTCTGTTTGATCTGATGATGTAATAGTGGTTTTTCTCTTACTCTTCACATGGCAGAAATACAAGTTACTTGTCAAGAGCTATTTGAAATAACTAGAAATAAAACTATAACGAAACAGTGGAACATAAAAATTGTATTCACTAATTGTCATTAACTTGAAATAAAAGCAATTTTAATATCGAAAAGGAAATGAAAATAATGAATATCTGAAGCGTAAAATAAAGCAAAGTACATTTGCTGATATATTATTCAATATATTATTTTTATTATATATATTTTATATTATTCAATTCTATGTTATTTATATAACTATAAAATTGTCAGAATCAAGTCCAAATTATACAAATTACTTTGGTTACCATTCATGGATTTTATTACAACTTTTGCATAAATTCCCTTATTATAACTTCATTAATAATGACATAATGTAAGTGGCCGAAAAGTTTAGATATACAGTAACTGAAATGTCTCTCTAAGAAGAGAAAGAAAGAAACTTTTAAAGATCATTATGGAACAATTTGGGCCCATAGAGAAGAATAAATGTATATTGAACGATTCTGATTATCAAATAATAAAATATTAAAAAAAATAAAAATTCACTATCAATTTATAAAAACTTAATTTTGACCGCAGGGAAATTAGGAAGTTTCTTATTATAATAACAGGTAACTCGATTTCATATTTATCTATGATTTTTTTTTAAATTGATAGGGATTTTAAAGTATCTGATTTCATTTCGCATTTCATTTAATTAAAACAAATAAGTAATCAACCACATTCATTCAAATAATAATTAAAATTTTAATTACAAATAAAACCTATTTTCAGATATTCGGCTCAATAACTATTCATTTTTAAACATTCCTTTCAAACTCCCTCCTAAACACGAAACCACTATCAACAACCAACTGGTTGTTAAATCATTTACAATTACATGATAATTAGGTAATAATATGTATTTATGTCTATTAACAATGCATAACGTCAAATCCCTTTCGAAACCACCATTGCGATTAAAACGAATTCTAAAATTTCAAAATAAATACAAAATGAGAATATTTACGAACCAGAATTTGGCTCAGATTTAAAGAGGGCAATATCATTTGAATTAAATGACCTGTGTGCCATATTGCTGATATATCGCTTTAACGTTTATGGCTTCAATAATGCTCATACGCCCAGAAAGTTCCGCTTAAACTCAGCCTTCTGTTTAGCTTTCAGTCCATAATATCAGGTAAAAGGGTGAGGAAACCAAATCGATATGAGCTGCAGCGAATAACACAGTATTAGAATGCATTGCTTTGAATTTCAATGAAGTTGAAAGGATAACATAGAAATTGGTCTGTTCCTGCGCGGTTCTTAGGACTATTTGCTATAGATTTTTCTAATCTTCAAGTGAAACCACTCTTTCAAGAGGAAGGGTGAAGAAAAAAAAATGCTTAATTGATTGTCAACAGCTCGGGGTTCGATTTACCTGGGAATTAGGAACACAGTGGATGCCTCTATCTTAGAATTAGCAATGAGAGAAATAGTGTGGCTGTTAGTTGAAAAAGTGAACATTAATTAAGAAGTAAATTAGATTATCTATGAAAGTCACCAACCACAAAACCAAATGCTTTTCAGTGATTAATTGAGATTTAATGAGACCTAAAAAGCTGGAAAACCAACTTCTTGGCTTTATTTTTGCATTGGATTTCGTAAAAAACGATAATGAACTAATGCGGTCATATTGCCACGCTATTACAAAACAATAAAAGAAATCAAATAAAGCAATTGTACATCAATAATAAAGCTGATACCGTAGCAGACAACATTTGTTGATTATGCTAAGTATTACAATTCAGATTAAAACTGAGTTGTTGTTTTCTAATATTCAAATCGTGCAGTCAATTGCAAAATTTCTTTAATTTTGTCAATTTACCACACTTTTGAAGATATTGCGGAATTTTTAAGAACATCAGAAAAAGCTGAATATTTGCTCTGTGCTTTATACTCTACCTTTACTTTAAAAAGCAATTTTAAAAATTTATATTACAAGGGTGGGAATATAGTAATTTATTAAGAGATTTAGTTATTGGAAACTTTAACTACAGATATATTTAAAAAATATAACTACGCAGAAACAATACAGTCGGACCTCTATTTAACGAACCTGTATTTTGCGAATTTCTCTATTTTGCAAACTTTTCTTTGGAACCAAGAACATTTTGCTAATTTCTTCGTAAAATAACCTCCAAATAGCGAAGTACATTTTCCATTTAACGAACTTTTTCGTGGTATCTATTTTTTTTTCTCCTTGAAATGTTTTTATTATTAATATTCCCAGAGGAAATGAAAGAAATGTGGATACAGCTGAGGGAAAAAGAATAGATTAACGATGATGTGCTGATTGATGATTATCTTTCACTTGATTTTGAAGTTGAGACCTCGGAAACACTAACTGAATCGGATATTTTGGACAGTGTGAAGAATAAAAACAATACAGCAATGAATTAAGATGAAGATGATGAAAATGGAAATGATCATGATGCAGAAATCAAAAAACCTTCGTATGATCATTTCAAACAATCCGACACGGATTACAATTTAACGAAAATACTGAATGGGTTTTTGGTGCATTGCAAAGATGCGAGATGTACTATGAGCGAAAACACTTTTTCAAAAAAAAAAAAAAATCAAGACGAAATTAACAGACTTTATTAGTAAAATTTAAGTTCGCATGTGGTAATGTATGCTTTATGTCATTAAAATCATTACTTTTTTAATAATATTTATTATGTAATTTAAATCTGTTTTATGTAGTTTAAAGTAATTTTAAAAGGTGAATCTCTATTTAACGAATTTTTATATAACGAACTTTTTTCCGGGATTTAGCGACTTCGTTAAATAGAGATCCGACTGTATTTAAAAAATAGTGTAAAAACTAAAAAGAAAATATCAAAAGTTACTGGAGCTTTTTCAACTATCTAATGGTATTACTTTAACCTTCGCAAAAATTTACAAACTCAAAAATAAGTCTTGGAATATTTGTTTTTCAAATATTGAATATTGCGCAGACTCAATTCGTAACTTAAAATCCCAAGGAATCTTTAGTAGATTATTTTTACATTATTAATAAAAAGAAATATCCCTTAAAAATACAACGATGTTTGTTAAAAAAAAGTATGCGGATTAAAAACGGTAAATATGTTGAAGAACTTCAGCTCTAAAATTGAAGAATTTCTGACAACTATTTTTCAATATCAAAATAAAAAGGAATTTTTAATAAGTCTGCTAAGAAAACTTATTTAAAGGTTAAAAACTGAAAGTGATGTTAAATCGTTGTGATCATCTACTAATAAATTACATATAACAATCAGTATCAAGTAGGAAAGTTCTCTCGGATTTTGAAACTTTGGTGCTAATTGCAAAGTTAACAAGATTTAGGATAAAATAAAGCGGTTGTTTTAGTTAAATGGTGACTGAAGCAACTTAAACGGGTCAATTCTGAAAAACATGAAAATTGAGTTATGCGTCCCAATTTTAGAACATGTTTACTCTAAGTTCGACTCTGGTCAACAACAAGGCACGAGTAAAGTTTAAAAATCTTCTTATTTATTTAAGCCTCATTTGCGCCAGTAAAAACATCTACTTAGAAAAAACCAAACACTTACCGATCGCTGCATGGAATAATTTTTTGCAAAAAATTTGTAGCACAACTTAGGCAAAAAATATATATGTGTATTTTATAGATTACTAGCCGGGTACCGTCGCTTCGCTCCGAAACCCTCGGATACAAAACATAAAAAAAAAAAATATTTATTTAGCAAATTCATATCGAGATTGGAAAATATACGAGTTCTCAGCCCATTGTAGCCTTCTTCGGATAACTCAGATGTATTGCGGGTTGGTGCCACACACCTATACATATCGATATGGCAACTTTAAAGCGAAAATATGAATCCTCTTTATTCCCTATCCCGTCGGAATTTCGAAAACTCCGGCCTTATTTCTTGTCTACATCATAAAGGGAACCTCTATGCAACATTTCAGCATTCTAGGTCCAAGGATTTGGGCTGGATGTTGATTAATCAGTCAGTCAGTCAGTGAATCAGGAGGTTTTTTTTTTATATTGGTAGATTTTGAAACTTACATGTAGCTCTTGTTCAAACCAATAAATCTTGTTTTCAAATAAAAGCTTAATTCTTTTTTTGTTAATTTGTACTCATTATCAAACTTTGCAAAAGAATATATTTGTTGGTGATATATTAAGAAATACGTTAACTACAATGATTCTTCAAATTTTATAAGCCCGTAATAATGTAGTTTTATTATTTGGTTTGAAACATGAATATTGATCAGATCTTACTGAAGAAAAACACCTTTTCTTTTTAATATGCAGTATACATTGAATTTCTAAATAACATTATGGAAGATGCCATCCTATTTGCTTTAGGACGGAAGTGACGTCAATGAGAATAAACCGTATTCAATTTGAAAGCTTTTGAATGGTGATGTAATTTTTTATCGGGCATCACAAAAATATATATTCATTGAATTGACTTATGTAAATTTAATGTCACAGGAAATTTTACACAGTTAGAGACTATATTAATAATTACTATAGGATAGTATTCTACATTTACTTATTTTTTTTATCTCTCCTTGATATTTGTTATTCAGCTCGACATGTTTACAAGAACATGTCCGTGTTTAGTTTCATTCGGGAGATTTAAGGAATAAGAATACAGAATGGACAGAGTGACAAGAAGAAGTTTTTCTTTTTAAATTCGGTCAACGAATTTTCTCGGCTAGAATTCTAATGAGAATTCTAGGGTAGGGACAGCACAACATTTATTGAGACTTTCCCTGGTCTATATGGGCGATGCGGCATCAAAAAGAATTCTGATTATTATTATTAGTCTATAATTATTATTATTATTATTTAGTAACATAATATTCTTTGCAATTTAACGTTGCAAAATGATGAAGTAACAAAGATATATATATATATTGTAACGAATAAAAATAAATCATTTATGAGATTTCTTCTACATTACAACTTAAATTTACTTAATAATTATACGAACAAAAGTAGAAAGAAGATAGAGTAAAGAAAAGGATGTCCCTTATCTCCTACGCTTCTAAATGTTTACATTGATCAAGCATCAAAATCCTGGTAGAATATTTCCTCACAAATTAATTCATACATCTTTACTCGAAATGTTGACGATGCGTTGTTTTGTTTTCCAGTTTTGCTGATGATTAAGTATTTAAGAACAAGAACTGAAGATTTGTTTCAAAATAAGTTTATCAACTTCATGTTCGTGTGAAAAGAAATACAACTTCGAAATTTCGACAATTAAAGTAAGTCATATCATGTAAAGGAAGCATTAAAAAAGGCAAATAAGGAAGGTACATTGTAACAAGAAATGGTTCGCACTTTGAGCCATCACCGATAGAAAACCTTTTAGGTGTGGAACCTTTCTTATTCCTACGGGCCTTCCTGATTCGTCTTTTCATGTTAATCTAGGCACGTTAAATCTTTTTTGATTAAATATAACGTTAGTTAAAAGTACCGTAACTATTAAATGAGAGTTAAAATACAATCATCATCACCAATGGCATGACAGCCCTCTGTGGGCCTTGGCCTTCTGAAGAAGTTTTCGCCATTCTTCCCTATTAAGTGCAGCGCTCCTCCAATTCGTAATTCCAATTGTCTTTACATCCTCTCTCACACCTTCTTCCCACCTTAACTTTGGTCTTCCAACTTTCCTAGTTCCGTCTGGCTTTGCATTAAATATCTTCTTTATCATTCTATCCTTAGCACGCAGCACATGTCCAGCCCACTCCAACCTAGTGATCTTTATGCAATTTACAATGTTTGGTGCTTTATATAAATTATACAATTCATAATTATATCTTCTTCGCCAGATACAGTTTTCCTCCACTGGCCCAAAAATTTGCCTCAAAATCCGTCTTTCAAATATATCCAGCTGTCTTTCATCAGCGTTTGAGAGTGTCCAGCTCTAGCTCCATATGTTAGCACAGGATTTACAGTTAAAATACAATGAATGATAAAATGTTTGACCTTTAAATATTTAGATTACAATACCACCTACGAGAATGATAAAGATGATGATGATTTTTTGCGGAACTTTACTTAGAACACTAAGAAAATTGTTTTGATTTTTTTTTTGGGGGGGGGATTCATATTTAAGTTACAATACTGTAAGGTTCTGAATACGGGACCTTAAAATGGATAGACTTAAAAAAAAAATCAGGCAATAGAAATGAAATTTGTAAGAGCTGTCTGAATAGTATCATCGGACCTGAAAAGATGTGAAGATATAAAAGTTGAGCTTCATATTCATAGCATAGAGAATACCATTTTTTGTAGAGAAAAAGATGGAAATAATATTTTCAAAAAATAGATACGACAATAGCTGCATTGGAATATCGTTGTAGTGGACATCGATCCCAAGGAAGACCCAGAAAACGGTGCATTTTCAATTTTGGAGACAGAAAAGGAAATAAGATTTAACGACGATGATGATGATGATAATATCATTAAATAACATTGCAACTTTCTTATAAAGTTAAAATGGGAAATCATAATAATGGAATAAATACTTTAACATTTTGTTTTCAAATTTATCACAAACAATTTCTAATAGTAAACTAGCGATTGATCATTAAAATATTAACATCTCTAATCATCTAGCAAACATTACATTTAGTAACATCTCTAAATTAATTTGCTGTGAATAACTATGCTGGTTCGTTGCCATCATATAATTATTTTTAAATTATTTAGAAGATTTTACAAGATTTTTAGTCTACTCCTACTACTCTACGTTTAAATTTGTTTATAACTATTTAGATAATGTAAATATTTAAAAGATTTCACTTTTAACATGCGGGTTTGCTATTTTTCGTAATCCCACTTATTGAAAGTATAAATGATTGAAAGATATTTGTGTTGTATTTTTTGTTACAGAACTATTTCCACTAACATAAACTACGGAATTTATAGTTTCATAAAAAAAAGAGAGCGATTGAGGAGAAATGTTTTACGTCACGAGTTACAAATTAAGCTAAAAAATTAAACTATCAAAAGATATTTTCACATCGTGTTACGTAAATGCTACTACTAGAAGAAATTGAGCAGAAATGTTTTATATCATGAGTTTATTGGGCTAAGCTTTATCTTCTATCACACGTGTGATAGAAGATATTTTCACATAATTATTATTACTACTTGTTAAATAAGATCGAGGCGATATAGAACTTTTGATTAGTTTAACCAATAAACCGCGGTGCCATTTTCAAGGAATCATTATAAAAAAATGGATATATTCTAATTAGTAGTGTTGTTTTCTTACAATAAAAATAATTCATTATATCTGTACTTTTGATAGTATTTTAACTGTAATCGCATAATAAAATTAATTAAAGATTTTGGTCGAATCTTCGTAGCACTACTGCGAATTAGAACAATGTGGAATGGTTTTAGATTGCAATTGAAAGCCTAAATACGTGTATCTTCTCTGCTGCAAACATATATCTCACTACGAAACAATTGAAAATAATCGAGTCAAATCTACTAAAAATTCGCCAAAATCTATTGCCTATTAATTCGTAGAAATCATAACTCAAAACTATTTATTACATTATTACAGTACATTATAAATGATGAAGAATGACATGGATATGTCTTTTGAATTTTTATTGCAACCAAAGGGATCCGTAGATGAGGAACATTGGGCTAAACAGTCAGCAATCAAGGATTCTCCTAGAAGCAGTATTATAACGACGTAATAATTATATAGAAAAGTTGAATGTATGCTCGCTACAAAATTGATGTTTTGCGTTCCCTTTAAAAAATTTTTTTTCGAGTTTTCTTAATGTAGGTATTCAGAAGTTATTAAAGGCTAGAAGCGTGCCCAGAAATCTGGGAAGGAATGGATGGATATAGTCATCCAAAAAAACTAAAAAACAAAACAAAACAAAACGCTATGCCTTTTTCTAGGGGGACGGGAGTAACAAACAAAACGATGGTCTTTCCAATCAAAAAATAATTCGAAAATGCTAGATTTCTTCCGATGAAATAAAAGGATAAAACCCTTACCATCCACTTCTGCCTTTTATATCGATGGAAAGGTCAATTTTACGTTTTTTGACTCTTTTTTTTAGATTCAGTTAAGTGAAAGGTAATAAAAAAAATACAATATCAAAAGCAGAATTTACTTTAATTAGTCTTGGTATCCTCTAAAAATTTTTGAAAGCCATCACTGGTTTTCTTATTTGGTCAGGATTTATTTATTAGAAATCTTATAAAAGAAGGATTTTTTTTTTTTCATTTTTCTTTTTCACTTGTCTTTTAGATTGAAGATTCAGAAGCTCTATTGCGACAGCAATATCTCTATACCGCTTTTCTTGCTAAGAACTTCTTCAGGCTTTCGTTTCCGCCTGAAGAACTATTGGGGAAGGGCATTTATTGGACAACCACTGGTATGTCAAGCCTAACGAAAATTAAGATGTAACAGTGGAAAAGACCGGTAAAATTGGACAACAAAGAATGAGTAGGATTGTTCACAGTCTAGAAAATCCCTTCAAGCTTCCCACAAAGATTGCACTTTCCAACAGTGCAACATTCCAGTGGTGGAATTATTATGTTTAGTCTGTTTCACTTTCTTCGGCTGCATACTTGCGTTTTATTAAGCTTCCCTTACTTTGGGTTGGCATCTACGAGGATGCAATATGATCAGGTAAGTCCTACAAAGACAGAGGATCTATCTTTAAAGTAATTTGGAATTTGTGCATAAAGCCTCAAATCAAACTAACAAGAAAGTGGCTCCTGTTGTCTCAAAGTGATAACTACATAAATATTTATGGGCATTTAAAAGCATTTATTCCCAATTTATTAATTAATTTTTCGGGAAATCAGAAAAAACAAAACACAAGAAATTATCTAATTTTGTTAGAAATACCGAGCAAGGTAAGTAAATGACTAAAGGTTTTATAAAAAATATTGAAAACCATGTCAAGATTAAAGTTTTGTTAAAATGTGTATGTTTTATCTTTAAATTTTTGCTACATACTGACGAACTAAATGTACACTCATGCCTTGAATTCTGATTTTCAAGACTTAAAGCTGAACAGAATTCTCCATCCAGCTTTAAAAATGCTTAAAACAATACAGTAATTCCTAATAGCTCCTTCGTTACAATTACTATCATTTTCGATTGATTTTTGAAAATTCTTTTAATTCTACAGATCTAATGTTAAGAAATTTTTTATTATAATGAAGAATGTAGAATGAATTTCAGTTAAAATCTTAAAGTTAATAAATAATCAATCAAAAGTTCTGGAAAAGTAGTTATGTCAATTTTGAGTAAGTGAAATTCGAAATTTTATTTGTAATTTTAGGCTTCTGATACAAGTATCGGAAGTCTTATAATCCCGGTTTGTTTGTCCGTCTGTGGACATATATCATTGGCAACAGTCAAAACACTCACAATAATCCCAACAATTGCGCCTTTTGCATTCGCAGCAACACATTTATAATAATATGGAAATTAAAGCAATAATTCAATATAAATTAAACAAAATTACAAAATGAACAAATTATGGAATAAATTCATGTACGTATCAGAAGCCGTTGCAAAGCATTGTGATTGGTTTACTAATCGCTATCCCTACCTTGTTTTATTGAAATAATGTAATATTCTATATTGACAATTACCATTTCTGTATTTCACAATTATTCACAATAAATTATAGAATATAATACAGCAAAAAACAGCTTAAAAAGAGAGAAAGTGAGTTCTTTATAAATGAACCATTATCTATTCGTAAATTTATCTTTCATTCTAGATACTTAGAAAACTAGACAGTAATAAAGATCACTGAAGTTACAGAGTGATACTTTTGTATATTCAGACAAATAATTTCATTTAAGAAACTCTGTTATTTTCTTATTAAATTAAGCCATCAACTATCATTACTGCGATTGTTATTTGGATGCACTAATGGCTCCATTATGCTGGAAAACTTGACTTCGGAAACAACATTACTCAGAGGGTTTTCAGCTTGAGTAAACAGAATTTGCGAGCTCTTGTGAAGTCACAAAACAAAGCCCTGCTACATATCGAAAAAGTGTCAGAATTCATGGAATGAACTCCATGAAAAACCAGAGTTAAGTATAAAAAGGTAAAACTGAATTAGGCCTACAAGAAATATCCTCAAGTTCAGAAGGTTATGTCTAAATATTTTCCTTACAATCTGATTTTGTCCATGTAATTATTGTTACTGTCTTACCCTACTAAAAGTAAAGAAAAGGCATACGTTTTACTGGCGCGACAGCACTGAAAGAAAGAAACACAAGACAGAAAATATCACAGGTACTGATCACAATTATTAATTCATAAAGAATTAAGGGGAGCTTTTCTTTTTTTTTAAGCATACGAAGAGTTTTCTTTTTCCATGGAACCAATAAGAGTGATTTACTAGAAATGAAATTGTTTTCTATTATAGGGAACTAAAGAGAAGTAGATAAATGTGTTAGGATATCAAACGTAAAATAGAGGATTTTTACTGAAAACAGTGCTGAATTCAAATTAAAAATTGCCTACCTTATATAAGCACGATCTAGGTGTGAATTAGAAACAAATCAAAACACAACGTTTCTGACCCTCTAATATATAAGGTCCAATTTTAAGTATGAAAAATAAAAACTAAAGTATACTTCGTCTAGTACTGGAGTCGTTACATTTTAAAAAAGGCATTCGAAGAAACAAACGCTTCCGCTTCCGTTTGTATCTTCGAATGCCTTTTTTAAAATGTAACGACTCCAGTACTGGACGAAGTTTACTTTAGTTTTTTATTTTTCACACTTGAAAATGGACCTTATATAGTCGAGGGTCAGAAACGTTGTGTTTTGATTTGTTTCTAATTCACACCTAGATCGTGCTTATATAAGGTAGGCAATTTTTAATTAAAATAGAGGAGTCTACAATTTTACGTTTTTTATCCTAAAACATTTATCTCTACTATGCAATGAACCAAACAAAAAACATGTTGACTTTGATCATGTACGAGGAGGTTATTCCAAAGTTCCCTAATAGCTTGGTTTCTTCAGATGTTCGTAACTTTTGTAATAAGCATATTGCATCACATCTTACTGGAATTGTTCTAAAAATTCCAAAATATAATGGAAAACATACTTTTAATATTATAGTTTTTTTAATTATTTTGAATTCTCTGGAATAAATTAATTTAATTGACGATGTTCAGCGTGTGTTAAATAGAACAGTTTATTTAAAATATACTTTACTAAAAGTCAAAATTATTTCTTATTCAACTACTACTTAAAAAAACTTTATGGCAGTAATAATAAATAAAAAAAAATATCTTTCGTTTTGAATAATGTTGAGCTGCAAAAATATCTCTAAAAATGCACATCAGGTTTAGAAAGTAAGAAACCTTTGATCTCAGATTTCCAGACTTCAAACGAGCCGCATCAGTCCTAAGTTTTCCATTCGTTCTCAATTACATCTCGTGATGTACAACCGCTACAAGTATTTGAACAAAGAAGGGGTCTTCGTTTTTCATTCTTATAAAAAATGTATTTGCTTTTACAAATGTGTTTCTGAAGAACAGCTTTTCGGAATGATCTCAGACATTTGAATCTGCTGGATAAACATTACAGAAGTCTTCGTTTCTAATGATAACATTTTAACATTAAAGGTCTTTAAAAGATCTTTAAAGTTTTAAAAATTTAAACACTAATTGTTGGTTAACGTTATTTTCTACAAAAAGGAATTCGCTAATAATTATATATTATTTCTCAAAGGGTTTTTTTGTCGGACCGCTATATTTCCTTTACTACTTCATCAAAATCAATGATTGAGGCATCATTTTGAAGATTACGTTTCCCGCTAATGACGAAAAATAAACAAATTGTTTAAAATTAATGTTTTC
>JAFIDM010005346.1:33492594-33570856 GCA_023159025.1 Thereuonema tuberculata | reverse complement strand
TATTTCCTTTACTACTTCATCAAAATCAATGATTGAGGCATCATTTTCAAGTACGTTCACCGCTAATGACGAAACATAAACAAATTGTTTAAAATTAATGTTTTCGTTAAAAAACTTTATTTTTAAAAACTTTTTATAAAAATGTAGACACGCTTTAATAGAAGCGCCTTATTTTTCGAAAGCGAAAATATTGCTTTAGCATTGTAACCTTCAAATATTTCCTTTTTTTGAATAAAAATGCACTTTAAATGATATTTCATCGTTTATTTAATAACAACAGATAAAAAAACAAACAAAGATTTATATTTTAATAAAAATAAACGATTTATAACAATAGAAACATAAAAATTAGTCAACTTCTCATATATTATTTCTCAAAGGTGTTTTTTTTATTTCCCTTAATACTTCATCGAAATCAATGATTGAGATATTTTCAAGATTACGTTCACCGCTAATGATGAAAAATAAACAGATTGTTTAAAATTAATGTTTTCGTTAAAAAAATTTATTTTAAAAATATTTTTTGTAAAAATGTAGAAGGCAATCTATTGACAATCTGTTCATTTATTTATTTCCACATTACCATTCGGTGACTGATCAAGATACCATGCGAATTATTCGCACGGGTCAACTTTTTTATAAAACTTGAGAAGACGCCATCTATTGACAATGTGTTTAACTAACATGCACACAAGCTGTTGGATTTGTTTATTATTTCTCAAAGGTGGTTTTTTGTTGCGAATTATTCGCACGGGTCCACTAGTACTATATAATTTCCCCAAATACCTTTTCATTAATACTAATTGCAATATTTTTATACTGAAGATCTCACTTTAAATTCGTTCACCACTGGCATAATTAAATATCAAAGGTTATCACAGTCATCACAGTTAGGGGGCATCACAGGAAAAGTCGGACGATTGTCGGACGTTTTAATCCCTGGGAAGAAACCAAACGCGCATTTGACACAGTGCTGATGAACTCTGTGATCTGTCTAAAGAAGAAGTAAGATTTATGATCAATGTCGGGGATCGTAGCTGGTTTCTTCCACCTGAATTCTTTACTAGACCCAGATTTAAGCATTAATATTAAATTTAATACTTAATTATGAAGCAAAGAACTATTTCAACCTGTGAACGTGTTTAATACGATTTTCAATCAATAATTTATTTGACACATTAATAAATGATTGGCAGCCTTATATTATCATTAGTTACTGAAAAAATAAATATCAATATGTATTGAATTCATATTAACTGTTCAAATTTACATTTCGTTAAATGTAAATATAAATGATCATGTGCAATGAAATTGAGAGATAATCCAATAAGAGAAGAACCGGATAAACCAACATGCTTCTAGTAAATGAATTGTGTGTTTGTTACATGAGAAGAAATGTTGGCTGTCAAGGACTCCGTGCATTAAAAATATATTGAATTAAAATTATTCGGAGATTTAGAACAGTTAATTTTTCATTTAATTTTTCCCAAATTAAAAGAAAAAGGATTGGGCAAAAATTTATTACGCGAATGGGATTCCAGGTTAAAGTCTACTTCGGAGTTTTGGAGATGCTGCCTTAAGTATATAAAGCTGCAATTATTTTCTAACATCTGAATGTCTAAGAAAATTCTTAAATAAAAATGAATAGCAGTGTACAAAATTGAATATATTAAAAAATAATTTCATATATCTACCTTTTATGAAAAGAATTTCTAACAGAATCTTATTTTAACGCAATTCCTAAATTGAAATTCAGTTAATCGCAGTCTAACTGAAGTTCAAATAAATTCGATGTTTGAGAATTAAATGAGCTTATCTGATGAAGACGTTTTCTAATTAATTTGTCTTTGTATTCCTCCACTCTTAAAGTTTTCAACTCTTAAATGTCATCGAAATTAATTTAATAACTTTTAGAAACTGTGCTTTATCCAGATAGAGTTTAAAGTCTTTAAAACATCTTCCACGTTTTAGAAATCTCCTGATGAATCTTTATGAGATTAAAATTTAGTTATGATGTAGCCATCAAAGCTTTCTAGATACAATATGGGCAATTTTCAATTCTTTTTTAGTAGCAATTTATAGTATATGTATCTGTAACAACAATGTAGCAATCATTCCTTTAACAAGAAATAAAGAAACAAAATGATGATTACATGCCATGTTTGGCAGTTCCTAAGATAGATAGTATGAAATTAATTGTCTTTCTTTGAAACTATGTAATTTTTCTTTTACAATTTCTATTAGGTGTCAACACAAATAATATATCTATTACATCACTCTATGAAATGCTTCATTGTTAGTAACAGTATTTGCAGTTATTAATACTTTTAAGCGAATTCTGTTCGTTTTTTTACATGTTCAAATATGCAGTATGACTTTTAGACAAAAGTTAAAGAAATACAGCTGGATTTCCCAAATTTTATTCTAAATAGAATTCAATTAGCGAATGAATAACACAACTGAGTTTTAAGAATCCTGGCAAAATAAGTATATTATAAGGTATATAAGTACTTTTGTTATAATATTATCTAATTTAAGTCGGATTTCTTTTCATTGTATTTGTGTATATGTAATTTCTAAAGTACTCAGTGCATTTTAGATACCAATAATCTGTATTTCGAATAAATTCTAACGATTAAACAATTACAATATATAAGAGCTTACAGTAGAAAAACTGTTTCTTAAAATGTAGAATAACTAGACTATCTACATATATTTAACATTCAAAAGCTAATATCCCAAATAGTATAATCCACAGAAATGAATTAAGTTTAAGCGAAAGTTTTCCAAAGCAGACAAATACTCATATTAGTTTTCTTGTTTGAGCGTAACTTTTCTAAAGATCTAAGAATAATATCTGAATTTTATTTTGAACTATATTATCAGATTAAGAAGATGCAATTCAAATTACAATCGGCTCGATGCTGATGTGACATGCATTTTACCTACTGAATAAGTGTCAAAAGCAAATTCATTCATTCATTCATTCATTTTATTTCCGTTACATTTTATCATAGTCCTGTTAGGAAGCATTTGTAGAGCTTCCTATCAACAGGTGCTACCGTTGAGTACATTCATATTGATATATTTGAGTTATTAGTTACATATGCATTTTTTAGAAAAGTAAAGAGACTAAAATTGCCGATTATACAGTATATTAATTCATAACTAATGGAGATAACTATAATAATGCCACCTTTTAAATTATTTTTAAGCAAAAAAAAAAAGTATTGTAAATATTATTATTTAACAGTTTTCATATTTGCCATCTTTGAATCGAACTTCCATGGTTAACTATAGTGACATACTTCTCAAAATCATATTTTAACACTGGAATCTTCAATTCCTTCGTATAAGGTTATTCTAAATTCCTAGGACAAACTTTAAAGGGTGACAGGGCACACTAAAACAATCATTTTTTTGTCAAACAGTGTATGTCCGGAACTGTCGCATATACTCGGTAGAGGGCGCTGTTTGATCGTTGACGATACCCGCCCAAGGACTGAGAGAGAATCTTTGCTGGAAAGCATGTGGCCGCGTTGCGTCTGGATTTGCGTTTGCCCACACTTGAGCATTGTGCATATTAAACATTCCCTTAAGTGTAAACATTGCTTCATCTGTAAAGAGCACATGTGCTGAAAATCCGGCTGCACTGTACTCTGCTCCATAAACCAGTCGCAGAAGTCTACGCGCCGAGAATAATCTTCAGCTTTCAATGCGTGAATTCTCTGTAAATGGAATGGGTGTAATTGCTGCTGGTGGAAAATTCTCCATACGGTGGTTTGGCTCCGTATGAGCCATTTTTATTTTTACCATATTTTACGCTACGTGCAGCAACACTGTTGCTTGTGTCAGGACGTTCCTTAAGCTGTAGTAGAATGTAAACGCGACAGTTGCGGACATACATTGTATGACAAAAAATGTGTGTGTCAATGTGTCATACCAACCCTTAAAGTGTGTCCTATGAATTTAGAATCACCCTGTATAAAGTCGAGTAAAATAATGAAGAAATGGCACAAAACAATCATCAGCATTGGTAGAACTTCCAATTAAAAAGAAAATACTATTGAACTTGTCTCGATGGATGAAAATAATACTATTTGATTGTTGGATTGTACATTACGTAATTTAGTAGCTGTTATCGGGTAAATTTTAATTTAATTGTGAATACTAAGGTAAAAATACAGGATATCGGGGATTAAAGGGTTACTGAAATCAATTAATATTTCCCTAACATTAATAAATAATTTTTAGTTTAATAGTTAGTAATTAATTTTATCACTCAACTAATTACAAAACAATCAAATGAAATTTGAAATCGTCAGTTAATACTTTATTGTATATGAACGACTAGTTCACTAATTCTCTTTCAACTCTTGAATAACATCGATTTCTTCGCGACTGAAGTTAATAAAGGTCAGAAGAATCTGTCTGGCGCAAATACTGTTCTTAAAGATGCAAACTTCATTTTCTGTGGTGCAAAAGCAAAGCTATTTTGATTAAGATAATGCTATTCATCGTATATATGAAAGATTTCCTGGAAATACTATCAAGGCTATTGCGAGAATCATTGTAACAAGGTTGATGAATCAACAAGTTGTAAGGGTTACAGGTATATAGAAGAGATTTTTTTAAACTGAGATTAAAATCTAACCTTGAGAATCTGGCTGCGCATGGAAGGAGTTTCCATTTTCTAATTTAAAAGACCCTCTTTTAAATAGAATTGCAGCAATTTTATTTTAATGTTCAGTAGATTGAGTATATTTTGAATTTTTAAAATATCATGAAGTTTCTTGCCTAAAATAATGAACAAGAACCACAATTTCTGCTGTAAGTCTATCTCAGAATTAGGTAAAGATACTTAAGAATCTCATTGAATTTTTAGTCCTATTACAATGAAAGCAAACGTCAAAATTAGGGCACCTACGAAGAAATGGTCTACAAGAACCCCAGCAGTTCTGTAGCCTTACAAATGAGATACTAACTTCAACCATTATTAAATTAAAATAAATTAAATTCTAAATTACTTCATACTTATCAATTTTTTTCTGTTAAGTTACTATAAATACTAATTTGCTATTTCTCGTTTTATTCGTAGAAGATAGAATGTATAAAACATGATTAAAGCATTGTTAAACTGAGAGAAGTGATATTTACAAATTTTTCATTATAGTTAGGTGATGGCATTTGAGTAGCGAAATTTTCTCTCTATCTTTTTTTTTTTTAAATGTGGGATGTTTTATAAAAGGATATGTGGCACAAATCTTCACATCTTGGGATGATTCAAATAAAGGATTCACTACATATCTGATTTTTGCTGAGAGAATTTTTTCAAATTGATAATTTACTCATATTTAAAAGGTGTTAACTCAATATCTAAATATTCGTCCATTATTAACTATTATTAATTTAAGTGTCATTATGTTTGTCAGGTAGGTGAGGATGGTCATGCGGTAAAGCAAACTTTCTGTATTTTAATATTTTAAAACTTTCTAAAGGTGTGTTCTTTTTTCATATAAATGTAACAAATGTAATTTATTCTTTAGGATAATATTAAGAATTAAATTATTTTAAGTATTTTATTAAATTTGGTCAGTATCGGAGGCGTTTATTTTAGATTTCATGTTTAAATTCTAATTCAATATTGTCATCTAATCAAATGCTTTGATCTGCTTTTTAATGTTGTCTGAATGTTAATTATTTCCTTGGATTTGTAAGGAGACTTGCTGAAATGTCTATAGATCTACAGATCGAGCTATAATGGAGTTCAATTGATTTCCACTACAAGAATAGAGATAGAAAAATAAAAAAAAAAACAGGGAAACAAGACTAGAAATACAAAATTAAAAAAATCAGGGAAACGAGAATAATTCTTCTCTATATAATTCTTTATTAACATAACATCAGAGTTTTAGCCACGGATAAGACTGCAATGACTGCTCAAGCCTAATCTCTTAGTTTCATATTTGATCAATAAAGATTGGATTAGTTTATTGATTAAACAAACAAATGCATTCTGCAATAAATTAACAATATATCTGCAATAAATTCTGCCATTTTAAATATTCTTGATTTTAATTTATTAGAAAAGACGAAATTTTAATAATTACTAAATCAATTTGTATTCAATGTATTGGCTTTACTGTCACAGTATCACTTAGTCGCTTACTTCTTTTAATAAATGTAAAGTTGCAACAAATCTTTTCAATATAGGCCAATCTTAAATTTCCATTTACTTAAGGGAATAACTTCATCAAACATGAATTTCAACTGAAGTATAACGTAAAGTTTTCCTATTCTGTAAAAGTCATAAGCAGTTGCTTTTACTGTTAAAAAATAAAAATTGAACATAGAATCTTTTAAAAAATTTATTAGTACTTACAAAGTATTTGTTTCTAGGCGAATTCGAAAACCTTCAAAAAGAATATTTATGAGTTTTTATTACATTGTAGTTGAAACATGATAACTAAATAACATATATAAATTTGTTATTTAGAAGTAAATAAATGCTGTGTGGTAAGAAAATTTTCTGTACATTATGGATTGTCAAGTTGAACTTAAAAGCATGTGACGTAATTTCACACGAGAGAATTGTAACATTTTTTTCATTTGAAATAAGTTTAATTTTGTTATAGTATGCATTTAGATAATTGTTTTATTGCTATGGAAAAGTTTGCAAATGTCTTCAGAATTTCATTAGAAAATGTATTATCATTTCTTTCTATAATTTTTTTTAATAGAATACTCCTGTAATAAACATTTAGAAATTAAGTAAGAAACGAGCAAAGTTAGTATATATCTAAATGAAAACTGCGTACAAACTAAAATAATGCCTGAGTCTAACGCACATTTCAATCTCGCAAAAGCAACAGAGAAATGTTTTATGCGTGCAATAAAATATGTTGCAGCCGACATAATATTAGTTCTGGCGAAGACACAGTAAAATTGCCTTAAGGAGGAACTGGGCTCTACAAGTATTTCGATAATTTCTGGGAAACTTGCGCGGAATCCCAGTGTAAATACATTAAGTGATGGAGAATAAGAATTAGTGTTGAATTATCTTGGCAGTAAGATAACGTTTGAATTGTTCGCTCCCTGTAAATTTTCAGAAGGTTCGTGAATCAGAGGTTCGTGTCTTCCTGGCGAGAGAGGCCGAGCAGCAAGAAGTATATTTCCGACACAGAAACTTAAGAGTAAAACCTTCGGAATTCTCTTGCAACAATAAAACGGAGGTAATCCGGAGAAAGGGAGTAGAAACAAATATTAATTTTAATTATATAAAGTAACGAAATATTAATTAATCCTGTAATTCAAGCAAAAAAATATGTTCACAAAAACAAAGTCGAAATTTTTTTCTCATTAAATGGAAGTGAAAGTCGTACGGTGGAAAATAATGAAGCCATTGATTGGACTGATGAGAACGGGAAGGAGTTCGAATCCTTGGAAGACTTGAATGTATTTAGTCAATTATTTATGTTAATTGAATGAAATTAAATCATGGAATATTCTAGGAAAGGAACTTTCTATTTCTTTCTTTTTTTTTCTCATGTCAGCAAATAAACAAAAATAAATAAGACAGTAATGGACATGATATTAAAAAAAAATCTTAAAAAATGTATCAACAAAAACCTATTATAAGCCGCACGCTTTAGCCAGTTTGGAAGGATGTCTATATTAGAGAAATCGTTTCATTTTTTGGACATCAGTATTTATTATTTTAATGTATTCAAATTTTAAGCTTTCATATATTTGGTATTTTTCTTCGCTTGCCTCTATCCTTGTAGATTACCTGCAGTTAGAAGGTAATATAAGCACTACTGTTAAGATTTTGTTTAACTCTTACCATTGAAGAATTCTTGATATTATGATTTTTTATAAGCTCAACCATAATAGCAGCAGGGTATGTCATTTCTCTCCCCTCCTTCCCCTCGAAGAAAAACAACTTTGATTGTGCTATGAAGATTAGACAAGACAGAAATCTACTGAAAAAAAATTAATTAAAAAAATATCATAAATGATGTTACGTCTTCAAAATGGCATTTTATACGTTGACTTTTTGTTGATAATAATGCTGTAACATTTATTATTTTTTAAGATAACTAGCAACCTGGAAAAGTGGATTCTCCCAACCCACGACTGCCTTTAAAACCAGCGTATGAGTCTATGACACATTTGTATTTTTTATAGAGATTAGAATGTAGTCCCAATGGCCTAATGGATAAGACGTCTAACTTCGGATCAGAAGATTGCAGGTTCGATTTCCGTAGCGAACTTGAAGAAATTATTTCTATTTTCACAAATCACAACTATTGCGCCGGACAGACAGAGAGACAGACATACAGAGA
The DNA here is from genome assembly GCA_023159025.1 of Thereuonema tuberculata. Classification (NCBI taxonomy): domain Eukaryota; kingdom Metazoa; phylum Arthropoda; class Chilopoda; order Scutigeromorpha; family Scutigeridae; genus Thereuonema; species Thereuonema tuberculata. The sequence goes on along the minus strand of JAFIDM010005346.1, from coordinate 33,562,511 downwards.
AACAAAAGATTTTATATAATACATGATTGTAACTCTGTTTTTTTATTTAAATTTTTCTACTATTTAATCTTACTTCAGTTTTCGGAATCTACTATATTGCCAAATCCCCGAATGATGAATCTTCGTAAGTTTCCTTTTGTCATAAGATTATTGCAGATGTCTTATTTACGAAAATCAAAAATGATGAGCAAATGCTGGTCCTGGATTTTGAGTAGCCAAAGATAAGTTAACTTGGAGCTAAAGGTCAATATCGTTTTTATTTATCCTCGGCAAAAATCTTAGAAAGAAATGAACGCATAACAAGAAGATGTTATATAACACATCTACTTACTTTCACAAAGAGTTTGAAGAAGAAATATCTAGTTCATGGATAAAAAAGTAGATGTCGCTGTTTATCTCAGTCTTGTGGGAAACCTTAATTCTGCAGAAGTAATAGAGAATGCTAGGCCCCTTCGCAAGAAAGATAAGATGTGCCCCTAGTTATTCGCCTTCCCCAACGTGTGACAAGCGACAATCTATCTTTGGAAGTCCAGCGGAAGCCTTCGCAAAGTCAGCGGTGAACGGACCAGGAAGATTGGTGAGATGTTCGGCCACGACTGTGACATCCCTCGCTTCCGCACAATGAATTAGACAAATGCTTCCTCCAAATAGAAATTACATTCGCGCCTTTCGACTCGATAAAACAGATTCCACCACCCAGCCCTGGTTGTTCCGTGTGCCCAAACCGAAATAGATTCTTGGGCAATTAATTCTGGGGCTTAGAGAAAAGTGTTTCGGATTGCAAGGCAATTTACGTTCGAGAAACTAATCTTCCCGTGCACAGGATTATTAAATTATGTGATTCGAATGACAATCATTGCGGAATTCATTTCTGAGATAAGAAATTGAAAATTATGAGATTTTGTTTTCATGACAATATTTGCAACCAATTTTTGGAAAGCCGGAAAATACCTAAATTTAAGTTTAGATCTCTGATATAATGAGAAAGAAAACTCCATTAAACTCTCGGTAAACTTTAAAAGAAATTTTACACGACAAGTAGATAGATTTAAGAAATACAAAATAGTAATAGAAAAGGAAATATTCCAAAATAATTCCAGTGCATAGTTTACTATGTTTATCATCAAGAACTTAATATGGAATTGTAAACTCTAGACATTTTATAGGCAAACTTTTGATTTTCTTTTGTGCCTTTCTGGTTTATTGTTTATTATATTACAGGCACGTTAATTTTCATTTTAAAGTGGTTTTTTTTCATTCCAAATATTAATTTTGTATCACAAAAAAAGCAAATTGTCTAAGTTCTGATTATGCCAAGTAAATTTCAATATCATATATAATAGCAGTTCAATTATTAGAAGTTCATTATCTACCTACAACTTTGCTCTTTTAACTCAATATATTCATAATATATACAAAAATATATACATTTTTATCAAACTGACATCAACTAGCTACTATAGAGGAAAACAGTTCCTCAGATTTTTTGATGAATATAGACTAGAAAGTTTATTTCATTATTATCAGAAATATAAGCAAGATAGAGTAGCGTACCACTAAATCACGTGAAGTCTTTGATTCTATTTCTACTCATATTTCTATTTTTTACACGTGGGAAGTGTGTAAATGGTATCTTTTCTTCAAACAGCAAGTTTTAGCTTATTTAGCTTAGTTTACTGTTATGTAATTGTGATTTCAATGATTGCAACATTACGTAATCGAATGCCATGTCGAAGCCTTGCTCTAATTGGCAATGGAGATTTAGATCAAACAATTGGTCATAGAATACAGTGGAAGTAAACGGCCAATTCGAATCTGAAGGACTGGTTCTGACAATGTCATAAACATGTTTTTGTTGATAATATAAGTAGAAACAAAAAGATTATATCAACTATATGATGATATCACTATGTTAACAGGGAAAGACAAACAAGAATATATTAGATACAACTTACAGTTAACAAAACTAGGCAACAACTTATTTTTTTTAAGTGAATAGGCCTTCTTTTTTGTACTTCTTTATAAGAATATTCATAATTAAGATATAAAAAATCTTCTAATAAATCTCATCTGGTTTCAGAGGAGATTTATAAATTACCAATAGCTGCAAGTGCATAAATAGTTTATGCTATTTCTTTATTAATGCTATTTCCAAATGTTGATTTATTTTTCGGTATATCTTAGAATAATATTTACAATTTTTGACGATATTTAATTTTTACTTACAAAATCTTGTCTGAACTTGTTAATAGATTATTCTCAGTAAATTTCCAATATTAAGAACATATTACGTTTACAATAAATAGCTTATTAAAACACAACATTCTAAGCCTTACTTTTACAACGTAGACATTATTTATTTACTCCAAACAATAAATTTTGAGGTAAGTTATCACACACTGTCAATACAAGTTGAGGTAAGTTATTAGAGTATGACCGAATAATAATAACAAAAAAAAAAAATCAAGAACTGCGTGTGTAGATCAAAAATACTGTCGACAGCAAGCGTTCATTTGAATTTCTATGTTTCATTTTTACCATAAATAACTTCGAAATTTTTAATGATAAAAACTACGATTTGTTAAAATGTCAAGCTATTGTTTGACAACATATCGGACCCATTTGTTAGCTCCATAAATCAACAGCTGTGCTGATTTTTTTTTCTTTTCATTTCATTTTTTTTCCATCAACCCCATACTTCTACCATAATATTGCTGTTTGTGGTTCCTAAGCTGCCAAAGTCTACATTTGCATCGAAATCAATGTATTAAAGAAGCCGCCGCGTCTGTTTTTGAACCGCATTAGGGGAACCTAAAGTTTGGCCTACTATCACTTCCGTTTGTTTCCACCCAGAATCAATTCATCACTCGGGTGACACATGCAGACAGACCCCCTCCCCCGCACCTCTTTCTGACAGGGCTTAGGAGAGTCACCTTCCGCGACACTTGCTCTGAACCGGGACGTGCCAGAAATGAGACTCGAGCATTACCAAAGAGTCGCCAACAATCCTCTCCATTTATAGATACCAGATGACGTACGACATCTCTGCGACAACCTAAAACTCAAATTTAATCTGCCAGGTGAGTTTGAATGGAGAAATTAAATTCGAATCAATACTGCTTTCTCGTCGTAATCGAATCGGCGTTGTTAAATTCTCGCAGATCTGGGAAGAGTAAAATGGCTTTTCAATCTTTTAACAACGTCTGAAGTAATGTTTCAGATAAGGAAACAAAGAAGGAAAGGTTCACGGGTTCTGATTCTTCTGCAATATATTTACAACGATAAATTATTTAAAAAGAAAAAAGACAACTCTATTAATCATTTTTCATTTCAGCAAAAAGCAATATCTAAATTTAATTACGTCTTTTCAGAACTTCAATAAAAACATTTTGCTAATTTCATTAACTTGTCTGAAGTACATCCAGCAAAATAAAACAAAATACAAAAAGGCACTCAACTATCAATGAAACCATTATTATCGATATTTTAAGATAATGTGTTGAAAGTAAAAAATTACAAAAACTTTGTTATTTGTACGTCTTTTCTTTTTTGTATGTCTTTTCTACGTATTTTCAATTGTACAAAATCATATTTTTCAGTTTAATTTCAGAAAGCTGAAAATTTTCCACATGAGTCGAACGAGTTCACTCTTTTACTTTTGGGACTGTTGATTCTGCAAGTCTTTAATCCTTAACCAGTCTTATTAATCCTTAATCAATCCTGTTAATCCTTAATCAATAAAACAATGAAGAGTTTTTTTTAATTGCTTATTTTAGCTTTTCGGGCTCCACATTGATTCCGACGGTTTCTCATGTAGGCCCGTGTACCGAGACCTGGTTGTGTACTGATGACTGCTCCTAACTGATGATCGCTTTATCAGCGTGAAACAGCTGTACAAGGATATCATTTAGTATCCAACTTGGTCTCACCCTTTATAAATAAACAGAGGGTTAACCTAGAATAATTTTTAAGAAGTGCTAAATACTTCTTAAAAATTATTCTAGGTTAATTGTCTGTTTAAAACGCTAGTATCCTAACTAATCCAAATACTTGAATAACATTCATTGACAATGAAAAAGGAATGTCTAGTGTTCCACTTTATCGGTTAATTCTTATTTGGAAAACTTCGATTTATATCGTCCCAGTCAAAGTTTCAATTTAAAATTCCATTCTATTGATATAATAAACAATTTCTAAGGTAAACGTGTTTGGCAAACCTATTTAATAATTAAACATTGAACTAAATTAATAAATGCAACTGAAATATCAAACTTTAATAATTAACTTCATAAAGTAAATAGAAAACTTGTCAGGTTTCATTTAAGATATTTATGGATTTAATTTTGTAAACACTAACATCTCTCTTTGTACGCAATCTTATTTTACTACTTTTTTTATTTTTTATTCTATATGTGATTAAATATAAAAGTCCCATTTCTTTTGTCAATGTGGATGAATTACTGGGTTGCCAACAATAACTCATCACTGAAGAACTACTCGAATTGGAGAAGGACTTACAATGAAGAAGATGATGATTATGGTGTTGAACTTGTTAACACCTTTCAACAAAAAGTGACATAATTATTTTTGATGTCTGCTGTCAGCGAAATGAGCATCGTTAACGACAACGATCCACAATAGAGAGGAAATTCCTTTTAGAATTGTAAGGATTAGTTTAATCATAAGAGGCCTAAGTTGTCCTAATTTATGTAAGTTTTGAGCCACGATAACTGTATCAAATTTATCAGAAATGACAGCATCTCTCAGCCAAGAATATCACGAAGGAAATACAGATGAAAGTCAATTTCCAATGATTGTTGTTTATAACTTTTTTATTTTTGAATAACCAAATAAAGAAATAACTATGTTTGAAGTATCGTGTACATTCGTTAAAACTTTGTTATTATCTTTTAATGAAAAATATCTCTTATTCTATAAGTTATCAATCCTACAAAATTAAGGTTGAACATTGTTTATTATTCATTCTAATTACATAAGAGAATTTCGAAACTAACTCAACACCGATAGGACATTATTTAAGCTATCTTTTGCTTTAGGTTATTTAAAACAATTTACGTGCAATATTTGCTTTAAATAAGCCGATATTACTTGGAATTTTGAGGCACTCAGTGTGCTTTCAAAACCAACATACACAACAGACATAACAGTAAATCAGTTTCGCTATTCTCTTTCTGTTTATCGTTTTCGTTCGAAATCCCAACAGAGTACCTCTTTCAAAATTTATATCCTGAGTAGATTAAACACAGTGCTCTGCTCTCCAACAAATAAAACATACAAACTTTTAGTCGGAATCAGAATTATTTACGGCGATTTTCGATGAAGGCAGTGTCAATTGAATCAATGTTAAAACTTTTGTAACGCTGCATGTCAGTGCTTGAGAGATTAAAGATTGAATCCCTAGCTGGCTGGTATGTCGATAATTTCTATAACTTAAAGATGCCTATGACAACCCATCAACATGAGTAATTGGCCTCAATTTCCGCTCGGGATTCTGAACGAGTAACCGACTACCAATCGACTCTGCGGGTTAGCACAGTAGGGAATTTCAGCCTTATCTTCTCGTCCACTTTAATTTTATACTGCCTTCGTCCGTAATTCATAAATTCTCTCCTTACACTGAGACTGATCTCTGGGAATTTTATCTGCGGGTCCTTTGCTTTTCAGCCCCCTCTAAAGAAGCCATGCTAACGCAAAACGACCCGTGTGGAACTTCTGCGCTCTTTTTTTCCACATTTGGCAAGAACCCAGGCCTTGGCATTTCTCCAAACCGCCATCAAACACTAAGTACCATGACTGCGACGAACACATAATGTAAGGAAAATTCGAAAGCTATTCGTTTCAATTGATAATACGCCGTTTTCGTTTCGACGTCTAGTAAGGCAATGGAAATCCATACTACTCATAACGATTCAAAAGTTTTTCACTGAAATTATTATAAAGAATTTTATACAGTCAACATGCTAGAGGAAATTTCATGAAACCCATAACCCGCAGTTCCGGCTTAGTGCAGAGTTTAACATATTGGAAATTCTGCTCATCTTTTAAACATCATTACAAATAAAATGCACCATTACTACCGTTTCATTAAGCAGCAGAACTTCAATTTAAAGACTTGTTTGTGCATATAAACAACCAGTAAATTATGTCTTGCGTTTGACAAATGAAATGCATGGAAACCGATTTTAAAATTTTTGCATAGAACTGTATGATTGTTTGGGAATTCACTAAATATATGAGAAAAAATAACAAATTGAACAAGTTTGAGTTTTTAACCATTTTAAGTATTTAATTTCAGTAAAACTTTTCAAATTTCTTTCTCCTGAAAATTATATATCAATAAAAGCCTAATAATCATTGGAAATGTCGGTTTTAAGATATAAAAATAATAATATCTAACCTGAAGAATTATATAAATATATTTAAGTTTGAAGTAAATTGAATAAAAATATTATCTTTTCCGTTTTAAAATTACTGTATTTCTCATTACAAAGGATGGTGAAGGTTAAAACTTATTTTAAAAACTTCTTAATATTGTGTTCTGCCTACTTGATATAATTAATTCCCGTGCAGTATACGGGATAGCACTGATTCTGCATGTCAATAACGTAGTGAATTCCCCAAAGCAGTTTCCACATAATGGCTCCTGATTCACTTCTTTTGTTTGTTTGCTTTGAGAAGATACTGATTGTTATGCATCTGTCGCCACCAATGCTGGTGGTCAATTGGAATAGAACAAGAAAAAATACAAACATACAACTGATCGTCTTTGTCTTCTCAGATATGTTTACAAGAATCAGTTGATTTGGACGAAGAGCTGACTAGTTTCTAATCAGAGTAAATTGCTTTTTGACATCTCTTATCGTCAGATAGGACTACAAACAGATGAAGAAAAGGCAGAAGGTCTGCGTCTGCCACTTTTAGTGGATTACTGGGAAATAAACTGACACAAGTAACTTTATACTTAATGTTAGTTTAGGTTAGTCTTAGAATTAATGCAATTAAGCAAACGTAATGTAAATTAAAGTGTTTTTAATACAGGACGATTCAAAATTCTTTGAATGAACTTTAAAGGTATGTCAAGAATGCAAAAACAAAGCGTATTCACAGTGGAACGTATGTCCGCAATCACCACCCGAATGTGCTAGAAGGTACTAAGGTTAAGAAATAAAAGACAAGTAAGGTATATAACTTGTTTATTAGCCCTATGTTTACAATAAGACAGTAAGGTATATACATACAGGTTCAGAGCTCAAAGTTTCAGCAACAGTACTACACGCCTCACAACGTCGATGCATGGATTACCAAACATGCGCAAAAATGCGAGACCTTTGGCGGACTCTTGCGACGGATACCCTAAGTGCAAATTTGCCCATTCAGCATTAGTGAAGCGATAAATCCTAATCATACGTCTCAAATGACGATAACCCACACTGCACAACTAATGCGCTGCCAAACATCCCCCTCTATCACATTCAGGTGGTGTTTGCGCACATCCGTTCAACTATGAATAAGGTTTGTTTTTGTATTCCTCACCTATCTTTGAAGTTTGTACAGGGAATTTTTAACCACCCTGTACAGTCTTGTATTGATTGAAGCTTCTAAAAAAAATATTGAAAATAAAAATAAATAAACAAATACGTTTAAAAATGAAGTACGTAGATAAATCCATTGGAAAACCAGTTACATATTCATTGCCAAGATATCGATTAGTTGCTACCTTCGTTGATTAATAGATGCGGTGACTTTTCAACTCAGCGACTAATTAACGACAAATTGATATAAATATCTTTGAAACTAGAAAATTGTGAATCTAGATTACATTCAAATTTATCTGAGTTTCATTGCGTTGCGTTATATTGGTGAAGCCTCCTGATAACTCTGCAGGAATTTAGAATTAGTTATCCGTTAGCAGTATGAGATAGAAATTTATATCCATTTCCTCTCTTTAATAAGAATTTTTTTAATCTTTTAAAACTCCTTGGTTTGTTTGTTTTTTTTTTTGGGGGGGAGAAATTGAGAAATAGAAAGAACCTTTACGGCAAGAAATCGTATTACTTCTACTAACCTTTTAAACTTATGCTCTTTAACATTTAGCATCAGTGACATTGAGATAATAACATGTTTCTTTTTTTAGTTTTCAATTCTGTTTACATCTTGTTTTGATGTCTTCTTGCAGAATAGCCTCCAGCTGTTTTGTTTCCTCTTAACAGATTCTATTATATTTTTGTTATTATTTTTTATTCTGCATCTATAATATAAAAGGGAAATTCGTGGAGATTTGTGGGTCTATTCGAAACGTTTAGCATACTTCCCAACATGCTACAAACTTGAAATTTGGCATATGGGTGGGGCCGTTTCTACCATTAGGCAAGACTAGGCGGCCGCCGCCTAGGGCGGCAAGATTTTAGGGCGGCCGAAGGACGGATTCTGTTTTTTCTTTTGGTTGTTGTTGTTGTTGTTGTTTTTGTTGTTGTTGTCGTGTCCCCGGATCCATCAAAAAAAAAATTTTTTTTTTTGTTAAAATAGGATTGTCGGTTGTTTTTGGTTGTTGAATTGAAGATTCTGTTTTGTTTTTTTTGTGGGGGCGGGATTTGAAAGGGAGAGGGCGGCATTTTTCAGTTCTCGCCTAGGGTAGCAGAACACCTAGAAACGGCTCTGCATATGGGTATGTCCATAGTGTAGACAACGTAGAAAGTATAAAAATAAACTCTTTATTTGTTTTGGAGGGTAAATAGCCATGAAGTGTATGGCGGGAACCCACAATTCACCTGAATTTAGCGGTCTGCAATGCTTTCCCCTGCCATTTCAAAATGATCTTACAAGTTCATTTCTTTTTCATCCACATCACTGGAACCCGTACGAAGAACGGGGATTCGGATAGTAGTATATAAATTTCATCAGGCCGTCGAATGAAATTTTGACACTAACGTGAAAGTAGTACGTAAAACTGTGAAAGATAAACCTACTAACACTAATTCTAGAAAAGGATTACTAAAGCATAAACGGAAAGGAATAGTGGGATTGATTACCGCTACAGTTGGCAATAACAGCAATCCTCTATTAAGTTTTCTACCGAAGTATACAATAATATATTTAAAAAAAAAAACAAAAAAAAAAACATTTAAATCAGGAATTAAAAAAAAATAATAAAACAATTAGTCTATCATTTTTTTTTTTTTTCATTTTCAATTTTACGGGTTAAATGTTGAACAAGTAGATAAAAACTTACATGAAATCTTGAGAAAAGTAGACGAAAGAAATTTTGTTTGCAAAAATAACTAGGCTCCATTATGTTAGTTATTATTTAGTTACTTATTTTTTATTTAATTTTTTTTGTAAAACAAAATAAGTACTTCCAAAATGATTAAAATATATAATTTTATGATTAGTATGTGATGAGATTATATTTGTTTTATCTAAACTAATGATGCTTGTTATTATATTACTATACAATGAGTCTCATTAATCAAAATAAGCTTATTCTAAATTAAATATTGAAAACATCTAATTTACAGAAATTTTCGAATAAAACTGTAATGAAATTTGAAATTCGTGCTGATAACATATATTGAAATAAGCTTGTCATACTAGTTTTGCAAATATAAAAAAACAACACTGATGAGTAGATGTAATTTAAGCTCTTAAAAATACCATTTGCTATAAAGGCCAAACCTGATCAGTGCCTGTGCTTCTATTTGATAAGCAATATCAACATACCCAGGAGATTTACACTTGAGAAGATGCGTTGGAGGCAACGACAATTTCACTTACTTTCAAAAGCGAACGATAGATAAAATTCTGAGACATTTCGTGAGGACGATCCTTTCAAATAAATTCTCCAATAACGCCCTTTCTGTTGCTCCCAGCGCTAAAATTAAACTTGACAGGTGGATTTGAATTTCATCGGTCAAAGCCGATCACCGTGCTTTCCCCGTGACAAGGTTATATACAAGCATTGATTTACTCACAGTGGATGTCCAGCTTCCATCCTTCTTCGATGCCACTCTTCGGGATGGCCGGGTTCTCGGCCCGGCAAGACAGATACTTTCCATTGTCATCGCTCGTAGGCGTGAAGGTGAGCACGCTGGTGGTAATGTTGCCGTCCGGAGACATGGTTTCTTCCGTCCGTTTCATCCTTTTGTTTCCTTTCCACCAGGCCATGATGGGCGGTGGCCGGGAACCAGTCGAAATACAGCTCAGATCGTATTTCTTGCCGGCAGACAATGGCCTGCGCGTGTCCAGAATCTTCACTTCAAGTGGCTTCACTGAAATGAAAACAAAAAATTACAGTTTTATTATAAAATGAAAACAAGGTTTTATTCGAAATAAAATTTGATTTCAGACTTTCTGTAAATGCTTTCATTACTGTAGGAAAAAAAAAAAACCTCATGACATTTAATCATTCTCTGATTAATAAAAATACAGAAAGACTTCATAGAGACTTCATAGCAATCTTTAGAAATATTAAAAGTAAAAGCAGTCACTTTGTAAGTTAGTTTTCAGAAAGAGAAAATGTGTGGAATATGTATTTCGGAAAATACAGGGTAGCGCACATAGAACGGCCGCAAAAGGTTTCAAGCTATATTTTGGTTCTAAAAATGGACACTGTTTAACACTTTCGCTCCTGTTCATGTTTCTTATTCATAATAGATGCAAAACGGTGAATTCTAAATTTCAATAATTACTTCTTAAGTTATTATTCGACCCCAACTAGTAGCGTTGGCCGAGGATTGCTTGGAGTATTGAAAATTTTTACTTTTATTTACTTTACTTTACTTTACTTATATTTATTATATTTATTAATAAATATTTATATTTATTAATTTTTACTTTACTTTTTTACCCTAATAAGCTATCATACCCCTCAGGCACAACCTTGTCAGTAAGGCGAAAAACCTGCCATGAGGTTGATAGGTAATAACTTGCGTTTAATCCCTATTCGACATGGATGGGACTTTTAGGATATAAAGTGAACTGTCATCTAATACGTTTCTGGAACAATGATTCTTTGCCTAAAAAGTTATGTTTCTGCCATTTCTTGAGGCTAAAGGCGTAAGTGCCAAGAGCCCGATCATTGGAAAAGAATAACGTATCTTATCCATTCATTTGTATAAGTCCAAGAAATGATTATGTAAAAAAATTGCGAATAAAAATTAAAAATTCTCTACAAACATTAATTACAGTAATTAAGTTTGTAGACAAGTTTTGTATTCTATGTGATTATTAATGCTATCGTTTTCTACAATAGTTTATTCTGAAAAACTAATCTTCCTAAATGTATTTAATACAAAAACTCACAATAATTCCTTCTTCATCATCCTAAACTTCTTTAATCGATAAAAGTTCCGCTCAGGATGTTGAAATATCGATTAAAGAAACTTAGAATGATGAAGAAGGAATTGCTGTGAGTTTTTGTGTTAAATAGTTTATTCATTAAATATTATGAGCAATCTGAACAATGAGGTTTTACTGACCTAATGGAAAGTTCCTCTACTTGAGAAAAGGACTCCATTAATAGAGTCCTGAAACGTCGTGGTAAGTGTTTTTACACTGTTTTCTATTAAGCGGTATAGTTTAAATTATTCTTATATTATATTCTATTAGTAATGCTTATATACAACTATTACTACATGTTATTAAAGTAAATGCATATTTTTTCTTAATAGTTCAGGAAATTTTCTGCATTGTTGGGAAGAGTAGCAGCATCCAAGAAAGAAATCTCAATATCGAGAAAAAGGAGTAATACATATTTGTACTCGAGATATTCCTTTTTTTTATTGAATTGTTAAAGCATTTTCTAAAATATGAATTCACCATCCATGTAGTCAGTGATATATTAATTTAAATTCAATTTTCCTTCGGCAGAAGATATCACAGATGGAAGTTTTAGAATTGCATTAGCATCTCATTTTCTTATGCGAGAGATTTTTTTTCTCGCTTCTTCTTCTTCTTCAATATGATGATTCCATCCTTTGATTCCAAATTTCAGTGACTTTTAGTTCATCTCATTTATTCTTTCTCAACGATTTTCTGAAACACACTAACGAATTATCTTACCCTTCCTTCTAAAGCAAACAATCCTCTGCTAATCACATAGTAGTAATCAAATATTTAGTTTCGCGAGACGTGCTGTAGCAAGTTTACCAGGCATAAAGAGGGCATTTGCATTCCGATCAATTGGTAATAGCTTGACATATTTAGCTTCGATGGAATATCCTATGTTAAAGCTATAGGTTTTAAATTTAATATGCCTATTAAACTTTTCTTTCCTATTCTTTAAAAAAAATACTCATTGAAATTTTATTTCAATTTAAGTTAATTTAGAACTATTACATACTGCTGTAGTAACTTTTATAGTTAACAACTGTAGTGTAGAAGTTTAAAAAGAATTTTTATTGAAATATGGATTCTTTGTTTTAACAGAAAAATAAAGAAATGGAAAGCATGAAAGTGATGATGAAGATAGGAAAGAAGTCTTCTCATAGTGAGGAACTGAGATGATTTGAGTTACCTTTCAGTTTTGTTTAGCAACTAATCTCTACTGGAAACAATCCTGGTTCAGTCACTTAAAACATATGTGAAAAGTAATTCAAATTAAACGGGAAAAAAATAAGAAAGCCATCATTCAACAAACTCTTATGAATTTCTAGTTAAAAATAATATTGTTAAAAAAGGTTCATCAATTTCTAATTTTAAGTTAAAAATCGATTTCACGTGACTAAGTAAGAAATTCTTGATTTTGCTTCTTCCATTTTAAAGCATCTATATCCGTGCTTCAATTAATAGTTAAGTACTAATGTAAAAAATAAAAATCTTTTTTTTTATCTTTTTTTTAGATTTTTAACAATATAAAAGTTGATAGGAGCGTCCCATCAATGCTGGAGGAATAGGAACTCAAAAACTCTGACAATGGTGTCATATTCATGTTAACTTCTTTCACATATAGCATTCAATAACAGCAAGTGTAAAATGAAATTTTTTTTTTACGAAATAAATAAAATCATCAAAGGAATGATTACATTTTTTTTTGAAGTAAGTAAGTAATTTTATGTTCTTCTAAGTTTAAGCATTTTTCCCGATATACAGTATTAGGCACCAGGTGAATTAATTTTCAGTAGTAAATAACATATCAATCTCTTTGTTTTGTATTTACATTTAATCTCATTTATCTAATTTATTCTCTATTATAATTTAATTTCTTTTTAATTTACAAAATTTGTCATTAAACAGACATAAATTTTTATTACAAATGTTTTCTTTTAAATAATCTTTCGTTTTATTTTTATTCCAGATAGAAGTCTATTCAATCTAATATATTTTTACTACATTTAATAAATTCCAGAGTACTTTTAGAGTGGGAAAATATGTGTTTTCTCTATAAGTACATTTTGAATATTCAATATTCTTCTAATTTAAGTAAAATTTCAATTAAGTAATATTATTAATTAAATTAATAATGTATAAGTAAATTAAAATCAAATACAACAATTGTTTAACATTGAAGTCCAATGTAATCAATAACTAACGACCAATTCAATGGCAATGAATTTCTTTGAAGTATTAACATCAAAAGATTAATCCGGAAATGTCAGAGAGATTAGTATTTGAATAAGGGCAATGCATCCGAATTAATTTGTTTATTTTAATTACACTTAATGAACTGGTTACTTGATTTAAGCAAATTGGACTAAAGGCGCTGATTGAACATCAGTTAGTAATGCTATGATGAATTTAATAACTCAACCTAATTGGATATAAATTATATATTTTCAAAAACAAATAAGTATTGTTAAATTAATCAATAATAGTGTGAAATCGAAGGAAATAATATTAAATGATCTCAAATAAAGTAGTTGTTAAATATACACTGTATAAAATTCTTTTTTTCTTAATATATAATTCCTCTTTTTCGTAATACAGGAACAATAAACAGTGATGCTGCTTTTAATAAAGTGAGACTTGTTACAAAACCTAAATGGGATGAAAATTAAACAACAAATAATGCAAACATATGTTCATACGTAAATTTCGCTTAAGCCCATCTACAATGGCTTTGATGAATTAGACAGAATTCCTGCGTTTGAAAGATGCGTAATGGACGTCAAAATTGATATTAAACTGTCATGTACTTGAGGTTGGCGGCATTTATGCAGATTATTGCAAAGAATTATTATATATTACACATTTGCATACAGATAAATAGTTGAGAATAATTGCAATAACTTTCAATAAGTAACTAAAATTTCACAACGTCATTTCTTTTAAACATTTCAATTTACAAGGAAAAAAATAATACAATTGCTCGAATTGATAATTAATCAACAGATACTCCTGCGTCTAAATACTGTATAAAAAAACTCCTTCCCTCTGTTTCCATTAATTTTACAACCATCATTTATCAAGAAGGAATATCCAAAATTTAGATACCTAGGAAAGAATATGTGAAGTTTAAGAATTTTTCTGCAAATCGAAATATTGCAAAATCGTAAAACAAACTCAGAACTTACGAAAAATTTCAGGCAGATTAGTGATTTTTTTTTCTCTTTCTTCAAAAAATTCCATCGTTCAGTGAAAAGCGATATTCGATAGCCAGTAGAAATGATGATGATGATGATGACGATTGATTTCATAATGGCACTATTATGTTGATGAGACAATCGTTAAAATAGAGATTTCTGCTTTGGATGTTTTTATTTGGAATGTCATCATCTTTAGCAGTTTTTCGCTCGTCTTCTTTCAGGGACTCTGGAATCCTGAGTTATAAAAGTAAATCAATCTTAGTTCATCTTATCTGGAAAGGAAACTTTCCGAATTTGTTGTTGAAATAATTCAGCATTTTTGTTTATCGGAAGCTTCTAGTCCAGTATTCAAAGCAAAGCAAAGAACAAAAATGTGATATAATCTGGAAAAAATGAGCTTTTTAAAAGTTGGATAAATACCTTTTGGTTATTTATTTGGTTACTACTAGATTCTCAGACACACTAAAAACCTGAATAGCCTATCGCAACTCTTCATCGCTAGAGCTTTCAGAGGATATTTATTTTTTAAAATGATGACACGTGATCACGTGAATGAAAACTTCTTTTAAGCATTGTTCCTTTCAAAGAATTCTCTTTCTCTTTCAACTGGAAAAACTATTTGTTAAACTTATATCAGAAATACAAGCTAATCCAACGACCGGCATTGATGTTTCTTTTCTTTCTGTACTTGTCTCCATCTGTTTCTCTCCTTTTGGCTATCATGATAGTTCTTCTGAACTGTCCAATTGTCCTTGCGGTCTTACTAGTATGGAATAGAATAGAATCTGTTCAACTACATCAGAATTATTTCGATCCTCATGGACATACATTTCACCTCACTAAATATCTTGACTTGAAAATAAATCAATTCACCTTAAATTTAGAATCACAATATGTTTATTTGTAAATTTTATAATTTTTATGAAGTTTTACTGCAGCAGTTACGTTTACTGGAACGAAGTAATAAAAGGAGTTATAAAAAGTTATATATTAAAGATACGCGTTTATTTTGTAGAAACCCCAAATCTTAATAAATTTCAGCAGAGATTAGCATTCCTACCTGTTACGAATTTTTTCTACCTTTTTACGTTAAGTCAATATTGAAATCGCTTTAAATATAAAATATTACAACGAATCTATTACTAAATTCTTATTATTGATTCTTATTATTAAATTAAAGAGATGGACTTTATAAAATTACTTTTCTTAATATTACTAAAAGCAATGAAGCAACTGCTGCTTTTTTTTCTTATTTTTAAAAGCTAATTCCAGATTTTGATAAATATATTTATGATAAGAAAGCATATTAAGGGATTGATTTCTTTGGAGTCTTATTACATATCAGTTTAATGAAGAATCGAAAGGAAATGACTGATCTTCTTAGTTTAATTGCCTTCTTATTGCAAAAAAAAAGAAATCGTGAAAATGAGCAAGGAAAACGTTATTAGAGATTCTTGTTTCCGCATCTCATTTCATCGTAGAGCTGCAAGTAGAACTGCCAGAATTTCATTTGGAATTTTATTTCTCAACAACTGTGCCTGAGACATTCCGATTTGCTTTTGTTTCAGACATGCTGATAAGTTTCTTATTGTTGATGATTATAATAAAAAAAAGCATCCAGTAAGTGAAAACTGGAAGCATTATCTCATTTTCGTTTTCTTTCTCGAGTGAGCTACTACAGTAATGGCTTTGATGTTTGCTCTTTGTCCTTGATGGCACTTGAGTTTCTGTCGGAAAGCTCAGAGCGTGAACAGGATTGTATTCTTGCTGTTTTTTTCCTTCAGTATTTTCTCCTCTCCCCTCACTCTTCGTAACAATTCTTCTGCAAGCTTTCGAAAAGAGAGTTCAGATCTTTATTGTACTTCGAATGAGCCCAGCGTCTTAACAGTGGTAACGACGGTATAGCCACTCTGGAAAATTCCCCGCGCACAGGGGACACCGACGGGAGGCCTTCTTTTCTTCTCCGCCTAATATTACCTGGACACCGCGAAGCAAGCGCAAGGGCCCCCTGGTGGGACGGCGAAAACGCAACGAGGGACACATTTTAATTCTCGTGGTTTTCTCGGGCAATTCCTCGGAACTCCTTATCTTCACTTTTCCCGCCTAGTTGTCAAACAGGAAAATGTTCATTTTCACCGGATGAGATACGGGCTCCCCATTCAAATGACGCTGCTCGCTTCTCCCTCGGGAAGCGATAAGATACTAAGTTATGATTATTTAGTCTGGTGCCTTCTCGACTAGTTTGTCATTTCTACACAGAGCACCACTTCCTCCTTTGTGCACCACGTACTCAAAGCCGAAACCGTTCGTTCTTCAAAATGCCAAACACGCAAAAGAGTAAATGGCATTAATTCGTCAACTTTAATAGTGGGGAAAGTTTGGACAGTCACAGAGACGGCACCTCCAGCACGGAAATATATTGTAGAAACTGCTGTGACCTAAGTTCACGGGTATGGAATGTGAATTTTGACGTAGAAGTTGCTCGCAACTTGATAAGAAAGGTAATCTTCGCCTTTTAGATAACATTGACCTATGACTTGTTCTCTCTCCATTTCTTATGAAATAAATGTTGTATCTCATAAAAATTTAGTGTAATTTTATTACTTTAGACAGATGATAACTCATAAAATGTGAGCTATCTTTTTTATTGTGATGAATATTTTTTTTTCCGTAGTAGGACTTGGTACTTAATAAACTTGTACTTTAAAATCAGTGGAATTACTTTTTTCTGCGTGTAATTAGTTTCTGCAGGAAAGGCAATATATATTTCAAAGGAAATGGAATGACCGAGCAATTTGAATAGCAATTTGAATTTCATGCTTTATGAATGTCATTTTTCACTTGACAGTTTCCGTTAGTTCCGCTAGTTTATCCGGATTTAGGATTAAGTAATCTCGAACTCAAATATCAAAATTTTTTAAAGTCTTGTTATTAATATATAACAACGACGTCAAACAATTTTCCTTCAATGAAAATTTATGTTAAGCTTTGTAACATAAAATTTATGATATTGTTTCTATATACATTTCATATAACAATATTTTCTGTTTATGTATCTTTGAATAACTTATCAAAATAATAGAACCTAATAGAAACATTTCTTGTAGAATTCCTTTGTGATATTTTTATGTTCTTATTTTCTATTAAAACCAATTATATAAAAAATTGATAATTGTTTTTAAAGCATTTGTGAGAAGATAAATGGAAACTCCAGAAATCAAAACTAAAAACAATAATACTCTTTAAAAATAAAGAAAAAGAAAATTCATGTGTTGGGCTGAGTAAGCCTCAATGAATTTCTAAAGCGCATTTAAATGAATAAAAAAGCGCCTAAAAATGCATAAGCACATCAAAATTTGAGACCAACATTCAGTACTGACATCTCAAGACAGTCTGTTTCACGCTAACTTGTCGATCATCAGTTGAGAGTAGTCAGAATGAACATTGCAGGTCTCGTAATGTCTATTCACCTCTGTTTTAAGAACTGCTTGTTCATTCTGACTACTGTCAAGGGATGATCGCCAAGTTATAGTGAAACAGGCTGTCTTGAGATGTCAGAAATGACATTTGTCTCAAATATTAATGTGTTTTAAAGCATTTGTTAATCATTAATTTACTGAAATATTAATTGAAGAATATTTAGTGAATATTTAAATCTACTTGTCTTTATTCTTACTAAAATATTTTTGGAATAATTCTTTATCTCAAATTAACAATTTGGACAATCCACAAATAAATATATTACGGGAAGTCTAAGTTACTAATTTACCATTAATTACTATTCTAGTAGCTACTTTTTCCAATTCCATATTTGAAAAGTTTTATTTAACAACGAAAATAACTTTTGTTTCATTGTAATGCCATATTATAAAAAGAAATACACGTTTTGAAGTTATCGATTTTTAAATTGTTCCAAACGAGAGTCAAGCAAAGTTTCTTGGTTTGAGTGTTGAGCAAACTTCAGTGTTAATCTGCTGATAATTATCTTTATATAACAGCAATGCCCTTGGGACATCATATCACACTCATCAGCACAGTTATCTACAAAATCATCTCTTCCATTCTTAAATGATTTGTTACTCTCAATGTGCCTTGCAGCTGAGAGAGGAAATGCAACTCCCTTCCACATCCGATGAATTAAATCCCTTAGAAACACGTAAATATCACTAGATCCATGTTTAACACTTCAACACTTCATCTTAGCGCTAGGAAAGTTTTCAATTTGCAAGCGTAACGCTCTGTTAGAGTATTCTGCATCAATTTTCGAATTGCTACAAAGTTATTTAATCAATACTATTTTAATTAACTTTATCTTATTCTAAAGTACATTATATTTAATGAAAAGTGAAATTATAGTTGAGAACATTCTTTTTAATTATGAATAGCTTTTTGAAACAATTAAACATTTTGAAAAATTCAGAAGTAAATTTATTTATGTAAGAGAGTTAAAATTTATTCTTACAGAGTTTTATTGGTATGTGAAAAAATGCATTTACATGAAATACATAGGAATCATTTGTTCAGCCTGACATAACTGCTAACGTTTATTTACAATAAAGTAATGTGTATGATCACTTATCAAAAATCATTAAAATTCATTTAAAAATCATTTTAACTTCAATAATTAATTTTATTATGTAATTTAATGCACATTTATAATAACTTAATGTACAATAATTATAGTGCTATTACAAAATTCCATGTAAAAATTACAATTTTTAAAAACAATTATTATAATTATAATAAGTCATTTTTGTTACTCCTATGATAATTTTAGCTATTTACCTAATCTTTAAAAAGTATATTGTCAAAAAAACTGTTTTTACCAAACTTATCTTGAAAAAAAGGCTGGGTTTTTTTTCCAAGAAATTCTAGTTTTGAGTAAATAACATTCTAAACTGAAAATACTAAAATTTATCATTTATTCAAAAACTTCCTTTCTTTCCTTTCTAATGTTCCAAATTACATTTTTTTGGGGACGATGATATCAAGTTATATAGTGCTTTGTCATTTCTAAAACCTTGACTGCTCTGAAATTTGCAAGCTTTTCTCTATATAAAAACATTGTAAAATGTTGCTGTATTACGACTATATAATTTACTTTTAACAGCTGACTATAATATTTCTTGTAGTTTCAAAAATATTTTCAGTATATTGTAGTTTCATTGATACTAAAATTGGTATAAAAATAACATGTATAGAATTAATCTTGATTTTTTTTTAATTATTATGGAAAAACTTATATTTTATTTATATTTCCAAAGTCAATTATTCATTTATTTTTAGAAATGTATAATTTTGAACTTGAAGAGTTTGTAAAATGAAGATGAAGAATAAAAATAAGAAATAATTTCTTGTAATAAAAAAGTAAACTTATTAAAAAAAAGTTAGACTGAGATGAAAACACATTAAATTTGTAGGTGACAAGGAAAGTGGAATGAATAATCTCATTTACAGCTAAGAAGGGTAGTGTTGTTAAGAAGATGGAAAAGGCACCAATCCTACTTACGGTTCATGTCGACAGTAACAGAGGTTGATACGGGGACGGTCAAATTTGTGTTGGATGCCTGGCACGTGAAGACGGCGTGGAAATCTTTTCTGGTCAGCGACGGAATTAACAGATCATTGCGAACAATCCCTAGCGAAGTCACTTCGTAATTGTCATCTAATAACGTGCTTTCGCGCCACCAACTGACACTGGGAGGAGGTTTGCCTGAAAGTAAAAGGAAGAAAAAAAAAACACGGTTGTTATTTATGCCTTGGAACGTATATAGAAGAAAAAGGGAGGAAGAAAATTTCAGGGAAAGAATCAATTGTTGTGGTGGAGGTTATCTGCTCCCAGAAGACTGGGACCCATAAAATAAACAAAGAGAGCTCTTAACCATAAAGGAAAAAAAAAGAAAAACAAGGTTGAAAGGAAAGAATTTACGAAGCATAAACAGTACGATAACGAAAAAAATTATTAGCTTCGCTAATCTCGCTCTAGCTGAATAGGACATAAATTATAATACATCTGGGAAGAGAATTTAAATTAACCTATTTTTATCTCGAAGCTCTTCTATACTAAAGTAGTTTGTAATTATTATTAAGTCTCCAGTTTATAAATCATATTGCAATGCATCAGAATGGTAACTTGGTAAATTTTCAACATTTTATTCATCAAGCTTAAAAGGAATATGAAATTCGATAAATAAAATTCGCATTTACATATTTATAAAACTTCGTATTTATAATTTGTAATCACGAAAAAGCAAATTGCTGCATGTAAAAATGCACTTTTAGTTAATTAAATATAATTAAAAAGAAATTGTAATTAAAGAAAAATTTCGTATAATTATTTAGGCTGTAAGTCGAGAAGTTTTATTGATATGGTCACTATTTTTTAGATGATCACGATATCTAAAATTGATTAACTATGAAAATTAATAACATGAAAACTATCATCATTCTAATTGCTTTATGAAATACGAATTTCTGCCACTAGAGAAATGTTTATTTGCTTAGAAGTCATAGAAATAAATATCTAAGATTATTTCAATCGTAGCAGTTTGCAATGCAAATCATCAAACCAGTAACTAGATATTGGTCTCCAATATTAAATAGGGAATTTCCGATGACTGCAGATTCACAAAATGTGTTATCCTTCGCAGATAAAATAGTACGTCTTAAAGCGTTTGTATACTAGTCTGTCAAAGGCCCGATAAGCGTACAATAGCAGAAGACAGTAGTTATTTCTGCCTTGTTTGGGAGAATGTGAATTCAGTTTTGGAAGTGTCAAGAATTTTTCTGCACACGTTCTAGATTCGTCAACAATTATTTACATGAATGATTAGTTTCTTTTCAGAAGGCGTGCGAGTGTCGGAATGGACTAACGGAACGATCGAGGGGCCTCTACCTCTTGTTTTTCTCAGCCTCAATAAAGAGAACTAAGCTTATGGAAGAAATTTTAAATTGATACTCAAAGCAATATCTTAAAAAATATCTACAATATAATACTAGCATTTTACAAGAAGTATAAAAATTATACATGTTTTGAATGTAGAAACGAAAAAATTGAAGTATCTATTGTTTGTTTTGGCACTGAATTCTTATAATGTCTTTTATTAAGAGAAAAAAATAATAACTTTAATCAAGTGCTTTTGCAGTAAAGCAAATTAATATTTTCTTAAATATTCATTTATGTATTTTATTTTATTTTATTTTATTTTATTTTATTTTATTTTTTTTATTTCATTTTCATTTATTTTTATTTTATATTTTATTTTTAATATTTAATATTTTATTGACAAAACAGTTTGTTTCAATTCAACTTAGTGTTTTTTAATATTCATATTTGATAATGATTCGACATTTGTAACTTGATATTAATGTAAATGTACCCAAGCTTATTTTTTAAAGTCCCAGCCTCAACGAAATGGTGGGAAGGACCTCGACAGTTTCATTACATCACATCGTTACCACTACATCCAAGTAGGGAACATAAAAAGTAATATAAAAACTTAGGTTTACCACAATACTAGATGTTAAACCTTAAAAGCCATATACCTAAAATAAACATCATATAAACACGTGAATAAGTATATATAAACACTAACATAAAACATATTAATGTTTTGTTACTAGTAAGCTCGGAACCAGTAAAAAGAAAAAAGAAAATCCAGTCTTAATAATTCAAGTAAAGCCTGAAAAGCAGTATAAGTGCATTATTCATTACAGCTTTTCAGTAATGAAGAGAAATAGTATTTATATTTATTTATACTTATATACAGTCTCATTGTAAGTCAGACATTCTGTTTAAATTTCAAAAATTTCTAAGAAGGTTTAACGTGCATCAAATGTAACATGAAAAACTTAAAAAAAAAATCTTTCTATAATTTTTCCGTTTTTCATGTTACATTTGATGCACGTTAAACCTTCTTACATATTAATTTTTCGTCGATATTTGGCTTATCCTTTTATTAAATGCTTTTTGTGCCCAGCGCTTAGCGGGCTCAGGTGATTTTGCTATATTAGTTATAGCGATTTTTCTATTGTCGTTTGGTTTTGTGGGAGTCCCACTTCCGAGAGCGGGAGAAGGATCCATAGGCTTTCACGCGTTCTGAGCTTGATCATCGAGGCTAAATCTGGTTGATGAGTCCTAATAAGGACGAAACAGCTGTCCCAGATTTCTGTCTATGATGGCTCAAAGGCGTGAAAGCAAACGAATTTGTGCGTTTCTATATTTTTTCCGTTTTTCATTTAAAAAATTTGTTAATCTGTATTGATGTTCATTATTAAAGTCATTGTAACATTTTATCATTATTTTCATTTGTGCTTATATAAATTTGTTTTTATATTGTTATATATCATTATATAAGAATTTAAATCATCGTAAATATATTATTAAAATTATGTTACATACATTTATTTTTTTTCCTGCTTGATCGTGAATAAATAGCAATTTTTCTCGAAAATTCTATGAATTTTAATTATCTTATTATTTTATTCCTCTATTTTTAACCTTTTGATTTAAAATAATAACTCTGCGAAAAGAAACGTGTACGAAATCAGAAATCATTTAGATACTAATGTGAATTTTAAGTAAATTCATGTTTAACTACATATGTTTAAAAGAATTTTTATGACTTGCTTTTCATAAAATAAAATATGACGGCCTGCTTGAAGTATGGACAACATAGGAGATGGTGGCAATTGCAATCTCCATCCATATTGTTCGACTGTCGCTCTTGATATTGTTAAAAATTAACAAAATTATTGCGCTGTTTCACTCAATCAAAATAAATATTAATGTAATGGACTGTAATAACAATATTAGGCTTTTAGTACAGAACAATATTTGTATTATTGTTTTTCTACAATAATTTCAGTTCTATTCGATGTAGTGGTACTTATCCTTCCGATCTGACTTTTCGAGTGAGTGGTCCCATTTCAATACCAATTTAAAGCTTGTGCTTTTCCTATCTACCGAAGGTAAGGAAATTACCTGATGATTTGCTTTCGTCATCCATTGCAGAAGAATAATCTGTGAAGCGGCAGTTAAATAAATAAATTTGATGCATCATATTGGCTTTTTCTATTCCAAAAAAAATGCACATCTTCAAACAGAATGCATAAGTACTGCTTTATTCACAATAACAAGATATTGACATCTCAAAAGAGCGAATTTAATAATCGACCAAAGCTATTTTAGAGTATGCAATTGGGATTAATTTATCTTGCACATATACATCTAACGTTTAATGTACTTGTACGTAGATATCTTTATAACTTTCTTTAATGGAATGGACGTAAAGGGACTAGTAAGCTAACTTAATTGATAGTTCTATTTTATCTTAATTGATAGGCGAATTTCCATTGATAGAGAATTACTTGAATAAAGTTACGAGATTTTGATTAATGTTGTATTTACAACATACTGTTCTATTGCAACTATAAATGATCCCTTATATTTAAAATCCCCAATACCTACATTTCTACTATCTAATTGCAATTCTTTTGACAAAGTAAACTCAGTACCTGCAGTAGTGCATTTCGATCATTTTATACTGTTTATATATTTTCCAATATAAAAACCTATTATTTGGCGTTTTAGTAAACTTAGACACATATTATACTAAAGATAGATATTTATACTAAGCTTAACTTGAACTTTAAATAATTTCAATTTAAATGCGTAAATTTTCGTATTTAGTTGCATATTTAAACAAAATTTCATTTTCTTTAACTAACAGCCTGATCGCGAATAAAAAGATCGTGAAAATACTATTAGATTTTATTAGAAGTTTTCACTTATTTATTAATAATATTTATTGGACTATCAATGGCAATTATTCAACAACACAAAAAACATAATAACGATTGTGAATTTGCTGTGTGTGTGTGGTTTTTTTTTGGTAAGTAATCATTTCATTAATCAATTTGTTTTAAAGTAAATATCAGAATCAATATTTTTTATTTGCATTGTTTGTTTTATCAACTTTAATTAAATCTGTGTTATTTACTTAATGAACATGTTGTGTTATTTCTACAATAATTAATTATTCACAATAGTTTGTTTCATTTTTTATGCACGGTTCAAATATGCTTATTTTTTCAAAACAAGCATGCTAAGAAAAGTAAACATAAGCCAATAATTAGGGAATTTAGTAAAATATTTAATAAAAAAAATAATGGAACTGGAAAATGAAACATCCTTTCAGTAAAGGTGAAAGTTACAGAAGCATTAATGAAAGAAATAAACAGTAATAAGCTTTAGCATCTTAAAAGAAAATGCACTATATGCAGAGTGTGTCAGTTGGATCCGGTCAACTTTTCATGCAGTAGCAACAATCAAATGACCTGATCATTTCCTCTTGATTGCAGTCCTTGTTTCACATTTCGGAGAAAAACCATATTCCTCGTCAAACAAACGTCTTGCTTTACAGATGTTGCCCTTCGAATTATAAATAAACTTAATGACAGATACACGTTGCTTTAACATCAATTCGGAAAGCACCACTTTCCTGCCTGCCATTGTGAATTATCGCATGGTCACTAACGCGCATTCAATTCTATTATTGACATCAGGCATATGGTTACTGTACTGTTAAAGCATTCCGGTGCCCGTCTTGTATTAAGATAATGCTATTCTTCTGAAAAAATATAAACTATTTTCGACAATGGCGCCCTGGAAATAATTACAGGGGTTGATCTGGCCCAACTTTTACTCCATGCATATGTGTCTATAGTATCAAACTAATTATTGACAAAGTAAATATTTTAAAATTTATTTAAATCCATTTTTAAACAATATTTATGGATTTATGAGTCGTAGTGGGTAGATACATAAAGAATGACAGATAGCTGAAGAAGTATATCGATGAGTGGGAGGAGGTTGCGAAAAATTTCACGGAGAAAGGGTTGAGGGAGCAGTGGCGTGCTGTGAAAGAGTTAGTGAGCATTGGAACCTCCCCGTTTATAAAAGCTGAAAAGGAATGAAATGAGGCAATAAAGGAGCCATTGACATAACAATGGTGGTATCTTTTTTTTGGTTGGTTGATGTGAGCTTCGGATTTTTGTTTTTCGATTTTCCTCCATTCACACTTTTAAGGCAAGTCAAATTAATAAAGTTCGACTAATCAATCAGAGTGCTGTCGAAATGTGCTATATAATGGAAAACAAAGTATCTTGTTTTTACATTTCAGCGGTATTTTCGTCGTTTTGTGTCGCGAAGATGACTACAAAACTAAAGCCCAGAACATGTTCTACGATTTGGACAATCGGCCTGACACGTGGATGCTTGTGCATATATATAAATCTCAGGAAGTGACAAAATTTCGATTTCGAAAAGCTGTAGGTATGTTTTGGCGGAATCCTATTGACTACGTCGAAGTGACAACAGTGAAATTGAAAAAATATATAATTCCTATATTTCTGTTCTCACCACCATGGTTTCTTAGTCATATTTTCAAATGAGAAATTTTGAAGAAAAAAAAAGTTTCTTATAATGTTTAGATAATTATGTTTTGTTTTTGTTTTTTTGGAAAAAAAAATGACTAATACTTCAGCTTATCTATTCTTGCATATTCCTTTTCTCAGAACTTCCAGAACTGGAAAATGGCAGGACCTGCATTACAGGAATTCTCAATCCATCTTAGCTCTAAAGCAATCAGCGATAGAGTTATATCAGTATTTGTACAATTTGATTAGATTCGATTGTATATTTTCTTAAAGTTTCCATTACGAAATTCAAGTCAATAAAGTTAAGTCTCTTGATGAATAGACTGAGAGACACAACATAATTGAAGATTATTGAAATTTAATTTCCATGGAGATTCAAATTCGTTATAACTTCCTCAATTGCGCATCTACCTCAGTAGAGTAAAAGTTTGGGAGAGTAAAACAACAGCACAGTCATGACTTTTGAAATGACCCTCAAATCGGAAGGATTATGTAAGGAATAAAATTTCTCAGTTGATTCGAATAAAATAATGGTGTTTGAAATTAGGAAAAGGAACTTTTCGTTATTTTAAAAATCAGTAGTTGTCATTACTTCGGCCCAGAAATCTTGAGCCTTCTTCAACATTAATTTGGATTTTATTGCTAACAGAGAATTCTTATATCGTAAAATGACACCAATAATAAAACTCCTTATTCCCACTTTTATGTTTTATGACAAATGACAAATTTCAAAACATCTGAAAGGGTTATCCTAAGTCGAAAGTTTATATACCTTACATTACTTTACAATTTAATTTCAGTTGTTGAGATAGTATTGTCTCACATATAGACATCATTGGTAAGCTTCTTTCATTCTTATTGATTTTAATAAAGTTAATTATTCAAATATTTTAAAATAAAAAAAATTAAAAAAATTGCTCAGCTTTTAAGTTTACGGATAACTGAAAACTTATACACCAAATTCTTTAAGGAAAAGAAATATTTGATAATTAATTCTTACTTACTTAATGAATTTGATTCTCAACTAGATATATTTAAAGAACACTTAAGTATAGAATTCTTTAATATATTGTCACCAAAATTGTTAAGAAGCGATATCAAGTTGTTTTAACTCTTTCACTTTTTTATTATTTTTGCTATTTCTGGATCAAATCTAAATTTTCTGTCATCAGTTTTAGCTTGATTCTGCATATTTCACACTCTCCAAGGATGTCAGTGACACGTAATGCCTAAAACTGAACAGCTTAATCTTCTGCAATGTAAGATATTTATTGCATCTTCCAGTTGAAAGATCTTTGCATGAAATTTACATCCACGTTGCAACATCGATAGCTAAGGAAATTTTCTTAGATTTCGTCTACAACATGCACCCATTGATATTCATTGTGAGAAAACGATATTTTAAGTCAATTCGTATCTCATTCCTTCTATTCGATCGACCGTCTGTAATATGATAACTAAAAACTAGCTTTTTTGTTGGTTTACTTTAATTGATCGATCACATATTTCACCGGAAGAGCGATCCAGACTACTACGCAAGAACAAAGTATTATATCTTATTTTCTTGTTTTTAGTCATTGAGGGTCAATGTTTACATCGTGAATTCCCAATTCTTCCCCTAGTACGCCTTTTGAGTCTTGCACTG
This sequence comes from Thereuonema tuberculata, assembly GCA_023159025.1. Lineage (NCBI taxonomy): Eukaryota > Metazoa > Arthropoda > Chilopoda > Scutigeromorpha > Scutigeridae > Thereuonema > Thereuonema tuberculata. The sequence continues at coordinate 33,534,887 of JAFIDM010005346.1, read as the reverse complement.
GCTGAGTAGCTCTGGTTTAGGAGAGTCCAACAAGCTCGAAACGGCCATCCCAGAGTCTCAGCTCGATTTAAAAGGTATTCTTAGTTGAAAGTATTACATCATTTACAAGGAAGTATGTCACAAAACTCTAAATTAAAGATGACGTAAAACTATCCTCCATAACTCAACAAATATTTTCGGGAGAATCCCCAAAGCTTAAGGAAAGAACAAAAAATTCCAAAAAAACAATAAGATAATAAAATTCATGTGCTGGTGATTTCCCTCGCCGAATTTTACCAATAAATTTTTAGTTATAAAGCTAGCAGATTCTATGAAATATAACCTTCTTTCCTGATTTGGAAGGTTACCCAACTTTACAGATAAGACGGTCCTTTTAAACCTTGTCCTTCAATCAATATTTAGTTATCGAGGTGAAATTTTAATGAAGGTTTCATTAACCAGTATCTGGCATCTACTTCATATATGTATAAATTGAACCTTCAAATTGGTAAAGAGACTAAGGCTTAAAAACCAAAAATAATATCAAAATTTCTATAAAACTATTTTAATGTTGAAATCCGAAGGTTACTTGTTTGTAAAAGAATAGACAAGTAGAATTATACTGACAGCATTAGAATAATAACTCATCTTGAGACGAAACCGACCACCTTTAGATAAAAATGGGAATTTCCATCAAATGGGAATCAAAAATAGAAGGGACCCTAATTAAGGATGAAAAGTAGAAATTGCTTTTATGTTTTATATCTTTGCTACGCTTGGGTTTTCCGCTGATGTCAAATTTGGCTAATCTGCGTAATTCGAATGTTACAGATGTAATTAAATTTGGTGTTTTGAATGCAAATCATTTTTGAGAATGTAATGTAGCTTAATTAAAATGCGTTCGCTTCACTTACTTACAAACGAACTCAGTCATTCGCCTCCTCCTCCTCCACGAAATTGTCATAAAATAATTACCTTGCCTCTTTTATTTTAATGGTTTTTTCTTTTCGAAAAATCAAGAAGTGCTTTGATCATTGAAATTCGATCTGAAATGTATTGCGAGTTACTGACAATAATGATTCTAAAGAAAGCATCACAAAAAAAGTGTGGTATTGTCAGGTTTAATTAAGATTTGCATCTTATTTATTTGAATTCGGGTTCACCTTGCTTTTTAAAAGACAATAAGTAAATTGAAACATCAAAACGAATATGCTTCATGCATCTGACAGATATTTGATGTAAATTTTGTTTTAGAAGTTGAAATTGGATGAAACATCTAATGGATTAATCTTGAAATATATAATTTCTGACAATACGAATTGTTTTTTTTAAATAATCTCTGTTCACTAGAATATAAAACAAACAGAAATGGACAATATTATCAAAGTAACCTAATGTGAGTTCTTTAAAAAATACAGTTTCCTTACATTTTTCAATACATCGTTTTCAAATAGAAAATAATATTTAAATTAATTTTCTGGGCAGGTTTTTGGCAAGCTTTCTTTCTTTATTACACAGGTATCAAAAGTTTCATATAAAATTACTGTTTTTTGAAGTGCTACATGTTGAGATGATTTTAAAATGATTTTTTTTTAAACTATTTTACAAAATTTTCGAAATTTATATGTAATATTACAATAAGTTATATATTTTATTTCACAATAAATTTTAAATCCTCCAGATAATTGCCTAAGAATTTATATGCTTTGTTAGGTCGAGTTCATTTTCTATTTTAATTTTAATTTTTATTTTACATGGAATTGGTCAGTGTCCTCAAAACAAATGCGAATTATCATTGATAAAACCTAGGTTATTTTCTCCAAATTTTAATTTAATTTCTAGGTAAATTTCTTTTTACCTTTTATATCAATTAACATCATGGTATAAAGAAGTTAGTCTTAGGATGTTGATAATAAATAGGCCTTCCGACCATCAAGTTGAAGTTAGAAAATTACAAAAATTGATGTACTTCAATATTAGTAAATAAAAGTTAATAATTTTTTACCTTTGAATATGTTTTAATCATTAACAAATAAACAGTTTTAGTTTGCTCTTTTAGTTTTTGATGATAGAAAGTTTAAAGATTTCTGATTGATTTGTTGCATTCTGATGAAGCAGGTGATTGAATGCATAAATGGTGTTGGAGAAAATATTCAATTTTGTCTGCAGAAACCATATCATGTTTTCAGGTTTTATCAGGCTAAATAAGATATTTAGTAAGTAAAAACGTTATCCATCATATATAATTAAAAGATTCACGATATAATATATAATAATCGAATATCGCAGCTGTATAGAACTGTTCTTGTTAGGTAGGCCCTAGGGGTAAGAAGAAGTAAGGTTCTGGCTGTTTCCCGGCCAACGGAGATGGAGTCGGTCCGGTGGTAAATCTGACGCTCCTCCGAGAAACAAACCCGATATCTATTTTATTGAGGGCTGGGTAGAACCTCTGACCCGTTTGGAAAACAATCAGGTGCAAAATTGTCCGACCTCCGCAGGAATCGGGGTTTGAATCATGCTCCTCCAGGCTGCAGTCAAGAGCCTAACCACTTGGCTACCAGGTTCATACTTTTAGAGAAAGAACTACTTACAACAGCATCTCACTGTATATGAGTTTAAACATTGAATTTTGTGAATTTCAAACAGTTTTAGATAATAATTAATGATTTCTGTTAACATGTAAATATTATTTGTTTCTTACCTTCTCTAGCTTCACAGGATAGAAATAAACTAGATCCTTCATTATATGGACCAACACTCACGTTGAGTTCAAGGCCTTTCTCGTCCATAATTGTGGGCGTGTGTGGGGGCACTAAGAGTGGAAAAAATAGAGAAAAATCGTATTTTATTAAGTTTTTATAGAGTTCACACATCATAATGAATATAAGATATCACATCGCTTTTGTTAAATTATGAGGATGAATCATTTGCCTCTAATTAGTAATTTTAAAAACAGTTCCAGATTATTATTAGATTAATAAAATCTCTAATCTAATAAAAATTTGGAATTAAGGACAGAGAACTATATTGAAAATTAGCATACTCTATTAAATAAGCAATAAGGATTAAAGGAAGAAAGAACCCTTGTTTATCTCCAATTATCCAGAGCAACCGAAAATATCAAGAAACGTGTGATCTGTCCAATTCATCTTTCAGGAAGACTTACTGGTTTTCAAAAAATCAGGATTTACAAAACCCTACGCATCTTTTTTAATGTAATTTTTGACGTTTACGAATACAAACTGCTGAAATATTGTATATATCTTAACTTCTCCTACTTTATAACAGTAATTTGAACATAAAAATCTTCTTTACCAGTTTTGAATGATATCAGAATTGTGTATGTTAATGAGAAGAAGTATAAAATTGTTATTATGGAAGCACGGAAGAACAATACGGGAAAGGATACTGAAACATTTAGGGACGTATAAAAATAACAGAAGGTATGAATCAGATTGGGCAGATCATTGCCTTGAAACAAAATACAATCCGGATTCTGTAGCAGAAATCTTATATAGAATCAAAGAAAATAATGAAGGATATACAGTTTAAGCAATGATTATTGGAAGTTTTAAAATATGTAAAGAAAGAAGAGGGGTGAATGTTAATAATTGTTTTGTAAATTTATTCAAACAAAATATTAGAAATGTATCGACATTCATGTCAAGTATGCAGATTATTGTGTTGTATTCTTTCGCGCCCTATTCTTCTATTTATTAAGTATTATTTTGTATGCTGTTGTTTATTATTTTGAATTCTACGAAGATGTTTTGCCTGAAGACGATCGATAGTATTTAAGCCGATTGAAATATTTTAATTAAATGAAGAAGATGAAATAGGTAAAGTAGATTTTATGTTTAAAATCTGATGAAACGTATGTAAGTAGCGTACATGAAGTACACGAAACTCTAAAGAAAAGATCCGTAACTTTTAGTATAGTTCCAATGCAAAGTGTAAGTAAATGTAGGGTATGGTAAGAATTAATTCAAGAAGAAATAATATTAAAACTAAATTGAAACAAAGAAAAGTTTATAAATGTAATGTAATGTGGTGAGCGTGGGTGGCTTGACAGCCGAGCACCGCGACCTCAAAGATCTATTGTGCTATCCCACGGAAATAAGGACAGACGGAGAGAAAGACTGAGAAAGGATGGTGTGAGAAATGCAGGGGAAACGGGAGAACCCCGAGAAAACCTGCCCAGCGTGGATCGCCACCATCAACGAAACCCTCATGAGAACCGAACCTCGGAACTCAGAGAAAAGTTTATAAAAGATGTTAAAATAAACCAGATCTTGTTTTTTACAAATTTTTCAGATAAAACAATTGCTTTAGATGTTTCTAAGATACTTATCTGTAATATATGCTCTAAATTTCAATAACTCGACAAGGGACTTCATTCACATTGATATGTAACCGATATGGAAATATAATTGAATGAAATAAAAAGAAATGAAGTTAATATAAATATTAATCAGCGAGATAACATTATTAAATTACAGTAGAGAAAGACGACGCTTATATCAACAAAAACACGAAAACGAATGAAGAAAACTGTATTATTCATGATTGCTATATATTTTGCTAGAACATTTTTCTGCTCGACTTCTCTTTTGTTTTTTGAGCATCACGGAAAGAAAAAGAAAATAAAAAAGTAAATAAATAATGAGAACTAAGCCACAGAGAGTTTTCTGGGAGCAGGGTCAAAAATACAGCACGACTACAAAGGTCAATTAAAGCCGAAGTAATTATTGGAGAAAGATCACAAGACAACTCTTTCCTTAAGAGAAAGCAAATAGAATTCTGTACGTCACTAAAGAAACTATTTAACTTTGTTTTCTGCTTTTCTTTCCCTCCAATTTCTATCTTTCGGGAAACGTAATTACAATATTATCATGACTTTATGCACACACTTACAAAAATACACTAAAATGCATTTAACAAGGCAATTTTTAAGCATGCATGGTGAACTATTCCTGATTTTTAAATCGCTTCTGTATATAAATGATTTTGTTCGAAAACATTTAGAATAGAACTCGAATAATAAATAAAGAAGCTTAAACGTTATTCACAATACTAGTATTACTGTTCTTAGAGGACTGATTTCGGAGCAGTCTTTTAATCTACATGAAAAACATTAACAGAGAATAGATAAAAACCATAGTGAAACAATAAATAAATGTTTCCTTATGTTATTAACCGTATTTTTGGTTATTAATTTATTAAATAGTTTTATGCCAGAATAGAAAATTAAACTCTTTTTCTTATACTATTTTTGCTCTTATGTTTATTATGATGCTTGAAGGAAAGGCATAGAAAGCAAAATATCTGGTTTATTTTGTATGTAATTGGTTTATGTTTCAAGAACTTTGTATTTTATTAATCTTTTCTTTCATTGTTCGTTCAGGCTTGCTGATAGTACAGTTGCAAAGCAGTTTCTGCAACTAGTCAGCTTCAAAGTTTCGCCATTTCTTATGCCAATAGAAAAGTTGTTGTTGGTCTTTACATCTATTTAGGATAATCTGAAATTTTGTTTACCAATGTAATTGATTTTTGATAGCTAACTGTTTTATATATCATAGCTATTTTATTTTCAAAGACAGTTTAAAATTTATAAATAATGATACATCTAAAATATATATAAATAATATACAGTAGATATAGTTACATTCCTTTATTTAGCCTTTGAATTCTGTAGGTGTATGAAATTTTGCTTGTTTATGTTGTTTTATGTTATTACTTTTTCTGGTAGCGAAACTCCCTCTCATATTCACACAGTACCGCCTTTAAACTCTTTAAATTTTATGCAATATTTAATGAAGGAAAATCTTAATCATGTAGTCTACAGGAAATAATTCTATCGACTGTAAAAGATATACTGTAAAAGTAGTGTTTAAAGATACAGTATTTACTTATCTTTGCTTATGAAATAGAAGTTTCCAATTAAAGGCTTTAATAAAAGTGAGATTACTTGTAAATACATACAGAAAATAATTTGTTTCAAGCACGATCGGATATATATATTTGGTTTTTCTCTAATGAACGTGCAATTTCCTTGTAATCCCCGTTAATTGGTTAGTAATCCTTTCATATAATACCCTTAATAAGCTGAAATTCATTGGTCAAAAATTAGATATTAGATGGTGTTACTCGGTTAATAGGATTTACTCCGTAAATCAACCCAATGTATAAATGAATCAATTTTTATGAAAAATCGTCAAAATATTTATCGTTTATTCAACTCATAGGTTTTCATCAGAGTAGCTCGGTGTCATTGAATAATCTAATTGAAACTATTTATCAATTGTATAATTACAGTAATGTTTTTGTTTTAATTGAATTTATGAATATACTTGCAAAAAAACAGACGATTATTAGCTATTTAATTTAATAATTCTTAATAATTTTTAATATAATTTAATAATTCTAAATAATATTTAATAATATTTAATAATTCGTTCAATTTAGCACCACGAAAATTGACAATGCAATAAAAACATTTTAGAAAGCTTGTATGTCTATTAACGATACATTTCAAATCAGCCCAAAATTGATGTCACGAAAGTTTTACACTATGATAAACAGGCACTATCATTGGTTAACAGCGCATGGTCCAGATCAAGCCTTTGTAGAAATTGAAGAATATCAGTTATAGAAGTTATGTGCAATAAGTCTTACATACGTTAAAGAATGCCTGCTCGGGAATTAGACAACTACCTATAAGTTTACCAGCATAAGTACCTGTTTGAAAAATCTGAGCGTTAGACATACCTAAGTACCTGAAGGAGATACAGTTCATGCTTACCGCTAATGAATGCAGCACAAAGCGTACATGATATTTAAATTAAGCTACATAATAATGCTATACAGTAATAAAAAAGTTCGTCTAAATTTTAATAAAAATATATCTTTTTGGATTTTTTTTCCTGCTTGAATCTCCTGATGAATATCTTACGGTTTCATTTAATCTCTGAAAATTGAGGCTGATTCATCATCTAGGATATTAAGGCAAAGGTCTTATTGTCTGAGTCATAAACAGTTAAATTGCTTAACATCAACATTGTTTTACCTATACTTTACACAATGTATAACTCCATACTTCAGTAGTAGACGTCACTATTACGTTAGCAATAACACGCTAACAATAACAAAATGTATCAAGTTATAAAATGCTGCAACTTTTAGAAATTTCATAATTTTTGAAAATTTAGAAATTTTAATCGATGAAATGTGTAGATTTTCTCTGTATAATTCTCATGGTAATTCCTCATGGAACAATGACGTACAGTAAAACCCACATTAAAAAATAATACAGTATGTATTAATATTATTGCTGGCATCTTCGGCTTTTTATGAATACTGGAAGTGTAAGAAAACATCTGTAATGTAAATTAAATTAAAAAACAAAAAATCTCATAAAAAAATTCATTTATTGAAATCGCGATGAGTTCTTTTTAATTCGTAAAATAATGGTTTGAAAATTAACATCCAAAACACTGAAAGGTCGAAACAAAATTTAAAGAAACTATATTAAAAAATTTCTTATTTCATTTTATATTTTTATTTTTCCTTTGGGGTGGAACAGAAACCTAATCACTGCGGTTATGTACAAAGATGAATTACATAAAATAAATCTGGCATAATTTTTTATTTTATTTCAAGAAGTGGAAAAAAGTGTTAAATACCTAGTTTCTGAGCAAATGTTTTATAACTCTAGTTCCCGAAGTAAAAAAGAAATTATCCATTTCAAACAAAGATTTCAGTTACCAATTTTCTTTTTCTTTTTTACTAGTAGTCGTCAGGAAAAGGAAAAAAATGAAACATTTGCCAAGAATCCCTTGACAACTTCCTAGATGAGTTCTTTGATGTCATCCTGTGTCTTGGAAACAGCTGCTAAGATGACTTGATATATGTAAACTTAAAGACGAACGCAGATATTAAAACATTTCGTTAAACTTTTCAAAAAAATACTTAGGAAAAGAAAAAAAAAAGCAAATAGATTACACCAGAAAAAGATATAGTCACTTTATCTAACAAATCAAGGCTAAAAAGAAATTCTTAAAGGTGCTAACTCAATTGAAATTGATAGAAAATAAATTGAAAGCAATTGAACGTAATAAAACACAACATATCTTTTGGAAAAAAATATATAATTGGGGATACTATTTGAATCGTTCTTATAAAACTTTCCAAATGTATGCTATTACACCGAAACCAAGTTAAAAAAGAATATAAAAAGCACGTTTCTAAGCGTCGTACTTTTTTAATTCTAAAATTAGTAAGGCAACAGATTTTATATTTGGGCATTCAACATTATTTTATTAAACATTTTAAATGCAAAATTAAGTGTGCCGATGAACATAAAACCGAAGATGCCTGGGTAAAATTTATAATAACGTTTCTTCTTAAGAATGATTATAAATATTACATGATTTAATGACGCTTTCTTAGCATGACATGTTTTCAATCGATTTCTCATGCTACTCGGGGGAATATCTAGATGATTTTATGACATGCTTATTTTTGTATTCGTTTTTCAACTGAAATAGACTATTATTTAGTGATAAATAATGAATTTAGCTTAGATATGTTTTATGAAAAGTTCATTATCCTGGTAAGTCCATGAAAATTTTTTTTGTTCAGTAGTATCATGCAACGATGAACAGACTTTGTAAAATTTTAAAATATATTGTTTCTTTTATGATTCACTACTATAATGTGTATATAGTTTCAATATACAACAGTAGATGAGACCAAGTGTTATAATTTTAAGTATACTTTATTATAATTTGTATAAGAATAAACATATAAGTTTTTAGATATAATTTATTCTAATTTATATTAGCTGTAATTTATTCCTAAAACAACATTTTAAATGCCGAATATTGAATTTTATGTCAAAATATAGCCGACTTATTTTGAATTGTACGCCGAAATTTTCTTCGTTGTTATTATAAGAAGTATGAAACATGAAATGTAGACTGAAAATAAAAACCAGGCTAAATGCCAAAATCTAAGTTAAGAGAAAAACAGCAAAAACATTTGTGAAAACTAATACTGGCTACAGTGTAAGTTTGTTACAATTGGCTAAAGTTTGAAGTACTTACAGATTGAATATCATATAGCCGGGTTTTTACCGCACTGGCCTAGACACATAGACCATATTTTAGCAATAAAAGGGAAATCGATTGTTATGGCACTTAGCCCGGTTTTTCTTTTCAGTCTACAAATATTGTTTCATGTTATTAAAATAAAGTATTGTGATTTTAGAACAAGAACTAAGAATGTAGAATTCTTTTTTCTTTTCTACTTTCAAGCACTTCTGTATGAGTAGGCTGTCCACAGCTGTGGTTATCAATTTTAACACATTATAGAATGTTCACATAATGCATTTCAATCGACCATCATCTTATAGCAGGATGGCGCACCTCCTCTTTTGAGGACTGCATGTTCTAAATCGAATAACTCCAGACTATTATATTGGAAGGACTGGCGCCACTCCCCGACTTTCTCGTTTGTCAGTTATTACTCCCAAGAAAATTTTCCTTTAGAGCAACGTTAAGGATTCTGTATACCAAACAAAGGTAAGTCACATCAACGACTTTGAAACAAAGGATCACTGATGATATTGCCACCACTGACTAACAAGATAGATATCGCATACCATCTTCATGTACTTGAATGGTGCAAATGTGTAAGTATTTTAAATAAGCCAGAAAAAAACTTTGATATTTATTCTTCATTATGTCAGAAATTTCACAAGTTTATCATTTAAGTGATATTTTTAATAAATATTTTAAATTGTAAATAGACTTTGTGGTCACCTTATATTTATAGTAAAGTTATGACATGAAAATTATTCAAAGCAGACCTTGAATAGAGTATACTTGAAATGGGATCATGGTTTTTTAAGATTATACGCGAGAATTTCAATAATAAAGAAGAATAAATAAATAAAAATGAAAATATTTTGTAGTTCAGCGCTATCTACTAAAACATGAAAGATGGGATTAAAGTCCATTGAAGTTCAATTTGTATACACATGAGAAGTTCATGCTAGCCTTTATCTGTGAAACATATTTCTTTGCCAATTTCTTCGGCTCGCGGGAGGTAAGGCTCCGGCGTTTCGTGACCAATGGGACTAAGTTGAGGTCGGTTGATTAACTTGACCCGCCCGCTTTTTAATCCCCCGGAAAAAAAATTCTCAGTACCAATTCTACAGAGGGCTTGTTAGACCCTAGGACCCGTTTCGTGAATGAAGCGTGGAAAATTCTTCTTCCTCCGCCCTGGTCGGGGATCGAATAGATCAGCAGCCAAGCGTCCTTACTACTCAGCTACCGGATCCTTTATGTGAATAGTAGATAATTCAAGAACAAATTACTGAATATCGATGTGGAAATAAAACTACAAATCCAAGAGAACTTTCTTTTATATTCACGCTTTTATCCTCGAGACAAAAAAGTCTATAGAAAAAAGTTGAAGTGTGAATTTATCGATTTGCTCTTCTTCTTCCACCTTTCGACCCTAAAGCATTTTAAGAAAATTTGTAGAGAGAGAAAATACGCTTCTTAAAATAAATCTCTCGTTCCACGAAAATGTAAATAATATATAATAAGAAATGGATTTTGATTATATTTTCAAACGAAATAGGCAACGAAATACATAAATTCTGAATTGTATTCAAATACAGGAAAATAATTTTATACTCCATTGTGAAGTAGCTGCTGAAACTTAACATGAAAAATTCTTAACATTAGAATTAAGGAAATATAAAAGTTTAAAGTCATTACAAATCTTTTTCAGTATGAATATTTCAAGATGCTGCTTGCTTTTGTTGGAGAGAAAGAAGACAAATAGAACATTCTTTGCCACAAAAGTAAGGAAGTACAAGTTGAGTTTAATTGTCCAGGCCTTTCAACAACAAAAACTCGCAGGGTCTAGACACTATTTTCTGAGACTTTAAATCCACACAACTGATGTTCCTCTAGGAAAACAAAAGTAAGAGAAAGACCAAATGGCGACAAAAATGATGGCAGGGGTTAAAGTTGATAAATGGGGGAGAAATTTAACTCAAGAGCGAAATATCCACAATTCTTAAAGAAGATATACTTTCGCAACCGAATTAAATTTAAGTCCTCAAGAAAAGCTTTTTTTGTTTTGATGATTTAATTTTTATTCTAAGCAAACCTGTTTTATATTTTCTAGTTTATAATAACATTACAGTTTTTTTTAAGTTGTTGATTATTCTTATATATTACAAAAGAGATAAGATTTTCTTTACATTTACAGTATATTATGAAAGCTATAAATTTAATATAAAAACTGTTTAAAACTGTATAAAAGAAAGAACTGTCTATAGCTTACAGAGGTTCTACAGAAATATAATAGCATTCTTACAATGAATTTCAATGTACAAATTACTAATAACTCTATTATTCTATGCTTCTTGTTTTTAAAGCTTTTAATGTTAATTCTATAGTTAATATTCCATGTTTTCATACAGTTTAAGTTCATACTCCCTTTAATAGTTAAAAATGCAGGATATTGTATCATTGGTCGTTCTACATTACAGAAACCTGTCAAAATATACTAATCTGCCATCAAATGATGAATTAATTTTGTAAATCAATTTTAATAGTTGAAACAGTGAAACTGCTGTTGGATATCATTTCAATGTACTCAATGTATTTCTTCCTAAGTGACATAATTTGATATTAGGGGCTATTCAAGTATTACGTAAGCATTCAAGGGGATCGGGTTCAAGCTTTGCTTTTTTCTGCCGGAAAGGGGGAGGGGGGGATCAGAGCAACGCTTACGTAAGACAGACAAACATGAACTTTGATATAATTTTGACTGTTTCATTTTATTTTTCAGTGGCATTTAATCTTAATGATTTGGCAATTCTTATGTAAGCAAAAGGGGGGGGGGGGGGGGTTAGGCATCTGTTTATTTTTGAATACAAAGGGGGAGGGTTGTCTAAAATAATTAAAAAATGTGCTTACGCAATACTTGAGCGGTCCCTTATACATATAAGGACGAATGTATTATGTTACGGGAATAATTGAAAAAAATTGTAGAAGCCATATTTTGTTTATAAATACACCCACACACACAAAAAAATACAGAACGTATTACTTTCTCAGTGCACCCCAAGGGTCTCTATAATGTAACTTCCAATTTTTGTTTTGAGAACCAAAATTTTTTCTTCCATAGAAGAGAGTTGGTAAAGCTAGAGTTTTATATAGTTTTGTTCTTGAATGTTTTTGGACTAAATTGGGTTTTAAAATGGAATTCAGCAGTCCTAATATTTGTAAAAATTTTGTAATTTTTTGGTTTATATATTTTTTTGTTTATATCGATCTAATTTTTAATTTTGGTGTGATGTAAGAATTAACTTGTTCTAAAATCATGTTTTCAATTACAATTTTGCTTCTGATTGGATGAACACCTTCAAATGACATTATTTTGGTTTTAATAGGTGATATTTTCATGCTAAATTTTTTTATTTACACAACAATGACAAACATACGAGTAGTTTCTGAATGTGTAGATCGGGATATGCCTTTTTCTTCGACAGAAAATAATCTTTGATTTTTTCGCTTAAGTTTAATTTCTTCTTTACAATAATTTAATAAGGGTTTTATTTCAAAACTTGAAATGATTCAAAAATCCTCTCTGAAGATTGGAAATATACTTTTTTTTGTACTACAAATGGTAGGATCTTTTATCTTCTCACTAAAAATTGTTAAATAATATGTTACAAACAATATTTTGAGGTTGACTTTAATAACTTAAATGAACTTTAGCTAAAAAAAAAAGCATATGGAAGATAAAACTTCATAATTGATGTGCAAATGGCGCATTATGCTAAAGAATTTCATTTAAATATTGAAATTAATTGTCTCATGAAAATTAACGAAAGCAGTCAATTGTATTTTATTGATTCCTTAATCAATGAATAAATTTAACTAATTAACCTGCATTAATTATTCACATTTCCATTCTCGAACTAAAAAAAAATGCATATGCTCTTTTATGAATACTGCAGACTTAATTTTCTTTATAATGGTACTAACATTCACTTTTAATTAAGAAAAATATATTAGAAAAAGAATATCATCTAAAGAAACATCTGGTTAACAAATTAAATAAGATGTTATCTGATTGCAGTGTTATTTACTTTAAAGTTGCTATATTCAATATTAAGACATGTAAAGCAGTTGTGGTTTTGGTAAGTATCTCAGAAACTGAGAGAGATGGAAAACGAACGAAAGAATGATATTTATTTCCTCGAATATATACTCTCTACGAAAATATTATCTATAATAATTTATCATCTATAGTAATAGAAAATCCATAGAATGTTCAAATATATATATATTGAAGTCATTCTTTGTAAAAGTAATGGCTTCTTGGCGCAATTAACAAAAAAATATTCTTAGTGAAATTTACCATGTTAATGTTCCTCTCAAAAAAAAAAAAGATAACATGTGATCCAAACATAAAATAAACGTTAAATTATTATCAATCACTCAATGTTAAGAATGATGAAAGCACATCAATAATAAAAGATATATTAAAAATAACCACATCCTTACACCAATAAAATATAAGGTAAAGTTGGGAGAGATGACACACAATTCGAATTTTTCACTTAAAATATTAAAAACCTTATTTTTTAAATGTTTGAAAGCTTCAAACTGTTGATTTATCCTTTGCTTTCATATTTACGTTATTTTTTTATGTTTTTCATGCTGTTTATTATTTTTAGAATTTTAAAATTTTTTTGACATTGAGTCATCTCTCCCATACCTATCGGAGAGATGACACGGGTAGTAGGGGATAGATGGCGACATGGAATATGAATAAAAGACCTGTGTAAATCAAGCTGCTACTTTATTTTTATGAAAACATGAAATGAAACACTAAAATTAAGTTGAATAATGATATTTTTGAAACTTTTTGGAAAAAACTGTTTAATAAAAAATAAAATTCTCTGCTGATCAAGACATTAAATATATTATTCACTAAAATATTATTAACTAAATTGTATTAGTTTTTTTAATATTGTTTCTTTTTGAGTAAAAATATATATATATATATATATATATATATATATATATATATATATATATATATATATATATATATATATATATATACACACACACATACATAAATATATTTTATTTCTCAGACTGGCCTCGAAGCTCAGACTGGCATCGGGGTTTGGTCATGTAATACGCTGCAGTCTACTGCAAACCCTTATTGAAGTTACATTGCTTGTGTCATCTCTCGCAACTTTACCTTATTCAATAAAATACATTTATTCAAAATATTAAAACTCAGAAAATTTTTAATAATAATACGACTAGAAGAGAAGAGATTAGAAGGAAATATGGACTTAATAATTATACTGTCGGTAATATTTCATATTCATCTGCCACTATTTTGTGCAGCAGATGTCCGAAAGATATTCGTTAAAAAATATTTGGAATTGTCGAAATAAATAAATAAGAATAGATTAATGTCATAGAACACTTAATATTATCAAGCTAATATTTTTTAGAGATAGCAGCAATATAGTATTAATTATATTTATTAATAATAGCATTAGAGATTATTTGAATTTGTAACGCTATTATTAGAGACTCAATTTTTATTGTAAAATTGTATATTATACATTTTTTATAGTAAACTATTGAGTCATCATTAACGAAACTTCTAACTTTTTGAACTTTTCGAATTGCTGATAAAGAATGCTTCATTTATTTTTCTTAAACCTTACATTTCAAGTAGCAAATGTTTTCTTTTCAACCCATGAAATTTCTTTATTTCGTGAAGAATGGATGGATTTCTAATGTGCAATAAAATGTGTTATTTAGAAATGCCGGTATGTAGTCTTCTGGAATATCCCATCGAATCATCCATTTTCTAATTCTTCCACATTAAAAAATTTCGTTTCAATATGCTTATGATAATTGTTAGTGTTCCGTATGATTAATCTTTTGTTATCTACAGAACTTCCGAACATTTTATTTCTGTACTGCCTTTGAATCTGCTTGAAAAAGCAGTTGGTGATGACTACAAAATGTAATAATGATTAAAAAATCTTATAGAGTTATTATTATTATGACAAGAATACAATAAAGTTGATAGATTATTATTATTATTGTTTACATTGACTCGACAGATTAATCAGTCATCTAGAATAAGAAATTCAGCGACTCTCATAATGGGGTATAATGGATAACTAACTAATCATAAGATTACAATTTTACTTATAACTAAGATATGCTGGCAATGCAGAGTGTTGCCGGTAATGCAGGAAATAAACTCGAGAATTATTTTTGTCCGATATTTTGTTTTTATTATCGAATTGTAATAATAACAAGGAGACACTTCTAGCATAAAGAAGGAACAAATAAGAGAGATCATGGAAGTGAACCAAATTGTATACAAAAGGTAGAAAGCTACTGTTATGGATGATCATATTGAGCGAATGAATGACACAACCGAAGGCCCCAAAAAAGTATGGCAATGAATACCATCAGAAAGAAGGAAAAACGAAAAACTACCAATCAGTTTCTATGATGAGGACCGTGAAAGAATGGATAGAAGAGATCTCAAAGGAGACTGGGAAACAAGAAACTTCGACAGCAGTAATAAAAATTGCTGATAATATTTATCGAATAACTTGAAACAATTAAGTATTATTGTAGGTTCAACCGATACCTTTTCTGAACTTAAAGGGATACTCCAAAATCAAAGTTAAAGAAGACAATAATGGATAGTGATAGATAAGAATCTTATTCTACAAATAGAACATCTCACATAAATTCATTAAACATCTACGGTATCATAATTTTTTTTTTTTGGAAAGCATTTGTAAAGATTAAGTAATCTTTATTCATTACATATTAATGAATATCAATTGTATTCAAATTTCAAATAAAAACTGAATTTATAGGTCATTCTCTTACTGCATTAACCTCGTCATGTTTAATGCATATTAATATGAAATCCATTAAATAACTAACTCTTAAGAGATAGAAAATCTTAAAGAAATTAATAGTTTCTTCTATTCTTGTCACCCTTCTTTTATTTAAATTCGGGTGGATAGGAAATGAATGAAAGACTATTTTTAGTCCATTCAGGGCTTTCCATCTCATCATGATTGCTTCTTGGGCGAACCAAACTATGAAATTAACTTATGTCATCTTCTATCTTTTTTTTTCTTCCCATTTCTTTTAGTACAGTAACCATCCATCACACTCTGTGAATGCAGGGCGGGGTTGACATTCAAATATAATCTTGGAAAATCACGTAAAAAGGAAGTAAATAACAGAAAGATGTTGTAAAATTTTCATAGAGGAGTGGTTGGTAGAGATAGCGAGGCAGCCGGTAGGAATGAATTAATTTTCGCCGCGAATAGAATCTATCAAAGCCGAAGCATGACTGACAGAAACATGCGACAATCTGTTCTGCAGAAGGAAAAATACCAACGATGAATAACGTGTAACATAGCTACTTTGGTTTTTACGGTATCGGTCAACAGACCATGATCGGGTTCTTTATCAAATATTGTTATATGATTCAGCTTTTATTAGGGATTCGTGAGGGTTGTTTAACTATTCTACCACATAAATGTATAAACGAAAACTGATGAAATTTAAGATGAATATTACCCTGCAATTAAAAATAAATAATATAAACAACTTATTCAAAAATATTATATTTTTTATAATAATAGTTAATGTATTCATTCATTCCAGAAATAAATTGTAATGAATTATTAGGAGCTGTTATTTTTCCTAAATTCATCTAGCTACTTAGAATTTTCCCACAATATTGATAAATCTGAAATACACTGCATGCAATAAAAAGAGTTCGGGAAGTGTTAGAATCACATTGATTCTCATCACCTACAGTTTGACATCAACACAAAATTATTAACAATAAGTCAATAATATACTAGTGTCAATATGTATCCATCCCACAGCAAGGAATGAAGAAACAGAGTGACTTGTGGGAGCGAGGTGGACACCAAAGTAATTGTATTCATATTTTAGATTGAACAATAAATGAGGGACGTACGATTTAAGGGAACACGAACAGCCATTTTAAGATATTAACCGTAGAAGTAGAAATTAAAAATAATCAAGTTTAATAGTATATTTCGCATGCTAGTCAATTCTATTCTACTAAAATTATATTTGAAAAGTAACGTGCTTTATAAGATATAGCTAATAAAGAACGTTAACCAATGATAATTATTATTCATAACTGATGAAAACCATAAAGTAACGTTTCGTAATCGCTAACAAACTTATCACATAAAATTACCAGCAGAATTTAGAAGAAAATAACGTATATTAGAAAAAAATATTCTTTTAATAACATAAGTAAAATTTAACAAAATAAACCGTTAGAATCAAATAATATACTGTATATGTATATATGTATATGAATTATAGATGTAAATAAAGAAATAAATTATGTGGACATAATTCATTCTCTTATAGTCACTCCTATTTCAAATAGTTCTGTTTTAGCTTATCTTATGCTTTATCGAGAATGATTGCCATGAGAAGATTATGCCTTTTGCGTTTCAAGATATGTCATATATATCTATTTCTCATTGGTCGAGTCATTTTATCCCTACTGTCCTTCATTTAGTCCATCTGGATTGTCTCAGTGGAACTCGTCAAAGAAATACAATCTCCAAATTGGGATAGTCGCCCCTTTCTTTTTATTTAGTCCACTTATCTTCGTTGTTAGTACCATGGTCCGCTGTTATTCATCGGCACTTCAACCCTTTATTATTTTAATTATTATTACTATCGGCCAAATGAAACAACGACTTTGACCTTGAAATGCACCTATGATCTCTTAATCATTCCAGGACTTAAGTTCGTCGAGAGAAACTATTGACAAAGGTTTGCCTCGCTTGAGAGTCGCCAATCAGAAGCCATAAACTTTCCCGCCATAAACACTGACATATACAATCGATTCAAATTCTACTATTGCGACATCTGGTGGCCACGGTCGTTCTTTGGTTTGGCGGACTTTAAACCTTTATTATTATATTTCTTTGTTACCATCCTCGTAGTAAACTTTTCTTCTTCTTCGTAATTGTTGACTTTCTTCTTTTACATTATTATCTATAATTCAGTTAGCAATACAATTCTCAATTGTTATGTATCTATTTCAATCTTATAAAATACTATATCAAATATTCTATTGTATTTTACAATAACTTAATTTCTTTATTTTATTTATTTAAACGTGTTATTATTACTACTTCTCTTCCCTTATTTGACAACAGTGCTTTAACTGAAAGTAATTGCGAAGAAGTAAATTCTGTGTTACATTGATAGAAATTGTTCAATGGACAGTTTCGAATTTTCCCGCAAATGAAGTTAAACATAAAACATAAAAGCTATATTTCTATATTATACCAGGAAAATAATATTATTTTCGCTTCATTATTAAAATTGTGAGAGCACGATATTATGACCATTTCACTGCTTCCTTTAAAAAATAATTTTTTAGGCATTATTCCGAAAGTTCTCTTTTTTTCAAATGTTAATTGATTCCTTCATAAACTTGACGTTTCTCTAATTTTTTAAAGAAATCATAGACAATGAAATCAAAATCATCTAAATATAATAAATATCTTTTAAAATATAGGTTTAACGTGTGTGAATGAATTAAAATGGATAATAAAAAGCCAACATACATATTAATAATTAAAAACATTTAAAAGACAAATTAAAGACTAGTCAACGAGTAGCGGTGCTATTCGAAACATGTAGTTTTTAATGTCTTTTAAATGTTTTTAATTATTAATATGTGTGTTGGCTTTTTATTATCCATTTTAATTCATTCACACACTTTAAACGTATATATTATATCTATTAAATATTATTAAATATTTAAATTTAGTATGTTTTTATGTGGCAAATGGGGTTGGCAGGGAAGGCGAACACCGCGACCGTGTTCTATCCACGTAAATAACGACAGACGGAGAGAAAGACTGAGAAAGAATGGTGGGAGAAGTGCAGGGGAAATGGGAGAGCCTCGAGAAAACTACCCAGCGCGGATTGTCCACCATCACGAAACACATATAAGAACCGCGGTACTCAGTCAGTGGTGAGAGGCAGATGCCTTAGCAACAACGCCAGTTTTAAATTTAGTAAATACAAATAGCAGTAACATTTATTGTTGTTTAATTATTTCTATTAGTTTGTTTGATAGTATTAACAAGTTTAATTTTTAATTTTATAATATAAATATCCAAAATAACTAGCATACAAAAAAAGCGTAAATGTTTCTCAAATGAATTTCAGGTCTTAAATCGAAAATAGTAAATTAAAATAAATATTATTACAACAAAAAGGGATAAAAGAACTGAATGACAGAAGAATATCAATAAGAAGGAGATTAACGCCTACTACAACTGATTTTTACCTATTTTTTTTTTTTTGATAATTATGGAAACTAAGTACACTTGAAAACTATTATTTTCGAAACATCTGACTGAAAGGCAATAAAACTTTATTTTAAACTGATTGTACAGTAGTTTGAGGTCTATTTTTAGATCCTTTTTTCTTCATTGCTTTTTAGAAAATATAACATTAGAAAAATTACGTATAAAAATGGATGAAAATTGTTACCAGATGAAATTGTTGATTAAATTGTTTCTGTGAAAACAGATAATTTTAACCATAATAACTTTAAAAACATTTCTAAAAATCGTGATTCCTGAAATTTGATTTCCAAAATGATCGGTAATAAAACAAAGTATAGATGTATATATTGTTCGTACATACATATGATTCTTTTTTAATGTAGTCATTTACAGAACATTATGTATCATTTCATGTTTCATTTCAAGTGAAACAGACAATTTTATTTCGTCCTAAAACGTATATATTTTGTTGATAGTTGCTGAGAAGTTGTAGAACAGGTTCATGAGTGATAAGTTCCAATTTGCGAACCATATACAAATGTTAACTTATGTAGTTACCTTATTTGAACTATTAAGTCTGAATTTTCAGGCTTTGAGTTGGGGGAAATATTTTTGATCGTCGACAATCACAGCTTTGGAACTCTAAGTTCAAAGCTTAAATAGGCTGAAAAGGGCCGTGAAAGGTTATATAATTAATACAAATAAGTCATTTCTGCTATAAATGACATTCAGCCATAGAAAGTCGTTATCTATATATTTCACTTATAGATTTATTCACGAAATAATTTAAAAAGCCCAAAACTCGTACAAAATTACAAATTAGTTAATAAAAACTTTTTGATAATCAAAAATTATTACTACTACTACTACTACTACTAATAATAATAATAATAGTTTGACGTGTGAAATCAACTTTGAATTGAATGAAGTGCCGACACACAAATATAAAAGTTTTACAAATTTCTTTAACACATTAAAATGGAATTAAAACTACCGGTTTCGCTTTTGTTACAAAGCTTTGACAAGTAACAAAAGCCAAACCGGTAGTTCTAAAGGTAATTTTAATGTGTTAAAGATATTTTTAAAACTTTTATATGTGTGTGTCGACATTTCATCCAATACTTTAGTGCAGTGCTTAATTTTAACTTTAAAACAGCTTAACATATCGAGATAAGCCTAACAGAAATGAAATATTCATTATTGTTCGTTTCTTCTATCCGTTGTACTTCTTCTCTACACTAAACAATATTTCCACAGAGAAACATTTGATGAGAAAATTTAGGGACATATTGCGGGAGAAACAACCTTATGTAACTGCATTTCTTTTTGACTTCATGAGCAATATTTTAGCAATGGTAAGAGAAAGAAGTTTTAAAGCTACTTCTGTGAAAAGCAAATAAAAAAATCCCTAGTACAAATGAAAACCTCAACTCATACTTTGCTGTGCTGCACCTAGTTGTCAACATGTCAGCGAAGGAAAGCGAGTGCTGCTGTCATTTCTATCGACTGTGTTATGTCGGGAGGTCATTTTGCTTTGCAGCAATCATTTGCATAAATTTCGCAATAGTTTTCATGTAATTGTTTTTCCGGCAGCAGTTGGCACAAAGTCAAGTCTGTTTTATATATAAAAAAAAAATAATGAAAATTGTTGGGAGGTAATGAGATTAAGTCAGTTAATTTGATTAAAAGATTAACTTATTATGCTATTTTCTAGTTCTGTAATAATATTTATTTTGTATAAAGTGTCTGAAAATTTGTAATTTGCTGCACTTTTTTGAAGCTAAGCACTTAAAAAACGGTAGGCAGACAAAATAACGATTTTTAATTATGATTTTGTTTTATAACTTCCTTTTCTCATAAAAAACTAGTGACAAAAATTTATGACTTCTAGTCAATCGAAGATCTGATTCGAAACAGCTGTAAAAATTTAGCAAGCAACAAGAAACAAAATTAGAAGACAGATTTAGAAATTAGATAACTGTCAAATAAGCTTTTTAATGTAGTTTTTCTCATAGATACAAAAATAGAATGAAATGATACATAGAAATATACTATAGACGTGAGACTAAATACCCAAATGATTACAATACTGAAATGCTTAAATTTTAAATTTAAATTTAAAATTACCGTTATTTGTTTCTATACGCTTGGAACAACAAAAAGTCAACTTAAAGTCAACATACTTTAGTTTACTAAGGTATCATAGAACCTTGTGTGTCTGGCTTTTTCTGTCTTGGTTAATCCATTTTAACACACGTAAATTATTCATGTAATTTTTATCATCATTAATTTAAATGCATTAGTATTTTGTGTGTCTGGCCTATGACTTCATTAGGGTTCTAATGAAGTCATTACCAAGAAGAAAAATACATGAGTAGAAAGTAGGAAACACAGAAATACATGAAATTTTTTAGATAATTTAAATAATAATTTCCACTGAAAAAAGAAAAGTTGAACTTTTCTGATAATCCTGAAATATATCGCAAAACTTCAGAAGTAATAGCAAAGATCAGTTGCTGACATTTTCAAGATAAATAACAAAAGTAATTATACAAAAAATTCAGGCTACAAGTTCTGCCATGAATAATTTACAAGTATTTTCTAATAGATCAAATCTCAAGTGATTTGTTTTGGACATCATACGTGCTTTATGTAATCTTCAAATCAGAAAACACCTCCATGTTAGCTATCATTTTATCAAAGTTTAGAATAGAATCATATTAGTTATTCTCTGTAGAACATAATGTCAGCACTTGTAGGTCTTATTGAGATAGAGGGTTCGTAACGATTTTATGTTTATAAATAACCTAACAAGTCGGTATTGAAGCAAATATTTTTTATTTTTATTTTTACTTTTACTTTAATACATTATCTTAATTATTTTTATTTACAATGATCTTAATTATTATGATCTAACTTTATAAATTGTGGGCCTAGTAGCCATGTGGGAAGTCTCTTGCTTCCGACCTGAAGCAGCCGGATTCAATCCCCGATCCCGGAGGAGATTGAGAATTTCTCCATATTGAATTTTTCTCCAAACGTTTCGTAGAGTTCACACAGCCCTCAGTAGAATGAATACAAGATTTATTCCCGGGTTGGCGTGGGCTGACCAACCGAGCTCAATTTAATCCCTTTGTCACGAAATTGCCGGGAGCCTTACTTCCGGCGAACCCAAAAGCTATAGATCTATAGTGGGTACGTAAACTTTGTAAATTATCCTATAGACAATAATGGCTCAACATCTTCATACATTCTATCTTCATAACTACTAAAAGTTACTACGATAAGATACTAGAAAATGTAACCAGAAAAATCACTCTGTCTTGTGTGAAATGATTCGTAGAAGCTTCTGGACTGGTTGTTCTGTGTGTTGTGGAGTTCCGTCGTGCATAAAATGGTATGTCCAGGCATTGTCGTTTCATTTCCAGACAGAGTTGTGGAATGATCCTATTATAAAATCTACTGTAAATCTACTGTTTTAAGCACAGTACGCTGTAAATTTCGTTGAATGTAATGAGAATCCCAGGAGCGCATGGCATGATTCGGATACCCAAATTCGACAATTTTTTGGTTCTTACAGTCCCTTTCGGATAAAAATTGGCCCGATTTCTCCAAAGCCAAGTACCTGCGACCTTCATTCTGGCTAGTCAACATCGGAGCAAAATTCAAAATAGATAAAAATGAATAATCTTGCGCAAAAAGTTTCCATACCGTGAAATATGGCATATCCAACTCCTGCGCTACTCCACGGGCGCTGTCACAATCAGCAACCTATCCATCTGATCTGATAATAATCGGTGTTGCAACAGCCTCAATTGCCTGTGGTTGTAGTGGTTTCCGTCCCCTGGCAGGTCATAATTTCCAAGGATTCTGTTTCTTCAAACTTCCGAATCATCTATCTCACTGCGTAAATAGAAAGAGGACCTTTACAGAAGTTCTGATGGGTTTTAAACGCATTGCATTGTAATCGTTCAGTTAAAATTGCTTTACAAGAAATGAGCGATGGTATTATAGTAGTTCTGAATGTTTGTGACGACTGGTTCGTAAAATAAGACAAGTCGACTAGAAATAAGCTCTGGCAAGAACTCTCTCTTTATTCACATGATGCAGGGATTTAAATAAACTATGTACAAAAGGCTGTGATTGGCTGCCGTGTTTTATAAATTGATTGGGGGATTCAAATTACACGTGGGATTTAACTGATGTTTAACTTCTTTTTAAATAATAACGAATCAGGGAAAAGAAAGATGGTCAACGGATAATATGAAAAAAACAGTAAAACTTAGAAAATACACAATCGATAATAAAATAAATACTGAAAAAGATTATTGCAATTAGAAAGAGAATTAATAATGAACAGACAATGGATAAATAAGACTATTATAAACCGATAAATGAGAATATATGCAGTGAATAAAAATCATTACAAAATGAGACTCATGTTCAGCTTCATGTCCAATTGAAATGCGCTTGTGACGTTTTTCCTTTACAGTTTTATGATGCCGGTGACAGAGATGTTCAATTTCGTTTATGGAAATTACCGGCTTCCTGAGCAACAGCAGCACCGTAATTCCTCTGTCGCCTGCTTATTGAATTATTTTTATTTCCGTAGAATCCTACTAAGTCTTCCTAACGAATCTGATGACATTCCGGTTGTTAGAACGATTTATAGATGGTTCTGAATAGGGCAAGTTTCATTATGATAACCTCATATATTTCATTATTCTTCTCATCATGTAAATTAATATAGTGTTACTTCCGAATAACGGACAGTCACGGGACCAGAAGTTTCGTCCGTTATTGGGAGGTGTCCGCTATTAGGGAGGACTACCTTTTTTTCGTTTTTTAGCTTACATCATGCCATTTAATGAAAAATTATGTACAATCTTAATTAAATTTCCACAATTATCATTGCAATATGAGAGAATATGAACAATTGCAAATTATTTACTATATTCCTTTTCAAATGGGTGCTAATCCGTTTGTCTTACTTAAAATAATAATAAAATTAATTGCAGTATACAGAAAATTAATTACTAAAATCCATGTGATGCCTTAAACATGTCCAATCCTAAAGTTTGACCGAATTTTCTGGCTTTTTCTTGAAGCAAAACACCGCTTAGCAGAGCGGAACCATTTTATCACCACTTCGTCGATTTTGCTTGTTTCAGTTTTACGAAACTTCAAATTCTTCGAGTTTTCGTTTGAATTAACCATCCACATTTTTCTAATCTCATCTTTGTCCTTCAAAAGTTCACCTGTATGAGTTTTTCTAACTTTAAAACGTTCAGCAAGACAACGCACACTCAGTTTTTCTTTTTCAGCAACTTCAAGAAGATCAATTTTTTCTTTCAGTGCCAATCTCTTCCTTTTTAACGCCATTTTAATTCGCACTAAATTTAATAAACACGTTTATAGGATAGCTTTTCGAGGTATTGACATTTACAAAGGAACTGCAGTGAAAAAAAGGGCCTCAGATTCGCGCATTGAATCATGGGACACCGATACAATTTATCAATGTGTGGGACACTGATGTAAATACAACCATGATGCGTTTGTCAAAATGTTAATCGAAATTTTTTTTTTTTTTTACAGTTAAAATAACTGTCCGCTATTCAGAATGTCCGCTATTCGGAGTGGAAAACATGGAATGTCCTATTTTAAGGGACTGGGACCCGCAATAATGTCCGCTAATTAGAGGTGTCCGCTATTCGGAGTGTCCGTTAAAAGGAGGTAACACTGTAACTACAAGCTGTTAATTTCAGAATGATTCTGAATCTTTCATCTCATGCTTTTCGTATGACTATAGGGCTTTCTAATAGCAACTTTTTTATTTTCTGGAAGAAGTAATATTTATTTGAAATTTTGAAATCTGAATTTTGAAATTTTCAATATTTTTTTTCTAAAAATGACGGTTCTAGCTAATTTTTATTCTCGGATTTAAAGCAATCTAAAAATTATAATAATAATAATTTAATAATAATAATAATAATAATAATAATAAGCAGCTTCAAAATATGTTATTAGGTCATCAAAAAATATTCATTATTATCAAAACCACAAATTAGAAAATTATTCTAATAACACGATGTATAATTAACGAAATCAAATGTCAAACGATATTCAATATTAAAGTTCTTTCTTTTTTTCAAAAATTTAACATTTTTACAAAGATTCCCTAATTATACTAATTAATGACAATTACTGCAGAGAATTGAAATCTAAAATTGCCAATTTAATTGACAGCATTTACTGTAGAAACAAGAAAAAAAATCCATTCGTCAAAGAATAAAATATTAAAGTTACTTTTATTAAAGGGTGAAAGAATATGCAATTTGATTGAATAACTAAAAACGTCAAAAAAATCTGCATTATTGGAGTTTAATTATTAGAGTCAAATAGCGTTGTTATTATAAATAGGTATAAATAAATACACTTGGCATAGGCATTGAGAATGATGATGCAGATAACTCATTACAGTATCAGGGCAAATGAATATTGTATTCGGGCTAAACACTTCTGGTCAACAATCCTTTAAGTATTATGTCATACCGCCCTTATGCTGGGCGAACACGTACCAATATGCGGCAATATTGGTGGACAATATTGATCATTTTGATTGGTACCAACCGTTTACAGCAATAAAAATGAACAATATTGCCCAATATTGCCCATTGGCGATTGTCGGAAAAAAAGTACCAATTTTAGTTGGCGAGAAATATTGCTGGTGAGCAAGCGAATCACATGAACGGATGAAATCACGTGACAATGGTGACGTCGAAGGAAGGCGGGACTTTGAAAATCGGAAAATCACTCACTCACGCCGGCCATTTTGTTTGAGAAACAAGACTTAAAATTAGCAAAATGGGTCGGCCCAAAAAAGATAATTCAAACAACATCATTTGGTCAATTGATCAGGAAAGACTTCTCATTGATTTCTACAGAGGGACGGCGTTTAATACTATACATTCTGTACGGAAACACGCTCTCTCTAGCTCTCCCTAGTGAGCAACGCCGTAACCAGGCAAATACTCGTAAAAGGAAAACCTGTGTGTTTGCGGACAGTACCAACCGCCAATATCAATAATGACCAATATTGTCCACCAATATTGCCGCATATTGGTACGTGTTCGACCAGCATTAGCAAGGATTCTTGCAGCGATACGATTTGTATGGGGTCATGGAGATGTCTAATGAAATCCTGTGGAAGATTCTTTCATAAATGTTGCAACTGCTGCTCTTGATCGCTCATACCCGTTGATGGCATCCCTGCTGGTCCCACAATGTTCAACGGACGACAAATCTGGAGACATGGCGAGTTAAGGAAAGATATCAAGGGCACGGAGGCGGTCTAGAGAAACCTGTGATTTTTCCTGTTAAATCTGTAAGTGTTCCCTTCATCACCACCGGCGGAAATTGTCGACGATGATTCTCACACCATGATGCCATCATGTTCCTGACGGTGTGTCGCTAAACAATGAAGAATATTTGTGCTTCTTCATACTTGAGTACGTTTGGTTGTACCTCACAAAACCTGGATTCGTCACTAAACAGGATTTTTGGCAGTCCACAACCTTCCATTTCACCCGTTTCACTATATTGAAACGGAGTCGCCGATGACGTGTTACAGAAAATTAATGTATTAAATAATACAAAACAAAAAGCAGGGATCTGATAAAAATAATGAAGTCCCGCCTTTCTTTTCTGAAAGTTTCAAATGCAATGGAAAAGGCAAATATCGGTTGCCAAAGTTTTCAATGTTCTTTAGATCTGAAACTGTGGTGTTAATGAAACTTTGGTAATGATAAAATTTTGTTTTTGTTCTAATTACACTACTGATTTTTATTAATCAAACTAAATTTGAAATATACAAGGCGTTTCAAATTACAGTACCCCTATGCAGAGCACTGTGCAGAGAGCATCAGCCGGTGAAACAACGTCAGACTTGGACTGTATATATGAACGTCAGACTTGGACCAAAAAATGACCGACAGGGGTAAATATGGATCTGCGAGTGGCACCAGCTCCATAGCGTGAACCGATAAGGTATCGAATCAGGTATAAAATTAAATGTGAGGCTGATCGGAGACATTCTGGGACGAGCGCGTTGGTTCTCTCGTTGCTGGCACTAGCCTTAGTTATTCAAAGACAATGGTGAAAATGCTGCTGAAGCGCTTTGCGAGTACAGACGCCGCAAATCGTTGCGGAAAGGTCGACTGACACCGTGTTTTGCGACGGATGGTTCATGGATTTGAGGAGATAGGTAGCTTCAAAGTCCGAGCAGGAAAAGGATTCTTGGATACCTCATGTGGCCGAAGACGTAGCAACGGCGTCGTTGAGCAATCATGTGATAATGTTGCAAGTACGTGTAGTACGTGTAGTGCTATATATTTAGATGTACCATAACCAACAATTTGAGCTCAGCCACTTCCACTGTTGCAAACTCGCGACGTTGACATCCGAGAAACGTTTGCTTTGACATTCCTGGAATGTATGCTGGTGATCCTGAAGGGTATGCTGGTGGCCCTGGAGTGCTCAAGCTCTTTTTCTTGTTTGTGGAGCTGTGATCATGCAATACTATCGCCTCTGGGCTACAGAGAATCCTCATCAGTTTCAAGAGATTCCCTTACATTCACAGATTGAATCTAAGGAATGGAACAGTATGGATAGGGTTTATGGTCACATTTCTGATCGGAACGTTTTTCTTCGAGGAAATCTATCCAGCCGGACCTATGCCCTTTACGGAACCGCAACTCATTATCAGGACATGTTGCACAATTTCGTCATCCCACAAAGAGAATGCCTCAACACGACAACATTTATACAAGATGGAGCACCTCCTCACATAGGATGAAATGTTCAACAGTTGCTGCATCAGCATTTCACAGAGAATAGAATCATCAGTCGCGCATTCGCAATAAGATGGCAACCAAATTCAGCAGACTTTAATTCCTGTGATTTTGGCTTTGGGGTTACCTTAAAAACCATGATTTATCGGAGCAACGTTCTTCACCTGGCAGATTTGAAGGACAGAATCGTACTCCACACGCGAAACATCTATACGATCAATTGTAGTCTGTTGTCGAACATACTGTCACTCAGTATCAGCTTTTGACTCAGCAGAAGGGCGAACCCACTGAACATTGCCTCTCACTATCCTTGAGACCTCCCTGCAGCCTCAATCAGGAATGACTGAATAAAAAATCACTCGATAACACTTGGTATTGCCTTGTTTATGGTTCCATTCCCATTCACACACCTATATAGTTCATACTACTGTAGATGGTATTCTTAGGCAGCGCCTTATTTCCTATTGTCAGTTGTTTTTATATTCCAAACTAAGAAATCAATTGATGTCCAAAATAATTCTAAAAAAATTAAATGTTTGGAAATTTTAATTTAAATAATTTCATTCATGATCCCATGAAATCAAGTTTTAGATCTAACAATTTTACGTACTGGACAGGTTAAAGTCAAAGTTTTTTTGCAAATTTCATACCAAATTATCTCTTGCTTATTTTTACTCACAGTAATATATAAATGTTACAATAAATTGTCACTTTATTTGCAAATGTATATAAATAGACAATTGGTACTAACTGTCCAAATATATTTCGGTATATTCAAGTATATTTCGGTTAATCTTTTAAAATTATTCATTCCTCGAATATAAACATATTTATTTAGTTTATTGAAAAGGGAAGAAAAAATATATAAAATGCACGTTACACCTTCTTTATTATTAAACTTAGTTTATTAAGTAAGATAACTGTTTGATTCTTTACAATAAGTTCAGAACACTTTAAAATACTGTATATGTTTTGATATTTGAATTCATAAAAAAACTTTAATTTATATCTATAAAATATCTGTAAATTACCTATGGCTTAAACTTACATAGTCAAGTTTACGAATATATGAACAGTGAAGATTCATCACGTCATTCTGAAACTTCTTTCTGAATACAGTTCTATTGCTTCAAAGTAGTTTCGTAATTGCATTGTAGTAATATTTACTCTTATATATTTAATGTTGAACTGAACTATTTTGTGTTGGCTTTGATCACAATGAAAATATTTTTGTTTTTATATGTTAATGTCTATTTACTCTTGTATGCATCAATTGGTACATTTTGGTTTTTTTATGTAAATTTTTGATCATTTATCATTAATGAAACGAACAATTCACAATATTTATCTTAACTCCATACATGATGTTTCAAGCCTATTTGTAATAGAGATTATAGAAACTTAGACAGATTGGACTAAGATATTGAACTTACCTATGACTATCAGGTTAACGGCCGTATTTTTCGTCGGCGAATTTTTAAAGTCGATGCGGCACCTATAAATGCCTTCGTCCTGCAGCTCTACCTCGTGGATGAGCAGGTGGGTGGGCTCTTTAACAGTCCTAAATACCATCCGACTGCGGATGTCATCACTGGAAAAGTGAGTCGCCGAATCTAACGGCTTCCCTCGCAGGTCCAAACTGTCAATACAAAAAAGAGAAATAATTAGTTAGAAAAATTTATACTACAACAAAATGGACTTTTGATAATAATAATAGTACATAAATGGGATACTTTGAAAGATATTTTAAGCAATAGTATTATCTCCTAGAAATTTAATCTTTGAGAAGAGATGCTGAATTTTTATTTAGATTCTATTAGATAAAAAAAAATAATGAACAAAAGTTTGAGAATCGCTCATAATTCGTAGATTATAATACTGCAGTTGATTAAATGCTTCCAAACGAGTTTAATGTCTAACAGATCGTGTTTGCGTGAGAATTACGGAGAACACGAGATTTGGCCATTAGCCTCTTCAGCAGGTCTCAAGGAATTTAGTATTTTGAATGTCTGTCACTAGGAAAATCCTACCTAATAAATTTATTGTTTGTTTATTGACTGTTTTCAATTTATTAAAACTATATTAAAATATAGTAAAAGTCTCATGTATTTTCCCGTATTATAATTCATTTAAATATTTCAATTTACTTCGCCATTTTGTGAGAAGACATGGATAGAGGCTATTCTCGCGTAAATTACGTGAAATCACGAAAATACGAGATCGTCAAAATCCATCTGTTAGACTTTAGATGATGCAAACCTAGACTCAGAAGACTTCTTATTATAAATATTTACAAAAAGCTGCGTTTAAAAATAAAGTATACATGGATGGGTGAGGATTCTCAAAGAGGAAGCTGTATACAGGGCATATCTGAAATGGGCTGCCAAACTTAAATGTTGCATTCAATCATGCAAAAAACGAATAAATGTCATATAAACATGGGTCTGGAAATGCATTATTTCCAAGATATGAACAATGAAACGATATAGAGGTGTTGGCCTTCATGTCGTATCGTAGTCATTAAATTGCTCCTCAGTAATCGTGACATGAAATACTCGTTCCCCTGATTTAAACCCTCTGGACTATTTGATACCGGTATGGGGACCTTTTTGGCATGGGGTCTTAAAGCATTAGTGTACACCACACCGGTCCTCACGCCCATGCACTGCATGATCGCATAGTGGATGGGTGCGATACGTGCACCTGGCATCTTCGACCGCGTTCGGCAGTCGATGCAACGACGTTGTGTTGCATGCATTGCTGTCGGGTGAGGACATTTCGAGCACTTTCTGTGAAACTGAGCGACTGTACAGCGAACACCTCTGTATTGTTGCATCGTTCATATCTTGGAAATAAAGCATTACCAGACCCATGTTTATATGACATTTATTCGTTGTTTGCATGATTGAATACAACGTTTAACTTTGGCACAACATTTCAGGTACACCCTGCATAAGAGGCTAGGTTGGTTAAGTGTAAAAACACCCCTGCTTTATCTAATATAAACAATATATGGAATACGATTGTATTCCATAATACTGTTTCATGTATAATTGAAACAATTTGGTCTCAAAAATTGTTACAAATAAAATTTTATTAAAATCAAATCAAATTTCATATTTACGACATCATGAAATGCTTTACACAAGTATGATCCTTCAAAAGAAGTTCATAGGCTTACTGCAGAATATCTATTGTGTCGTGCTATTGGCTTTACATATCTACACACAGAATTATTTATCGAATTATAATTCCTAAAATAGTGAACGAGTAGCGAGTAGAGACTTAATATAACTTTTTCTGCACTAGAAGACGCCAAAATATAGGTTTTATAATAACCAGCTTTTTAATATATATTAATATGCGAGGGGTGATCAGAAACTAAGGCCGTTATGAAACTGGAGTTTCATCCGTTATAGAGAAATTAGTAGTGTGCGGTAATTCTACTACATGCAGTTGGCAACTGTGCAGAGTTTCCGCCACCCGCCACCTACAGCGCTAGTGTAGGCAAACACAAATGGCGACTCGTTTGGAAAACTGGTCTCGCGAAGAAATCCGTTATTCAATTTCTGTGGGCGAAACATGTAACCGCGGCTGAAATTCACCGGCACTGGTAGAGGTTTACAGAGAGACTGTAATGTCTCGTCACCATATCGCAGAATGAAGAGCACCACGCTGTTGAAGCAGTTTCGTTGAGACATCATCGACCACCCTCCCAACAGCCCGGACCTTGCTCCAAGCGACTTTCACCTGTTTCCTCACTTCACTTGAAGGAGCACCTAGAAGGTCGACGATTCGCTTCAGACGAGGAGTTGAAACACTTCGCGGCAACGTGCCTGAACACGCAAGGACAGGATTTTTACCAGGAGGGAATATTCAAACTCATCATGCTCAGCGACAAGTGCCTAAACCGATATGGAGACTATGTCGAAAAGTAACCTAATGTATGTACTATCAGTCGGCTGTATTGGTTGTATGAAACAAAATGTACACGTTTCACTGCAGGCTTTTTAACCTTAGTTTCTGATCACCCCTCGTATATATTTACTTAAAATATAAAAAAGAAATCTTTACTCTTTATAAAAAAAAAAACATTTTGGGTTTGTTTTGTCTGCATTTCCTTTATTATTTTAATTTTATTTTACTAATTTTTCGTAACTGATTTATTATTTTAGTTATTATTTTATTTTTTTGGAAAAGAAATAAGACAGAAATGGGAGATGATACTTTCGGTACTTTTATCTCTAATAATCTGTAAGTTTTCTTTCAAAATATTCCAGCACTTAAATTTTTCTTTCATAGTATGGGAAACTTTGCTTTTTATTTTGATTATTTTGCAGCACAGTTCAACATAAATATTTTTTATAGCAAATTAATCATAAATAAATTTATTTCAAAGTCTACTTCATGTAATATTAGCTTTCGACGAATACAAGTATTGGTACATCAATAACTGTACTACATAAAAATGACTTTAATGAAATAAGGATTTGCAAATTAAAGAAATGTCCCATTCGGAGGATTATCAAAAGAAACTGAAAAGATTTACTTAATTGAAATTAAAAGTTATTATAAAATAACAAAATAAACAATATAATTTTAAGTTTAACTATAGACTGAAAAAAAATTAAATTTTATATTTTCATAACATTGATTGAATAATGCTTTTATAAAGATTTTTTTTATTAATAATTTAAAACATCAAATTACAAAGTACATTAAAAATCTAATTATATACTTAAAATCGATTTAATGTTAAATTTGATTTTCTTGGTTAAAATATAATGGCTTAACTATAATCATAAACTATTAAATAATGATGGAATTACATCATAGCTTTCAAAAAGTGAATGGCGACACTTTATCTCAGACTAAAGGTAGCAAACATTGCCAATGCAAGACAAGCACCCTGTCTGACTGCAGCTTGGCGATAAATACCAAATCCCTTAGCCCTAGCGCTTTTCAGCTGGCGAAACTTTAGCTCCGTGGGGCAGGCATCTGCCAATCGCATAGGTAACTCCCATATTCCCTTGTCAGTTGATAGGCCTAAGTTTACTTCTCTGACTGAAGTTACCATTCCACACCCCCTCACTCTGCTTTCCTTACTTGCTAAGCCAGATAACGCTGGTCAAAGCAAATTTAGTTCCAGATATAACAACAAAACGTAAAAGTCCTATAAAAGTTGGGTTGCTTTCATTCGCTGACTCATTTTCTTTTTATTTGCCTCTTTCTACATTGCTAAGGAAAGTTTTACAGCAGGATAGAAATATTTAATTTTCTTTTTTTTAAGGGTCCTTTCGATTAACCTTTTTTAACTATCTGTCTCACTTTGAACAAAAGTATATTTGAAAATAGATGTACCGGTATTGAAATTTATTACAACTTTGTTATTATTCTGCAATGATTATATAACAAAAACACATAGTTTTTGTATATTTTTAAATTAAATATAAAAATATATATAAAAATTATTTGTTATGGGAGGGTTTAATAAACATAACTGATTTTATAAGCCTAACTTTTCTTAATATAAAATTAAATTAATACAATTTTTTTTTTTATTATATAAAAGAAATACTAATCAGTTTATTATTTCTCTTTACAGGGTTATTTGTAATTCCTTGACATCTTTCAGGAGTTCGCAGCTCGACGGCGAAACAGGGATGTTTGCCCCCGAGATGTCAAATGGAAGACAAACTCACCGAGTTTTCTTTCATAAATGTTCTGTCTCCACCTTGCGTGATGCGGCAGACATCCAGGCGGTAATCCATTTCTCATAATTCGCAGTATGGTTGCAATGGGGATGTTTAAGGTCTCTGGGTCGAGGCTGGAAAAGTCACGTGATGTATGTGTGTCACTTCCAAAAACATGGCCAAGATTATCGAAAAACCTCTGTATATTAAAGATTTCTCAACTTTAAATATATTGAATTATCGGCATACAATTAAGGAGGCATACAATTAACATCTTAGCCATGTTTTTAGAAGTGACACACATACATCACGTGACTTTTGCAGCCTCGACCCAGAGACCTTAAACATCCCCATTGTACCTATACTGCCGATGGTTGCAATTGCATTGGTGATACGATGTCGCAGTACTGTGAAGGAAGTATCAGTAGAACGAACCTTTTGTAATTCACGTATCCCCAAAGAAAAAAGTCTGAAGGGGTCAAACCTGATGACCTGGGTTCAGCGGAGTAAGGCCAGGCCTATCCAATATTGTGACAACTTGTCGTACAGATATCCACGGACCAGGTTGCGCTAACGTGTCACCACTGAACTGTATTAATACTTAGTATTTCATGACGCAAACGCCTTCTCATATTGTGAAACTGCCATTCTGGTTCCATCTGCGTCCTAGCGGATGCAATTAGGATGCAGGGTTCTGCTGGAAAACAAAATTATTGAGTTTGTTTTTCATTTAATATCTCAAATTTTTGAAAAATCCTTTTTTTTCGACGCCCAACTCCGAGTGTGTCTAGGAATTATGACTAACCCTGTACTTCTTCCTTAAGGGATAATTCATGGGTAAATTTAAAATTCTAATATATCCTAAATAATTGAGTACCTATTTACCAATGGCAAAGAAGAGATTTTTCTTTAGCATTTGAAAATTTTATAACTCCGGAATCTTAAGAGAAATTTGAGTTTGAAGATACATAAAGCATTAGAAGCAACGCATCTTACCACAATGGACCACTTGAGGATAGGCGGGGCTTCGTAGTTCCAAAATATCCCACCACGCTACTGCTTCGCATGTGGGATAAACAAAGCCATGTGCTTTGTTTTAACCCTAATAGATATGGAGGCTGAACTAAAAGATTTGATTTTGATGCAACGATTGTAAGCCTTCCAAAATCTTCAGATTGGATATAGAGTTGATTATCGCCTATTGAAGAAGGCGACAGCAATATATTTTCAAAGAAGGATATAATTTAATGGATCACTTGAGGATAGGCGGAGCTTCGTAGTTTCAAAATATCCCACCACGCTACTGCTTCGCATGTGGGATAAACAAAGCCACGTGTTTTGGTTTAACCGGTTTAGATACAGAAGAAATATTATATTAAAGAAGGATATTCCAAGCGTTTTTACAGAATTATTACAGTACTGGATCTGCACAGTATTGAACCATCGTCATGAAATACCAAATATCGACGATTTTTCAAGTAATTCAAACAAAGTTATATGTTTGTTTTTCCCATTAGCTCTCGCCGCATGTGGGATACACGTCATACGTGACGTCGATAGGGGCGTAAACCTCAAGTGGTCCATTGCCAGTGAAAAAGAATTCAATTGACTTAACAATGCATCGTAATCGTTGTTAATGTATTTCGTTTTCCAATTAATGTAATAATTTAAGGATTTAACCAATTTTCATGAAGTAATTGCATTCGATGGGTATTGCAATTTACAAACAAGAGATTGTTTTTCTTGGTATTATTTCCAAGATTTTAGGAACCAAAGATGAGAAGAACAAAAGAACTTCAATTATACTTTCCTTAAATTGCTTTTTTGTAAAATCCTTTATTTGTTTTTCTTTGTTTTTTCTTTTTTTCTTTTGAATTTGTGAAAATAACAAAAACGAAATCTACAATTACACTCAAATTACAATCTCTTATTAAGTTTCCAACGTAACGTAACGCAACGTAACGCGTTTCTAACGTAACGTTGTTTGTGTAACGTAGCGCTCTTCCATTGTGCTTAGAAAATAATTATAATTTTCTGTGAAAATAGAAATAATTTCTACAATAAAATGTCCGCGATAGGAATCGATTTTGTGATCCGAAGTAAGAATTCTGATAGGAAACCATATCCATTACGTCACGCTGACTACATTCAAATTATTTGTTAAATATTCTTCATTTATTCATCGTCCATCCAAACCATTTACTTAAGTAGAAATTATTACATAGTTTTCCAGATTTGTCTGTCTGCTGTATAACGTAACTTACTCTGTATCAACACAGAAGAGCTGCCCTGTACAGCTCACCTGTATGACAGGGCAGATGTGTGTGCGCGAATTCGTAAATGGTGGGAATTTTTTTCAGCGAGGCGGTATTTTCTCATAGCCAGCTTTATGTTGCATCGTCGCGCTCACGAAACTGAGACAATATCAAACTATTCATCAAAACAAAAAACAAAAACCGACGGTCAAGATCAGTTGATGCTCGAATTTTCA
Organism: Thereuonema tuberculata; assembly: GCA_023159025.1. Lineage (NCBI taxonomy): Eukaryota > Metazoa > Arthropoda > Chilopoda > Scutigeromorpha > Scutigeridae > Thereuonema > Thereuonema tuberculata. The sequence continues at coordinate 33,498,404 of JAFIDM010005346.1, read as the reverse complement.
CTCGCAATGTGATTTATAATCAAGTCTTCCAATAAACAAATATTTATGTTCCTAGCAAAGGATTCATTTTTCTATCCTTCATTTATATAACGAGCAAATACTCTATCTCAACTAAAAGCAGTCACAATGGTACCCCGTCATTCTTGACGAGCGTATATGCTAATATCTGAATACTATTAAATGTAAACAGAATAATTTTTTCCATTTTCTATGAAAATTATTAATTACATCTCCTTCATTTTTAGTCTTCTGATAAGGATCAGGAGACTAATATTCCCCGTTTGTCTGGGGACCAGTTTCATCAAAATCTCATTAGCAACAATGACAACAATCGCAACAATTGCGTCTTTCGCAACAATCACATTTATAATGATAATGAAATTAAGGCGATATCAATTACATTTTCATAGACGTATCAGAAGACGTTGCGAAGCATTGTGATTGTTTTACTAATCGCTATCCCTACCTTGTTGTAAATTCTTTAAACGAATCAATTTAAATCGGATCAAACTATGCGCTAAAAGTTTCCATTGTTTACGATAATGACTTATTAATACGAATACGATAGAAATCAATTGTTTAGATTCAAAAGCCCTTTTTGTAGGAATGTTTGTAGCTTTCTATCGCTTATTTCTCAAGAAGGAACCATTTGAAAATGATTTTTAATATAAATGTTAGATCCTCCATAGTCCTCAAATATATACATCAAATTTCAAGATGGTGCATCCAGAAAATCAAATGTCATTAAAGAGACACGCACACAGACTAAGTGGTCTGATAAGCCTCACTTTCTAAAAAAGAAGGCTAAAAATAAAAAAACATTTAAAAAAAATTAGTTTTTAATATCTTCTTTGCTTATGTTAAATATTACCACGAAATAACACGTAAAGGAATGATCAATAAATTACAAAATAAAGTCCAAATTAGTTATTTTTTTCCCCACTTTATATATTCAGAATTCTTATGGTTTAATATCATTGATGATGGCGTCGTCTGTTCTACGAAAAAAGAAGTGAAATCAATAACTGAGGTTTCATTGATTCAAATCCAGTGAACAATTTAACAATTAATTCCCTATGCGCCATAGTGCGGTTATAGATTACAGATTTTGTTTTCTCAGCAATTGAAAATGGAATTATAAAAGTGTAATACTAATTACATTTTTCTAGCAATTTTATGTAAACATTCAATTTATGGAAACCTTTTTGAACTTGAATTAATATTTCTAAATTAATTGATAATTCAAATTAGATTAGAATTTTTTTAAAACAAATGATTTCTTTTAAATGATTTGTTTTCTGATAGGCAGATGAAATGAAAAAGTCATAATATTATTGCTATAATAATAGTAATAATACTAATGCTAATTTTTTATGGTTTTTATTTTTAATATATTGTTACGAAACATAATCCTGTTAGGATTACAAATAAATCCCATCAACAGGTGCTAGGAATGAAAATACAAAAACAACATTTAAATAATACATAATAAGTCATATATTTAAAAATATTACAATGTCAAAAATTATCATTATACTAAGTGAGGGAAAGAAAATCTAAAATTTTAATTCCAGTCAACCAGTGGATCGAAATTTATTATTAACCAATTTCTAATGGTTTTTTTTAAATTTTGAAATTTTAGAAAACACTAGCAAATTTTTTTTAGATTTATTTTATTTATCAAATCCTGTAGTAATTTATTTGGGTGGCATTCTCCATAATAATTAATTTTTTTTGGATAATCCGATTTAAAGATGTTTATGTCTCAAAGATTATAATTGTTATTCGAAATTGTATTATTCATGTTAGTAACTTGATAACAATTCTTATATTACTACTTCTACTACTACTACTACTACTACTACTACTACTAATAATAATAATAACATAACAAATTATTATAACATGCTTAATAACATAACGAGTGGTTTGCAAAAGCGAGAAAAGTTAGTTATCTAATCTAAATGGAATATAATTTCCATTTTTCTAAAAATTTGTTTTTAAGCTATTTAAAATTCAATCATTTAGCTGAATATTCTAACCACAAATAAACTGCTAAATTTCTTATAATAACAATCTCACTTTAGGTCCGATGGTTTTTAATATTCCTCCTTGAAAAATGGATATTTCTTAAAAGGCTTTCACCAGCGGGGTATTTTCTAAAATATTATTTTATTCTCTATTCAGGAAAACATTATTTTTTTTTGATAGTGCAGGACAATTTTTTGTAGTAAATTTATGCATAAAGATTCCGAATTCTGAAATCATTTTTGCATTTCATTATTTGGAGTTGAAACCGAAGTCATTTTATAATGAATACCAAATGAATCCATTTCATAATGTAACTTCTTTCAATTAGTTAGTAAAAATTCTAATAAAACCTTCTGTCAAGTTTTAAACAGCGTATGAATTACACTGTGTAATTAATTTTGGAATATTCCTCTTTTTTTTTAATCCCTACATTTTGATCAGGGATTAAATAGATTTTACACCAATGCCCATATCCCTGTGGTTTATGTGTGATACATAAATTACAGGATTATAACATTAATTGCATATTCATCATAATTATAAACAACAGAATTTTTGATTGGAAAACTATTCAGTAAATTCACATTTAAATCCAAAGTTGTGCTACAGAAAAAGATTTCACAATCATAAATATCTTTCACTTAGGCAAGTGCACATATATGCAACGCCGGATTAAGGGGCGAACTTGCATGTACATAAATTCGACTAAAATATTATATTTTTATTACTAGCCGTCGCTTCGCTCCGGAAACCTTGCATATATAGCATTAAAAACAAAAACTTTATTTATTTAGCAAATTAATATCGAGATCAGTGAATATACAACTTTTCCGCCTGTTGTAGCCTTCTCCGCTTACTTCAGATGTATTGTGGGTTGGGAGCCACGCACCTGGGATTCTCAAAGAAAGCATGTTTTACCTGTCACAGGTGTGACATCTATATAATACGTATATAAAAAAGGCGCGTATTCGAATGCAACGTCGTGTCAAAATTTCAAAGCAATCGGTGAAGAACTTTCGTAGATTTAAGATTTTGTACAAACGTACATTTACATTTTTATTTATATAGATTTTCCTCAATTTGTCAGTGTGTTATTTGTAGCAGAGTAACGAATAAGTAGACTTTTTTTCTACTGCTCTTATATTGAAAAGCGCAGCCTACCACCTCTGCTTGGTAGCGAAAATATTTTCATCCGGTCCTGTTTATAGGCTTTTTAAAATGGGATCATCCATACTATAAGTGGAATTGCAGATTAGATTGCAATAGATTACCTCAATAACAAAAACTTACAAACCCCACAAATTCCTTTTATAATTTCCATTTATCTTCATTCAGTAAATTTACATAATATTGACATTGTTGCTATAAAAAAGTTTCTATGTTAAGTTTTAGATTCCCGGCTTTCATCGCCACATCTGTGAAAAAATATAAATAATGTAAAGAGTTCAATTCATTTTAATTATTTTTTAATTTTAGGTGTCAGTCAATTAATGTATCAAAAGAAGACGATGAGGGATGAAATATTCTGAGAAAATCAAATCATAAGGAGGCAGGATTTACGCCTAAACATATCATGACAAAGAACAGGAAGACCGCGATTCAAATGGGAAGACCTGTTCCGTGAAGACGATTGGCAGGAAATGGCAAACACTGGCATAAGGCAGGAAACGCTACCGCAAGCATTATGACCTGCAGCTCTGGAGACATCTGAACTGATAACACAGATCCACCAAAAAGAAAAAGATAAAAAAAAGCATAGAAGAAAGACAGAAGAGATGCTTCCGAAAGATCCCTAATAGAACAAACTAGTAATAATAAAAAAATTAATTACAAAGTAATAATAATAACTTTAGTAATAATAACTTTACCTTAAATTTGGACACACAAAATAAAATCTCCAAAAGGCCATCGGATAATTTATTGGATTCATATCTTTAAAATACCGTTTGTTTCATGATAAAGACTACAAGTCCATAGTCTTCAACCTAAAATATTGCAGTGGACTTAGCATTATCTATAATTAATGTATCCATTAATATTTCAAAGATGTCATAAATTAAGTCCTAAGCTTTTTCTCGATAGCTAATGTTTATTCATGAGAATCCTGTACCTCTAAATAAATAATTAATGTTATTATCGACTGTGGGTATGCTTTTTCCCCCCTGTTGAATATTGAAATGTTTCTTATGTGATGAGCAGTCTGCAATGACACTTCATACTGAGCCTTTAAACGGCAGTAATTGAATGTAAATTAGAAGGGAACATGATCAATGCGTTGGATATTGGCGCACCTGCTAACCATCCATGCAATCTGTTTTCCTGGTATTGATCAGCCAATTTCATTGATTTCTGGGCGAAAACTTCGACGTTGCACAGTCCAATTTTCTTTTTAATACAAGTTGTTAGAGAACAATTTGGTGTTTTTAAAGAATCCTTGACTGCAGTAATTGCGAGGTAAAAGAAAGGGATATATTTGGGCAATCTCGCTTTGTTTTTCAATTACAATTTCATCAGTGAGGGGATTTTAATTGAGAAAATAAAGAGATTTAAGCTTAAATGGAAGCTCTTAAGACATTAGACATCAAATCGAAAAAAACAGTCAAATTTCGTAGAAAGTTTTTCTTAAGAATTCATGTAAACAAAAGAAACATTAATTCTTCTTAAATATCAAGAAATAAAAAAGGTAAATATCTAGTCAAACTTTATTTTTATAACAAGGATCTTATTAAATATTTTTTAGCGGTTATTAAATGTTATAAGTGAGTCACTTCAAGTAGTGGAAGAGGTATTGAAGAGGTATTTTTTTCAACTCTTGAATTCGTATGAGATATAAAATTTTCAGATGACAACAAAAAAATATTCGTATTCTACAACAATCTCTCTCTGTCTATATATATATATTTATATATATACTGTCTATAAAAAAGAAAACATTGTTTTTATTCTACCCGCTACTTCTCCGAAACCATACGACACAAAATATTTATAAACAAGATGGCAAATGTTAGGTATAATATTTAGGATGGCTACCTTTCATTTTTCATCGACGAGGGTCAACCGGAAGTCACGTGATGTAAGGTCAACTTCTAAACCGTTCATTTTAAATGACCAACATGAAAAGACAAGTTGTTCCCCTCATTGACATGAACTTAAAGGTAGTCCGGTCGAGATCAAAGGTCACGTGATTGAAGAAATAACGTCTGAATCGAAAGTCACGTGACCACTAAAAATTTTACTTAGCAGGTTTGCTAGTCTTAAATAAAGGAATTCTAAAAAGTATTTCAAATGTTGCAATATAAATAAACAAATATTTAAATATGCCTTTAGTCACTTTAGTTAAAAAAAAAAAAGTAGTTTTTACTATTAAAAGCTAATGATTTATTCCAGTTTAGAAATGCACATTCCATAAATAAGTTCTGTGAAGCAGACTTAAACATTACATTTAAAGTCCATTTTATAAGAGAAAAATCAATTGTCTATTTTGAAGAGAATGTATAATTGCATTTTGAAATGTTTGAGCATATTTAATAATTTAATATAATTTTGGGAATTCTGCAACCTATACATGAGTCTTTCATAATGAATAATTTGTTGTTGGATTCTGTATCTAAGACGATGTATGGAAGAAATGATCACAAAGAAATGACGTTCTCAGAAATATTGCAAATGACTTAAGTTTTGTTTAAACATAACTCCAGAAATGATAATGTAAACAGAAAACAGAAAACACAACATCTTCATCTATTTATAAACATCGCTATATTTCGCAGATATATTTT